>CP092881.1:62019381-62639139 GCA_030710605.1 Cordylochernes scorpioides | reverse complement strand
AAGGAAGAATAACTTCTTAGGTCCATTGAAGTCTATCAAAAATGATAAAGCACAATTTGGATTATAGATTATAATAAAAGAACAAAGGCATCTCTTTATCAGGCAACTGTAAGTTACTGATGGCTTGCACCATCTATTGGAATAAATATCAACTATCCGTTGATAGATATGTAGAGACACAACATAATTATTCCAGAATTGGGCAAATACGTGGGTAGCTTTCCTTGATTAATCAAGAAGGGGTATTTGGCCAATTCTGGAATAATTAAAAATCAACAAATAGTTGATATTTATTCTAATAGATGGTGCAAGCCATCAGCAACTTTCAGTTATCTGATAAAGAGATGCCTTTTTTTTTTCTTTTCTTAATTTATGAACCCCAGTACAATATCACACTTGTATTATTTTTTAATATTTGAAAATGGTAACATCAAAAATGATAAAGCACAATTTGGATTATAGATTATAATACACAAGAAAATAAGACCTAACACATTAATAAAGTATTTGGAGAGAGATTAGGTCTTATTTTCTTGCATGGTAACATCAAATGTTATTAAAACATAAATTGTGTCCATAATTCACTCGTAAATCCTAGTAAAAAATATCAAAGCAACTCTCTTGATGATTGAATGTTGATGATTGTTAGTGCCTGATACTTTTTTTCCTTTTTTCAATACTTTCAAGCACTTCTGTTGAATATATATTAATTAATTGTTACCACAGAATGTTTGTAAGCTCCCAGGTAAATAGGCGCTAACTGAAACAAAAAAAAAAGTTCCTTTGTTTTAATATTAGTTTCCCTTTTATATTTTGTTCTCTCTCTTGTAAATCAATAAATATAATGTTTAATTAATAATTTTTGGAATCAGTTTCATTAAAAATTCTAAGCAAACTCAACAACTTCTATAAAGGATGTTTAAAATTTAAAATTACTTTTAATATAGCAACTATTCATCTATCTCTATATAATACCCAGACTTAAGTCTGGTCATCTACGGACAATGACTTTCCAGAATGGTTGCAGGGTTTTTCCACTATGTACTAAGTGTCAACCTGCAACCCCAAAACACATCTTCTTTCTTATCTCCACTCAATCATATTAGGGTGTCAAGCTTGTAGAGCTTGAGACTTGACAACCATCATGACTGGGTGAAGTAGAATGCATCTGCCTTTGTCATTAAGACTGGGAACACTACTCAGTGGCAGGTCGACTTAGTTCCAAAAGAAATGGCCGCCTCTGACATGAGGAACAGATGCCATGTGTAGTCACTCCTAACATGGAGTACAGACTCATCCTGTATCCCTGGATTAGGAGCACTTACAGGGTATATCAGCCGGGCCAGCTGAGCCCAGGTTTTTTAGTGAGCTTGTTACTGCTCCCCCTCCTCCTTTTTCATCTGGACTTGGGACTGGCAAAGGTCCCACATTATTGACTGTATTGACTCATCCATTGATGAGCTCTACTCATCCCCAGCAGACACCATCAACAAGCTTTACAACTTGATACCCTGATATGATTGAGTGAAGATAAGAAAGAAGAAGATCTATCTCTATGTAATTAACTAACTTTGTATATTGATATCAGGTGTGACTGTGCTAACATTTAAATGACTGAAAAAATTTTGGCTTAAATACCCATATAAAAAGTTATTGCAGAAATGCAATAGGCATTTCATAATTTTATAGGATTTGGAACTACAAGAAAATAAGACCTAATCCAAATAAATTAATAGTGTATGACATTTCAGTAACAGCGTTGTTACCGAAATGTCACACTATTACTTTATTTGGATTAGTTCTTATTTTATTGTAGTTATAATCTAGAATACAAATTGTGCTTTATCATTTATAGAATTAAAAATATATATATTTTGAGAAATAGAAAATAGTTTTTGAAATTCTCTCTCTCTCTCTCTCTCTCTTGTAGTATCATAAAATAAACCGTGATATATAGCAAATTTAAATGAAATAACATAATGCCTCAAGACTCATTCATTGGATGGGCATTTCTCTAGAATTTAACATTGATTTCATTAAGACTAATTTAGTCTTGAAGAAAAAAAAAAAAGGTCCCCCAATTATCAGTAGCCTTAATTGACACTTTCAATTTAAAATTGTTAGTGTATTTCAAATATACATCAATTGTGGCTACTCTCCTCTCAATCATGGTACAGTATATCAAGTATTTGTTGAAATTCCGCCTTTGCCAGTCCCAAGCCTGGATGAAAAAGGAGGAGGGGGAGCAGTAACAATGGGATCAGCTGATCAGCAAAACCTGGGATCAGCTGGCCCGGCTGATAGTACCCTGTAAGGGCTCCTGATCCAGGGATACAGGATGAGCAGCGTTTGTGCTCCATGTTAGGAGTGGCTGCACATGGTGTCTGTTCCTCATGTCAGAGGCGGCCATTTATTTTGGAGCTAAGTCGGCCTGCCACTGAGTAGTGCTCCCAATCTTAATGACAAAGGCAGACGCATTCTACTTCACCCACACCATCAAAAATTTCAAGCTCTACAAGACAGTGGACAAGTGGGTAACACCCTCGATTCCCGACAGTCATGAATCGGGATCGTATCCCGCGTTAACATTTTGTTCAATATATGAATAACCTTCACATATTATTCATTGTTTCAATTATCATAAACTAGGTTGCTCTTTTTGAGCGGTACCTAATAAAGTGATTTTGGAACAACCCAATCATGATGGTTGTCAAATCTCCCTGCTGCATATAGAGATAAGAAAGAAGAAGAAGAGTATTTGTTGGATCTTGAGCTTCATCATTGAGAGAAGTAAAATGTATCTACTTTTCTCACTACTACTATAGTCTTACCTCAATGATGATATCCCAATGACTGTAAAGCGATGGATTGTCCAAGTGAGAATTATTTTTTAACTATTTAAACATAATCACGTTCAATTATTGAAATCTAAGAACTTAAAGTGCACTCTGTGTAATAGTAAATTTAGCCAGGAATTTCCACACTACATGTTTTACTGTCCAGCTTTGGAGAATGGGAGAGTAATTCTCCATCAAAAGATTGTTTATGAAAATAATTTACTATATTAAGAAAAATACATCTCTTTATCATGCCACTGAAAGTTGCTGATGACTTGTGCCATCTATCGGAATAAATATCAACTATTCATTGATTTTTAGTTATTCCAGATTTGACCAAATACCCATTCTTGATTAATCAAGAAAAGCTAACGACGGATGCGTGTCGGGATGTTGGCCCACGTCAGCGTGGTGCAAGCTGTACTTCAACGACCAAAAAACTGGTCAAAAAAGAGAGAATGTAGAGCCTGGGAATCGAGTAATAAAAACTATACAACAGTCTTCGGTGGTTTGATCCAACAAAAAACTATTCCGCATATATTTGGGACAACCTTTTTTAAAACGTACAAATATATATACATGTGAAAAATAATAATAATAAAAAAAAAGAAAATAGGTCAGGTGTTGATATTAAAAACAAAAAAGGCATAACCTGACCTCTCACATGAGTATTTTTATGACGTTTAGTTGATTTTTCTTCCACTAGATGGCGCTCTGCCATTTATAAATGCTCATGTGAGCGGTCAGGTTATGTCTCTTTTGTTTTAAATATATATTTTGGGTCGCAGTGGTACAGCCTGCTCCATGCTGACGAGCGCCAACAGCGCGAAACGCGTTCGTGGATGGCTTTTCTTGATTTATCAAGAAATTGGGTTGGCCAAATATCAGGGAACAGGTTAAATCAATATTTAGTTGATTTCTGTTCCACTAGATGGCGCTCTGCTATCTAAAGAGCACATGTCCTTTTGGTCAGGATATGCATCACCTGACCTTTTTATTTTTTCTATCATTTTTTCATGTGTTAATCGTATTTACGCAAGTTTGACCTTAAATACCCATTTCTTGGTTTCTCAAGTAGCCTCTGGGACCAAAAATATTTTTGGTCGCAGTGGTACAGCCTGCTCCATCCTGGCGAGTGCCAGAGCGCGAAACGCGTTCGTGGATGGCTTTTCTTGACTTATCAAGAAATTGGGTTGGCCAAATATTGGGGAACAGGTTAAATCAATGTTTAGTTGATTTCTGTTCCACCAGATGGAGCTTGTTCTTTGCACATGGTATGGTGCATATATATATATATATAAATATATAAAGAGACAAGGGTCGCCTCTCCCGTCAACTAGACTGACGAGGGCCATTAGCCCGAAACCATGGTCTCTAGGTGGACGCTTTTCAGTTTGCCAAAGCTGGTGTTGTGGTTTTGTCACCGACCCGAAGCCGCTAGTTGTGGCGACGGTCAATAGATGGCGTCTGGTTTTAGACGTCTATTTTGACGGGAGAGGCGACTTGTCTCTTTAGATCAATTTCCTCCCGGCAAAATCTCCATCTATATAATTATATATATATTTTAAATAGTGCATACTGTGCACTTTGCATGTATTGACAAGATGTCAATAAAATTATTTTAATAGCCAATTGTCTATAAAAGACAGGCCGATATCGGTAATAAGACCAAATACACGCAATGAGATTCCATCTTGCGTGTATGAATGTGCGCGGACTGGCCGCTCGTTATAGAAGCATTGAGTTGTGTTGTTTTTTAAACAACACTTGGTGGACGTTCATTCAGGGGACTAATATCTCAGCTCTGGATGACGTTAATTCCCTCAGCTACGGCTACAGCGCCGTCGATTACGTGAGCGTTGTGAATTTACCAAGGCTGATGTGATGGCTTTGTCACTGATCCTGTTCACTAGTTTGTAGAGATGGTCAATAAATGACGCTTAGTACAAACATTCATTTTGACGGGAGAGGTGTCCTTTCTTTTCATAGACCAATATCCTTCTGGTAAAATTTCCACAGAGTATTACATAGAATATTTATTAAATTAAATTCAATTGCCATCTATCGTTAAAATTTTACACATATAAATTTACTGGCAATGCGTTTATTTTAAATATCATCAAATATTATCTCTACAGACCTTACTGCAATGATATGAGTTATTGAATGAGAGGGCTTGGCTCATCAGTAGTGAACCCTCTCAGCGGTTTCGCCAAATTAATATCTAGACCGCTCTACTATTGTATTTATATTACGATACACTAGCGCGCCATCTGTTATGAAAATTAGAAACTATTTTAGACGCGTAAGATTATTTTAGAAATTAAACAATTTAAACAATGAAGTAATTCTACTGTCCTCAAAGCTTATGTCCATAGTTCATGCACTCTTGGAAAAGAGTCTAGCAACAGTATCACTATAAAAGGAAGATCGAAAAATGCAATAAAACAGCAGTATGGTAGACAAAGCCACAACACCAGCTTTGGCAAATTGAGAAGCGTCCACCTAGAGACCATGGTTTCGGGCTAATGGCCCTCGTCAGTCTACTCTTGTAGAAACACGGTTTAAGACAGGGTAACACGATGGCCTACACTTTGAATGCTAGGTGTAAAATTCTTTAGAAAGTAATGGGAAGTATGGAACACAGTGACCAGGATATTACAAAACCTTCGGTTCCCCCTTATACAGATGATTGATAAAGGGTTGGTGAATAAGACTGCACAGTTTGTGTGGTTCTTGAATAATAATAAAAAAAAAACCAACAGGTTCTGTTAAGTAAGTCAACAGCTTTCCCATTGATGCAATTCTCTCAAACTCTCCGATGAGAAAGAGATGGAAAATCCTAGATTTCGGTCAAGTTATGCAACTTTATTGATTTTTCCTGCTGAGCTGGCCACCCACCTCCTCCTCCGCGTTCTTTGCCGGACATCTTCTGCACACAACTAATCCTTTCAGACGAGCAACGTAGATTGGACTGCCGAACTTTCTGACGGAGTTATTTTCTGATGAGCAAAGCTCTTCGAAAATATATCTTTCCCCAGTGTGTCACTTTGAATTTTAACTCCGCCTTTGCCGGTCCCAAGCCCGGATGAAAAAGGAGGAGGGTGAGCAGTAACAAGCTCGCTGAAAATCTGGGTTCAGCTGGCCCGGCTGATAGTACCCTGTAAGGGCTCCTAATCCAGGGATACAGGATGAGTCTGTACTCCATGTTAGGAGCGACTGCATATGGCGTCTGTTCCTCATGTCAGAGGTGGCCATTTCTTTTGGAGCTAAGTCGGCCTGCGACTGAGTAGTACTCCCAGTCTTAATGACAAAGGCAGACGCATTCTACTTCACCCAGTGTGGAGATAAGAAATAAGAAGAAGACTTTGAATTTTAAGAAAACGATATGTATATTAGAATTGAAAATTACTCTTTAAAAACTTTTTCAACTTTGTTTCCTACTTGGAATCTGTGCTGAGAAGATGTAAGAAAACATCTACCTATGTTTCCCCACGTGACGCAGCGGAGCGTGACCTCGGCTGCACGGGTGAGTCAGTTGTTGTTTTGCTCGCTGTATGAATGGACATTAAAACATGGTGGCAGCGATAACTGGATAAAATACGAACCCGTGTATCGCAAAATATCGATTTTTGCATACCTTGGAAGATAATTCAACATGGCTCAGATTCAACCTCCAGAAACTTTCGACTTCTCGACTCCCAACGAATGGCCCAAATGGAGGAAAAGATTCGAACGATACCTCGTGGTCAGTGGAATGAAGAAGAAAGAGGAGGCGGACAAGATCGATTTGTTCATGTACTTGATGGGTGACCGCGCGGATGATATATTCAGGACCTTCAAGTTCGAAAAGGAAGAAGAGGCAACGAAAATTGATTCCGTCCTCAAGGCGTTCGACAGCCACTTCTGTGTCAGGAAGAATATTATCTACGAACGTGCGAAATTTAATTCAAGAATCCAAGAGGATCGGGAGCCAGTGGACGAATTCATCACTTCATTGTACAAATTGGCTGGTAGTTGCGAATTTGAGGGTCTTCATGAGCAGTTGATCCGTGACCGAATTGTGGTTGGAGTGAGGGACAAAGCTTTATCTGAAAGAATGCAGTTGGACAGCGAACTGACTTTGGAAAAGGCGGTGAAAATGGTTCGACAGCAGGAAGCCGTTCGACAGCAGCAAGTCGACCTGCAGCGTCCCTTAACAAGCCAAAAGGTCAATCAGGTGAAGTTCAACTCGAAGAAACAATCACCGAAACAACAACAGCAGCCTTCGAGGAAGAAGGAGAAGTCAGCCAAAACAAGATCACGATGTCCAAAATGCGGAGGTTTCGCCCACAGGGAAGGACAGGCTTGCCGTGCTGAGGGACAAAGATGTAACCTATGTTCAAAAACTGGCCATTTTGCAAATTGCTGTCCAGATAAGCAGGCGAAGACTGCGGAAGTCAAAGCAGTTTCTGAACTTGATGAAGAAATTGGTTTTCTCCTGGAGGTCTCAGCTGTGGAGGATTCATCTAATCTCGATGATGATGAAGGCGAGTGCAGGAGGCGATGGACAGCAGAAATCCAAGTGAACGGGAAAAAGGTGAAGTTCAAGCTCGACTCCCAGGCGGATGTTACATGTGTTCCTCTGTGTCTCTTCAAGAAGATAATGGGACAGCAACGACTAGTGGAAAGTGATATCAACCTTAGAGCTGCTGAATTCTCCGAACTTCAGACTGTGGGTATGTTTATTTCAACGCTGCGAAATGGCATTTATGAAATCAAGGAGAAGATTTATGTGATTCGTCGTTTGAGTGAACCTCTTCTGAGTCGCCGGGCATGTGAGCTCTTGAACCTGGCGAGGCGGATTGAAGTGGTTGCGACGAGAATTAACCCAATCAAGGAATTCCCTGAAGTATTTGAAGGACTGGGACAGATCGGAAACCCTTACGAAATCAAATTGAAACCTGGAGCAGAACCATATGCTGTGCATACTCCTCGACGGGTACCAATACCTTTGATGGAAAAGCTCAAAACAAGATTGGACGTCCCTAGAAAGGAGCTGCTCGACGCCGATGCATTATCCAGACAACCACTTCTTACAACCGAGGGAGGTGAAGACGAACGGCAAACCTCAGCGCATATAAATGCAGTTCTCTCGAGTATAACCGACAAAGACGAGATGTTGACGAAGATTTTTGAAGCTCAACAAGAGGATACGACCCTGAAAGCAGTAGTCAACTACCTTGAGCAAGGCTGGCCAGATAAGAAGAAGATGTCACAGGCTCTGCTCTCTTATTGGCATGTCAAGGATGAACTCGGCGTTCAAAATGGACTACTGATGCGTGGCTGTCGTCTTGTTATTCCAGCAAGTATGAAACTGGAGATCCTAGATAAGTTGCACGCTGGGCACTTCGGGATTACAAAAACAAGACTTCGCGCACGTGAGACGGTATGGTGGCCTGGAATTTCGGAGGAGATCGCGGAAACGGTCAGAAAGTGCAGTGTCTGTATCCAGGAAGCCGTCTCAAAACATGAACCTTTGATACCAACCAACTTTCCTACACGACCGTGGCAAAAGATTGGAATGGATTTGTTCAAGTTCGAGAATAAGTGGTATCTAGTCGTCATTGACTATTATTCTCGCTTTCCTGAAGTGGTTCAGCTGGATCGGCTCACAGCCAGTGTGGTGGTGCGTAGTTGCAAATCCATATTTGCCCGACATGGAGTACCAGAAACTGTTGTAAGCGATAATGGGACGCAATTTGGAGCTGCTCGGGAATTTGCAAATTTCGCAAGGCAGTACGGATTCCAACATGTCACTTCAAGTCCTCGATTCCCGCAGAGCAATGGGATGGCAGAAGCAGGTGTGAAAATTGCTAAGTTGATCCTCAAGAAAAATCAAGACCCATCGCTTGGACTCCTGGAGTATCGATCGACCCCTTTGGAGAACGGTTACAGCCCTGCTGAGCTTCTCATGGGACGTAAACTCCGAACGACCTTGCCAATTGCACCAGAGAATCTTAATCCAAAGTTGGTGGACTCTCAGACCCTGAAAAGAAAGGAGGGGAGAAGGAGAAAGGATATGAAATCCAGATATGATCGACGCTGCGGAGCTACGGACATGGAGGAGCTATCCGAAGGTGACACTGTTTGGATTACAGATATGCGAACCTGGGGGATTGTAAAGCAGAAGGCATCGACACCAAGGTCATATTTGGTTGATACTCCAGTTGGGACTTTACGTCGAAACAGGTTCCATCTACGAAAAGGAGTTACAGTGCAATATCCAGCCGACCCATCGACGCCGACCTTTTCGGGGGAGGAACTGGTTGAAAATGAAAAGACCCCAGTTGTGGATTATCCCTCTAACGACTCAGAAGACGGCCAGATAAGAACCCGGAGTGGACGAATTGTTAAACCTGTGGATCGCCTTCATTATTAATTATATTATGCATTTAACCCGTAATTACTGGCGTTCGGCTTGAAAGGCCGTGTGAAAATTAAAAATGTTTGCGAAATTTTCAAAATGCAATATTTTTCATCAAAATTTTAGGTATCTTAATAAAATGCATTTATTTGAAGAACTTTTCATTTTAAGAGAAATCAATTTTGTATATCCCGAGTTATTAAATCAAACGGCCTTTAAAGCCGAGCGCCAGTAATTACGTCACTGGAAATTTTAGCGCCCCTATTATTGGCCGTTTCACTTTTGGTTTTATAGACGTTCAAACGCAACAAATAAGTTGAGCATTCGTTTTTTTATTATTTTTGCTTCAATTATATGCATTCTAAATTGTGTTTTGTGATTGTAATTTTGTATAATATAATAGAAGTTCGGTTCCACTTTTGGTTTTTCAAAAAACAAAAATTTGGTATCCTATGTCCCTAAAATTGGAAAATCTGTTATATTACTCTCCACAATGCATTCGACCACAACAATTGATCAAGAAACTGCTGAACAATAAAAGCCCGAGATAATCACATTTTATAATATGACCAAAGGTGGTGTAGATGTAGTTGATCAGACATGTATTCAGTTGGAAGAAGAACCAAAAGATGGCCCCTGTGTTTATTTTTCAACTTTTTGGATGTGGTTGCAATAAATTCAGCAGTAATTTATAAGGCTGTCAAGCAAGGCGGTGGAATGGCTCGAAAAGATTTTTATAAAGCAGCTTGCTCTACAACTAATGAGAGATGCCTTGAATATGAGAAATCAAGCCAAAAATTTGTCAAGAGATCTGCAAGTATTAATTCAGAAGCATGCTGGAACTTCATCACTTGAGGTAGGCAAATATTTATTTGATATTCAAACGAAATATCAATAATATGTGTTATCTAGGAATCCACAAGCGGCAGTCCTTGGTCCAAAAAAACGCAAAAGATGCTACCTATGTAAAAAAGATCGTCGAACACAAATGCAATTCAAAAAATGCAAAGAACCAATCTGCAAAGATCATTCTATTGAAATATGCTTGAATTGTGCACCTAATCTTGAATAAAATATTTTAGATAGAATTTTTTAGAATATATATAGAATATTTAGATAGAAAGAGTTTCTTGTATATATTTTTTTTCATTTAATTTTGTTTAGAGCTCTGTTCATTCGAAAAAAACAAAATATTTATTCTTTGTAAATTATGTGTATACGTTTAATTTCTTTTTATTTTATAAATAACATGGTTTATTATTGATTTTAAAAGACGGCCTGAGAGGCCGAACGCCAGTAATTGTGTAAGGAAAATAGGCGCCAGTAACTAAGGGTTAAAGTTTGTAATGTATATATATATTTCAAGTCTTAAAAAGGGGGATGTGCTGAGAAGATGTAAGAAAACATCTACCTATGTTTCCCCACGTGACGCAGCGGAGCGTGACCTCGGCTGCACGGGTGAGTCAGTTGTTGTTTTGCTCGCTGTATGAATGGACATTAAAACAGAATCGCTTTTGTTATGCTGAAGTGATTTTAGATTAAAGAAATAAAATATCTTATAAAAAGTAGCTTTAATAGTGATACAGTCGACTCTCGATATACCAGGGTAAATAATGGTTCAACAACCATGGTGTATCGAATTGCAATATGCATTGAATTTGTAAACATAGAAAATATATTACTGGCTGAGAATGACGAATGAATAAGCAAAATGAACAATGAAATAGCTTCAGCAATCTGGTAGATTGACGAAATCGCTGGGAAGGTTCGCCAGTGATGAGCCAAGCCTTCCCAAATCTTTTTTTTTTTTCAATTCCAGTTCACTAATTGTGGGCATTCTCCCTAAATTATTTTAAGAATATCACAGAATAAATCCATTCTGAATATACAATAAACCGGAATGCGCAATGAATCCCTTCAATAATATCCTAAATCACCAGCGGGTCTCCAGCTACACCACGCATTTCGCGATCTGCGAAGAAAACGTAGATCGCGTGCTTCGCCGCTGGGGAGATGGTGATGGCGTGGTCCTCGAGGCCATCCGCCTAGATTCAGGACTGCAGGTCCGGCGGCTGCCCGATGATGGAGAGCGCTTCTCGGATGAGAGGGCGGACGGCGCTGCAGGGCCATTAGCGGTGGGCCAGCGACAGGTTGCTGGAGCCGCAGGCGATGCAGACAGACTGGCTCGACGCCGGGTGCTCCGTATGAGGCGGGGCGTGCAGGGCCAGTCGCAGGGTGATGTACACCGCATGGACCCCGAAGGAGAAGCGACAGAGGGACGAGAAAGTGGAGGACACGTCACGACAGGCGCCAAGTGCCGGAGATACGGTGAGATGAGAATGGTGACCAGGCGGGGACGCTCCAGCATGGGACGTACAGAGCGTGTGTATATGCGCAGGAACGGCTGGCAATCCCACGCAGCACCACGGCTTCCTCCAAGGTCCTCTTGTCTTCACAGCGCGAGTTGTTCGCCACCAGACGTTGGCAGAATGCTCCAAGAGCATCTTCATCGTCGCAGGTGCTTCTTGTCAGCCTGGTGATGAGCGGCGGAGCAGGGTCCGCCAGGTCGCGGATGTGCACTTCTTCCCACCTTGAGGGAGCGATGGCATCCCCGGGCATGTATTCGTACAGATGGTGGAACACTGCCGCTAGTACCAGCGAGTTGGCCGCTCTCACTCGCCCACGGACGTATGGGGACCATCTGGAGATCGCCCTCTCCAGGATTCCCAGCAGATTATTTTCTCGCACCACAGTCCCTTACTTTTAGGGAAGTTAACGCTTAATCCTAAAGCATTTTGGAATTCCTCAAAGGTGGTCTTGACTTTCTCGAACTGCCAATACTCGGGGATCAGCAGGAGAATATCATCGGCGTACGCCAGAACCTTCCCTCTTCCGAGAGCTCTTTCCAGGTGGCGCAGGAGGGGACCGGTGAAGATGGAGAATAGGGCTGCGCTTCATAGCACAACCCTGCTGAAACCCTCTGCGCATTCTGAATGGGCGGGTGAAGTTTCCATTGACCTTGATAGCAGAATCGGCCTCCGCGTAGAGCAGGTGGAGCCATTCCACGAAGGGCGGGCCCGGAACTCTCGGTCCACATTGTCAAAGGCGGACTGTAGTTAGGTGGAGATGACTGCCAGCGGCGACTTGTTCTTGACGACCAGGGCCACCTCGTCAGACACGCACGCGATGTTCCAGGAAGGACATATTCCCAGAAAGGCATACGTCTGGTCTTATGGCACGATGGCTGACAGGTGGCGACGTAGACGCCTCAGAAGAACGTCGCCGTCGGTAAAGATATAGGTCTGTATTTAGATCTGTAACCGCTTAGGCCCGAACCACCGTTTGCTTTGGGGACGAGGCAGATGATTTTTCTCCTCTAGAATTCCGGTAAAACCCCGCGGAGCTTGGATTTAACGAAGACTCGATGAATGGCTTCCGTGAAGAAGTCCTCGAAGCACATGACGAGCTCGTAGGACACACTATCCCAACCAGTCACTTTTCCTTAAGGCAGACGGCTGATGACAGCTTCCACCTCACTCAAGGAGATATCTGCTCGATGAGGCGGGTCACTGTCCTTCAGGGTGATGCTCTCCATAGCTCCTTCTAGTAACCCAGCGATGGCCTCTGCAATGCAGGTAGAGATGTCGAAGCGCTCTCCGGAGTTGAAGCCTGTGCTCCTCAGTCTTTCTACCTCGACGGGGTTCCCCTGGGATCTGTGAAGACTGTCTCCAGTTCTGAGCGAAATCTCCCAATGTCGCTTGAAGACTCCTTGGAGTTGTTGAAGTAGCTGAAGTCCCACGCATCTTCCCTAATAGCTTCTTCTGCGATGACCTGCAGTTGGAAATACCGTTCTTCAGGAATGTGGGACAAGTGGCAGTTGTTGGATGTTGATGCTGTTGATTACGATCTTGCCTGGCCACAGGACTCGTTACTAGAGGACGGTGACTCCCGGCTCTGCGAAGCCGGATCCCCTGGGAGTTGATGATGGCAGGAAGGAAGACGGCGGTGTAGCCGAGGTAGAGGTTCCGGGCGCTGTTTAAGGCTAACACGTTTGCCTCCTTGACGAACGCGATATCGTTGCGAACGGAAATGCCGCGTACATTGAAGCATGCTATGCGGAAGCCCATAGCGTGATCTTATTTGCTGCAGCTCGGATGGTGGTGAGATGTTTGTACAGTGTGCAAGGTCTCCTCTATGAGAGGGATGATCTTGCTGAGAAGCAGGCTGCTGGCGTTAGACCTCGCAACCTTGACCCGATGGCCTTTAGGATCTGAACCTTTTCTTTTGTGTTGCTTTACTAAGATGAAAGGTGCTGTACTTTCATCCATTTCCACTGTCTCCATTTAATCCGCCCGATTTGATTTTTTTTTTCATTTCTCCTCCCTCCCCCCCCCCCCCGTCCTGATTTACATTTCCGCTAGTTCTTGATTTGTAGAAATCATACACTTTCTCTCTCTCTCTCTATATATATATATATTTATACTTAAATTTTATATTTCCGTCGATTCTCTCTCTTTGAATTGGCAATTTATTCACGAATGAGAGACATGAACGCCATGTTCTTAGCTCTCCGCCAATGCCCCAAAGGGGTGATTTAGCTCAATATCATCTATCTCCATCCAAACGCTGATCTCGCGCACCGCAGGACCACACGGCCGAGAGAGAGAGAGAGCAAAACTTGTCCTAACTTAACCCGAGGGACCGAGATAAAATGGCAAGATAGCAAAAGTTGCCTCGTAAACAAAAGGTTCATGTCAAAGTATTAGGTAAACCAAGGATCAGATAGAGTTTTACCCCTGCTCACAAAACTCTTTCACTATAAGAACGGGTCCGTTTAAGGCAGGTTTCACTGTCTCAGGCCTGTGGGTCCTGATGGTCCTGTGTAGGACTAATGTGTCGATTTTGATAGGTAATACCTTCTTGAAAAATCCAATATTCCCGTCAAAGGCTAAAATGAATTGGTATATTGGCAATTTCTGGAGCTAAATGGAAACTTCCGAAATAGGTTCCGTTATGTAGAAAGGTTTCATTGGATTAAGCCTAGAAATGGGGATTATAATTTGGTTTATAGATGGTCTGATGGTCTATATAAAATAGGTTAGACTGTCGCTGATGCCAGGGCTTGTGAACAAGAATAGAAACAGATTTTAAAATAAAATAATTCCCCTGTCTTGTATAAATGAGTACATGTACCTGAACAGGAATATGGTATCTCTCTATTGAAGAGTTTCGAATGTAACAGTTTTTACGTTTGTCTAACTATTAATTTAAATGTTAATATTGTAATGTAGAAAATTTGGAAAGACAAACTTCTGAATGACGTAGAAATTTATTTGAGGTCAAACTATATTAAAACTAATAGCAGAGAGGCAATGAGAAATTTTTACAGGGTATCAAAATATAAATATCGATATTAAAAATCTTTTCATAGAATAAAAAATAATCTGCTACATAGCTTCTTCCCTATGGGAGCTGTGACCTACAGCTTGCAATTCTTGTTGGTATTATACTAACATGGATCTAACGTGCTTCTGCCAAGGATTCGCTCGAAGTCTTGAAACTTTGTCCCTAGTAGTTTCGCGTCCTTTCTTTTCCGGCGTGAAGAGCGGCTTCGGCGTCGTATCGTAAATAGAGACATCGTATTTTTGGAGCGAACTCTTGGCTTTGTTGGAATCCTGGAGCCAGTTTCTGAAAACGTAGATCATAGCAGCCATGGCCTCAAGGTCTTTTTGGCGATCTTCAGTTTGTCTTCTCTAATCTACCCAGCATCTCCACCAAATGTAATGTAGAAAATTAGGAAAGACAAACTTCTGAATGACACAGAAATTTATTTAAGGTCAAACCATATTAAAACTAATAACAGAGAGGCAATGATAAAATTTTACAGGGTATCAAAATACAAATATCGATATTAAAAATCTTTTCATAGAATAAAAAATAATCTGCTACAATATTAAATATAAGATGATAGCTTTTACTTTTTTTTCACTCGCAGAGACTCCGGGGTAAATCCAGGTTTGAGAAATTTCCTTTCCTCCAATTTACCCAGACTGATCTATTTATTAGCTTGATTGTCTTAATTGAGTTTTCCTGTATATAAATTACATATTACCTTTATGAGGTCAGCTTTAAAAAAGAAGAATAATAATGCTTATTTCTGATAATATTACTGTTATTCCTGCCTGTATCCTACATTTCTACTCGGAGAATCTATAAGACTGAAAGGTCTTAATGAAGCTTTTTGTTGTTGTTTTTACGTTCGAGCAGAACATGGGGCAATTAGAGAACAAAAGATGGCAGTTCTCCTTCCTCCCATCAATTATTTAATAATATGCTATAATTACATAATTAATAATATATAATACTACCAATTAGATGATTATATCTCATGGCCTACTCTATCCTTGCACAAGTAAAAACGTGGGGATCGGTGGAAGGATGATCAAAACATTGGTTTTCGACCATTACGGCCCGTGTTCGATTCCCGCATTGGACACTCTTATCTAATAAAAAAGAAAAATGCTCCAATGGCCCCCGATTCTTGCAAAAGTCCAACCCCACCAGCGAGTGCAAGTAACCAAACGGGGCTCTGGCACATTTGTAAGTGTAAAGTCGAACTGCTTTTCACATTGTAGACATGTGGTACACTTACAGTAAAAGCAGTCGCCTACTTCTACCCACCATGATTATCATGGGCCTGTACCACGTGTACTAGGGGGAAAAAACAAGTAAAAACGCTGTAAGAAGTTTCGGAGGATAGTTTGAATTCAATTGGAACTTCTGTAACGAAGCCGCTCTGACCAGACTGAAGGTTCCAAGCAACTTTCTAGGTTTGCCAAAGCTGGCATGTGGCCAGTTTTTTTATGGCCAGAATTGGCGTCATTCATTTGGCTGTCCAACCTTATTTGTAATTAAGAAAACACAGAAACTTTAGTCGTAGTCAAACTTCTCTTTTGATCTGTAAATGTGACAAATTGCTACATTAAAGCACTGTTTAATTATTTGATTTATAGGCCATAAATATGGAGGGAGTGAAAGGGCATATACAGTTCTGCTAGTATAAATATAATATAAAGTTAAATTATGAGAGCCCCCCCCAAACATATAGCCCAACTTGATATTGAAGTTTAGTTCTATGTTCTACCAAGTACAGTCTACTCTCGTTATAACGCCACTCGATATACCGCCACCCTCGCCTTACGCCGCTTTTTCGTTTTGTCCCAATCGACATCAATGTATTTTTCTTGATATAACGCCACTCCCTCGCTGTTCGCCTTCCCCCGCTGATTTTTCGTATCCCAAGTAGCAAAAACCACTCGTTATAGCGCCGCTCACAATGCATTTTTTTGTGCCAGCGGCACCGACCTTTGCCTGATGTTGACACAACAGATTGTGTGAATAGCCAGCAGACCCATTTCCTGCTTGTGCCTGGGACATACACAGTCGCTTCATCCTTTGCTAACGTCAACACAACAACCTTATTGTCGTATCATGAGTTCCCAAAAGCGTAAACGTGAGTCGATCACCATTGAAAAGAAGGAGATATGCCAGTTGGCAAGAAATAATCCTACGATGTCGAAGAATGAGATTGGAGAGCGTTTCTTACTTCCACGAACAACTGTCCGTGATATTCTCGCTCAGACTGAGAAGTGGGAAAATTATACTGTTGGTTCTTCAAAGAGACAAAGAGTCGGAAAATTTAGTGACTTGGAAGACGCTCTCTTCAACCGGTTTACCCAAAAGCGTGCCAATAATATTATTATTACTGATGACCTCTTAACAGAAAAGGCAAAAAAACTTGGCGAGCAGTTGGACGTACCAGAAAATTTCGCGTACAGCAGTGGGTGGCTGCAGCGATTTAAAGGGAAATTCCATATTTCGCAACGACGGCTCTGTGGGGAAGGCGCATCGATTTCTCTAGCTATTATTGATGAACACCTTACAAATTTGAACAGTATGCTGGCGAACTCCGGATATGACCCAGCCAACATATACAATGCAGACGAAACAGGATTATTTTTTCATCCCATTCCTGACCGAACACTTGCTCACAAAGATGAAAACTGCCGTTGTGTCAAAAGGATGAAACAACGAATCACTGTTCTACTGTGCTGTAACTCTACTGGAACAGACAAGCGGCGATTGCTGATTATTGGAAAATCGGCAAAGCCTCGATGCTTAAGAAACTTTAGTCCACACTTCTACTGCACTTACACATCTAACAGCAAAGCATGGATGACCTCTAGCATCTTTCAAGAATGGCTACTGCAGTTCAACAAGCAGCTTGTCTCTGAAGGACGTCGTATCCTACTGTTGTTAAATAACGTCTCACTGCATCCCTAATGATGGTATCAGCAACATAAAGATACACTTCTTTCCACCAAATATGACTGCCAGTCTGCGACCACTGGATAGTGGCATCATCAAAAGTTTCAAGGCTCAATATCGCAAGCTTCAACTCCAGAGAATGGTGGAATTGGCGGATGCCCATCTACCCACAGAATTACGTCTGGATTACGCTGTGCGTATATTGTAAAATGGCTTGGGATTCTGTGAGCCCTGATTCCATCAGCAACTGCTGGAATCACACAGGCATTCGCCCTACTTCTACTGCTGCAGTTGAGACTCTTAATTATGGAAATCTTCTCGATCGCATTCGCAACATCTTCGCTGTTACACCAGAAAATTTGATGACTGAACGGGAGTTTCAACTGGTTGATGATTCCCAGGAGGCGGAAATGAAGCTAACAGATGACAATTTGCTGGTGTCCACTGTTACAGCGAAAGAAGAACCTGGCGAGGATGATGATACAACAGTGACTCAGCGCCTACCATCGTTAAGGGAAGCCAGAAGCCTGAGACAGTTTTGTTGTTTCTTGATCACTCCAAGAGAGCAACATCTGAGACGTCAATCTATCTGCGGTTTTTTACGCCGTGTCAATGCCATAAGTGAGGGAGAGAAAAGACAAGTTGTGATCACAGACTTCTTCAAGAAAATGTAATTACTTTTTTTTATGAATAAATTATAAATTAATTCTTTCTATTTATCATATTAATTAATTAATGCCGGTTTTGCATTCTATATATTGACTTAAAGTATAAATTGTTATTTGTAAATGTTATAAATAATTTATTTTATCTTTAAATTTCACATTTTAAACGTGTTCGATACAACGCCACCCTCGCCTTACGCCGCTTTTTTGCAAAATCCGGATGGTGGCGTTATAACGAGAGTAGACTGTATATTGTTTTACAACGATGTCTGAAACCGTCCACCACCTGTGGACCAGGGAGGACCAATCAGGAAAAGGAAGCCGAGCTGGCTGGCTGGCTGGCTGTCAAGTTGGGCTTCCCCTTTGTGGACGAATTGCAGAGGCCATCGCTGGGTTACTGGAAGGAGCTATGGAGAGCATCACCCTGAAGGACAGTGATCGGCCTCATCGAGCAGATATCTCCTTGAGTGAGGTGGAAGCTGCCATCACCCGTCTGCCTTAAGGAAAAGTGACTGGTTGGGATAGTGTGTCCTGTGGTCTCGTCATGGGCTTCGAGGACTTCTTCGCGGAAGCCATTCATAGAGTCTTCGTTAAATCCAAGCTTCGCGGGGTTTTACCGGAATTCTAGAGGAGAAAAATCATCTACCTCGTGCCCAAAGCAAACGGGGATTCGCGCCAAAGCGGGTACAGACCTATATACAGACCTATAACACCGACGGCGGCGTTCTTCTGAGGCGTCTACGTCGCCACCTGTCAGCCATCGTGCCAAAAGACCAGACGTATGCCTTTCCGGGAAGATGTCCTTCCTGGAACATCGCGTGCGTGTCTGACAAGGTGGCCCTGGTCATCAAGAACAAGCCTCCGCTGGCAGTCATCTCCGCCCGGCGTTCCGGGCCGGCCCTTCGTGGAATGGCTCCACCTTCTCTACGCGGAGGCCGATGCTACCATCAAGGTCGATGAAAACTTCACCCGCCCATTCAGAATGCGCAGAGGGTTTCAGCAGGGTTGTGCCATGAAGCGCAGCTCTATTCTCCATCTTCACCGGCCCCCTCCTGCACCACCTGGAGAGAGTTCTCGGAAGAGGGAAGGTTCTGGCGTACGCCGATTATATACTCTTGCTGATCCCCGAGTATTGGCAGTTCGAGAAAGTCAAGACCATCTTTGAGGAATTCCAGAATTCTTTATGATTAATCCTGAACTTTCCTAAAAGTAAGGGACTGTGGTGCGGCGCCTGGAGGGACCGTGCCGACTCTCCACCGGGAATATCGTGATCCGTATCTTCCATGACTGTGCAGGACTGCTAAATTTCTTCAAGCCATTGAACATCAGGGCCCAAGGAAATAACCTGCTGGGTATCCTGGAGAGGGCGATCTCCAGATGGTCCCCATACGTCCGTGGGCGAGTGAGAGCGGCCAACTCGCTGGTACTAACGGCAGTCCTCCACCATCTGTACGGATACTTGCCCGGCGACGCCATTGCTCCCTCAAGGTGGGAAGAAGTGCACATCCGCGACCTGGCGGACCCTGCTCTGCCGCTCATCCCCAGGCTGACAAGAAGAATCTGCGACGATGCAGCTGATCTTGGAGCAATCTGTCAACGTCTGGTGGCGGACAACTCGCGCTGTGACTACAACGAAAGGACCTTGGAGGAAGCCGTGGTGCTGCGTGGGACTGCCACGCCGTTGCTGCACATATACACACGCTCTGCGCTACCATGCTGGAGCGTCCTCGCCTGGCCGCCATTACCATCTTACCGTATCTCCGGCACTTGGCGCCTGTCGTGGCATGTCCTTCCCGTTAAATCCTCCCCGTTTGTGACTTTCTTGATCTACATAATACACGAATGTGAATAAAGAAGAGTCCAACAGAGATCCATATCGATCTCGCTTGTTCATTCAACCATCCTTGATAGAGCAGCAACGACGTAAAAATTGGTGTCAGAAATGGGATTTATTTGTTCGTGAAGAAAGTCGTCATGGATTCCTGTGAAGCCGAAAAATATCGGCGGAACAAGTAGAACTCGTTCAAAATATTTTATCAGTAATGAAAGATATTTCTAAAAAAAAAAAACATATCGAAAAATCCGGAGAAAAATCTACAGCTTTGAATGAGGAATTCGACTGATGGCTGTAATCTCTCAAAGACAAGAAATCTTTGGGTCAGACCAGGACAGTGGAAGGAGAGAACTTCGTGAATGAAGTGTCGTGCAGAAACTCAGCACTATGAATCCCTTCAGAACATCTCCGCGAAAACACCGGCGATCATGGCGAGCTTCAATACGACGGCGTAACGGATTGCTGTGACGAAGCCAGACACCCCGTGGAATTGCGACAAGGTGCGACAATAAGTGCATAAGGGTCGAAGTACTCGGCAGTTGGAGCCGTCAGGGCATTAGGAGTTCCAGCAAAGACGGACGACAATATCTGCGACTATGACGTCTCATGTAATGTATCAGCGCTGCTCTCTGCATTCAACTCTGAGGTAAGCCACAGATTTTTGTCCGCCATCTTCGCTCCTTCGTCCGACAAGGTACAAGGTAAACAGCTATCGCCTGGAAATAGTTATATTGTAATTTAGACCACCAAATTGCCCGACGCTTCCAGAAGGTTTGCAGAGTACACGGTCCAGTTCAAAATCAACAAGAAGTAACCCAAGTCTAGTGGGTTCAAAAGAGAAAGCTCCAGGAAAAAGAAAATGTGAGGCCAACTGAAAACTTACCCTGGAAAATGAACAAACCCCGACAGCCTTTGGCACACGGGATCGAGAGAGATCTCAGTTCGACTCCTTTTTATTTATCTTCGTTCATTATGGAGAACAAGCAAGTAACATGCAGGTAGAGCCATTCAACCATGCCGTCATCCACAAAGGGAGAGCACGATTTGACTGCCGGTCAGCTGGTCTTATTATTCCTGATTGGTCCCCCCGGTTTTAGTCTTCTTCAGATATCGTCGTAACACTGCCCTTCTCCTAAATTTTTTTGTCCCACAAAAAGGTCAAACCTTCTCTCCAATCTTTTATAAAACCTTTAAACTCCTGAATGTATCAGATCACATGTGAGACTTTTTATCCCTCCTTAAACGTAACGCCAGAATTAGCGTCATACCGTGTTTATTGAACCGCGTTCCAACTCGGGCTCTTTCTCCACTCTCAACCAGTGTCGCCGCTCTTCTCTTTGTTGAGTAACCCGACCATCACTGGATGATGGTTCTCCACATAATGGCGACCATAGTTCACTCCTTTCGATGGTTTCATCTTTGACTTGGTTTCTTCCTTGCACACATCCTGGAACCGCCGTCACCGTTTCCCTATCAATGGTAAATTCTATAGTGCGCCTTCGTCTCTTGTGCACGCGGCGGTGCTCTGGATCGTCTTTCTTTGCTGTTGCAGTTATCTCCCCGACTTACACTCTCTATATCGTGTCTGTCCAAAACATATTCGTTCTTATCCCAAATGCTGTCGGGGTTGCCCTTTTTCCAGTGGATGTTTTCTGTTGGGTTCCCATTTTCTTATTCCCGAAGCTTTCTCTTACTATAAAATTCAGACTTGGGTCTCTTCGTACCGACCTTACACTGGATGATAAGCTCTGCAAACTTCTGGAACGTCGGACAACGTGGTAGTCTCAATTATAGAAGAACCATCTCCAACGATGGTTTGCGATGTTTGGTTTGCACCTTGTTGGACAAAGAATCGATTATAACGAGCCGTGGCTTACCTCCAGCCTGGAGTACAGACTGCAGCGCTGACACATTACTTGGGACTTCCCGGTCACAGACATCGTACTTCCATAGAGATATTAATTCTTCGTCCTGTTCAGACAACTTCGATGTGTTTCGACTATCCAGTCTTGTCTCACTTCCACGAAGAGCCCAGATCCTACTTGCCCAGTTGAATCGCCGTTGTAGCCCCCGACAGTCTGGCCTCGTCGCAGCAGTCTGTCACGCCGTCGTATTGAAGCTCACCATGATCGCCGATTCTCTCTCGGAGATGCTTAAAAGGGATGCAGAGTGATGAGTCTCTGCACAGCACACCATTCACAGAGTTCTCTCCTTCCACTGTCCAGGTTGGTCTAGAGATTTCTTGCCTTCGAGAGATTCCAGCCGTCGGTCGAACTCCTCATTAAAAGATGTAGATTACTCTCCCAATTTTGACCATTTCTAAGAAATATATTTAATTACTGAGTAGATAGCTTGAAAACGGATTTTACGTGATCCGACGTCATCTTCTTGAGTCACAGGCATTCAATAATTTCGAAGAAGGAATCAAAGCTGATGGCGACGAGTTTCTTTATTTATGCTGTATAATCTTGGTAAGCTTTTAGACTATGACGTCCTTCAACAGGCTACTATAAAAGATACTAGATGATAATAATAATAATATATATATACCATGGTACATGTAGATATTTACATAATTCTCTTGAAATTCAATAATTTCGAAGAAGGAATCAAAGCTAATGGCAACGAGTTTCTTTATTTATGCTGTATAATCTTGGTAAGCATTCAGACTATGACGTCCTTCAACAGGCTGTTATACAAGAAAATAGAGAATAATATATACATGTAGATATTTACATAATTCTCTTGAAATTCAATAATTTCTTCACGAACATATGTAATACCCGCTTCTGACACCATTATTTACGACGCGGTCGCAGACATATCATGAATGGTCAAATAAGCATTCGGGATTGCTAGGAATCTGTTCAAACAACTCCTTTTTATTTACATTCGTGCTTTATGGAGAGCAAACATGTCAGGATCCATCCACGTCACCTACAAAGGGGAAGCACGACTTGACTACCGGCCAGCTGAGCTTCTTCTTCCTGATTGGTCAGTCTACCCCCCGCTCCACAGGTGGTGGACGGTCCCTTCAGACGTCGTCATATCAATATATCCACAGCAGTCTGTTTATTGGATCACCGCAATATTATCTAAAATAACACTTGAAGTTACACCGCATGTTTCTTTTCAATGAAAAATCAAAATTTTATTTCAAGGTGAAATATTGACTATTTCTAACCTTTTTGGATGAGGTATGAAAGGGTGAATTATGAAGAGTAATGATGACCGGAAAAATAAAAGTGTCCAGTCATCCGGTTTTCCGGTCATCATTACTCTTCATAATTCATCCTTTCATACCTCATCCAAAAAGGTTAGAAATAGTCAATATTTCACCTTGAAATAAAATTTTGATTTTTCATTGAAAAGAAACTCATGCGGTGTAACTTCAAGTGTTGTTTTACAATCACAAGCCGCAGTGTATTATATTATCTAAAATATTGCATGTGGATAATTGAAAGTGAGGAAGCCCCTTTTGTAACTGATGAGTGCTTATGGGTTCATTGAGGACCAAAAGGAACTAAGAATCTTGGTGACAATAAATGTTTAAAAATTTCAACCCATTCCCTTCAACAACTGTCTATAATATATAACAGAAAGAGAGAGATTGAGATTAAAGCTGATTTATTAATCGTTCATATAAGATTATATAAGGTTTAATATATGTAATATAATCCAAAGTTATTACACTGCAATATTTGATGTATTACACTGTTGTAGAATCCTGTCGACTTAACCGTTCTGTGACAATATCGTTGCGGAATTTCTTGTTGTTCGATTTGAATGGTGAGGATTGGTTGAAACGCAGTCGTTGAGTGGCAAGTGAAGCATACAGTTTAGGAATAATCAGGACACGTGATGGGGTTTGAAAATAAAAGGCAACTGGGTTGGAGGAAAGAAAGCTTGAGGAGGCGGAGCGGGTTTTGATTGTTAATTATCTGATCACATGGTGGTGATTGTACTTAGCTGCGGGATGAGCAGAGGGAGAGAGGTCCAGAGCCGATGTCACCTCCTTGGGAGCCAAAACTCTACTGACAATTCTTGTCTTTCGATTTAACACCACGAGTTGTCTTCCTTCCCATTGGTCGAAGGATGGAACGTGCCCGTTTTTCTATTGGTTGACCTACTTAGTTCTTGCTTCCTAATTGGACCGGCGGCTTCCTTTGGTGGAAGATACGCTCGGCCTGGTCAGGAAGTATCGGGTGTTAGTTCGACTCTATTTACTTCCGCGTTATCAAATACGTCCGGTCCTGTCCGGAAATATTGGGCGTCTCTATACTAATATAACTTCTGCGGATACCAGATACGTCCGGGCTTTGCGAGGAAGTATTGACTGTACAAGTTATTTATACTTGTGCCCGCTTTTAGCCTGCTTCCTATGTCTTGTTGCCACTTTCTTTCCTCCAGTTACCTTATTCTTTATTAAATCTTTGAAAATCATACATTGTACATGCATAGTGGGTCGGGGGGCATACAATTATATACAAATTATGACAGATGCGCCCCCTACATGTGAAGAATTCAAGAAGGGGTTAGCCTGAGAGAATTCTGTAAGGTGAAAAATAATTTTGTGGGAAAATTAGTTGTGGGTATTGAGAGTCTATATACAAGCATTGGTGGCGATATAAGAAGTAATATAGAATGGTGTTGATGATATAGGTTGAGTATAATTAATAGAAATCAAAAAATTTTTTAATTGTAAGAAATCAAAATGAATGCTATGGTACATAGTGGATTAAAAAGAAAAGAAAATGCGCCTAACTAATTTCTACTCGAAATTGGAAAAAAATCGAGGGAGTTCTATTAGGGCTTTTGAGAAATCAAAAATAATATAAAAATAAAAAGTTGGACGAAATCAAAGTGAATGCTTGGTTGCATGGTGAGGAAAAAAAATGCTTTGTTGCATGGTGAAAAAAAAAGAAAAATGCCTAACTAATTTTTGCTCGAATTTTGGGAAAAGAAATCGAGGAAATTTCATAAGGTGTTTTGAAGAAATCAAAGTAAAATAAAAATAAAAATAAAAAGTTGGAAGAAATCAAAGTGAATGCTTGATGCATGGTGAAAAGAAAAAAAAAAAGGAAAAATGCCTAACCATATTCTTGCTCGAAATTGGGAATGGAAATCGAGGGATTTTTATTAGGTCTTTTGAGAAATCAAAAAATAAAAATAAAAAGTTGGAAGAAATCAAAGTGAATGCTTGGTTGCATGTTGGGAAAAAAAAATGTTTTGTTGTATGGTGAGAAAAAAAAAAGAAAAGAGAGAATGTTTTTGTAAATCAAAATAAAATATAATATCCAATTTTAAAAGAAAACCAATGAGTTTTCGTTGATTTGAAACTATGATAATATAAACTAATTGGAAAAAAATGATAATTAATGATTAAAAGTGATAATAAGTTGAATAAATTGATAAATTGATTATATATTTAAATTTTAATTGAGAGAAAATAATAAAAATGATTAATATGAACAATAAGGTGTATTGTTTTGAACCCTTTTGTATCTACATGCCCTGATCTAAATGTTTTAATTGCTCAATTATGCCCTATAAATTTTTTAATTACTCAATTATGCCCTATAAATTTTTTATCTTTGTGTGTGTTGTGAAAAATGTTAGAAGTCTGTAAAGTAATTGATTTGTTATAATAGGGATGGGAACTCATTTAGATGTGTGTCGTGTACCTTGTTTGATTTTCGAATGACAGTCGATTTGTAAAAGTCGATGCGCAGGCTTGAATTGGAATCCAAGATTGGTGGTATAGAGAGAGGAATCTGTGCGGGGAAAAGCGGTGACCTAATTTTACGTGTTGGCCAGAAGAGGGGTCCGAAGTAATTGGAGATCGGAAACGAGGCGCTCCTTTCTGTTTGCATAGGCCGAATTTATCGCCGCGGAACTACGCTTCCTGTCGCGGCGTCTCAAAATTCTCACTTCCTTCCGCTTATTTATTTTGGGGTGCGGCTCGGATCTTGTTTTTGGAGTATGACTTCTCCGACATTGGTTGGTCATCTTTCAGTTACTTCTATCTCCTCGGAATCTATTTAGATTTTCTGCAAAGATGTTTCCTAATGTTTGTCCAAAATTAAAAACTGCCTCTTGTAGTTCGAAGATTTTATGAGCGGGCATGGTATAGATAAACAAGTAATTAATGAATAAAATTGGGATACATTTGTATGGTAGAACTAACATACAAAGGATGAAAATCAGATGAAAGATAGGGTATTGCCCCATGTTCTCCCATATTTTTGTAAATGGGGACTCTGAAATATTTGTTTGAACCTTATTAATTGTAGAATTTAAATGATTGGTAGGTTCGCAGTTCTCCTGTTTGATCGTTAATGGTTTTATTAGCGATATGTCGGTAATTGATTTAGGTTGAGCTGTGTGATCGTTTCTCTGACGTGGGTGGTGTAATTTTGGCATTGTTTGTGTTGTGTGTACGCTGTGCTTTATGTACGAATTCTGTTTTGCTTTGGGGCCTGTGTCGGTATTTTTACGTGAAGGTTGGTTGTATTCATCGATTCTTCTAGCGAATCGGCAGGTGGGGCAGGTTTTTACCTGTTTTGCGATGTCTTGTGTCATGTTCTGCCAATAATATTGTGACGAGATGAGTCTCGTCATCTTGGAGATGTTTGGGTGGTGGTGTTGTGTGTGTACGGACTTAAGAAGTCTGGTTGTAAGTGAACTTGGGACTATAGTTTTAAGTACTCCTTTTCGGGAGACGGTGCGCAGTTTATTGTGATCCATAGTCACGCGAGATTTTCCCAGTGGAGAAGACTGTTGGCTCTGTATGAGTGGCGCATCTAGAAAGCCACAAAATGGGATACGAGTTACAACGCCCGTTTCATATTGTTGTACTCCATTTATGCTACGGACCTCATATTCGTATCTTGACAGTCTTAACCTCCATCGAAACAATCTGCCTGACGGGGCTTTGATCTCTTTCAACCACTGCAATGCAGGATGGTCAGAAAGTATTGTAAATTTTCTGCCCATTAGACAGGCGCGGAAGTTATCCACACTTTCCACAATGGCTAGGCATTGTAGTTCCAAGTCTGAATAATTTCGCTCGTGACCACGCAGAGAGCGGCTGAAATGTTGAACTGGGTATGTCTTCCCATCAGGGTAGACTTGTTTAAGAATGCCTGCAATGCCGAATGTTGAGGTGTTACAGTACACCTGGCATGGCAGACCTTCTTGGTAAAGGTATAATGTGGGGTGTGTGGTAAGGCTTTCTTTCAGGTTAGTGAACGCTTTCTGGCATTCGTCATTCCAGACCCACATGACATCCTTTTTTAGAAGGTTGACAAGTGGCGTCCGCAAGCGGGCGTGGTCCGGAATGAACTCTTTATAGGCGTTCACAGCTTTTAGGAAAGATCGCAATGTTTTTCGATTGTGTGGTGGTTTGGTGGCGTGAATTTTTTCTATGTTTTGTGTAGACGGGATGATTGTATTATTCTTAACGATTGTGCATGCGCTTGTTGGTTGTTGTTGTCTTTTGGCGCGCGTGTTGCGTTTGTTGTGCGGGTTGTGCGTGTTTGTTGCGTGGTGACGTATGGGTGCGTGTATGTTGTGAGGTACATTTGCGTGGTAAGTGGGTGAGCTGTGTCGGTGTACGGACACTTTTTTGGGCATTATTGGAATTGTAGGTTGAAGTCGTGGTGGCTTTATATGTTGTGGGCATGAAAAGTTGCGTGGTGTGAGATTAGAATGGTGGCATGTAAATATTTGAGGTTTGGGCAATGAATGCAGGCAAGGGTTTCCATGTGTGAAAGCTTTGTGTGCTGTACGAGTCCTTTGGGACAGGTTTTGGTCTAGCCCGTGCTTGCATTCATTTGGTACATGTTTAGATACATGGTTAAAGGGGTAGGTAGGGTTAGATAAGAGTTCAAAGTCAATTCTTGACGCCATAGGGGGGGTGCCTACCTTAGTCTCGAAAAGTCTGCTCGGCTGGGGGGTCTCTGGCTTGACTTGGTTGTTGTGGGACTGTTTGCACTGTCCGCACTTTTTCGTGGGCCGTCGGGACTGGTCGATGTCGGCATTCGCTGTGCCAGTGCCTCGCGCCGCAGAACTTGCAGTTGGACGGCGGAAGAGGTGCATTCCATGCACCTGGGCGTCGGGGTGTGCTGTGATACGGGTACGGCATGGCGGTGGATGACTCCTCGGTGGTCGGTGTCCGGTCTCGGTGACACTTGCCTGGGGTGGTGGCACGTGCGTCGGCTGCCGCGCTCATCTCGCCTTTCGGTCGGCGGGGGGTGTGGGCTGCTCCGGGGGTGGCGCTACGGAACGTCGTTTGTAGTTGAGTGGACCTTGCTCCTTGAAGTGCGACGGTCAGCTGCAAAATTATTGTCGCCAGGGTGTGTTTTGTCGCTTCGCTCGTTGCCAGTTTCTTCCCTCTTTCTTTCGTAGGGTTGTCCGTTTTTACGCTTATTAAATCCTGATTAATCTCCATAATATCTTTATCCTGTCGACTCTATGTAATATAATCCAAAGTTATTACACTGCAATATTTGATGTATTACACTGTTGTAGAATCCTGTCGACTTAACCGTTCTGTGACAATATCGTTGCGGAATTTCTTGTTGTTCGATTTGAATGGTGAGGATTGGTTGAAACGCAGTCGTTGAGTGGCAAGTGAAGCATACAGTTTAGGAATAATCAGGACACGTGATGGGGTTTGAAAATAAAAGGCAACTGGGTTGGAGGAAAGAAGGCTTGAGGAGGCGGAGCGGGTTTTGATTGTTAATTATCGGATCACATGGTGGTGATTGTACTTAGCTGCGGGATGAGCAGAGGGAGAGAGGTCCAGAGCCGATGTCACCTCCTTGGGAGCCAAAACTCTACTGACAATTCTTGTCTTTCGATTTAACACCACGAGTTGTCTTCCTTCCCATTGGTCGAAGGATGGAACGTGCCCGTTTTTCTATTGGTTGACCTACTTAGTTCTTGCTTCCTAATTGGACCGGCGGCTTCCTTTGGTGGAAGATACGCTCGGCCTGGTCAGGAAGTATCGGGTGTTAGTTCGACTCTATTTACTTCCGCGTTATCAAATACGTCCGGTCCTGTCCGGAAATATTGGGCGTCTCTATACTAATATAACTTCTGCGGATACCAGATACGTCCGGGCTTTGCGAGGAAGTATTGACTGTACAAGTTATTTATACTTGTGCCCGCTTTTAGCCTGCTTCCTATGTCTTGTTGCCACTTTCTTTCCTCCAGTTACCTTATTCTTTATTAAATCTTTGAAAATCATACATTGTACATGCATAGTGGGTCGGGGGGCATACAATTATATACAAATTATGACATATATATATGTTATATAATTTTTTAAAAATTTATAGAAATGTCATAAATATAAATCTTTGTAAATATTATTTTATTTTAATCATCTTTCTAAAATAACTCTGTTATTCTTTGGCCACCAGATGGCGCCACCTTAAATATATAAATGAATTGTTTTTTTTTTTTTTTTTTTTAGAGTATTTGTTGGTCACAACAATTAGCTCCTGCCATGGCTCCTAGGAAGAAGAAGAAGAATGCCGAGAATGCCGAGAAGCCCCTCGTAACCCTCGCCCAACTGGAGATGGAGAACGAAGAGGTGAAGCAGAACTTCGAGCAGAAAATACAGAATACTTACCCTACCTCCCGATTTTACCTGTTCCAAAGCCTAATGGAATTCATCAACTTACGGTCTGAGCAGATCAAGGCCCTCATTGCCGAGGTAGAGAACCTCTCTGGCACCCTCGCGTCCTTTAAGGAACTGGACGAAATCAAGCCACAGACAGCCTGCCACAGCACTCAAACCAGCCCTTCTCCCTCCTGCAAGGAAACCAGCACTCAGACTGACCCCACCAAGCCCGCCACTCCCGCTCCAACCAAAAGGAAGCAGCCTGAGGCTCCCTACCCGCCCGCAAAGAGGACCAACCTCAATGGTCCCGCAAAACCTGCGCCCTCCCGAGTCCCCAAGCCTGCGGCCGCCCAAGTGGTCCTCCATGGGGAAAAATCGGCGGCCCACACAGTGGTCATCTCTGATGACCCACAGGCTGACCCAAGAGCAATGCTTAAAGCTGTCCGCGCTGCCCACACTCTACCCCAAGGCGTTTGGGCCTCCCTGCGAACCAAAGGGAAGCTTGTCCTCCACTCCAGCAACCCCGATACCATCCCAGCTGTTACCACCTCCCTGGCCAACAAGCTGGATGGCATGAAGGTCCGCCAACAGAAGGTGATCCTGCCTCGCATCTGCCTCTTCAAAGTGGATGAGGAAACATCCAACTCCACCATTGAAGAGACGCTGCTGGAAACCCCTGCTGTCAGCCAACTCCCTGGGGACAAGGTGGTGCGCGTGGCGCATCGCTCTGCACCCAGAAACGGGACCTGCACCGCCTTCATCGAGGTGGACCTCACGACCTTCAGAGCTCTGGGAAATCGTGGAAGGATCGTGGTGGATGGTGTGATCCTCAACTTCGAGGAGTCCATCCGCGCACGAGTCTGCTTCCGCTGTTGTGGCTTCGGCCACAACTCTGCCCAATGCACCAGAGCTCCCACGTGCTTCCACTGCGGTGAAAGCGGCCATGAAGGCCGTGCCTGCCCCTCAGTTGCCGACTGGCACACTTCCAAGTGCGCCAACTGCTGTGCCAAGGGCCTCCCAGACAAGCACGAGGCGAGAGCCTCAAGCTGCCCCATCTTGAAGCTTAGAGCCCTCAAGTTCTAGGCTTCCAGGACCTCCTGCCTCCTCAACTGGCCTCCATCCAGGCTTCTCACCCATCAAGGCGCTGTTTCCTTGACCTCTCCAGCTTCCTCCCCCCTGCGATGACACCTCCACTGCCAGATCCTAGGATCCCTTGCGATGATCCCTGGCCACCCATCACCAGGCCCCCCAACTATGCTTTGTATATATTCCGCTTTATGCGTCCATCGGGGCTCAAAAATCATTCATTTTGGTTAGCAGCCCCGTAAAATAAAGATATTTTCTCTTTTTTAGAGTATTATTACTTGTAAATAAATTTACAAACAACAATTAAAGAACAAAAAAAAAAAAATAATATGCCACCGATTGTAATTAAATCGACGATCGGACCAACCGGCGAGAAACTATGCATAATCGAAGCCTCCTTAATAACGAAGATCCTAGACAAATGTGGAATCGAGTATAAACTTGAGGAAACGGTTCAATCAAAGAAGAGAACTCGCGGCTCCCAGGATGACTCAAGATCGCCAACTAGGAGCGAGCGTAACCTGAAGACGCCTAGAATGGACATCGACGAACAAAGTCCCGCCACTGGAGTTTCTCAACAAATGAACGCAGCTCACCCACCGCAAGACGATGAAGAAAATAACGACAACGATGGCCCATGGACCACAGTAACTAACGTGAAAAAACCGAGAATTCCTCCTGTTATTGCAGAAAATGTAGCAGATTGGAAGCTTCTTTGCCAAGAACTAAAAGACTTGTGCATGGAACCATTCCAAGTCACGATTTCTGGCAAAAAGCACATAATAAAATCGAAAAACATAGGCGACTTCAAAAAAATCAGGGAATATGTACAGAAAAATAATGGAGGATATTCTTACAGACTACAGGAGGAAAAACCGCTAAAAGTGGTATTGAAGGGGGTATCAACAGCCTTCAAAGAAGAAGACGTCGTAACTGAACTGGTCTCAATGGGCTTCACTGAGGTCATTGTCAAAAGACTCCATAGACAATCGACCAAAATACCGATGAATATAGTCCTAGTAGAGCTACCGAAAAATGAACAAAATAAACGAATCTATGGAATAACCGAAATACTTTATCAAAAAATAGTCGTGGAATCATTCAGGACTACAAAACGAGTGACCCAATGCTTTAACTGCCAGGGTTTTGGGCATGGCCAGCTAAACTGCTTTTTGAAGCCCAAATGCGTCAAGTGTGCTGAAGAACACCATTCGAAGGATTGTCCAAGAAACTCGAAACAGCTCCCACCAAAGTGCGCTAACTGTGGAGAGGCGCACACAGCCAATTACCGCGGATGCCCAAATTTTCCGAAGCCACAACAACAGCAGCTAAAGCCTCCCAGACAAAACTACCCTAACACCATACCTCAAGCAAGCTCCACTAAAACAGAAGAAGCAACTGCTGAAAAACAAAAGGCAAGTTACGCTGAAACTGCAAAAAAGAAAACTACTCGTTCTGACACCAGGGAACTGTGCGAAAAGTTATTAGAAATTATCAAAACCTTCTTACAATGAAAGGCAAATTACCTTTAAAAATCGTTTTCTGGAATTGCAACGGAATCAAACTCAAAAAAGAAGAATTCCTACAGTTTTTAGAAGAAAACTCAATAGACATGGCACTGCTCAGTGAAACACACTTAAAACCATCTGTCGACCTCAAACTCAGAAACTATCAGACAATAAGAGACGATAGAATCGTTGGAAGGGGCGGTGGAACGGCAATAATTCTAAAAAACTATCTTAAATATAAAAAAGTGCTGATTCAAACATCTAACATGGAAAACACCACAATACTAATGAAACCAGATGGAAGGGCAGTAGTGCAGATATCGTCAATCTATAAAAAACCCGATCTACCACTCCTGGAGGAAGATCTGAATCTCTTGTTAGAGAATAATCAATCAGTAATCGCTGCAGGAGACTGGAACTCCAAGCACCCTCTTTGGGGCTCAAGAACCTCCAATAATAGTGGAACCGTGCTTCATAATTTTTCCGAAAAAGAAAACCTGGACATTGTCGCACCTTCTTCACCCACGCACTACAGTCCTTTGGGAAATCCAGACTTTCTAGACATCGCAATTCTTAGAAACATCCCCTGGACTTCGAGGATTAAGACCCTGGATGTCTTATCTTCAGATCACCTCCCAGTAATCCTAGAGCTGACCTGCCCGAAGGATGAATTCACGACTAGGGCTTGTCGACTCACTAACTGGGTTCACTTCCAACAAGACTTAATTTCCAGTACGCCTCCTAGAGTATCCTTGAAAACAGAAGCCAATATTGACTCAGCAGTGACCATACTAAATGATAAAATCTACAACAGCTACTCAAAAAACACGGTTATATCATCCTCTTCATCAAAACAGAACCCTTCGACCAAGGCCTTGATAAAAGAAAAGAATAAAGCTCGTAAGAGATGGCAAGCAACCTGGGATCCAGCCCATAGAGCCATTTATTTAAACCTACAGGGAAAAGTTAACAAAGCCCTCAAATCTGACTCCACCGAGAACTGGAATCAATTCATACACAAGATTGAATCAAGCCCAAAGGACTTCTGGAGAAAAACAAAACCTATCAGGAAAAAAACGGAAAGGATCTCAAATTTAGTAATGAACGGCAAAACCTTATTGACCGACAAAGAAATCGGAAATGAACTTGCAGAACACTTCTCCAACCAGTTCTCCAAGGAAAAAGAAGAAGACCAACCAAACATAACTTATAATCACCAACAAGAAAAAATGCTCACAGTGACGACACCAAATGAAGTCAAGGAAGTGATTAAATACTTAGCTAACCACAAAGCTCCTGGCCATGACAATATCACTCCGCAAATGGCCAAGAATCTTCCCATCAAATGGAATGTATTTCTAGCCGGAGTTTTCAACGCCGCACTGCACTTGTGTTACTACCCCAAAGTCTGGAAGCATGCTATCATAATTCCAATTCCAAAAAAATCCGCTAAATCCCCTGAAGATCTAAGACCTATCAGCCTCCTCCCCACCATCGGCAAAATTTACGAAAGAATTATTTTACGTAGACTTCAGAGGTACTTGGACAACTCTAATTTCATCATCCCGCAGCAATTCGGATTTAGAAGGGGGCATTCAACAACTCACCAACTCATTGCAGTTATGGACTACATCCAGATAAGAAGATCCCACAAGGAAGTGGTAGGTGCAGTCTTTCTAGATTTTGCGAAAGCATTTGATAAAGTTTGGCATAATGGCCTTATAAAGAAACTCACAAAACACCAGTTTCCAAGTGACATTATAAATTTTATGCAGAATTATCTACAGGGCAGGACATTTTCAGTCAAGCAAGGAAATTTTATAACTGAACCAAAGCCAATCCAGACTGGAGTACCTCAAGGCTCTATCCTCGGACCCTACCTTTTCAATATTTACATTAATGACATCCCACTGCACTCTAAATGTAAACTTAAGCTCTTCGCAGATGACACAGCAATTTTATTTAACTCTAAATCAGTCGACCTATTGGTTACTCAGCTTCAGAACTACCTAAATGACATAATCAAATGGTGCGATGAGTGGAAACTAGACATTAACCCAACTAAGACTCAAGCAATAGTTTTTCCCCCAAGAGATAACAAAAAATTCAAGCCACAAACCAACTTGACAGTAAACTCAAGCACTATTAGTTGGGCCGACCATGCCAAGTATCTTGGTGTCACTTTGGATTCGAAATTAAAATTTAACCTACATGTCCAAAACACCATAAGAAAGGCAAAGATAGCCAAAATAGCTCTATCAAGTCTGCTTAATTTTAAAAGTAATTTAACAACAAAGCATAAATTCACGTTGTACAAAACCTGTATTCTACCCATCATCACGTACGCACTACCAGTCTGGGGCAAATATATCACACCTACGGATAAAAAAAGAATAGATGCCTTCATAAGGATTTGCTTACGAACCATTATAGGAGCCCCATTCAATCTTTCAAACAAAATTCTCAAAGAAGATCTCAACCAGCCTAATATAGAAGAGATTTATCAAGACTCTGCGACAAGACTATTCTCGCAATTTCAAAAATCATCAAATCCAACTATACAAGAAATTGTTCAAAATCAAGGTGACCTCAGCCACCGAATCCGACGACCTGGACCCAATGGCTAGCTGACAGCCAAACACCCAACAACTGCCCTCCTGTAAGGTACGAGGGGCCACTCCAGCATTACAACTCGCCATGTGTAAATAATCTGGACAAGGTGACTCGCGAGCTGTGCTCGAATGTAACACCTGTAAATTGAGATGAAATAAATAAAAATAAATTTTTAGAGTAGTTTTTTTGGTTAGTAGCCCGTAAAACCATATTTTCTCTTTTTTAGAGTAGGTTAGGTAAGTAAGATATAATTTTTATAAGTATGTAAATTATAATATAGGATTAATTGTTAAATTCTATATTTACTTAAATTTAATATATTCTATTGCTCAAAGAGTTCATAAAATAAACTTCTTGAGATTAATTTTCTCTTTTTTAATTATATTCTTGACGACTGCACTTTCAACTTTAGCAAATCATTTTGGATTTACATAGTTTGTAACATATATATAGATGAATTAATATATAAAATTGATAAATATATACAAGGTCTTCATTGGTGTCGCCCACCGCGGGAAAGACTCCGCCACCGATGGACTGCGAGAGTTCTTTCCCACAGAGTAGGCAGGTCGATGTGTTGGCTGGTGTTACCCACCTCACGACCAAGATGGTACTTGTAGATGGTAGTCTTTGTCACAGAGAAATGAAACTTTGATATATATATATATCAGTTTTATCCACAAATTTAAAGGCATTCTTCAGTCTGGCTGTTTGAACAAGAATCCCCACCATCAAAGTTGACGCGGCCTAGGAAGGTTTAGAAAAGAATGGCGGACACATTGTTCTATTAAACTGCTCCTGTAGCTTTGGAAGAAGGAAGACAGGAATGGTGCACACAGGTTGGCAACATATTGGTAGCAATCAAATACTGGAAACCGATACATAATTTTACCCTGACAATACATTATTTTCCACAATGACAAGGCTGCAGTAACAATCGATTTTTAAAAAGAAAATCCCTGCTCAGAAGTCCTCCTCTACGTGGGGAGCGGGAGAAGCAGCACAAGTAAGGGACTGTCCTGTAAGGCGAAGTACGGTGTCGTGAGCCCCGAGCCGCTACGGTAACCGTGAACAGGGAACTCTGAAATATGGTGGACTAACGGGGCAATGGCATTCCCCTTTCCATGTGGAAAAAACATTAAAAAAAAATCCAATTCAGTCGGTTGTAAATCCACCATAAAGCCCTGGATGTTCTCCCTGGGTGGTGACTATTTCTAATTTCCCCGTAGGACCAAATTTAAGTCTAGACGCGGGCTGCCGTGGAGTGTCAACATGAGATATCCGAAGCCCAGACGAACTTTTTTTAAAACCAGGTTTAAAAAAAAAAGGAAAAAAAATATTGTGTGCAATGATATTTATTTTGAGAAAATGTTATTTTCTCACAGTTGAGATGTTTCCTTCTTTTTCAGTTTTCAAAACTTTTCTGAAGTAATTCTGGCATATATATATTTTTAGTTGAATATATTTAGTCAGGAATATATTTCTTTTCCTTCAATTTACCCAGACTATTAGCTTGATTGTCTTCATATAATTTATCCTGTATATAAATATCATATTACCATTAAGGTACTATTACTTTTTTCCTGTATGTATCCTACATTTCTACTTGAAGAATCTGTATAAGACTTCTTCTTCTTTCTTATCTCCACTCAATCATATTAGGGTGTCAAGCTTGTAAAGCTTGAGACTTTTGATGGTGTCTGTTAACAACCACCATGATTGGGTGAAGTAGAATGCGTCTGCCTTTGTCATTAAGACTGGGAGCACTACTCAATGGCAGGTCGACTTAGCTCTAAAATAAATGGCCGCCTCTGACATGAGGAACAGACGCCATGTGCAGCCGCTCCTAACATGGAGTACAAACGCTGCTCATACTGTATTCCTGAATTAGGAGCCCTTACAGGGTACTATCAGCCGGGCCAGCTGAGCCCAGGTATTTTAGTGAGCTTGTTACTGCTCCCCCCTCCTCCTTTTTCATCCAGGCTTGGGACCGGCAAAGGCGGAATTTGTATAAGACTAAAAGGTCTTAATAAAGCTTTTTGTAGTTAAAATTTAGTCAGGAATATATCAACGCTTTAGTAAATAAAAAAGATCAATAGAGTGTGTGGAGGGTGATTATTCTAGTGAAGCAATATTACTATTACAGCTGCCTTGTAAATATAGAGAGATAAGTCTTCTATTTATCTTTCAACTCATTTAAAACAAGCATCTTTAATTTCACATTTATATTTAAACTAAGGATATATATAGATAGTAAAATTCCAATTAAAAATTATATACAAGTTATGTAGATTCCTTGTAGCTTCCTTGTGGCTATGATTACACGAATTATTTGCGAGTAGTTATCTATTCTATTTATTGTACCAACTTATCATTCCATAAACAAATAATACAGATAAGACGCTGGTTAGAGAATCAATATTCATTATTCATATATACAAGTAGATGGGGGAATTGAATTTGAAATTTAAATACTCGATGAAAATCGAAGACCTCCCCCAAATACAGTTTAATAACACTGGAACTCTTACAAAATCTAAATTATATAAATATTGAGTTATTCCCGCAACTTTGTGGCTGTCCTGCAACCATTCTAAAGTCGTGGGAAGTCCCTAGAGTGAGAGATGAGTAAGACTCTTGTGCAATGTTGTGGTTGCAAATATAGCCGGGAACCAGAATAGCCAGGCTTGCTGGTCAGGAATACCTTAGTGACCATTAGCTTTACTCTGAAGACATTTTTGTTATAGTTTCCTTACTGTGGAGTTGAAGTCTCACTTTGAATAACTATTCAGTTATTATTTAACACTTTCGACCCGAGGGACGTGAAGTCGCATCCTTGCCGATTTTGCCTCAAGCCCGAAGGACGTGAATTCGCGTCCTCGATTTTCAAAATTAAATATAAAATCGCCGGCGGCCGACACGAATTCACGCCCACCGGGATCTTGTCCCATACCTTTCTGTCTATCTATCAGTGGGTTGGGGGATGTCAGCTGACCTAATGTACCTGTGAACCTTCACGTGAGATCGTCATTCCATCAGCCCCTATTGCCTCCTATACAACTGAAGAATCGTCCGTTCTCAAAGTGTTAAAAGTAATTTATAATACAATATAATGCGGCTTATGATTGTTAAAACGACATTTGAAAATTATCCCGCATGTGTTCTTTTGAACGAAAAAATCGAAATTTATTTTAAGGAGTGTAATATACCTTATAATAATATTATAATATACTCTGTTTAATTAATTTATTTATTTTGATTGTTTGGATTTGGCAGCACTGTAATTATTGTTGTTGTTATGAATCTATTTAAAAAGTGTACGTTTGACATTAAAAATATATATAATAAAAATTAGTTTATTAATTTAATAAATCATATTTATTTATTTAATCGAAGGAACATTACAAAAATGGCGCAGCCGACAGGATCGATCATCCTGCATTTTAAGAATAAAAAGGTAATTGGCTATAGCTTTAACCCTGATGCTAACGTTCTATCTATCCCTGAAGAATTTCAATTGCCCATTTATCACGAGCTCGTGTTTAAATGTGGAAAGAATCTAACTTCTTACTATTTAGAAAAGGATTCTAATAGATTTGTTAAAGTTCCATCAAAAATAATTGAAATATACAAAAATCGATCATTTGAAGATTTACAAATTTGCGTAATGGATGAGGAGGAATTAGATGCAAAATCTCTATTAACAGAAGACACTTTTAGCAAATTGATAACTACTGTAGCAGAACAACAAAAACTAGTTAATTCTTTAGTTCAAAATTTAAGTTTAAACCAGCATGAATATGCACCAAGACATGTCGAAATGAAAGCACCTGATTTCTCCGGTAATAACTTAGATCCAGCCACTTGGATAACCCTATATGAAAATGTCTGTGCAAATAATGGTTGGGTAAAAGATCAATCCAAAATATATGGTATGAGAAACTACCTAGGGGGAACTGCACAATTGTGGTTCGATAGCAGACTTGCTGATGAATGCAACTTTAGCTGGGAAACATGGAAAGAAGATTTTGTATCCTCATTTGGGGATAACCCCATAGACAAATATGATAGGGCGTTCAAGTGGAGATATCGAGGCGGCTCTCTGATCGATTACTTCCACCAAAAACAAAGGAAAATGCGATTAGGGATGCCCGGCTTAAGTGAAAAGCTATTGATAATTGGAGTGATTCATGGGCTACCCCCAGATATGCAGAATCAGTTGTCGACTGTGAAAATCGAAAACAAAGAGACTCTTCTTCAGCTGCTGAAAAATATCCGTCCCAGTTTGGAGAAAAAACCTTTTGAACCCAAGCCCTACCAGACAACTGGTAACACAGTGGTCAAGAAGCCAGCCTATTTTGCCAAACTTGATCAAATTGAGGAGGCATCACAGACAATGAACAATCAAAATAATTCTGTGTCTTCTCTTCAAAAAAACTAAATTTAGAGGGTTGTTCGATCCCGATGACAAAATCGATCCTATTTTTGTCTTGCAAAAGTCCCGATTCTATGTTGCCCGTTATTATAAATGGTGTAAAACTTGTTGCTTTCTTGGATCCAGGTTCTTCTATCAATCTAATGAGAAGAGACCTTTTGGCCAAATATAAATGGAAAAGTTATCCATCAGAGACCACGATAACAACGATTGACGAAAGCCATGTCCGAGCTACTGAGAATATTGAGGTGGAACTTCAGGTTGACGATCAACAGAGAATGATGACGGCGACAATATTGAGGGAGATGCCATTCGAACTGTTAATAGGAAAGCCTACCATGAGGGATCTCCGAATTCAATGGAACTTTGGGACTGATGAGATTAAGTGCTTGTCTTTGCGGTCAAAAGAAGTTATTTTTACCAGTGATGACCTGATCACTATATTCCCCAAGCTTTGCAATGTCTCCAAAAAGGAATTACCATTGCACGAGATCGACTTTCTATTGAAGCCCAATAATAACATCGTGGCGTGTAAACCTTACCCTATGTCAGATCACAAGAGAGCATGGACTGCTGGAAAAATCAAGGAGATGCTAGATGGGGATATTATTACTCCTTCTACTTCTGAGTACGCATCACCTTGTATTCTAGTTCCTAAAACGGACTCGTCCTACCGGCTCTGTATTGACTATCGACAGTTGAATAAAGAGACTTTTTTGGACCCTTTTCCTTTTCCTAGAATCGACTCAATCATTAATAAATTTGGGGGTTGTCGATACTTTACAAAAATTGATTTGAAGGATGGGTTTTGGCAAGTCGGTCTAACTAAAGCCACGAGAAAGTTCTCTGCTTTTGTAACACCTGATGGACTTTATGAGTTTAAGAGACTACCGTTTGGGTGGAAAAATTCACCTCCTAGATTTCAAAGGGTTATGAGCGAGATGTTGGCTGATTTATTGGAACTCAGAGTGGTTGTTTACATTGACGACATTTGTTGTGGCGCCCCAACCCTTGAAGAATGTGCTTCCCTCACCTACAAAGTTCTCAATAGACTGAATCAATATAATATGACAGTGAACTTGGGCAAGTGCCAAATTTGTGTATCTGAGGTGGAACTTTTAGGTAGAATTATCAACGGTAACTCGAAGCAAATGAAGGAGGAAGTAATCGAAAAGGCTAAACTCATGAAACGCCCATATAATCTTAAGTCACTACAATGTTTTACTGGATTTACAGGTCATTTTCGGGCCTATATACCAAACTATGCCACGATAGTTCGACCGTTGGACAACCTGAAGAAAAAAGATTCTAGTTTTATGTGGTCTGATAAATGTGAAGAGGCCTATTTAAAACTTATTGATATCATCACGTCAAAACCAATACTGGCAATCCCGGATGAGTCATTGCCTTATGAAATGTCAACAGATGCTTCATATTATGGAACAGGGGCTATTCTATACCAGAGAGACGTGAATAAAAGGAAATCACTTCAACTCAGAGTGATTAGTTATTATTCATATACATTTTCCAAGGCTGAACAAAATTATTCCATCACCGAAAAAGAATGCCTTGCTGTGTTGAAGGCTGTCAAACACTTCAGATGGTATTTGGAAGGCAAGTCTTTTGTTGTCCACGCGGATCATCGCGCATTGACACAGCTACTTTCCTGTGGCCATCTCCGGGATCGACTTGCGAGGTGGCAGATGTTTCTGAGTTCATTCGAAATGAGAGTGAACCACCGTTCTGGCAGGGAGCTCAGCGATGCCGACGCGCTGTCTAGATTGGCTGTAGAAACACCAAATTCCAGCGATCAAACCGTACTGTTTGTTAAGCATCAGAGTATTCCTTTAAAATTAGAAGATCACGGGAAATATTTTGTCCCTCACGAACATCGAACTTCAATTTTATCTATGTACCATGATGATCCCTTATCAGGAGGACATTCGGGGTTTTGGAGGACATATTATAAAATGAAGCAACGCTTTGTTTGGCCTGGTATGAAGAATGACATAAGGAAATATGTATCTTCTTGTCCTATCTGTCAAAGGGTCAAGTTCAAGTATAAGAGCCGTCCTTCAAAGATGAGTTTGCCCCATCAATCAAGGGTACCTTTCCATACTGTACATGTAGATTTCGCCGAGGCTCCTTCTAACATCAAGGATAAGAATTCAACATTTTTACTACTTATTGACGAGGCTACTAGGGTAGTTCAAGCAAAGACAATGAAACAACATGGCCGTGCTCTAATAAAATATTTCAACGAACATGAGGATCTGAAATCAGTGAGAACTATAGTCTCCGATCAAGGGAGATCATTTGTGTATGGAGAATTCCCTAGGTGGGCAACCTCCAAAGACATCCGATTAATAACTACTTCTCCTTATCACCCTGCAGGAAATGGTTTAGCGGAACGAGCTATACGAGATATAAAGACCTTTCTCTCGTGCTATCCTCACTTCAAGGGTGGATGGAAAAATGCCTTAGAAGCGGCAGTACGCTACCATAATAGATCCTACAACTCCTACCTGGGTTGCTCCCCTTTATTCAAACTTACAAAAACTTCCCCTGTTTTACCTGCCGATAAAGAGCTTAATCTTCACTGTCCCCTTTATGAAACAGAAAAAAGTCAAATTGAGCAAAACCTCTACCGACAAAGAACAAAGTTTTATTTTAACAGTCGTAAGAAGGCCCTGCCACCAGAGATGAATATCGACGATTATATTTTGGTAAGACATCAGAAGGTTGGAAAGGAATGGAAGCTATCTGGTCCGCATCGAGTGACAAGGGTAACCAAAATGGATGGCCACCCCAAATATGTTGAATATGAGTCTGATGATAAAACTCCAAGAACGGCTCACATCTCCAATATCCAACCTTATCTGCATCGACATCCCAGGAGGGATGAAGTCGCTTGAAGTCGGGGGAGTTGTAATATACCTTATAATAATATTATAATATACTCTGTTTAATTAATTTATTTATTTTGATTGTTTGGATTTGGCAGCACTGTAATTATTGTTGTTGTTATGAATCTATTTAAAAAGTGTACGTTTGACATTAAAAATATATATAATAAAAATTAGTTTATTAATTTAATAAATCATATTTATTTATTTAATCGAAGGAACATTACAAGGAGAAATAACGATTATTTCTAACTTTAGGGATGATGTATGAAAGGATGAATTGTGAAGAGTAATGATAATGATTATTTCTCCTTAAAATAAATTTCGATTTTTCGCTAAAAAAAAAAAAACAATACACGCGGGATAATTTTCAAATGTCGTTTTACAATTATTTAAAAATGTTTGAAAGCGCTTCCTCTCTTCCAATTACGATTTGAGTCGGTGGACGAGTGGTTAAAACTCTCGATTCCAGAAAGCCATGAACCGGGATCGAATCCCGTGCGTTGGACCCTTTGTTTTAATATGTGAATAACCGTTACAGATTATCCATTTAGAAGTCGATGGACGTGGGTAAAAACCCTCGATTCCAGTCAGCCATGAACCGGGATCGAAACCCATATTGTACAATTTTTTTTCTGTGAATAACCTATTCATATTTTGGGATCAATTTTGGAACAGAAATTACGATTTATTTAAATATTTGAATTTATTTTTATGTGAAAGAAAAAAAAAAACAATGTGTAAATAGCAAAGTATCAGATCAGTGACATTTAAATCCTATGATGTAGGAATTCATGTCAGACAGATATTTAATAAACTATACTGTTGTGTCATATTGCGACATCAATTTATACAGATATGGAAAAAAATAAGGATAACTATAGGACATCAAAGAAAGCGTGAAAACTAGCTAACTTGATGTTCCTATTTATACTATTAGTGTATCACATCTTGTCAGTCGTATATAGAGAGCTGCAACACCATGTACTGTACTCTGTCTACACTGTGACTGGATGTACTGTACTTTATCTACACTGTGATTGCATGTACTAAAGGTTCCCCACACTTTTATACATCTGGAAGTAGCTCAACATCGTACTTTATAAGTACTTTGGCCCCACATGGTTACTTGTAGTCATTGATGGGGTTGGGCTTAGGCAAAAATATATAAGACCATGAAGCCGTTTAGAAATCTAAGCCTTTTTATGAGAAAACTCGAACCTGTTTGGCGAACGAGATCTATTAAGGACAAACCACCATTTTCTGGAATACCATTGTCAATAAGGAGGAATTAATGGATAATGGTGTCATTTGGGAGGCATTGACTGTTTGGACAATGGCTTTAAGTTGAAATGACAGTTTGCCTAACCTAGGTAGGGACAATGTGAGTCATTAACTAGCATTGTTGAGATGCTGATCAGAGTCGAGTAACGAATTTATAAAACCCTTATCAAGCCATATATTCTGTTGTTTTATGTATTATATATATTGTAGCGAAATATTTATTTTATGGATAGATTTTTAATTTTAATATTTATATTTTGCTACTCTGTATATTTCCCCTATTGCTTCTCAACAACAACAACAAAAAGGCTTTTATTAGGGCCCATTGCCCTGTATGGATTCGCCATACAACAACAAAATAATACAGTAATTTTTCCTCCCTTTCTCCATGTGCACGTGAGCCTTTGTTTGAAAAGGGATTTATTTACACATCTGTTCTAAAACTTTCCTCACTACCTCTTTTGCGTGTGAATCTATTTACAATTGATCTGTAGAAATTATAGAGTTCTATTGCTATATTTTTCTTTTCTGAAATATTTATCAGCGTCTTCAGTGGGTTGCTAAATCTCCAGAAGGTGATTTTAAGAGTTTTAATTCCTTCTCTTGTATTTTATAAAATTTAGCTGGTGCCTTAAATAAATTTCTGAGTCAGCCCGAAGTTTGTCATTCCTAATTTTCTACGTGAAAATATTTTCTCTCAATAACTTAATATTCTTTCTTTTATCTATTCCTTACGTTTTCACTCCCTCTCCGCCATCCTTAACAACAATTTTAGTACTAAGAAAAACTTGATGATTATTGACTTCATTTTACTATTACAATCTCAGATGTAATTCACTCGGGACTTGTGAATTTTATCATGTATGACGATATACAAGGGGGGGATCAATAAATAAGGTGAATTATCTTATTTCTTAAAAATAAAAAAAGCAAAAATAATTTAAACCACAGAATATTAAAATATAACATCGAGAGACTATTTAAGGTGTTCTGTTCTTTTTTCCCACGCGCGGCGCGAGACTTATAAATAAACTAAAATGGAAGCTCCCTTGAAGGATTGCACCACGCTTGAACAACGTGCAGTTATTCGTTTCTTGAATGCAGAAGGTATTCAAACATCTCAAATATGCCAAAGAATGAAAAATATCTATGGTGAGTCTTGTTTGTCTCAAAAAACATTTATAAATGGGTTAACGAGTTTCAAAAATGGACGAATTACATGTAACGATATTGAGCGACCTGGACGACCAAGTGTTACAGCGACGCCAAGCACGATAAATGCGGTTGAAAACTTAATTTTGGAGGATAGAAAAATATCCCTTTTTACCATAGGCAACGTATGACCAGCGACCTTTATTGTGACATTCTTGTAAATAAGCTAAAGCCCGGTATAAGAAATAAAAGAAGAGGGAAGCTTAGTAAAGGTGTTCTCTTCCTTCATGATAATGCAAGGCCGCATACATCATGTAAAACTGTATCTACAATCATTAAATTAGGTTTTGAAGTTTTAGAACATCCTGCATATAGTCCAGACCTAGCCCCCTCTGACTATTTCCTTTTTGGACTACTAAAGAAGGAGTTAAAGGGAAAGCGATTTGACTCGGATGAAGATGTCCAGAAAGTGGTGCAAGATTTTTTTCACACGCTTCCTAAGAGTGCCTATAAAGAGGGTATTTACAAGTTGCCAGAACGATGGAGACGATGTATAGAAAGCCAAGGTGATTATTTTGAATAAATCAAGTCCTAATTTTTAATATCGTTCTTATTTTTTTAAAAATAAATTATAATTCTACTTATTTATTGATCCCACCTTGTAGGTAACGATATGACATCCAAGCTTTAAAGCAACAGATGTACCTCTTGACAACAGCAATACAAATTGATCGAAAGATAAGGATTTTTCGAATAAAAGAAGAGTAAGTAAGTAACATAGTAATATTTGAAATTTTACAATTTGCAGTAATTTCATGCACCTTTGCAAGTTCTTGTTGAATTTTTTGAAAAAATTAGAAGTATTCGAAAATATTTCAGGTCTTGATTGTTATTCTTTGAATGCCTTTTTCGATAGAAATATCAAACAAAACACAACCTGATCTCTGAAAAGGAGAGTATATTTGATTGATACATTCACTATCACAAAAATTGACATAGAGTCCTCGAAAAGGTTTCTAAAATTATTATATCGTAGAAATTGAAGAACAGTTTAAAATGATTTTATATAAAAGGGCGTACCTGTATCTGTAAAGGAAAAAAAAAAATCCGAAAAATTAGAAAACCCCACCTTTAAGGAAGCCACAAACTACAAATGCGGAAAAAGGAAAATAAGAAATTTAAAACCTAGACAAATTCTCCATCAATTAAGCCAGAATGACGAAAAGTGGAAAAAAAAGGAAAAATAAACCCACCTTGAATATCAAACAAGCTAGACAAAACCTTCTCAAGAACAATATCCCCAAGGACCTGAGGACCCAACGACAACAACTTAAATTATAATTGTAAATGAACAAACCCTGTACATCCCCACAGTATATTGTAAATATGATGATCTAGGTTGCTCTTTTTGAGCGGCACCTAATAAAGTTATTTGGAACTGGAACTGGAAAAAAAAAAACGATTTTTCTCAAAATATTTCGAGAGATTTCTCCCTCTTTATCAATTTATTATACAATAAACTTAATTTACAAATTTTTGTAGATCCCATGGAAACAACTTTGTCATTGGTCAAAAATAATTGATGATAATAATACATTAAAAATTAAATTTGAAAATAATAATAAGATGAAAAAATATATATGAAAATTAAAGAGTTTTGTAAAAATAGTAATGCAGTGTGTTATATAATGTATTTTGAAACAAAATTGTAAGGAAATGATAAATAGAAACAAATGAAGTTGAATGCGATTATTAGAAAATAAAAAAAAGGTTGAAAGAGACACATAAGGTTCGGGAATTCTTCATATCTATTCGCGGTAGCTGGGTCCTTCATTGATACTGTGGAACTTCCTTAGGTGATAGCTACCCCTGTAGATAGTGAATCTCAATCTGGCTGATGTCCTGATTAAAGACCATGCTCCACCAGTTTAAAATGATGCCAGAATATTTTATTCAGCACCAAAACTAGTTTCTGAGGCCTAAATGAAAAGCAACAAACATCATTTATATGCTACAATAGGAATCATGACGTATGCACAAAGGAACGTGTGGCCATTGGACATGCGTCGGACCAGGAGGCTGTTATTGGGTGCTGTGCTGCCTGGAGTATAGGAGCTCCATCTATTATTTCTTCCTTTGGTGAATCTGTATAAGACCGTTGGTCTTAATAAAGCTTTGTGTGTGTGTACTACAATAGGAATCAAAAATCGATATTTTTTTCTATCTGTATTTTACATATCAAAACAACTATTGACTCATTACGTATTTACATATTTTCATATAGAGTAAATGGGGGATACAAACGTCATGATGTTTTACTTCATTAGTTTGACCGAAACAATACAAGAACAACAAACAAATCTTTATTAAGACCTTTTAGTCTTATACAGATTCTCCAAAAAGAAATGTAGGATACAGGCAGGAAAAAATAATAGTGCCTTAATAATATTATGATATTTATATACAGGAAAAATTATATAAATTCGTTTGACCGGAACAATATTATCTTCCTCTCATGTGTGTTAAGTTACAAAAAAAAAAAAAAAAAAGAATAATCTGTGGATAAAATGAACAATATTCTGTGAGGCGATTTGATAGGGACGTACTAAATTTCCCGTTAAAGCACCGTAAACACCTAAATTCTTTTGTAGAACGACATTTGAAAATTATCCCGCATGTGTTTCTTTTGAACGAAAAATCGAAATTTATTTTAAGGAGAAATAACGATTATTTCTAACCTTAGGGATGAAGTATGAAAGGATGAACCGTGAAGAGTATTGGGTAAAGTTTTCAACTAGCAATAATCGCGCCTCGGAAGATCCTCATGGGCTACGATATCGCCTCTGCGCAAAGCTGCGCAAACCCCAGGGATGAAGTATGAAAGGATGAACCGTGAAGAGTAATGATGAACGGAAAAATAAAAGTGTCCAGGGATGGGAATTATTTTTCCGTTCACACATCATTACTCTTCACAATTCATCCTTTTATACTTCATCCCTGGGGTTAGAAATAATCGTTATTTCTCCTCAAAATAAATTTCGATTTTTCGTTCAAAAGAAATACATGCGGGATAATTTTCAAATGTCGTTCTACAATTATAAACCGCATTATATTGTACCTAAATTATTTGCATATTCGCGTAGATAAGAAGATAAGATGTAGGAAACCGACCACACATTATCTTCACCGTGTGCTGCTTGTATCTTATCTCGTGCCACCCACGGGATTAGCACCTGTATTAGGCTCAGCCAATACATCCAATCCCAGATAGCTGGCGACTTCTGTATCCTCCAGTGAAGTCCGGGTTAGACACAGTTATACACCCAAGCAATACGTTCTACAGAAATTTCCTCTCTGAGATGAGAAAGTCTACTCAAGGATCTTTATTGCTTCAGATATCTTAGGATATTGGACATCCATATTTAGAGTCAAATTTTCTTCACTGACTAGAAGAGCCACAAACGGTGAATCATATTTTAAAAAATCCTGTTCTCTTGGGACACAGGATAATAACGACCCTGCTTCTGAGAGTGAAGCGCCTTGACCTTACCCCACCTTCCAGACTCGCTGTCAACATGGAACCATCTGGCTAACTCCTTTTCTTCAGCAAACAGTTCAACTTTCGGCTCGATTTATGCTTGTGGCCCACTAAGAGAATAGTTTTATTGTTTTTTTGCTTATCCCTAGTACACATGGTACAGGCTATGTAATCATGGTGGGTAGAAGTAGGTGACTACTTTTACTGTAAGTGCACCACATGTCTACACATTTGAAAAGAAGTTCGACTTTGTACTTACAAATTAGCCAGAGTCCCATTTGGTTACTTGCACTCGTTGGTGAGTTTGTACTTTTATAAGAATCAGGGCCATTGGATATTTTTTTTTAATCAGAAAAAAGTGCCCAATGCGCGAATCGAACCCGGGTCGTAGCGGTCGAAAACCAACGGTTAAGACCATCCCTCCTCCGACCCACTTAGTTTTATCGTGAAAAGCGGCATGCCGCGCACGAATCGCAACGCAATATCATTTAGGATGGCGAGCAGAGTTTTTAGGTAGCTTCAGGGTATTGCTGGTGTCCTCTGTAAGAGTTATTAGCGTAGTGGTCAAGGTTCTGATGACTTATTTATTCTAAACGTTTTAAGTGGTAAGCAGCTTTTCTATCTTACAGGTGTTGGTGATGGCTTGAACGAGTTCGTCTCTCTCCAGGCCTAACTGCTGGATGCTGGTGATGGCCGTAGACGCTTTCTCGTTCTTTAAGAGATGATCTACTCGTATTTGCTTCTGGGCCAAGGTTCAATTTTCTTAGCAGGCCATCGGTGACCTCATCTCCGAGGTGACGACTCGATTAAAGCTCAGAACAGTTATTTATGGCCGACATCCCCCGCGACAGCCATCCAGCCCCTACCAAACCTCGACTGTTCCTCAGGATTGGGATCAATTACGCTGCGAGTTTGTCAAGATTTCTTTGCCGAACTTCTTCGAGGATTCTCGGTCATCGAGATAACTACTCCACCAACCTTGTCTCGTCAATTTGTCACATTACTTAGAGGCACATGTTTGTACATTGAGCTTGTAAACATAACTGAAGGTTTAATTCTCTATAGAGATATAGCGTGTTTAAATGCGATAAATGGCACATCTCCCTTTAAAAACGCATTAAAATAATTTGCTTTTTCACCGCGAAGTGAGCAAATATAGATAAGCGAATATGCCACAACACTGACTTTTATATATTTAGAAAGCCAACCTGTGTTTGAACCTTATTTGAATTTGTCAAAGCTCAGGTTGGGGCCTACTGATCTGCATTAATCCGTTGCTTGAAGCGATATAATTGATAAAAAAAAAAGCCTGGTTTCAATGCATTAAAAATGGAATGTACCCCCCTTCACGTGTGTATATTGTAAAATAGATGACAAGGCCAAGATTCTAGAATAAAGTTGGGGCAAGATGAGTGGGGCGATGCCCATGTCGGGAAGGGGGATGGGGGGGACAGGCGCTAAAAACAGCATTCCTGTGTGGGGGAGGACAGAGTCGGATCACATCTGCGGCAAAGAGAAGACGTGAATTGCCTCCGGGCGTGTGGATGATCCTGCAATACAGTGCCAGGATAGAATGACATCGGAGCAACCTACAAGGCGCTGTAAGTCCAGGCTGGACATGTATAATGTGGAGCGGGAAGCTTCACAAGAGTGACATCAACGGCGCCGAGGATTCTTCTGACGGGGAGGTTGAAGGCCAGTCACACTTATTGTATTCCTTCTGTTCAGTGCCACGTATAATAAAGCGCTAACTTTTGCTGCATCCTTACGAATTCACGTGTGTCTTTGTGGCATCCTGATTAGACAAAAAACAGCGTTTAGATACGACGTACCAATATCACCCTCCCTTAAAATTGCAAATACAGTTTGTAAATCTCGAATTGAAAGAAAGATTTAAGTGACATTGTCTCCCAAATTATGTAGTTTCTGTAATCTTAACATGAACTTGTTTTATGCCGTGTTTAGTGGGAATCTATCAATTGAAAAAAATAGAAGCTTTATTTGGTATTATTTCTTTAAATTCAAAAGACAAAAACCTCTCGCAATCAGTATCTTTTATTATTACAAATAACGGACGCTAGCTTTCGAACAATTAGTTCTTCAACGGGCGTTTTTACAAAACGAAATCAGATTCTTATTAATATATATAGAGGTAATAGAAAAAATATATACAAATATTCGCTCAAAGATATGCTAAAAAGGTAAATTAGAGAATTGAAAAATAATCAGATATGCAAAAACTTCTTTAAAACTAAATTAAGTTTAAAACTAAGTGGGGAAGGGGGGACATAGCAGAATTCGTTTTTCAAATTCTTTTAAAAAAGACAGCGGAACTGTTCTGGGACATCTATTCTTCTGTTTATGCTGTCTTTACAACCAGAAACCAAGGATTCCAAAATTAATCTTTCCCCTTTGTATCTGATGTTGTTGTAATGGCAGATGGGGTTATCCAGATCAAAACTATGTCCTGTGTTTAACGTGTGTTGGTACAGAAGGGATCTGGGGTCTTTTGAGCTGATATTGTATTTGTGTTCTTTGATTCGGTTTTCGATTTTTCTGCCTGTTTCTCCTACATAAACGGATTCACAATCATTGCAGGCAACCGAATAGATCGCGTTGCTTTTATGTTGAACATCATGTTTAACTCCTGGTTTGGTAATGGGGTTCCTCAGTATATGTCCTATTGTGCTTGTGCTGCGATAGGTGAACTGAATTCCATATTTCCTCAAATCATGGACTATTCGCTGATTGGTAGGGGAGAAATCTATAAAACCTCTGGTTCTGTTGACTGTAAGGGTAGCCTTTTTGAACGGGATGAATGTATGTTTTCTTATAAAGTCTGGTGGGTATCCAAATGTCCGTAGATTATTGTAAATATTCTCTTTTTCTTTTTCTTTTAAAGCTCGAAGGGAACAATGGGTATGGAGCCTCTTAGTTAGGGTTTTGACAACTGATATTTTGTAAGAGACTGGACTGTAGGAGTTAAACGGGATATATGATGGTTTGGCGGTATCTTTGTAATAGACAGTTGTTTGGAAACTGTTCCTATTTCTAAAAATGAGGGCATCCAGATATGGTAAGGTGTGGTTTTCTTCTCTTTCTATTGTAAACTTAATTTCTGGGTGGTAACTGTTAAGGGTGTCAAGGATGGCTTGGTCCGCTCCTAGGTGATATTCACAATATATATCATCAATATATCGTCGCCATTTCTTAATACCCAGATTCTCTCGACTGTTAATCCATATAGATTTCTCCCCTACCAATCAGCGAATAGTCCATGATTTGAGGAAATATGGAATTCAGTTCACCTATCGCAGCACAAGCACAATAGGACATATACTGAGGAACCCCATTACCAAACCAGGAGTTAAACATGATGTTCAACATAAAAGCAACGCGATCTATTCGGTTGCCTGCAATGATTGTGAATCCGTTTATGTAGGAGAAACAGGCAGAAAAATCGAAAACCGAATCAAAGAACACAAATACAATATCAGCTCAAAAGACCCCAGATCCCTTCTGTACCAACACACGTTAAACACAGGACATAGTTTTGATCTGGATAACCCCATCTGCCATTACAACAACATCAGATACAAAGGGGAAAGATTAATTTTGGAATCCTTGGTTTCTGGTTGTAAAGACAGCATAAACAGAAGAATAGATGTCCCAGAACAGTTCCGCTGTCTTTTTTAAAAGAATTTGAAAAACGAATTCTGCTATGTCCCCCCTTCCCCACTTAGTTTTAAACTTAATTTAGTTTTAAAGAAGTTTTTGCATATCTGATTATTTTTCAATTCTCTAATTTACCTTTTTAGCATATCTTTGAGCGAATATTTGTATATATTTTTTCTATTACCTCTATATATATTAATAAGAATCTGATTTCGTTTTGTAAAAACGCCCGTTGAAGAACTAATTGTTCGAAAGCTAGCGTCCGTTATTTGTAATAATAAAAGATACTGATTGCGAGAGGTTTTTGTCTTTTGAATTTAATTTTATGCGCAAGTTCTTTGATCTTATATTATTTCTTTCAAAGAGTTAGTTGGTGCCAAAATATGTTTGAAATGGTTGATTGTTAGAAAGAACCTAGCAGCAATAAGGCTAAATATAGTTAAAAGAAAGAAATATCTCTCGGATAATTTCTGGACAATTTATAAGCTTGAAGCCACAATTTTATAGCGTATAGATATAGAAGAAAGATTGAATCTCAAGCCAAGATGAAGTTTAGTTCAATCTCAAGTTTAGCAACGATATTGAGCTGCACCTTTTGAGAGGCCCAGGGAAATGATCAAGGCAATGCCGAGTATGAAAATTTGGGCTATTTTGGAAGCCACACATTAAGAATGTCAAGGAACTGATCATGTGGCACCAACAAGGCTGCAAGTTCTGGTTGATGGTTTGAAGGACCACAAGTTACGAATGTCAAGGAATTGATCATGTGGCATTAGCACGGCTGCAAGTTCTGGTTGATGGTTTGAAGGGCCACACGTTGCGAATGTCAAGGAATTGATCATGTGGCACCAACAAGGCTGCAAGTTCTGGTTGATGGTTTGAAAGGCCACACGTTGCGAATGTCAAGGAATTGATCATGTGGCACCAACAAGGCTCAAGTTCTGGTTGATGGTTTGAAGGACCACACGTTGCGAATGTCAAGGAATTGATCATGTGGCACCAACAAGGCTGCAAGTTCTGGTTGATGGTTTGAAAGGCCACACGTTGCGAATGTCAAGGAACTGATCATGTGGCGCCAACAAGTTTGCAAGTTCTGGTTGATGGTTTGAAATGCCACACATTGCGAATGTCAAGGAATTGATCATGTTGCACCAACAAGAATGCAAGTTCTGGTTGATGGTTTGAAGGAACACACGTTGCGAATGTCAAGGAACTGATCATGTGGCGCCAACAAGGCTGCAAGTTCTGGTTGATGGTTTGAAGTACCACACGCTGCCGATGTCAACGATTTGATCATGTGGCACCAACAAGGCTGCAAGTTCTGGTTGATGGTTTGAAGGGCCACACGTTGCGAATGTCAAGGAACTGATCATGTAGCACCAACAAGGCTGCAAGTTCTGGTTGATGGTTTGAAGAACCATACGTTGCGAATGTCAAGGAATTGATCATGTGGCATCAGCACGGCTGCAAGTTCTGGTTGATGGTTTGAAAGGAAACACGTTGCGACGAAGGACAAAATCAACAGGGCAAGATCATGACTGAAAGATCCGACCTCTGGTTTTGGCGACCGCACGCTTCAAATATTCAAGGAATTGATCAGAGCGGCACCCCGGCTACAAGATCTGGCCGGTGGGGTTTAGAGGCCGCACGATGCAACAGTTCAAGGAATGGATCAGAGAGACAATCTGTTGCAATATCTGCTTAAATCGAATTCGTTATAGAATGCCGGTCCGCTTGGCTAAACTTTATATGGACAAAAAAGGTCACGTATCATCCACCACGCTATCCAATGAAGGCTCGATAACTGGAGGAAATCGCATTTCGACGTAATCACAATCTAACACCTCTATGTAAGTCTGGAGTATCTACACAAGTTGTTCAACCACGGGGTTTGTAAACACCGATAAGTGATGGTAACGTGACAGGATGTCCGGGTGAAATATCGCTGGTGTTATAATAATTTTGAGAAAGGAATTTGCCAAAAGGATGATAGGATTATTTATGAATGCAAATTCAAATCAGAAACCATATATGCATATATTCTATGCAGTTAGCTCTCTCTCTCCTACTCCTCTTAATTAACTCCTAGATTTGTACACCATTGAATAGTGGGCTAACTAGACCGAAGTCTGTACGTATGCCTAGTTTTGTACAGGAATAATTATAGGAATAAACCTATCTCTGAAACAGCAATAGAATAGATATTCCTTAAATTGAACACAAGACAGTAAAAAATGCGCCATCCAAATTCAAGCAATGAAAACGATTAAAGCATGAAATATTTTTTTCTTCAAATAAAACACTTCCCCTACCGTCCCTAACGACTTTCTAGAGAATTGGGAGGGTCTGGCTCATCAGCGGCGTGTTATTGTCTTGTGTTTAATTTACGTGAAATTGACCTTGTTTAAATTGATTGCAGAAGAGCATTGCTAGATATATGAATGTAATTATACTGTTCCTAAGCTTATATATATATATATATATATTATATATTAACATGATACCATATATATATATGGTTTGCTTAAATACCATAACTAAAATTCAACCCTTTAGGGTTCGGTATTTGAGCAGAATCATCCAATACAATAGTAGATCTCTAAATGATTGTGATAGATTAAATTAGTGAAACTGCTGTGAGGGTTCATTACTGAAGAGACAAGCCCTCCCAATATTTTATTCATTGTAATTAGGGATGGTATAGAGGCGTGTTTTATTGGAAAGAAAGCTCTTGTGTTTTAGTTGATTCATTTCATGAATCGAATTTTCTATGGTATGGCCATTCTCTCCCAACTTGGCGTTACGAACCTTTGAATGGAATAAGTAATGAAGTAATGAGTGAGATATCATTGTTGGCGGGGTAATATGGAGCGCAGGAAACACAACGTGGTCCTGAATCACAAGTGTGGGTTCCAGTTTGACAAGAGAGTTGCCACCAACTCAGAGACAACTTGGAAAAATTTGTTCTTAGAGAAAGGGACTCATGAACAAATCAGCCCTTGTAAAGTGCGATAAAACTTGAGCGTTATCATTTATCCCACAGGTCATGATAATCATAGCTGGTAGGGGTGATTAAGTACGTCCCATGTCCACATTTAAGAGCAGTTCGACCTTTGTTTACTTGCACTTACTTGTGCAGTTGAATTTGTGGAAAAATCGAAGCCATTAAAACTTATATTAACAAGATGCACTAGCGCGCCATCTGTAATAAGTAATTGAAACTATTTTGACGCATATGATTCTTTTCAAAATAAACAATTTTCTACTGCCCCCCCTTACTGCCATTAAAAAGTAATGGGAGGGCCTGGTTCATCAGTTGTAAACCCTTCCAGCGGCTTCCCAGGGGATTCCTAAGGAGCAGGTGGCTCACCGAAGTCCCTGACGGTAACATTTTATACCCTCTACGCCGTGGGTGATGTAGACGGGTGTTGACTCTCATATGATAACCAGCTTGGCAGCGGGAGATTAAAGGAGTTTCATTTCTTCATTCAGAAGGACGAAGGATTTCCTGTTACCAGTGGTTCAGGTGTTGCCGCCGCTGAGCATATTTTCATTCTTCAACGGTTGAAGAGCGATTACCGCCTGAAAGCTAGCGTTTTGAAATAAAAATAAACTCATTGTGAGAAAATATTTTGTAATTTTAAAACGTGTTTCATAATGAATAGTTTCATGTGTTAGGGCGACAACCCTGCAGTAGGGGGCGCAGGGCAGCTACGATGTCTTCGTCTTTGATGGCAAGTGGGAGATTCTAAACTACATCTTTCCGCTCTTTCAGGCTTGCAGGAGGGTGGTTTTGATGGCGAGTATCTCCTCAACCAAGTCGACGCGGGCCAGCCCGATAAATACCTGGTTGTACATCATTATCAGCTGGTTCACCGGAGTTCTAGCGCCTTCATATTGTTACGTAGAAAGAAAAGCACATTCCAGAATGGAGAGAGAATGTTCTATAACGTTTGAGAATAATTTAGAAAAATCGGAAGACAACTGAATCGCCAATCTAAAGCGATTGTGCAAGGCTTAGTGCTGGCGGCTTTCTGATTGGCTGACCAACCATGACCGTTCTGGAAATATATACTCCGGGATATATAGGGATGAGAAACTCATGCCAAGGAGAATATAGAGAAGAGAAGAAGAAGAACGAAGCTACGTGGTGTACTCCAAGCAAGCTGCTGTCTCAAGAGGGCGGAATGCTGCTTACCGCCGACGCCGGGGGACGTCCTGGAAGATTCTAGAAAGTTCTACCAACTTCTGTGGTCTGTTCTGCTCCTGCTTTCCTTCACTGTGCTGCAGTTGGTGAATTTGTAACTGCTGTTTTGTTTATTGTTGTTTTATTTTTGACTATTCTCTAATTATTTTATCGATAAATAAAGTCCTAAAGATCCTTTGTACCCACGGAAGTTATTCTTTGTCAACCAACAACGCAATAATGTATTATTGGACAGGATGGAAGTCCGCGCTCGACGAAGCAGCACTAATAGAATGTCACAGCTACCGTCCTGACAAGGTCTAGATTCTGTCTGCCGCTCTTGATTTTCATTACAGCAACTCCTTTTCCTTCCGTAGTTGCTGAGTTGGACTGACAGCGAAAGATTCATCCTTTGGAATTTTTGCAGGCAGATTCCCGGTTTTTACCCTTTAGGCTTTTGCCAATATTGCAACGTCGATTCGTTTTCGGAAGCTTCAACTATGTCCGCATAATTTGAATAAGTTTAAAATTTTTCCGCGGCCTAATTTGCTTCACCGCTGTTTACTTAATTTTCAGAAAATAAACTTTCTATATGACCTTAGTTTTTCTTAGCGTTAGTTGGACCTTGTTGTCCCACCATCAAGTTCTACATCACCCCGGCTCTCCGCCAGTACATAAAATACATTGGAACATCCCTTTCCTTCATCTCCAACCCTGCGAAACGCGAAGCTCACGCGCCGCACGACCGAGAGACATATTGTAGAAAGGTTAGTTTAAAACCTGGACGCCATGTCTGATCATTAGTTTGCCTGATAGATGTTGATATTAAAGTCTAACGAACCTTGATATTTTTTAAAATTACAAATATTTTCTCACAATGAGTTTCTTTTTTATTAAAAAACGTTAGCTTTCAAGCGATAATCGCTCTTCAACGGACTTATCATGAATAGAGATTCATATGATATAGAGAAGTATAAAATACTATTTTACAGGAAGAAACTCATTTTGAGAAAATATTTGTAATTTTAAAACTTTTTCACAATTTTATCATGACTGGACCTTGATATTGCTGTCCTAGCAGGGAAACATCGTTGCTTCATATGTATGTTATAATTTTGCCTGTTGGTGAGCGAAAGCTCGCGGTGTTTTCGTAATAAAGAAACATTATGCATAAGTTTTTTCGAAATTTTTTATCAAAGTAGATCGCAAATTTCTTATATCTGAAAATCTACGTATGTACACTGCTATACCACATCTTCACATGGTCAATTAATACCTTCATTAAAAATTTTACAATCTATAATGGCATCGGTCTGGATATTAAATCTGAGAAACCGACAGAAGGGGTAATGCTCATGTACACCATCTTTTCTGCACAATATATATTTCTGTTTTTCGGGAGATATAGTGGCAAAATACTGTGTTTTACAAGTGTAGAAAAAATCTAGTTTTCGATTTAACTCAAATTAGTAATAAGGGGCTTTATAAAGTATAAGCTCCGCATGTATCATTTGTAAATTCCAGTGTTTTTTTCATTTCTTTATTTTGTATATTTTCCCCCCCTCGGATTTACCCTTTCAAATCTGTTTATGAGCTCAATTGTCTTAATTACAATGTATAAATTTCATTATCTCAATATTGATTGTGATTAGCTTTTGCTTTTTTATCTTCATTTGCGGTGATTCCGTGGTAAATCCAGGTATAATAAATTTATTTTCCTCCAATTTACACATTTTATTAGCTTGATTGTCTTTATATAATTTTTCCTGTATATAAATATCATATTACCATTAAGGTACTATTACTTTTTTCCTGTATGTATCCTACATTTCTGCTTGGAGAATCTGTATAAGACTAAAAGGTCTTAATAAAGCGTTTTGTTGTTGTTGTATAAGCTCAGAGTATAATAAGTTTATAAAATGGAAGGATTTAAAAGCGCGAACGTTTCTTTTATACACAATACAAACTTCTACTGTCCTTACTGAGATGAAAACATATATTGGGAGGGCTTGGCATATTTGAATGTAATTCTACTGTCCTATAAGCTTATGTCCATAGTTTTCTTGAAAACCATTTCTGAGATTCCACCCTTCAGTGCTGCGTATATAAGCAGAATCGTCCAATACAGTATAAGAGCGATAAAATTCAAGAATCGAGGGACGAGTTTCTTTTATATGGTGGATTAAATTGGCGAAACCGCTGGGAGGGTTCACCACTGATGAGCCAAGCCCTCCCATTATATTTTTCATCGCAGTAAGGACAGTAGAAGTTTGTATTGTGTATAAAAGAAACATTCACGCTTTTAAATCCTTTCATTTTATATATATAGATGGCGCGTTATTGCTTTGTGATAATAAGTTTAACTTGGAAGAATTGAGGAAGAGACGGCCATTATGGAAAAAGCTCCTGTTGTAGCGTGGCCGTAGGATATAATAACTTAAAGACAATTTTGATATTAACCCACCTATTCTTCCTTTGCTGACATTCTGTATATAGAAAATTTGTTACACATTTTAACGATAGATGGCTATCGGATAGGTTGTTAAAATAATTCATTTTAGATTTTCTCTTCTGTTTGAGAAAACCATCGTTTCAGTTTTAATTTTGTTTTTAGTCCTGTTATTGAGTTGTATATAAAATGAATTGTATATAGGTTGATAAAATGTATTTAGGCGCAAGTATCTCAAGCTGGGATATCGTGTTCGATAGGTCAAATAAAAAAAAAAAGGCAATTGAATTTATAAATTCTGTGTATATGTTTGTGCGTGATATAAAACATGTTATAAACACCAAATTGGCGGCCATCTATGTTGTCAATACACATGTGGCAGCTACCAGAACATTTTCCCAGCGACATGTGACACAACACCCATGTTTGTTTACATTGGCGTGTTTACATCGGAGATGCTATTTGATGTGACTGGTAGTGTCTCCATTACATGTTTTCACATTCGTTAGCTTATTCGTCTAGAATTAATTATATAATAAACATAGCTACCTAGTTAATTTATTTATTCCAGAAAGGGTCGGTGGAAGGATGGTCTAAACTGTTGTTTTTCGACCGCTACGACCCGGGATCGAATCCCTCATTGGACACTTTTTTTCTAATTTATAAATGCTCCAATGGCTCCCGATTCTTTCAAAAGTTCAACCCCACCAGCGAATACAATTAACCAAACGGGGGATCTGGCACATTTGTAAGTGCAAATTCAAACTGCTTTTTCACATATGTAGACATGTGGCGCACTTACATTAAAAGCAGTCGCCAACTTCTACCCACCATGATTATCATGGCCTGTACCACGTGTACTAAAGATAATTTTAAAATATTCTTCCAGAACGACCATGGGTTGAGTAATTAGCTGAGAAGAAACAAATTGATCAGATGGCTCGAAGTCAAGAGGTACGCAAAAATAATTTCAATTTTTTTTTTCTTATCAATGAAAATTTGAAAAATTCAAGAGAAAAAAAAAAAGGTTTATTCAAAATATGGTATCTTGCTATCTACACACTCATCTTTGTGTCAATACATTAATACACCCTAGAAGCAGATGGCCACCCAGACCTTTCGGTCCACAAGCCGGCATGCTTCGCACACTTCGCTGCTATCCTGTTCAACTCATAAGCCAAGTAACGGTATCCAAGCTAGTGCTTGGACATTGTACCTGAAAAAACCACCTCCCAGATGACGAGTCTGGAAGGATTTCTATACCGGTGGCCTTTAGTCACAGCAAAATAGGAAATTATCCACTGTGTACAGAGTGTTCATAACGGCGCGTCTTTGTACTGACACCATTCATTAAACCAATTTTTGACTTTTTCGAAATTTACCATATGTAGCCCAGTCAAGATATGTGTCATCATCTGGAACAAGTGATAATCCAAAAGCGCCAGGTCTGGTGAATAAGGCGGTAGCAGGTCTCATTTCAGTGTTTTGATGGTGTCCTGGACGATGACATTATCGTACCACTCGTTCCTGTCCCGTCTCTAATTCTTGCTGTATAACGAGCAATGCAAACATTGATCAGTTGTTGTCAGTAGAGATGCTCATTGACAGTTTCTCCCGGTTACATCAGTTCATATTACACGAGAGAGATTCCTTTCTGGTTCCACCAAATTTAAGGCATTGTCTTCTTTCGTGTTTAGAATTCTCGAACTCACTTATTTTCGCCAGTAACAATTCGATGTAAAACACCAGAGTTTGATCATTTTAATTCTTTCTTTTTAATATCGAAGGAAGACATTTTCTGAATTAAACATGGATGGAACCTGAACACACACACATATGTTAATTAGATAATTATTATAAATAATTTATTGTTTAAAATTTTTTAAAATGGTATCAGGACTTACGGGCCACCCTGTATAAAAGCAATATTAATAAGAGAGATATAATACGGGGACTCTCTCTCTTTGGAGTTTTGGATATTGGAGTTGCCAAGCCGTGCGACCCCTGCTCCGGGAGGTGTTCGCCTCCTGCGAAGTGTCCCTGGATTTGCAGGCCTGGCTCTTCGGTGTCGGCCTCCATCCCGAGGCAGTGAAAATAACAAGTGTGGCGAAGGCTACCATCTACAAGTACCATCTTGGTCTTGAGTTGGGTAATGCCAGCCATCACCTCGACCTGCCCACTCTGTGGGAAAGAACTCTCACAGTCCATCGGTGGTGGAGTCTTTCCCGCGGTGGGCCCCACCGCAAATATCTTTATTTAAGGGGCCGCTAACCAAAATAAAATTCTTTTTGAGCACCAGTGACCGCGTAAAGCGGAATATATATAAACCACTATGACCAGGCTGGGGAGGCTAGGGACAGGATCTCCGTTAGGGAAGAGACAGGTTAGGCCGGATGAACGGGTGAGCGCCACCAATGAAGACCTTATATATATATTTATATTTTAAATTATTTTTATATATTTATTCCTATATTTATCATTATATAATCTTATTTATTCGTATTTATTCAATTTGGTATTTATCCATATATAATCTTATATGGACATTGTAATAAATCAGTTTCAATCTCAATCTCTCTTGTTAACAAATATTTTATCCTGCTTTCAACATATCCCAGAGCAGTCTTGTAGAAACATTTGAAAGGTAAATATTTGTCTGATAAGCTGATAGCTGTGAGTTAGTAGGTTATCGCGTTGGTACAATTCGATGGCAGTATAGAATGTGTGTTTGAAAGAGATTTTATTCAAAAAAATGAAGCAAAATATATTATTGTTCATCTTCAAAATTCATAGCCAAATTTCTTAATTTATTTTATGGTAATAAGTTCCTATGAAATTCACCCACATTTTGCTTCTAGCATGAATCAGGGAATAAATAGAAGTACATCTTTGAGTCTAAGGGGAAATACAGTTTGTATCTGGGTAACATTGTCTTTATTTGGAATACCGCCTCTGTTGGAGCCACCTAGAATAGACTATACAGTAGAATCCAAACGTTCATTGAAAAAGTTAAAATGAATTTACCTTTGACCTGGTCACACAAAGATTCTCCAAACTGCTTTCCACTTACACTTTCCATGCACCAACTTCCACCGATTAAAAAACGCATTTCGATCAGTACAAGGTTTTTAAAACACAATATTGTAGCGTAGAAATAAAATCTTTAAATATGTGAAGGTGTGAAAGTATTTATTGATGATGTCACGGCGACTAGTCGACAATTATTAACAAATTAACCACCAACTATATACAGCTAGAGAATCTTGAACAAGCAAGCAAAGAAATATTTTTAAAGATGATTTTACAAATACAGAGTGATATATTAGATAATAAAAAGGCATATATTGGATTTAATAAAATATATATTTTGCCAATATTTCGGCTGGCTGAACGCCAACCTTTATCGAGGCATTACATTTTTGTATACACAAACTCAGCGCCACATAGTGTTATAATATCACATATATATATATCACAACTGTGATATTATAACACTATGTGGCGCTGAGTTTGTGTATACAAAAATGTAATGCCTCGATAAAGGTTGGCGTTCAGCCAGCCGAAATATTGGCAAAATAAATCTTTTATTAAATCCAATATATGCCTTTTTATTATCTAATGAATTAAATATGGATTGCTCTATTTTCAAAGAGTAATATATATTTTTATAATCTGTTGAATATTTTCATTGAATAATATTAAATTGAATAATAAATTAATTCTTCGCCACAATATTATTATGGTGTATTAGCGCGCGCCCTCTGCTATAAGAAATGTGAACTATTTTCGACGCGTATGATTCTTTTTAAAAATAAAACAATTTTTCTACTGCCCTTACTGCAATGATAAAATAATGAGAGAACCCAGCTCATCAGTGGTGAACTCTCCCAGATGTTTCACCAGTTTAATATACCATACCGCTGTGATATTGCCTTTTTCGGTTTTCTCTTTATACTGATACTGAAGATAGACTCTTGGAATGGGTATTTTGAATGAACTATGGACATGAAGCTTTGAGGACATTAGAAATACATATAATGATAAATATAAAATATGATTCGAACATTGTACTCTTCCGCAAATTGCAAGTAAAATTTTTTTAAAACAAGTACGAGTATAAGGTTTATTGAGTAAAATTAATCATTCCTCCAGGGAAAAGTGTCTTTTCAAAACATTTTTATTATTCTATACATATAGATAATAATAAAAATGTTTTGAAAATACACTTTTCCCTGGAGGAATGATTAATTTTTCAAAACAATTACCAGGTTTATACAGTTTCAAGTGCTGGGCAGATATGACGGACTGATTTTGATCAGTAAGCTGCCTAAATAATTGTATTTGGACGATAAAAATAAATGGTCAACCTGGGATAATCAACCACCATTACGGAACACCTCAAGTTTATCTATCGTTTTATTATTCTCCTCGAATTATTTCCTAAATTGATTTCCATTTTCAAATTAATTTTGTAATTATCTCTAGTACACGTAGTAAAATCTCCCTCAGCCTTTTTTCTTCTTTTTTCTATTTTCTGAGTAAGGATTCCATTTCTTCCCCTGGTTCTCATTTCTTTTTAGATTCATTTCTAACAGAAGAATCGTCTGTATAAGACGGAATGTCTTAATAAAGGCTTGTGTGTGTGTAATACACGTAGTACAGGCCATGATAATCATGGTGGGTAGAAGTTGGTATCTGCTTTTACTGTAAGTGCACCTCATATCTACACATGTGAAAAGTAGTTCGACTTTTGCATTTACAAATGTGCCAGAGCCCCGTTTGGTTACTTGCACTCGCTGGTGGAGTTGAACTTTTGCAAGAATCGGGGGTATTTGGAGCATTTTTTTTATTTGAAAAAAAAAAAAAAGTGTCCAATGCGGGATTCAATCATGGGTCGTGGAGGTTGAAAACAAACGGTTTAGACCACACTTCCTCCGACCCCCCAAATAAAATTTTCAATTCTCCCAACAGTTCACACAATATCGTCCGTAAAAATACAATAACATATTTGTAACGAAGTACCACATTGTATGCCAGTGCTAATTATTTTTTTAAATTTTATACGCTACAAGAACAATAATAAACAATTTAACATCTAATATAAGCCGTTTAATTTAATCGAATTAATTTTCTTGCAACGCTAAAGAAAATTTTATATGCTGTTTTTCAAACCCTCTACTAAAGTATCGAACGCCAACGCCAGGTCGCTAGAACCTCAGGCGATGCAGGTCTCTCGAGCAGAGGCCGGATGTGCAGGATGGGGAAGAAATTAACCCAAAGCAATAACGCGCCATCTATACATATAAAATGAAAGGATATAAAAGCACGATTGTTTCTTTTATACATAATACAAACTTCTACTGCCCTTACTGCGATGAAAAATATATTGGGGAAGAGCGTGCAGGGCCAGATGTACAGCAATGTCGGCATTGAGTCCTGAGAAGGGAGAGAGAGATTGGGATGTAAAAAAACCTTATTTCAATTTTCATGGGCACATTGTTCCACCTTTCCCGCCGCCGAAATGGCTCTGAACACCGCCTGCTTTTGCCAAGTCGTCGTACATTTCTGTACCTTGGACCTGGGCGTCGGGTGAGGGTTGGCTTTGCGGCCGCTGCCTGGACGCAGCTCCTCTTGGCTTTCCGTCCTTCCCCTCGGAGTCGACCAGCCTCTTTCTCCTGTGCTCCACTTTGGTGAAGCCGGTGTTATCCTCCTCCATGGGGAGTTGATTCATTCCATCGACGAGATCGGCCCAACTCGTCGATGACTTGCCGGTTCCAGGCTGTAGTTGGTTTGTTCCCTCCGTCGCCAGAAGGGTTCTGATGGCATCAGCAGGTGAGGATGGCAATTGGCTTTAGTCAATACCATTGGTGCAACTAGGGGAGAGGAATCCTCCATTAAAACAAAGTATTTTCTTGTTCTCTCCGGTTGTAATTTTTCAAGCCTTTAAAGTTGACGCAGAGAAATTCTGAGAGAGATAGCGATATAGAGATGTGGTAGACAGGATTAAAGATCTACATAATCTATTTAGAGTATACACATCTCTTTATTGGCACACATACATTTAGATAGTAAAAAAGACTTATCATTGTTCCGTAGTTTTTCTAATAATCTACAGATCATCACAGGCTGCCAGTGAGGAAGCAGTGTGGGCTCTAGAACAGGTGCACCCACCTACCTATCGCGACCAACAAACTTTTCAAGGTTGCAGACGACCGAGGAAACAATCAAGTGATTGATGAGAGAAGGGATGAGAGGATTGTGCTGACGAAAGAAAGACTTGTTCCCATTGTTCTCTAAGCAGCCCCAGGGTAACAATGGTCACCTGAGGCTCTTATATCCTCAGTGTGAGGAAGGTGGCCAACAATGGGCAATAATGAAATGGAGGCTTGACCATTTAGGTTTTTTTGGTGAGAAGAATTAAATAAAGGGTGAGTGGCATGATCCCGGATTGAAGTACATGATTGGTCATATTCTCTCCTTCAGATTTCAATTCAGAAATCAATTGTTTTATATATTTATATCTATTTATTCATATATCTATCATTGTTAATCTTATTTATTCATTTTATGTATTTAACCTTATATAATCCTATATGGACGTTATAATAAATCAGTTTCAATCACAGATTGAAATATATTTATTGATATTATCTTACAGAGACAATAATTATAGATATATGCAAAATGTCCATCCCTGGAAACTTTTATTTTTCCATTCATCATTACTCTTTAAAATTCATCCTTTCATACTTCTTCCCTAAGGTTAGAAATAGTCGTTATTTCTCCTTAAAACAAATTACGATTTTTCGTTCAAAAGAAACATTTGCGGTAAAATTGTTAAACGTAGTTCTACAATCTTAAGCCGCATTATATTGTATTATAAATATATGTAACATCACACATATGATGGCTATGCATATAAAAGCCTTTATTAAGCCATATAGCCTTATACCCAGATTTACTATGGAGTCTGCAAAGGAAAAGGGTAAAAAAGTAAAAGCTTATTTGCTATAACGTAATACCTTAACAACTTGGCCATTATAGACTTGATTGGCTACCCGGGCGTATGACGATTGTATATAAGATGAATTCGCATTTTTTAAAATGTATCTAGAAAATCCTAATGAAATTTTAAAATGAAAACGCATAATATGTTTACAAACTTTTGAGACAACCTTATATCAAATCAATTTACAATTAATTAAAAATAATTGTTATAAAATTTATAAACTTTTAATAAAATATAACTTAACAAAATTAAGGTAATTTTATATTTAAATAAAGGTAAGAGGGGGATCATAAGATGATATCTCTGGGGGAATGCAGAAGTTTTATAGAGGCAATAACCTTAAATTATAATAGAAATTCATTGGAAAATGGACCTGGTGTGGAACTAACACCTACCCACATATTCTCATACCCAGCAATGGCCGCAGCCTTGCAGAAAATTGACATGGACCCAGAGCAGCAGCTTTACACACCCAAGATAGAAGACATTGCAACTGCTGTGATAGAGATACATGAGGACATCTGAGGCTCTTCATTGGACACGACAACAACAACAGAAAATTGACATGGACCCAGAACAGTAGTTTTACACACCCAAGATATAGGATATTGCTGTGATAGAGATACATGGAGACATCGCTGGACGCTCGACTTCATTGGACACGACAACAACAACAGAAAATTGACATGGACCCAGAACAGTAGTTTTACATACCCAAGATAGAAGACATTGCAACTGCTGTGTTAGAGATGTATGGGGACATCTGAGGCTCTTCATTGGACGCGACAACAACAACAACATAATAGAAATTTAACCATCCTGTGGAATGAGTTTCTTTTAAGATAATATATTAAGTATCTCATCCCTAGATACAAGGTATAAATTTATTGAACATTCATGAATTATATCAAATCTATTATATATAGTTTTTTTTTTAACTTTGAAAATTATGTATTTTTTAGCACATGAATAGCATCTTCCCGCGCTTTAAAGACTCCCCTAAAGACGGAAAATTCGACTCCAATAAATGAAAAGGTTCAAGAAAATTGTTATTTTTCCTAGATATAAAAATTTAGACGCACACTTTGGCTTTTCAATGATGGAAAGGCCTTCGTTATCCAGAAATTTTCCAAAGAGTCGTCAGCCTGGGAATGGAAGGACACGTCATTGGAACGGGATACTGCTCCAGATGGGAAAATAGGTCGCAGTCAATTGAAGTAAGCAATAACTTATAAACTACATAACGATTTAAAAAGATCCATTGTGGCAAAAATATCAAAGGTATTCTTTATTTTTGTTCCAAAAATCTCGAGGAAGTTCCTCGAAGGTTACTTCCTAAGGAAAACTTTGATGGAATTTGCTCCTGCTAATCCTTTAAGATGACCTTAAATATACTGGGCCATTGTCAAGAAGAGTTTGGCCATTGAACTGGTTTGTTAATCTCTGGAATACATCTCTGTCGCTAGCTTCATGATATTGTAGCAGATTATATATTTAAATAAAAAGGCATATATTGGATCAAAATATCATTTATTTTACCTTGTCGAAGCCTTTCTATTGTTCTTGCAAGGCGTAGAGCGTCATAACCAAAACTGGTTGAAATCGTTTTGAAAATATAGCAATCCATAAATAAATCTTCAAATAAATGGTAAAATAAATGATATTTTGATCCAATATATGCCTTTTCATTTAAAGATTTATTTATGGATTGCTCTATTTTCAAAAAGATTATACAGGTAAATTGGGACTAACTTTGACAGTCCATAAAACAAAAACTACTTGAGATTAAAAACTTGTTTTTTTTTTCATTACGTAGCCACATTCATGTAAAATGCAACAGTACATGTGTGCGCAGTGTAGTGATGAAGAGTAACCGAGAATTTGAAAATCGCGCTGCCATCATCGTTGCTCTGCGCGCCGGAAGGAGCCCCAAAGAGATAGTGGATTTTCTTAAGTTGCCCAAAACCACTATTTATCGTGTCAAGAAGCAGTTTGATGAGGCCGACAGTAACAAAGAGGGGATAGCTACAAGGAAAAAGCACTCGCGTCGATCGGACAGGGTAAGAGGCGAAGAATTTGTCAAAAATGTCAAGGAGAAGATTGATGGAAACCCTGGGAAGAGCATGAGGGCCATAGCCAAGGAAATGGACGTTGGCTCTATGACAATTGTCAGAACTATCCATGAGGACCTTGGTCTCAAGTCTTATGCCCTTCGGAAAGGTCAGTTGCTGACTGAGAATATGAAGAATAACAGAAAAGGAAAGGCTGCTGCCCTCCTCAACAACCTGAAACACGACTCTTTTGGCATGCTAAGGTTCTTCTCTGACGAAAAGAACTTTGACGTGGACCAAAAGGTAAATCCCAGGAATGATCGCTGGATCTGTAAAGACCCCTCAGAGATACCTGTCGTGATGCACACGAAATTTCCTGCCTCCGTAATGGTCCTTGGCGTTATCAGCAGTGAAGGTGATGTCATGCCTCCCCATTTCTTTGAGAAGGGCCTTAGGATGAACGCTGACACCTACATCAATGTTCTGGAGACCGTTGTGAAGCCTTGGATGGACATGGTGGCCGCAGGAAGGAAGTATGTCTTCCAACAGGACTCAGCTCCAGCCCATAAGGCAAAAAAGACACAATCGTGGCTGACACTTAACGTCCCTAGTCACTGGGGTCCTGATATTTGGCCCCCTAATTCTCCAGATTGCAATCTTCTCGACTACTATGTATGGGGCGTTGTTGAGAGAGATGTCAACAAAGCTCCTCATACCACCATCCAGTCTGTCAAGAAAGCAGTTCACACGGTGATGACCCAAATGGACAAGGTCATCGTCGCCAAGGCCTGTGCTTCATTCCGCACTCGCCTCGAGACTGTTGTAGCTAATAATGGAAACTACATTGAATAAATAAAAACTATATCCTTTTATCTACTACTGTGTCAAATTTCATTCGGATATTTTAATTTTTACTTGCAAAAAATTTCAGTTAAAATACCATTGTTGAAATTCCCAATTTACCTGGTACACCCTGTATATTATTCTATGGATTTTTTTTATTATTTTTTTAAATTTTGATACTGTAAAATTTTCTCATTGCCTCTCTGTTATTTTACACGTACTAGTATTTTACTCTTTATTTTACAAGTACTTGTATTAGTTTTAATTTGTTTTTTTTTTACATTAAATAAATTGCCTTGTGTATACATAATTCTGAGGTCTGTCTTTCCTAATTTTTTACGTTACAAGATACAGTTAAACCTGTCTATAGCGCCCCCTCTCTATAGCTCCCCCCATGGCCTAGACGATGACGCCCTGGCCATCCTGGCGTCTGCCAAGACACACATCTATAGGTACTTCCTCGGCGTGGAACTGAGGAGTGAAGACCTTGTCTGGAGGAGAACTCTCTCAAGGTGGGGAAGCCTCCCTTGCTGAAGACATTTGTATATATATTCCCCTACACTTTATATGCCCTTTTACTCTTTTATTTTTCCACCTTTGTAAAATTTGATTAAAAGAATCAATAAAATTGTTTAAATTGTCTATAGCGCCTCCCTCTCTATAGCGCCCGATTTTAAATACGTAGTACGATTACATAAAAGTGACCTGTCTATAGCACCCTATTCTGCCGATTCCCAAGAGGGGGCGCTATAGACAGGTTTAACTGTATATAAAAGAGAGATAGACACCATATATACATACCTATACACACTAATTATTAATTTTACAATGCTGTTTTCAATCACGATTCTTTCTTTGACTCTCTGTTCTCTAACGAAAATAGGTTTATAATGTTTTGACCAATGTAACCTGCATCAATTAAACTGATCCATTATCCGCGATAGTGGGTTTCTCTCGTCTTACAGAAACAACAATCCAACGGACAGAATATTATAGAGTGGAATTCTACGAACAGATTTAAAACGTTAGCGAACAAAGTTTTACTTTGAAAATTAACATTTTAATGTTATTATTATTTGCATCTTCAGAATGAAAGGAGGCCGCGCTATATAGCGAAATATACAGTTAAACCTGTCTATAGCGCCCCCTCTTGGGACTCACCAAAATTGGGTGCTATAGACAGGTCACTTTTAATGTAAATCGCATCGTACTACGTATTTAAAATCGGGCGCTATAGGGAGGGGGCGCTATAGACAGGTTTAACTGTATATACAGAAGAACCTCCATAAGAGGACACTCGCGCTAGAAGACACCTTTCTACAAAGGACAGTTTTCATTTGCAAAATTACTATTTTTACTACTTTGCAACTCTCTGATAAGAGGGCACCTTTCTCTGAAGGACACTTTGGTTTTGCAATTGGGTATCCTTTACAGGGAAGTTCTACTGTACATAATTATACAAATTAATTTAAATACATCGATATATATTTTTATGAATAATTAAAATCAAAGGTCCCATTAAATGTCGACCACTGTATTCTTAACCAAAAGGACAATATAGTGTACCAACCCAGGGGGGTTTTGGAAGGTACATAAGCCTCAAACTACCTGGGTAGAGTAAGGTAGGATTTTTAAAAGAGTGTCATTACTTGGGTCATTCGTCTAAATTACTAAATATTGGCAGTTCATGAGGTATGAAACAACAAAACCGTGTGTTTGGTCCTAGATGCCAATAACAAGCTGAGAGAGCCGTGAAGGGAAAGCCATGCGCGGAAGGTTGGAGACAGGAAGAGAGTTGAGTAACACGGGAAGTAAACATTGTCTCAGGTTGTGTTTCCCTGGTTTTTCCTAACGTGTTCTACCTGGTACATAGAGCGACTAGACTTCCTCCAAGCTGGGCTCATCTAGGCTCTATAAGGTCCGTCCAGCAATTTGACTCTCTCAAAGCAGGATTCATCTAGGTCCTATAAGGTCCGTCCAGCGACTCGACTCTCTCCAAGCAGGATTCATCTAGGTCCTATAAGGTCCGTCCAGCGACTTGACTCTCTCCAAGCAGGATTCATCTAGGTCCTATAAGGTCCGTCCAGCGACTTGACTCTCTCCAAGCAGGATTCATCTAGGCCCTATAAGGTCCGTCCAGCGACTTGACTCTCTCCAAGCAAGATTCATCTAGGTCCTATAAGGTCCGTCCAGCGACTTGACTCTCTCCAAGCAGGATACATTTAGGTCCTATAAGGTCCGTCCAGCGACTTGACTCACTCCAAGCAGGATTCATCTAGGTCCTATAAGGTCCGTCCAGCGACTTGACTCTCCAATCAGGATACATTTAGGCCCTATAAGGTCCGTCTAGTGACTTGACTCTCTCCAAGCAGGATTCATCTAGGTCCTATAAGGTCCGTCTAGTGACTTGACTCTCTCCAAGCAGGATTCATCTAGGTCCTATAAGGTCCGTCCAGCGACTTGACTCTCTCCAAGCAGGATTCATCTAGTTCCTATAAGGTCCGTCCAGCGACTTGACTCTCTCCAAGCAGGATTCATCTAGGTCCTATAAGGTCCGTCCAGCGACTTGACTCTCTCCAAGCAGGATTCATCTAGTTCCTATAAGGTCCGCCCAGCGACTTGACTCTCTCCAAGCAGGATTCATCTAGGTCCTATAAGGTCCGTCTAGTGACTTGACTCTCTCCAAGCAGGATTCATCTAGGTCCTATAAGGTCCGTCCAGCGACTTGACTCTCTCCAAGCAGGATTCATCTAGTTCCTATAAGGTCCGTCCAGCGACTTGACTCTCTCCAAGCAGGATTCATCTAGGTCCTATAAGGTCCGTCCAGCGACTTGACTCTCTCCAAGCAGGATTCATCTAGTTCCTATAAGGTCCGTCCAGCGACTTGACTCTCTCCAAGCAGGATTCATCTAGGTCCTATAAGGTCCCTCCAGCGACTTGACTCTCTCCAAACAGGATTCATCTAGGTCCTATAAGGTCCGTCCAGCGACTTGACTCTCTCCAAGCAGGATTCATCTAGTTCCTATAAGGTCCGTCCAGCGACTTGACTCTCTCCAAGCAGGATTCATCTAGGTCCTATAAGGTCCCTCCAGCGACTTGACTCTCTCCAAACAGGATTCATCTAGGTCCTATAAGGTCCGTCCAGCGACTTGACTCTCTCAAAGCAGGATTCATCTAGGCCCTATAAGGTCCGTCCAGCGACTTGACTCTCTCCAAACAGGATTCATCTAGGTTTTATAAGGTCCGTCCAGCGACTTGACTTTCTCCAGGCAGTATACATTTAGGCTCTATAAGGTCCGTCCAGGGGCTTAACTCTCTTCATGCATGATACATTTAGGCCCTATAAGGTCCGTCTAGCGACTCGACTCTCTCCAAGCAGGATATATCTAGGACCTACAAAGGTCCGTCCATCGACTCGACTCTCTCCGCAACATAAGAGTTTTCTACTTCTTACCTCACGATGATACTGCTGCATCCTTTAGATATCTATATATATAAAATTGAATGTCTGTCTGTCTGTCTGTCTGTTTGTCTGTTTGTCTGTGGTCTGTGTGTACTCTATAGATTCAAAAACCGTACATCCAATCGCCGTGAAATTTTGGGATATTATTAGGCATATCCCCGGAAAGGTTTACGAAAAATAATATCTTGAATATCTTTAATATCCTTAGAGTTATTTGCAGATTTGTAGCTTTAACTCGCAAGCAGCGCAACCTTGCGACGAGAATGGATTCATCCGGCCGGCGGCAGTCCAAGGACAAGTTCAAGGACAGTCCAAGTACCCACCGACCAATCAGGGCAGAATTGGTGACACAGCTGTGCCAAGTAGACAAGAAAAAAAGCCTCGCGGGAGCTTGCCCAAGATGACCTCCGGGAACTTAATCCATCTTCCATAAACGACCATGAATTTATTCAACCTTATCGAGTATTTTTCAAGGGACCGGGAAAAAATGTTCACTAGATAAAACGATGATTTTGTAATGTAGAAAATTAGGAAAGACAAAATTCAGAATGACACGGCACACAGGGACCGGGGAAAAATGATCACTTTATCGAGAGATTCAAATTTACGAGTTTCAAATTATCAAAATATATCTATTTCTTTTTATAAGTTTATAGAGAATTGTTTTAACAAATGTTCGTTAGACAAACCTTTACTCGGGTACCGATTAATATTGATTTTATTCAACTTATCGAGTATTTTTCAAGAGACCGGGAAGAAATGTTCACTTTATCGAGAGATTCGTTAGACAAACCTTTACTCGGGTAAAACACGGGCGAAGCCGGGTACATCCGCTAGTCTATATATATAATTGCCTTATTCTGTCTGAAGCTCACGGATAGAATGCGCGCCCATTGGCTGCCGGCGAACACGTGTCCTCCCTGCCCCCCTCTAGACAACCCTGTTATCAGCTGTGTGATACATACACCTGTCTATAGCGGCCATTCTAGACAACCCTGTTATCAGCAGTGTGTTACATCCACCTGTCTATACAGACCACCCTGTCTATAGCGACCACTGACCACCCTGCCTATAGCGACCACTCTAGACAACCCTGTTATCAGCTGTGTGATACATCCACCTGTCTATACAGTCCACCCTGTCTATAGCGGTCACTTTAGGCAACCCTGTTATCATCAGTGTGTTACATTCACCTGTCTATACAGACCACCCTGTCTATAGCGGTCACTTTAGGCAACCCTGTTATCAGCAGTGTGATACATACACCTGTCTATACAGACCACCCTGTCTATAGCGGCCAGACTAGACAACCCTGTTATCAGCTGTGTGATACATACACCTGTCTATAGCGGCCACTCTAGACAACCCTGTTATCAGCTGTGTGATACATCCACCTGTCTATACAGTCCACCCTGTCTATAGCGGTCACTTTAGGCAACCCTGTTATCATCAGTGTGTTACATTCACCTGTCTATACAGACCACCCTGTCTATAGCGGTCACTTTAGGCAACCCTGTTATCAGCAGTGTGATACATACACCTGTCTATACAGACCATCCTGTCTATAGCGGCCACTATAGACAACCCTGTTATCAGCTGTGTGATACATACACCTGTCTATACACACCACCCTGTCTATAGCGACCACCCAAGATAACGTTTTTAAAATATATTCGCACTCGGGTAAAACCCGGGCGTTGCCCGGGCCATTCGTCTAGTATTCTATAAATTTATCATGCCTAGAAATGTTCGCAAATCTTGTATGGTTACGTGTAATTTGTATTCTTGAGTTTTCTTGGTTTTTGAAGGTAAAATCCTAGATTACTACTCTGTATTCAGATATCTAAGGAATTCTTCTTTTTTTTAGCGCCAAACTTTGATTTATTGACATTGATTCTAAAGTCATGCTTTGAAAGTCGTTCAAAGATGGTGGGTTTCATGCTCTTCCTTGTTTATGGAGGCTATTAATATGTCATAAAAAAAGAATTGAAAATATTAGAGTCAAAATTATTTAAAATGAAAACTCAGAACTATGATAACATTTAATTAAACCAATAAAAATATATTAGAAAGAAAAGCTAATTTTTATAAATAATTTATTAAAATTGTAATTTTTAAAAAAGTTTCAATATAAATAAATATTTCTAGAATAAATCGGAGATAACATGTCTAATGTTTTTAAATGTATCATATATAAAGGAGAGCCTAATGGTTCAACCGCCCGGAGTGGAAAGAGATTGGTACCAGGCCGGGTGTTGTCAAAAGTAAACCTGGCAATAGTTTCGACCCTCTTACTTGATTACCATATTAATCTTTTAGACTTTGGACCAAACAAATGGATGTGAAAAAAAAAGAAGAAAATTCAGTATTAAGTGTGTGTGTGTGCCAGTGCGAGGGTTTGTGTCCTCACTTTTTTGTTTTATTGATTATTATGATTCTGTCTATTGTTATTTTTCTGCTCAAACTTCAATTCTTCCTTTTTAATCTTTTATGTTCCGCTTCTATACGGGCCGGAATTTCAGCCTTAACCTTTTTTTTTGTTACTTTTTCTTACTACAAATATATAAAAAACTTTTTTTGAAACCTTAAATATAAACCTAGTTTACTTCCCCCCCCCCTTTTTTTTTTTGCTCTTAACTCTTTAGATAAAATCTATTTAACTTTCTGATAAGGCACAATTTGGATTATAGATTATAAACACAAGGTAATAAGACCAATTCCAAATAAATAAATAGTGTGTGACGTTTCGGTAACAACGCTGTTACATGTAACATACTGTCATAGGGGGTCGGTGGAAGGATGGTCTAAACCGTTGGTTTTCGACCGCTACGATCCAGGTTCGATTCCCGCATTGGGCACTTTTTTCTGATAAAAAAATGCTCCAATGGCCCCCGATTCTTGTAAAAGTCTAACCCCACCAGCGAGTGCAAGTAACCAAACGGACCTCTGGCACATTTGTAAGTGCAAAAGTCGAACTGTTTTTCATATGTGCAGACATGTGGTGCACTTACAGTAAAAGCAGTCGCTAAACATGATTATCATGGTCTGTACCAAGTGATACGAAAGTGGGGTCACAAAATGTTCAACAAGATACAGCCCTACAAGAGACTTAGACATGAGGTGAGACATAAGAAGTAGACAAGAGGCATACATTGAGTACACAAGAAGTAAACAAATATAAACCAAAATAAGCATATAAAAAGTGTTTTTTTTTATTATTATCCTAGTACACGTGGTACAGACCATAATAATCATGATGGGTAGTTAGCGACTGCTTTTACTCTAAGTGCACCACATGTCTACACATGTGAAAAGCAGTTCGACTATGGGCCCCGTTCGGTTACTTGCACTCACTGATGGGGTTTGGATTTTGATTCGGGGGCCATTGGAGATTTTTTTTCAGTTAAGAAAAAAGTGCCCAATGCGGGATTCAAACCCGGGTAGTAGCGATCATCCTAAAAAAAAAAAAATCTCCCCGGCGGGGAATCGAACCCCGGTCGCCCGCGTGACAGGCGGGAATACTAACCACTATACTACCGAGGAAGGTAAAAATTAAACAAGAGGAATAGACAAGAAGTATATAATATTGTAATAAAGTATTTATTAATTTTATTATTTTTATTAACAGAGTGGTTATTTTTATTATCATATTTTGCTACTCTGTAAATTTCCCTCGTGGCTTATCTTTTGTTTACCATCCATAATTTGTCCTTGCCTGAAATAAATTGTTGTCTCCTCCTGAAGTTTTTGTCTTCCCTAATTTCCTACGTGGCAATATAAAAGATTATACAAGAAGCTTACAAGAGTTATACAAGTTTAAAAAATTACAGGTGTGAGGTAGAGTGAACCAGGTTTATAATAAAATAAACAATGATTCCAAGGTTTATACATTCAAACGAGGTATGTGTTGAAATTGACAATTGCAGATATTTCTACGATATGCAGATATTTGCATAGAGTTTTAGTATTGTTTATGCTAATTGACATATTTGCCTATATAGCGCGGCCTTGTAGGATTGTTAGTTGGTTAGTGGTTAATTGAATAGGACAGGCCGGCGTGAGCTGCTGATGTACATATAATTTTTTTATCTCTTTGTCCTTCTTTTATTGTTTTATACCTTTAGGTAATAAAGGATCTTTCTCTTCTTCTACGAATTTCCCAACAGTATGTAAATAGAAGTAACTGGAGAGTTCAGAGAAGCAGCAGTACAAGCAGCTAAAGAGACAAAAAAGTGAGACGACCCGGACAAGTCACCTAGAGATTTATCGCTAACCCAGCTCAGCAATATTTCATCTGCCCCACCCACCCATTCTGTCCGTCTGCGGCCTACTTATCTCCAGTAGCAACGGCCTTCTAACACATAGAGAAATATTCGTGCTTTAATTTCCTATATCGAATTTTGTTTATAATAAATAGATTTGATCCAAAATATGCCTTCATTTTAATATATAAGCGTATTTACGCAAGTTTGGCTTTAAATACCCATTTCTTGGTTACTCAAGAAGCCACTGGGACCAAAAATCAACAGTGAGACACGCGTTCATGGGTGACTTTTCTTGATTTGTCAAGAAATTGGGTTGGCTAAATATCAGGGAACAAGCTAAATCAATGTTTAGTTGATTTGTTCCACCAGATGGCGCTCTGACTTCTGAAAAGCACATGTACTCCTGGTCAGGATATGCCTTTTTTATTTTTAATATATATATATCCTTATATCTATAAAAATGAAATCCAAAATCGAGATGTTTGTTATCGCGTTGCGCAAAATCTACAGAATAAATCATTATAAAATTTCGCATGTAGGTAGCTGAAGATTTCGTTTAACATATAGGCTATTTAAAAACTAAAAAGGTTAATGTGCTTTTTTAAAAATGTAAAACCAAAAAGCGTTAGTTCCAGCCTTTTACCGCTTGGGCGCAGCACTGGTCACGACGAAATGAATTTGATTGGTTATTTATTTTACACGTATTTTGTTTACACGATGAATGTTAGTTTGTTCACACGATGATGTTTTTTTTTAAAGGTAAGATTATATATATTTAAACTCTTTGGAAATGTAGTATTCTGTGTTTTAAAAATAGAATAGATCATCATCATAAACAATAATTAACGATGTATAATGTAAACAACGTGTTGATGTAAAAATATAAATATAAAGTGTAATAAATGATTTGTAATAATAATTTCATCTGGTGAGTAATGTTTAATTAAACAATAACTATACAACATAAATTGGCGACGAGAATTTGAAAATATAACTGTAGCCCTAAAAAAAAAAACAAGTATGGCAGCCAACCTGACGCCACCTTTACCCATGAAAATGAATGCAAGCAATTTATTTGCGGAATATAAGCAATGGATGGAATCCTATGCCATTTTTGAAATAGCATCTGGAATTTCAAAAAAATCGGATGAAATTAAGAGAGCAACTCTATTGCATTGTTTAGGGCCAAATGTACAGCGTATATTTTTCAACTTGCCAGATGAAAAGGAAAATTATGAACAAACTAAAATGGCTTTAGATAAATATTTCACACCTCATAAAAATGTGGTCACTGAGAGATTTAAATTTAGACAAAGAGTCCAGAAAGATGATGAATCGATCGACAACTACCTAATTTCTTTAAGAGAGCTTTCTAAATCTTGTGAATTTGGGAATTTAGAAGCTGATATGATAAGAGACCAAATAATTGAAAAATGTAACAACAAAAAACTTAAAGAAAAATTGTTGCAACAAGAAAATTTGACACTGTCAAAAACCATTGATATTGCTAGAATGTTAGAAATTTCTAGAAAAGAAATTAGACTTCTTGAACCTCAAAATGATCAAACACTAAATAGAGTTCAAAATAAACCTAAAAAGCACTATAATGCTAATAATTTCAACAAAAGTAGATTCACTAATCAAGGTACCCCATCATTTTCAGGTGCCTCAAAGCCTAAATGTTATCGCTGTGGATTAGATACACATTCAGCACAAGAATGTGGTGCTAAAAAATGACTTTTTCATATTGCAATAAATTAGGACATCTTTTTAGAGCTTGCAGGAACCGCCCAAATCAAAATAATAATAGAAACCACAAAAATTTCAATCAAACTAAAGTTAAGACCATACAAGAAGAAAATAAGACTGAAGTAGGTGAAAGTTCAGATGAATATACCTACTATACAGGTGCTGAAAATAAAGAAAAAGTGCAAATAGATGGTAGTGAAATAAATATGATAATTGATACAGGGAGTGATAGAACTTTCATAAGCTATAATAAGATGCTTGAATTATATGGCCATAAAATTATGCCAAAATTACATGACACCACCCGAACCTTTTTTGCCTATGGTCAAGATAGACCTCTTCCATGTTATGGTTATTTCAATGCTGTGATTTCTTGGAAAGAAAATTCATTTTCAGAAGAAATTTATGTGATTGATAAAAAAGTTGAATCTTTGTTGGGAGGCAAGGCTAGTTTTGAACTAGGTATAATTGAAAGGGTAAATCATGTAAATGAATCAATGTCTACTAATATAGAAACTCTTGTTCAAGAACATGAACATCTTTTCCATGGACTTGGAACTATAAAAGGCTATAGTCATAAAGTGACATTGAAAGACAACTATAGGCCCATTGCCCAGAGATGCCGTCGTATACCTTATGCAATGGTAGAAGCAGTAAATCAAGAGCTTGATAAGATGCTAGAGAATGGAATCATTGAAGAAGTGCATCAAGGTTCTGAATGGGTTTCTAACATAATAGTTGTTCCAAAAAGGGATAGTGAGGAAATTAGACTATGCATAGACCTTCGGGAAGTGAATAAAGCAATATTGAGAGAAAGACATCCAATTCCTACAATTGACAATATGTTACATGCCCTTAAAGGTGCTAAAGTATTTGCAAAGCTGGATGCAAAAAAAAAAGGGTTTTGGCAGGTTGACTTAGACCCTCAATCAAGACCCCTTACAACTTTCATCACGCACCGTGGTTGTTACAGATTTTGTAAAGTTCCTTTTGGTCTATCAAGTGCTCCAGAGGCATATCAGAAAGGAATGGATTCAATTTTGCTTGATTTGAAAGGTGTAATTTGTTACTTGGACGATGTCGTTGTTTACGCCAAAGATAGACAAGAACTAGAAGAAAGGCTTAGAAAAGTCTTACAAAGATTTGATAAAGTAGGCATTAGGCTCAACAGGAATAAGTGCAAATTTGCCATGGAAGAATTGGATATTTTAGGTCACATTGTTAGTAGTGAAGGTATTAAACCTGATAATAGGAACATAGAAGCAGTCTTAAATTTTCCAATACCAAAAAATATTGAGATGTTAAGGTCATTCTTCGGAACTTGTGGGTTTTTAAGAAAATTCATACCTAATTTTTCTAAATTGGCAGAACCTTTAAATAATTTGACTAGAAAAAATGTTAGGTGGAATTGGGATTTGAAAACAAATAAAGCATTTCAGGATCTTAAAGAGTCACTAACAAAAGAGCCATGCTAGGTATATTACAACTTGAACTCACCAACTGAATTAATCACAGATGCAAGCCCTATTGGTCTTGGAGCAGTATTAATACAAACACAACAAAATGGCATTAAAAGACCCATTGCATATGCCAGCAGATCCTTAACTGATACTGAAAAAAGATATTCACAAATAGAAAAAGAGACATTGGGATGTGTATGGGCAATTGAACATTTTAACACCTATATTTGGGGAAGGAAATTTGTGTTAAAAACAGATCACAAACCTCTAATCTATATGCTGAATCCTAAAAATGGAGCTGTTTTGCCTCCAAGAATTCAAAGATTGAGTTGGAGATTACAACCATATGACTTTGAAATTGAATTCATTCAAGGAAAGCAAAATATTGCAGATATATTTTCAAGACAACCTCTTTCTAACACAAGTGATGAAAAATGGCTGGAGAACTATGTTCATAAAGTCTTATCCATCACTTCTGAAGAGCTTCAAGCACTGTCTTTGAAAGAGATAAAAGTTTGTACAGAGCAAGATCCTTTGTTTAAAAAACTGAAAGATATGGTTCAAAAGGGAGTTTGGCCATATCCTTTGAATGAAGAATTCAAATGTTTTTATAAGTTTAAAGATGAACTCTCAATTTTTGATAATCTTATCTTAAAAGGAAGTATAATTTTGCTACCTTCAAAACTAATAAAGAGAATCTTGAGAATTGCACATCAAGGAATGACAAGAACCAAACAACTGTTAAGAGAAAAATATTTTTGGATAAACATGGACTTTGACATTGAAAATTTGATTAGAAACTGTCCAATTTGTGTAAGGAATCAACCATTGATAAATGATCAACCATTGCAAATAGTTCCGTTACCATCAAAACCTTGGATGAAATTTGGAATTGACATAGTTGGTCCAATTGGCCATCATTATGTTTTAGCAGTGATCGACTACTATTCTTCATATCCTGAAGCAATGATAATAGAAGACATTTCCAGCAAGACAATTATTAAAAAATTGATGGAGATTTTTGCAAGACATGGTTATCCACATGAAGTTGTAACAGATAATGGCTTACAGTTTGTAAGTACATCAATGGAAAGATTTTTAAAAGAATGTGGAATCAGGCACATCAAAGCCTCACCCTATTACCCAAAAAGTAATGGGAAGATAGAAAGATTCCATAGATTTCTAAAGAAACAATTTAATTCAAGTTCTGAAGAAGGGAAAGATTGGAAAGAAGATTTATCCAGAATTTTAATGTCTTACCGAACTACTCCAAACAGATCTACAGGAAAGACTCCAGCATTCCTATTATTTTCAAGAGAAATCAAAACTAAATTAAGCTCACTTGTTAATGATGCAGAAGAAGATGAATCCAACATCAAAGAATTCAATATGGTCTACAAAGAAAAAATGAAAACATATCTATATTAATAAAATGCAAATTTCATAAGTGTACATCACTAAAAACTTTCGTTACAATGCATCAATTTCAACCAAATTTTCAACATTTATGTAAAACGAGATGGAGCAGGTTTTGCTTAACATCAAAATATTTTCCCCTAACATTAACATGCGTAACTTCGCTGTTATCGATTAAATACAAAAAAATCAACAGAGTTAATTTTATTTATATATAAATACAAAATTAAATTTAAACAGAGTTAATTTTTTTACATACTAGCTAATAATCTCAATCTAAAAAAATATTCAAAACAAGCAATTTTAAGATAACACCATATGTAAAACAGTCGGCCAAGAAAACAAATAACGTGTAATATATATATAATATAATATATATAATAAAATCTTAAATATTATTTATCAAAAGTAAGATTATCTCAGGATGACACGGCAATATATTTGAGACAAGAATAATGATACAATTCCAAGGCGAAGATACTATTCCTTTAACTTCCAATTACCGAGGGAACCAATTAATATTGATTTTATTCAACTTATCGAGTATTTTTCAAGGGACCGGAAAAAAATGTTCACTAGATAAAACGATGATTTTGTAATGTAGAAAATTAGGAAAGACAAAATTCAGGATGACACGGCACACAGGGACCGGGAAAAAATGTTCATTTTATCGAGAGATTCAAATTTACAAGTTTCAAATTATCAAAATATATCTTCTTTTTTAAATAAGTTTATAGAGAATTGTTTTAACAAATGTTCGTTAGACAAACCTTTACTCGGGTAAAAACCCGGGCGAAGCCGGGCACATCCGCTAGTAATGATATAATTCGGAAAGCTAGTCCTCATAATTTTGAAATTGGAAATTTAGTTTATGTGGCAAATCCAAATAATGGAAAACTTGATTCAAATTTCAGATCAGAACATCATGTCATTTTTGAAAACACTTCAATAAATTCTTTTAAATTAGTCAACACTAAAAATGGGAAAATAATTCATAGAAATGCTAAACATTTGAAACATGTTCCTACTCAAGAGACCAATCAAGGCATTTCTGACTTGATTCCAGAAGAGAGCCAGGAAAATCTTAGTTCAGATTCAACAAGAATTGAACACCTCAACTCTTCTGATGTACAAATACCAGATGATAATTCCTCAAACCAAGACAAGGACACTTCTTTAAACCGACCAAGTTCAAGTAGAACAGGGTCTACATTTAACCCAGTTGTTTCAGATAGACTTGATGCCGAGGCTCTTCACCAGTTGCCACCAGAGGTTTCTCCACCCTTGCCGACTACCAAGGAACCCGTGATCACCAGGAGTGGAAGAGTCGTCAAGCCATCATCAAGATATAAAGACATGATTCCTTTCATCTAAAGGAAGGAGGGAATGTAGTATTCTGTGTTTTAAAAATAGAATAGATCATCATCATAAACAATAATATACGATGTATAATGTAAACAACGTGTTGATGTAAAAATATAAATATAAAGTGTAATAAATAATTTGTAATAATAATTTCATCTGGTGAGTAATGTTTAATTAAATAATAACTATACAACAATAACTATACAACAGGAAATAATATTAATCGATCGTTATCAAATTTATACACCCCCGGAACCTTGGTTAATTAAAACTTTATTGTGAAATTTCGCAATTTTAGGTTTTGGTTTAGCATTTAGACTAAAAGTGCAAAAATTCAATTTTGAATAACTTTTTTTTTCCTTTTTAGAAGGTAAGATTTCATTTAGTTATTTAGTAATATCAATTAAGGAGGATCAGAAGATGAGTTTCTTTTATTGTATGTGGGGGAGACCGGTAGAACCATCGCCATCAGAATGACCGAACACACACGCAACATCACCAACCGAGATACCCGTTCCCTTATTTTCCAACACATTGCATCTTCTGGCCATTCCTTTGACACTGCTAACCCAACCATTCACTACAAAAATATCTCCAACCTACACCAGAGATTGGTTCTAGAATCCATAGTTTCATCCAAGCTACACAGCATAAATAGAAAAATAGACATCCCCGCAGCCTACACAAACTACATTTAAACCTCCCACATGTTTATTTCAATAGCCCAAACCATGCGCCGTCTCGTGGTCTCAGACAGCAGATTTAATATTTACTTTATTCAAAAATCGGTTTTCAGTTAAGATTAACATATATATAAATCGTTATTTATCTTTCTTTGTATAGTTATATTTTTGCCTGTCGAAGGGCTTTTGCCCGAAAGCTCGTAACATTCATACAATAAAAGAAACTCATCTTCTGATCCTCCTTAATTGATATACCTTACTAGAAGAGTCTTTATCTTTAATCGTTATTTAGTAATGTTTTTCAAATTAAATTAATTGGAAATATTATTTTTTTTCGTAGCTTATTCATATTTTTTTTGCTTCGTTTAATTTTAATTACTGTAAATTTAACGATCTACATTTTTAAAGCTAAGGTTTACTATTTGATTCTCATAAGGAATATTCATGTTTTAAGACAAATTGAGATTTAGAACAGTATTCTATTTTTTTTCTTTCTTATATTTAGAGTAAGTATAAATTTTATTGTAGTTGCAAAAAGTATATTTATTGAAAAAAAGTATGTTTTTTCTATATAACTTGCTACATATATTTTACTATATGTTTGTTCCATGTAATATGTTTATGCTCTAATAGCATTTATATTGTAAGCAGCAGCTATGCATTTCAGTAACTGCTTTTTTTTTAAGGGTAGGCTCAAATTTTTATTTTTCTGTCATTTGTTTAGATAGGATTTATATTTATCTGCTTCCTAATATATAACTGTTCATATATGTCAATATGGTACAACCATATTTTTGTATATATGTATAGACAAGTTTAGATTCAGTAGGAATTGGATGTTTGCTAGAATCGTTTTAACAAATGTTCGTTAGGCAAACTTTTACTCGGGTAAAACCCGGCGAGGCCGGGAACATATATATATATGTTTGTCGGCTATGCACGCCCTCAATATATAACCATTCTCGCTGAAATTTGAACACGACAGAGAGTTAAATCTGGAAGAGTTTTTTTTTTGTCGCGATTTTTAGCCAAGAAAAATTATAATTAATCAGGTACTGAGCAACAATATTTTTTAGTCAGAAATGATGATGACAATATTGCTGTATCATGCTTGATTGACATAAACAAAATTCTTTAGGGGAATATTCACTAAAGCAGACCACAGGCGAAGCCAGATAATAATTTTTAGTAGGCAGAAGCAAAATTCTACCAGCGAAACATTCACTCGAGCAGAAGACACACGAAGCCAAGTCATCTCTATATATAAAATATCGTTTCTCGGCCTTTTGGCTAAGATCATGTAGTATATATTGTTGCACCAGGTTGCGGCTTGGCAGACTCTTCAGCCTGGATTCTCTCCTGTGCTGGGTCTTGCATCTTACCAGAGCGTGTTTCAACCATCCTACAAATTTATAAAAGGGAATAATGTGAGATAAGTCTTCTTTAAGTAGCCACCAGAATCCTTTTTTTATTTTCTCACATCAAAGAGAGCAGTGAAGTCACACGTGTACCTAAATACAAATGATGACAATCTAAATAATCTGTGTTTTAAATAAATATCATAGAATATTTTATATAAAAATAAATAAATATATAATTTAAATTTCAAATATATTAAAAATAATATAAGAAATACGCCATTAATCATGATGTAACACTTCCCCCTCTCCAGAGGTCGTCACGTCCTCGTGAGTTACCTCATCAATTCTCTCAAAATAGGGTTTGAGTCTTGAGACATGGACAATCAATGGGTCTTGGCCAGGATTATCTTTTGGCTCAATTAAGTAATTTACGTTAGACAGCTTCTTTAATATTCTATATGGGCCAAAATATTTTCTCAGTAGTTTCTCACACTTTCCTATTTTCCTAATTGGTGTCCAAACTGCTACTAATTCTCCTGGTTCGTAGCTTCTTTCCATGTGTTTCTTGTCATAGTTCTTTTTCATTCTTTCTTGAGTCTTTATTGTGTTGTTAATAACTAATTTTCTTGTTCTGTTTATTTTGTCTAAGTGATGTTTTATGTATTCATCATAATCATCTTTGTCAATGTCCACCGAGATATTCCTGTCGTCCAAAAGAGACGTGGGTTCTCTTCCAAACATCAGGAAAAAGGGAGAATACGCTGTGGTTTCCTGAATTGCAGTATTGTAAGCGTGAGTGATGAATGGGAGTATTTCGTCCCAATTTTTCTGATCAGTGTTCACATACATACTGAGCATATTGATCAATGTTCTATTTAACCGCTCTGTCAATCCATTAGTCTGGGGATGATAGCTCGTTGTGAAGCAATGTTTAATCTTGCACGTTTTCATCACCTCTTTCATTAAATTACTGGTAAATTGAGAGCCTCTGTCACTAATAAGATATTGTGGGGCTCCGTGCCGAAGAAAAATATCCTCTACTAGAAATTTTGAAACTTCTTTCACTGTTGCTTCCGAGACTGCTCTTGTTTCTGCATATCTAGTGTAGTAGTCCGTCAGCACGATTATCCATTTTTTCCTGTTTTTCGTAGATGGTAGTGGACCAACAAAGTCAATTCCAATTCTTTCGAAAGGAAAGTTGGCTGGGGGGATGGGCTGTAGTAGTCCAGAAGGCAATTGGTTTGAGCCTTTCCTACTTTGGCAAAGGTGACACGTCTTAACGAATTCTGAGACATCCTTTAGCATGGATGGCCAAAAGTATTTACTCTTTATTCGGTACATGGTTCTGGCGACGCCCAGATGGCCATTCGACATATGATTGTGATATTTTTTCATAATTTCTCTCTTTTTATTCTCTGGAACCACAAGCAACCACGCCCTGCCTTCAGGGTTCGGGTTTTTCTTAAAGAGGCATCCATCTTCTTCTTTAAAGTTTTGCGCAATTGATCGCCTGCTTCCATTAAGGTTTTTCTTAACACTTTCGATAAATTTATCCTCTTCGTCTGTTATTTGATTTAAAAATAGCCTTTCAAAATCCTCATCCCAATCAGTTTCTGGTAAGGGCCCCCTAGATAAGCCATCGGCGTCCAGATGCTTCTTTCCCGATTTATGTATTATATCGAAGTCATATTCTTGAATTTTCAATGCCCATCTTGCCAATCGACCTGTTGGATCCTTCAAGTTTTTGAGCCAGCATAAGGCGTGATGGTCTGTTACTATTTTAAAGTGTCTTCCATAAAGGTAGGGTCGTAATTTTGACATTGACCAGACAACGGCCAGGCATTCTTTTTCAGTGGTTGAATAATTTTGCTCCGCTTTACTTAGGGTACGACTCAAGTATGAGATCACCTTCTCTTCACCACCGATGTCTTGGACAAGTGTTGCACCTATGCCGATGTTGGACGCATCAGTATGAACATAAGTAGGTGCATTTGGATTGAAGTGACCTAAAATTGGTGGACTTAATAGTGCTGTTTTTAGGGTTTGAAACGCTTCCTCTTGTCTTTCTGTCCAGGTAAATGATACACTTTTTTTTATAAGGTTGGTCAAAGGGTCAGCAATTTTTGAAAAGTCTTTGATAAATTTTCTATAATATGAACACATTCCCAAAAAGGATTGTACTTCTTTGACCTTTTTGGGCCGAGGAAAATTTCTGACAGCTTTGATGTTATGTTCCGCGGGTTTTATACCATGTTTGCTCGCTATATAGCCGAGGATCTCCAATTCTTCAAAAGCAAATCGGCATTTTTTGTTGTTTAACCTTAAATTAGATTCACGAAAACATCTAAAAACAGCTTCAAGTCTTTTGAGGTGCGTTGGAAAATCCGGGCTATATATGATAACATCATCCAGATAACACAAACAAATTTGCCATCTCAGATTTCCAAGCATATTCTCCATATTTCTCTCAAAGGTAGCAGGCGCGTTACAAAGTCCAAAAGGCATCACGTTGAATTCATATAATCCATGCGCTGTAGTGAAAGCTGTTTTCTCTTTGTCTCTTTCTTCGACTTCAACTTGCCAATATCCAGATCTGAGGTCTATTGCTGAGAAGTGTGTAGATCCTTGGAGAGTATCCATAACTTCGTCTATTCTAGGGATCGGATAGACATCTTTTACTGTCACATTATTCAGTTTTCTGTAGTCCACACAAAATCTGTATTTACCATCTCGCTTCTTGACCAATATTACTGGAAAAGACCAGGGGCTAGAAGATGGCCTAATTATGCCTTCTGTAAGCATCTCGTCAATTTGCTCTTTTATAATATCTCGTTCTTTAGCACTTACCCGGTAAGGCTTGTGTTTAATTGACTTCGCGTCTTCTGTGTCTATCCGATGTTTTGCCAAATTGGTTCTCCCTAATCTCGATGAAAAAAGATCTCCATACCTTTCTAAAACTTGTTTTAACTCCTTCTGTTCCTTTGGTGAAAGATTTTCGTTTATTTGGAATCTAGGTTCTTCGTTCTTTTCTACCTCTCTTTCTCGACTCACATTTATTTTCGCTGGACTACTTCCAAAAGCCAATGTTTGGTTTTTCATTATTTTTAACGGTCGAGGATACGGATTAGTTATCCAGATGTGTGTTTCCCTATTTATAACATTGATCAAGCTTCTTGCTAGACGAAGTCCATTTGTTTGAAACATTTTGCTGCTCTCCTCGATAATATATTCTCCATCCTCTGTTTCTACCAATGCCTTGATCAATTTCATGGAACATTCCGGTACAATGGAATCCTTGGCACTCTTTATTTTCAACATTTCAAAATTGATTTCGTCATGATTATTCGTCAAATCATATTTTATAGTTTCTTGCTTACAATCTATTTTTGCGTTCATTTTCTTAAGGAAATCTCTCCCAAGAATTAATGTCCGTAAATGCGTTTTCAATATCACAAAGTTGTGTGATAATGTTTCGTCATCAATTTTTATATTTAAAAATATACTTCCTACCATGTCCAATTTTTTTCCATCGGGTCCTGCACAAATTTTTGCGAGTTTACTTATACCATGGCCTGTATCGAGGGCCGTTCTGAGGTCGACCACTGAGAGGTCAGCACCTGTATCAACCAAAGCTTCAAAAGTCCCTATCTTGTCCACATTAATTTTTAAATCGTATTTAGGGTCCAACTTCTTGATTCCGTTTATGGTCGACTTGCTTTGATTGACAGATTCAGGCGCGACGCTTAGCTTAAATCTTCCAACACGGAATATCTATTCCGGGTAGGAATATTTGTCTGTGTGCTATGACATACATCAGCATAAAGCCGAGGTCCTGATTTCTCTGATATTTCATTCATTTGGCATTTCTCTTCGACCTTCTCTTGGGTATCTGCTGGATCCTCTTCTAGGATTCTTATAAACTTGACCCTACAATAACGGGCCACGTGCCCTGGCTTGTTACATTTAAAGCAGATTGGTCTTCCATCTTCCGTCCTATTTTTGCTCACTTCTTGGCTTTTATTGTAAGTGTTTCTCTGAAGGTTTGGTTTCGGCACAAAGTTAGGATTATAAGGACGTCTAGGGGTAGAGGGCTGGGGAAAGTTGTTTCGATACTGTCTGGGGGTAGGAGGGGAGTCGTTCTTGTAATTATTGGAAACAGGGGCTTGGGGCCTGGAAGTGGTCTGGTAGTTTCGTGCGGCAGTGGGCGGCACGTACCTCGATTGTTGTTGGGGTCTAGAATAGCGTGGACCGTTATAAAGGTTTCTGGATTTCTCCACACGTTCCCGATACTTCTTTTCAAAAGAATCCATTTTCTTGCACACGACAAGAAGGTCATCGGTCGTTTTAGGAGGGTTCAGGTAGAGCGCGAATGAGTACTCTTTTTTCAGTCCTCCAATAACATGTTCAATTTTTGTTTCTTCTTCCATTGCGGGGTCAACCTTGTTGCACAACACTAGAATGTCTTCCGCGAACCTGATTGCTGGTTCATTCCAGTGTTGCATTCTGTTGAGCTTCATTCTAAGTTCTTCTTTATTCGCGTCCAAAGAAAAATCCTGAATGAGGCGGATTTTAATATTTTCCCAGCTCGTGAAACTAGCTTTGTGTAAATTCAACCAGGTTTTAGCGCTTCCCGTCATGTTCATGGCGGCATAACGAGAGATAATGTAGTCTGCCCAATGGTACAAGAAGCCAATTTCTTCAAGAGATTCAATCCATGGGCGAGGGTCTTCCGTTCCATCATACTTGGGGATGTCGATGTTGGGATTCAGGACAACTGGGTCGGAACTAGCATCTCTACCAATTGTTGCACCAGGTTGCGGCTTGGCAGACTCTTCAGCCTGGATTCTCTCCTGTGCTGGGTCTTGCATCTTACCAGAGCGTGTTTCAACCATCCTACAAATTTATAAAAGGGAATAATGAGATAAGTCTTCTTTAAGTAGCCACCAGAATCCTTTTTTTATTTTCTCACATCAAAGAGAGCAGTGAAGTCACACGTGTACCTAAATACAAATGATGACAATCTAAATAATCTGTGTTTTAAATAAATATCATAGAATATTTTATATAAAAATAAATAAATATATAATTTAAATTTCAAATATATTAAAAATAATATAAGAAATACGCCATTAATCATGATGTAACAATATCTAGATATTTTAATTTATATATATCTTTTTAAAAATATATTCAGTAGAGAGAGTTGATATGTTTGCTCGAAAAATATATTTTATATATTACTAGCGGATGTACCCGGCTTCGCCCAGGTTTTTCTCGAGGGAATGTTTGTAGTCTAGTAATAAGAAAATATACTACACCTAAAAACTATCAGAGAAAAGAGAAACCACGGAAGGTGAACAGAAAAATGCTTACAATGGATGTATATGTTTACGATATCAAGTTAAATAAAAACAAAGATAAAATTTGCATATGTTGGTCACTATAAATTTGTATATTTGTTAGGCGAAATTAGAAACATGATAAAACAATTGGGTATTTAAAAACAAATGTAGAAATAAAAGTTGAAGTATAATAAACAATGTTAAAGATTAGTTTTAATTATTAATCAAGATTGTGTGTGAATATGTGAGAAAGATGAAATATCGTTGTTGTTTTCTTGGCCGACTGTTTTACATATGGTGTTATCTTAAAATTGCTTGTTTTGAATATTTTTTAGATTGAGATTATTAGCTAGTATGTACAAAAATTAACTCTGTTGAAATTTAATTTTGTATTTATATGTCATAATTTGTATATAATTAAATGCAACCCCGACCCACTATGTATGTACCATGTATGATTTTCAAAGACTTAATAAAGAACAAGGTAACTGGAGGGAAGCAAGTAGCATTAAGATATAGGAAGTAGACCTAAGGCTGGCACGACTATTCTGGGCACCCCTGTGTCAATATTGCAGGGGCAGAGACCGGACGTCTCTAGTGACCAGAAGTTATAAATGTTGAAGCTAACACCCAATATTTCCGGCAAAGACAGGACGTATCTAATATCCGTCGAAGCTATAAGCGTCAAGCCACCCAACACTTCCTGACGAAATCGGATATACCAGGCAGGGCACATCTTTCATCAAGGAGAGCCGCGGGCCAATCAGAAGATAGCTCCTTAAGTAGGTCAACCAATAGGAAAAGATCATGTGACATCTCTCGACCAATCATAGAGAAACGGAGTCTTGGTGTTAAATCGAAAGGCTAGGATGGTCAGTTAGGTTTTCGCTCTCATTGGAACAACACCTGCAGTAGCGACTTGGCTCCCACCGAGTTCGGATCAGCCTTCGACTTGCTCCCACCAAGGTAACATCTGTTCTAGAGATCTCTCTCTCAGCTCAGCTCATAGCTATGTCAATCACCGCCATGTGATCAGATAAGGAACAATCAAACCCGCTTCTTCTCAAGCTTTCTTCCCTCCAATCCAGTTGCCTTTTATTTTCAAACCTCATCATGTGTCCTGATTATTCCTAACTGTGTGCTTCACTTACCACTCAACGACTGCGCTTCAACCAAATCTCACCATTCGCATCCAACAACAAGAAACCCCGCAACGATATTGCCACAGAACGGTTAAGTCGACAGGATTCTACAACAGTGTAATACATCAAATATTATAGTGTAATAACAACAATTACATCATATTACATATATATAAATAAAATTAACTCTGTTGATTTTTTTGTATTTAATCGATAACAGCGAAGTTACGCATGTTAATGTTAGGAAATATATTTTGATGTTAAGCAAAACCTGCTCCTTCTCGTTTTACATAAATGTTGAAAAATTGGTTGAAATTGATGCATTGTAACGAAAGTTTTTAGTGATGTCCACTTATGAAATTTCCATTTTTTTAATATAGATATAAATACTAGCCGAATGACCCGGGCAACGCCCGTGTTTTACCCGACTGTAGATGTTACAACGGTGATCCTTAGGTCGCTGGTTCAAATCCGGCTCGAGGGAGCCGGCGAGCACGTGACCTCCCTGTGCGCGCGCATCCGTGACAGAGGCCAATGAGGAAAGACGGTCGTGACTATATATAGGGATATATTGTAACGAATATTATTATCATTATTATCATAATATTCTGTGTGTTCCGGAATTTTATTATCAATACTATTCGTTAGGCAAACCTTCACTCGGATAAAACCCGGACGAAGCCGGGTACACATCCGATAGTATATATATATATATGTGACAATATAGTGGTAAATGTGGTGAGGAGAGAAATAATCACACGACGAGTTGGAAGAGGAATCTGGAAGCCATCCGAGAGAGAAAGAGGTAGCGAGAGCGCTGTCCGCTGAACGACTGTTTTCCCTGTGTACACAACCGGGGGGCTAACCAGAATAGTCTCCAGGTGGTGACGGGCGGCCCCCTCAGGAATGTGGCCAAAAAATGGTCGTAAGTTAGTTTGTCTAAAGTGTCTCGCTTTAGCTGCCCATCTCTCTCTCGTTGGCTGTTGGTTTGTTTTATTAATCCTGGAAGAGCATATATTATGACATATGGCCCCCGTTGAAGAAGGCTGAACATGGTTTAAGTATATTTAAAGCTGGAGAAGCCTGGAATAGAGAAAATAATTTTACAGTTAAAATTAGTTAAGGTAATGGTGACATAGTTTTATGTAAATAAAATATTGTATAGTACACAAGTAAATATTATTTACAAGCAGTTTTACAACACCGGGGAGTTTGACATTTAAGGAAATCTTTGAAAATATCAAGGTTATAAAAGGCTATATACAACAAAATCTAATCTACTTATATATTTGCCTTATTCTGTCTGTCTGTCTGTCTGTCTGAAGCTCACGGATAGAATGCGCGCCCATTGGCCGCCAGCAAACACGTGACCTCCCTGCCCGCCCCCCTCTAGACAACCCTGTTATCAGCTGTGTGTTACATCCACCTGTCTATACAGACCACCCTGTCTATAGCGGTCACCCTAGGCAACCCTGTTATCAGCTGTGCGATGCATACACCTGTCTAAACAGACCACCCTGTCTATAGCGACCACTCTAGACAACCCTGTTATCAGCTGTGTGATACATCCACCTGTCTATACAGACCACCCTGTCTATAGCGACCACTCTAGACAACCCTGTTATCAGCTGTGTGATACATCCACCTGTCTATACAGACCACCCTGTCTATAGCGACCACCCTAGACAACCCTGTTATCATCAGTGTGATACACCCACCTGTCTATACAGACCACCCTGTCTATAGCGACCACTCTAGACAACCCTGTTATCAGCTGTGTGATACATCCACCTGTCTATACAGACCACCCTGTCTATAGCGACCACCCTAGACAACCCTGTTATCAGCTGTGTGATACATCCACCTGTCTAAACAGACCACCCTGTCTATAGCGGTCACTTTCGGCAACCCTGTTATCATCAGTGTGATAGATCCACCTGTCTATACAGACCACCCTGTCTATAGCGACCACCCTAGACAACTCTGTTAACATCAGTGTGATACATCCACCTGTCTAAACAGACCACCCTGTCTATAGCGACCACTCTAGACAACTCTGTTATCAGCTGTGTGATACATCCACCTGTCTATACAGACCACCCTGTCTATAGCGACCACCCTAGACAACCCTGTTATCATCAGTGTGATACATCCACCTGTCTATACAGACCACCCTGTCTATAGCGACCACTCTAGACAACCCTGTTATCAGCTGTGTGATACATCCACCTGTCTAAACAGACCACCCTGTCTATAGCGACCACTCTAGACGACCCTGTTATCAGCTGTGTGATACATCCACCTGCCTATACAGACCACCCTGTCTATAGCGACCACCCTAGACAACCCTGTTATCAGCTGTGTGATACATCCACCTGTCTATACAGACCACCCTGTCTATAGCGACCACCCTAGACAACCCTGTTATCAGCTGTGTGATACAACCACCTGTCTATACAGACCACCCTGTCTATAGCGACCACCCTAGACAACCCTGTTATCAGCTGTGTGATACATCCACCTGTCTATACAGACCACCCTGTCTATAGCGACCACTCTAGACAACCCTGTTATCAGCTGTGTGATACATCCACCTGTCTATACAGACCACCCTTTCTATAGCGACCACCCTGGACAACTCTGTTATCAGCTGTGTGATACATCCACCTGTCTAAACAGACCACCCTGTCTATAGCGACCACTCTAGACGACCCTGTTATCAGCTGTGTGATACATCCACCTGTCTATACAGACCACCCTGTCTATAGCGACCACCCTAGACAACCCTGTTATCAGCTGTGTGATGCATACACCTGTCTATACAGACCACCCTGTCTATAGCGACCACTCTAGACAACCCTGTTATCAGCTGTGTGATACATCCACCTGTCTATACAGACCACCCTGTCTATAGCGACCACCCTGGACAACCCTGTTATCAGCTGTGTGATACATCCACCTGTCTATACAGACCACCCTGTCTATAGCGACCACCCTAGACAACCCTGTTATCAGCTGTGTGATGCATACACCTGTCTATACAGACCACCCTGTCTATAGCGACCACTCTAGACAACCCTGTTATCAGCTGTGTGATACATCCACCTGTCTATACAGACCACCCTGTCTATAGCGACCACCCTGGACAACCCTGTTATCATCAGTGTGATACACCCACCTGTCTATACAGACCACCCTGTCTATAGCGACCACTCTAGACAACCCTGTTATCAGCTGTGTGATACAACCACCTGTCTATACAGACCACCCTGTCTATAGCGACCACCCTAGACAACCCTGTTATCAGCTGTGTGATACATCCACCTGTCTAAACAGACCACCCTGTCTATAGCGGTCACTTTCGGCAACCCTGTTATCATCAGTGTGATAGATCCACCTGTCTATACAGACCACCCTGTCTATAGCGACCACCCTAGACAACTCTGTTAACATCAGTGTGATACATCCACCTGTCTAAACAGACCACCCTGTCTATAGCGACCACTCTAGACAACTCTGTTATCAGCTGTGTGATACATCCACCTGTCTATACAGACCACCCTGTCTATAGCGACCACCCTAGACAACCCTGTTATCATCAGTGTGATACATCCACCTGTCTATACAGACCACCCTGTCTATAGCGACCACTCTAGACAACCCTGTTATCAGCTGTGTGATACATCCACCTGTCTAAACAGACCACCCTGTCTATAGCGACCACTCTAGACGACCCTGTTATCAGCTGTGTGATACATCCACCTGTCTATACAGACCACCCTGTCTATAGCGACCACCCAAGACAACCCTGTTATCAGCTGTGTGATACATCCACCTGTCTATACAGACCACCCTGTCTATAGCGACCACCCTAGACAACCCTGTTATCAGCTGTGTGATACAACCACCTGTCTATACAGACCACCCTGTCTATAGCGACCACCCTAGACAACCCTGTTATCAGCTGTGTGATACATCCACCTGTCTATACAGACCACCCTGTCTATAGCGACCACCCTAGACAACCCTGTTATCAGCTGTGTGATACATCCACCTGTCTATACAGACCACCCTGTCTATAGCGACCACTCTAGACAACCCTGTTATCAGCTGTGTGATACATCCACCTGTCTATACAGACCACCCTTTCTATAGCGACCACCCTGGACAACTCTGTTATCAGCTGTGTGATACATCCACCTGTCTATACAGACCACCCTGTCTATAGCGACCACTCTAGACAACCCTGTTATCAGCTGTGTGATACATCCACCTGTCTATACAGACCACCCTGTCTATAGCGACCACCCTAGACAACCCTGTTATCAGCTGTGTGATACATCCACCTGTCTAAACAGACCACCCTGTATATAGCGGCCATTCTAGATAACCCTGTTATCAGCTGTGTGATACATACACCTGTCTATAGCGGCCACTCTAGACAACCCTGTTATCAGCTGTGTGATACATCCACCTGTCTAAACAGACCACCCTGTCTATAGCGACCACTCTAGACAACTCTGTTATCAGCTGTGTGATACATCCACCTGTCTATACAGACCACCCTGTCTATAGCGACCACCCTAGACAACCCTGTTATCATCAGTGTGATACATCCACCTGTCTATACAGACCACCCTGTCTATAGCGACCACTCTAGACAACCCTGTTATCAGCTGTGTGATACATCCACCTGTCTAAACAGACCACTCTGTCTATAGCGACCACCCTAGACAACCCTGTTATCAGCTGTGTGATGCATACACCTGTCTATACAGACCACCCTGTCTATAGCGACCACTCTAGACAACCCTGTTATCAGCTGTGTGATACATCCACCTGTCTATACAGACCACCCTGTCTATAGCGACCACCCTGGACAACCCTGTTATCAGCTGTGTGATACATCCACCTGTCTAAACAGACCACCCTGTCTATAGCGACCACCCTAGACAACCCTGTTATCAGCTGTGTGATACATCCACCTGTCTATACAGACCACCCTGTCTATAGCGACCACCCTAGACAACCCTGTTATCAGCTGTGTGATGCATACACCTGTCTATACAGACCACCCTGTCTATAGCGACCACTCTAGACAACCCTGTTATCAGCTGTGTGATACATCCACCTGTCTATACAGACCACCCTGTCTATAGCGACCACCCTAGACAACCCTGTTATCAGCTGTGTGATACATCCACCTGTCTATACAGACCACCCTGTATATAGCGGCCATTCTAGATAACCCTGTTATCAGCTGTGTGATACATACACCTGTCTATAGCGGCCACTCTAGACAACCCTGTTATCAGCTATGTGATACATCCACCTGTCTATACAGACCACCCTGTCTATAGCGACCACCCTAGACAACCCTGTTATCAGCTGTGTGTGCATACACCTGTCTATACAGACCACCCTGTCTATAGCGACCACTCTAGACAACCCTGTTATCAGCTGTGTGATACATCCACCTGTCTATACAGACCACCCTGTCTATAGCGACCACCCTGGACAACCCTGTTATCAGCTGTGTGATACATCCACCTGTCTATACAGACCACCCTGTCTATAGCGACCACCCTAGACAACCCTGATATCAGCTGTGTGATGCATACACCTGTCTATACAGACCACCCTGTCTATAGCGACCACCCAAGACAACGTTTTTAAAATATATTCGCACTCGGGTAAAACCCGGGCGTTGCCGGGGCCATTCGTCTAGTTGACGAATAAACAGTCAGACTCCCATTATCACATAAAGCCGGATACTTCTGCTTCACAATAATTTACACACCTCCAGCTGTTCATAATATTGATTGGTTTTGATGGTTCGACCGTTTGGAATGAACTCGAAATGGATTATCCCTTCAAAATTCCACCTGATGCCAAGCATCGAATTATATTCGAAGCGCCACATTTGAAAACAGATTCAGAAGGTTGACCCGGGCATTTGGGTGTTAGTATAACGATAATTGACCCACTTCTCAACGTAAATAACCATTCTCTTTATGAAATGGCCATCATGCGGATTATTTAGCAATTTATCGCACACTCCCACACAACACTTTGCTTGAGCTGGCATCAATTCGTGAGGAACGATCAGCAAATGGCCTTGCCTAGTTCGTGAAAGTGACGAATCACGATTTGTCGAACCAACTCTCTTGATAGTCTCCGAGTGCTGGGTGTCGGATTTTCCTACAAACCTTGGCCCAGGACGTCATTATGATTTGCGACCTACCGGTCTTTAAAGACAAAGGTCGCTTTTCCAGTTAAAATAGACGTCAAAGCTAGACGCCATTAATAGACGAAAACTAGCGGCCTCGATCGGTGACAAAACCACAACACCAGCTTTGGCAAACTGAAAAGCGTCCACCTAGAGACCACGGTTATCTTCAAGATTTAAATCACCAGTTAAATAGATTTTGACAATCCATTTTAACGTTTAATTAAAGCGAATAAAAGAAAACAATAATCAAAAAAGAGCAAAATATTGTAACAAGGTATTTATTATTTTATTAGCAGAGTATTATTTTGTATGTTTATATTTTGCTATATATTCTGTACACTATCCTCTTTGCTTATCTTTTGTTTATCACTCATAGTTTGTTCTTGCCTGAAATAAATTGTTGTCTCATCCCGAAGTTGGTCTTCTCTAATTTTCCACGTGGCAATATGAGAGAACACTCTGCGTATGTCATAATGAGGTATCACGTGTCACAATTTAAATAATAAAGCAAGGCGCGCGGTGAATAAACGCGTTAACATTAAATATTGACAACTCAGCCATATAAATATAGGAATGACCCGAGATACTTGTGTAATAATGGATGATTCGTCCATTAGAGTATTAGAGCTCGAAGAAGCGCTATTTGGTAGATTAAATTGACAAAACTGCTGGGAGGGTTCACCACTGATAATCCAAACCCTCCCAATATTTTCTCATAGCAGTGAGGACAGTAGAAGTTTGCTTTATGTGTAAAAGGAACATTTGTGCTCTTTATTACTTTCATTTCCTATGTAATAGATGACGCGTTATTGCCTTACAATAAGTGTATGAGTGTTAAAGAATTGTGCCAAGAGAATATACTAGAAGTGGGCAAGAAGTATCAAGGAATTGCCGAGGATATAAACGTAGGCCAGAAGTGACCAAGAATTGGCTATAATATACAAAAAATGTACAAGAAGCAGGTTAGAAGTCTATAAGTGACCAGAAATTGCCAAGAATATACAAGGAATATACAAGAAACAAGCTAAAAGTCTATAAGTGTCCAGGAATTGCCAAGAGAGAGAGGGACAATTGACAATTAACATACTTTATTGACATCTTGTCAATACAAAGTTAAAGTCCAAGACCCGCACAAATCAAAGAATGAGAGATATAGAGAGATAATATACAAGAGGTATAGAAGAAGTAGACAAGAAGTCTATAATGGACTTGCCAATATACATATATGTTATAATTCATATGGGTTTATACTAATTTAACCATGGCCTATCATTTGGTACAATAATAATAAATATTTAAGTTATATAAATAAAAAGTTATAATTAATTATATGAAGTATTAAATGAATCTTGAAGATAACCATGGTCTCTAGATGGACGCTTTTCAGTTTGCCAAAGCTGGTGTTGTGGCTTTGTCGCCAACCTGAGGCCGTTAGTCTGCGTCTATAGATGGCGTCTAGCTTTTACGTCTATTTTGACTGGAGAGGCGACCATTGTCTTTAAAGACCGGCAGGTCGCGAATCATAATGAAATATGTAGTGATAGCAGAAAGGGACAGAGGTAATGGTAATTAATATGGTACAAGTTCTCAAATAAGGATTATTGACTTAGCTATGTTTAAATTACGATATATATATTGTGAATCTATTGGTCTGCAGATGCGAAAGATTGTCGTTTTAAACAATAAAAACTCTTTGCTTTGTTCCATTGTTTATGACGTAAAACTATTTGCAATTAAACATTAACTACAAATACTGAATAATTTTAAAATTTTCTACAAGGCCGCAGTCAATGTCCGTTGGAGAATGATGGATTCGCCGAATGTCGTGGTTTGCTTGGAGGAAGAAAGCGAAGATTGAATGCGGTTGATTCCACACTAGCCCTCTCAATGATATCCTAACCTTGACATATTCTAAACATTGGTACTTTAATTTAAATATTTAATCATGTACGGTTCCTTTTGCTCTGTATGTTTATTTTTGTATATATGGTTATATTTCTTTTTGTTTGGTTTTTCTTTCTTCTCTCTTTCCTTATTACTTCTTGTATTCTAGTTTTTACTTTTGAAATATCTTCCTTTCCTAAATCCCGTAGAGGGGAATCATGTACCCCAATCATGTGCCCCAATAAAAAGGCTTATGTGTGTGTGTGTGTGAATAATTTAAAAATTCAACTTTTACCTCAGCCAAGATACCACAAAAATATCGACACATTTAATACTTATTTCCCAAGATTCATTCAGACTGTTTGTTGCCAAAGTATGTACACTTGTATAATTTGTAATTAAAATTTATAAAGGGTTAAAAATCTCATCATATTGTTTTTTAATTGACAAACTTCTCTCAGATAACAAGCTGTTTTGAAGGACGTGGTGACATTCGGCCTTGGAGCACCGCCCACTCCTGTCACATTGTCCACGGCAACCAGCGTCTACACACAGATGTTGGGACTCATCACCACCTTAATGTTCTCTACTGAAATGATAAACCAAAATGAATCGTTCTAATACATTTTTAACAATTATACAATTATTTTATTTCCAAAGCGCTATATACCGCAAGGTATATTTGCGCTAAACAAGGAGAAAAGTTTATTTACATAAGTTATTTACATTATTTCAACGCATGAAAATATTAGAGATCCAGATTTTGTAGAAAGTTTAAAATGTATTTACAAAATGAATTGAACTTTAAATATGATTTTTTTTATCGGAAATCAAATCGTTAAGTTCACAAACAACTAGTTCATTCTTCATTCTATAATCTTGAAATGCTGGGCAATCGATCAGTAGATGTCTTGAGGTTTGTTCCTCAGTCGAGTTGTTTCTTTTGGTACATGAATACCATCCACCCGTGACTTTGACTTGTATTCTGACATGAAGAAAATGTGTCCTGTTACTTTACCAGTTTAAACAACTTTTTTTTTTTCGAAATATTTTAAACTCCTCATAAGATTCTTAACATTAAAGATACTTTGATCAGTAAATCTTTTCATAAGAGATAATATAAAGATTTACTGGCCAAAGTATCATTAATTTTAAGAACTATGAAGTACAAAACCGAAGAGGCCACTCCCCAACATATACTAATTTGTATTGGAAAGGATAAAGGATCTCTGTACAGAGAAGCAACAACAATAGCCTTTATTGGGCACACGTGCCATACAGGATTCTCCCTGTAGAACAAAATAAATAAATAACAAATTAGCATCGTAGTTATATACAAATATTGGGTATTGACCTCGACCAATTATCGAGTTGGATCCGGTGTCTGTGCTAAATATTTTGATTGAGCTGATTTCCAGTATTTATAAAAAGCGAATGCAATGGGTCTGGATTTTACGACGAGGTACGTGGTTGACACGGGAAACCGTGCGGAGGCGGGGGTGGTGGTACTGCTGTGTGTACACCAATACCCGCCTTGACGACTTCCATATTCAATTGGCTACATCCTCTCACAACAGTAGACTACAAAGGCTACTACTGTACGACATACTGGCACACTCCCGACGTTACCTCGGAGGTATTTCGGCCCACGCTGGCATAGAGCCACGGCAGGAAGGTCAGCTGACCCACACCTCTCCTTAAATACCATTCCTCTTTTTTTACTGGATACAAAGGGTGGCTTTGTAGTTTCTCTCGTTTGTGTACGTGTCATCTTACATACATGTTAACTCAAACATTATGTAAGATAACCCACTGATAGTAATCTAACGCTATAAGGTATTTCCAAACACGCAATATTTCTTAATTCATTGTTCAATATTTATTACGAAGGGTTATACATATATTAAATATTTATAAAAGCATAGGGCGTCTCTCCCGTCAAAACAAACGTCAAAACTAGAGGCCATCTATTTATATTTGACGGGAGAGAAGCCCTATCCTTTTATAAATCAATTTCCTCCCGGCAAAATTTCCATCTATATTAGATATTGTCTTACGCTTATTAATTATGAAATAAATAAAATTTGACGACACATTATTAGAATATCTTTTATTAATCTCTTTAAAATGGCTATTTTTTGCTTCAATTTAAAGTGAGAAAAGTCGGTGGAAGAATGGGTAACACCCTCGATTCCCGACAGTCATGAACCTGGATCGAATCCCGCGTTAACATTTTGTTTAATATATGAATAACCTTCACTTATTATTTATTGTTGCAATTATCATAAACTAGGTTGCTCTTTTTGAGCGGTACCTATTAAAGTGATTTTGGAACAAGGAACAATTTATAGTGTTTTCATATCCTTTTACGTTCAAAATTATAATAGACATTATATAAAGGGAATTTACAAAGTATTGGATGATAGAATGACGTGTGTTTTGACTCTAACAACCAGTTGAATCCACATAATAAATGTTGTCATTGAAAACACGCAGCTAGAATCATATAAGATAAAAAGATTTAAACCCAAAGGAATGGCATCAACGTTTGAAAAAAAAAATCCAGATATTTAGAATATTCAATAAAGTAATCTCTTGTATCAATATTGAGTAATATTAACCAGGCCTCCAGGGAAAAGTGTCTTTTCAAAACCTTTTTATTCTCTAGCTTTCGGGAATGGACGGCCTTCTACAGGAGAACCCTTGGTCTAATACCAGTTTTCTCTTGTAGAAGAGGGCGTCTGTGTCCCGAAAGTTAGATAATAAAAACGTTTTGAAAAGACATTTTCCCTGGAGACCTGATTAATTTTACTTAGAATGTGGAAAAGTGTTTGAAATGAGTTTTCTGAATTTAAAAATGAAGAATTTATTTTGAAGAAGAAGAAAGGATATAAGCAGACTTTCACTTTTGGCAACGATTGAAAACCTTGCCAAAGAGTTTGTGTGTTAATTAAGTAATATGATCTAAGAATGAATTTTTTAAACATTTTTTTTTTCATTTTATTAATCACCAGGCACGATATTGAAATATTTGCGCCTATTACAGAGAAAACAAACAATATAAACATATATAATTTACAGAGAAAAAACGCGTACACTCAGAAATACAACAACAACAAAAAAAAAAAAGGAGGACGTAAATAAAACCACTCGATTATTTTTAGCACAATCAATACTTAGCTTTATTGCAGCGGTGATAAGGAGTGGCCCGGGGTTACACAGGTATGCGAAGAGATCATCAAACAAGCACACAGAGAACGCTTTAAGCGTCTCCACACAATAATCCTCACTGGCCTCCTCGCATCGGAAATATCTTTATTTACGGGGATGCTAACCAAAATAAAATGATTTTTGAGCCCCAATGGCCGAATATAACAAACAACTATGACCAGGCTGAAGAGGCTAGGGACAGGATCTCCGTCAGGGAAGAGGCAGGTTAGGGCGGATTGGGTCCGCGGAGGTCAGGAGGCAGGAAGAAGGCGGGTGGACTAGGACTTTGCAGCTCTAGATCTGGCAGTTGGGCAAGACATTGATCTTGCCTCGTGGTCAGCAGAGAGGCCCTTGGCTGAGCAGTAAGCGCATTTGGTCGTGCGCGGGTTGGCGAGAACTGGACAGCTTCGGCCTTGGTGGTCACCAGAAGCGCAGTGGAAGCAGACGACCGTAGCCTTAGTGAATCTTCATATTGGTTCAATTAACAAACGAAAACAACATTCTTCGCACTAAATACTGAGATAATATAAAACTGCTTATAATAAAATATATTATGCGGCTTGTGATTGTAAAACGACATTTTAAAACTATTCCGCATGTGCTTCTTTTCAACGAAAAATCAAAATTTATTTAATTTTTCCGTTTATCATTACTCTTCACAATTCACTCTTTCATACCTCATCCCAAAGGTTAGAAATAGTCGTTATTTCTCCTTGAAATAAATTTTGATTTTTCGCGTTGAAAAGAAACACATGCGGAATAGTTTTAAAATGTCGTTTTATAAAACTGCTTATGTTTGTCAATATATTTTAACAACTTCCGTGGAGAATGATACATTATTGCTTCTGTCATTCAATGAGAGGTAAGTTAATAGACCAAGAAGATATTGGCGTCAGTGGATGTCACCAATCAACTTCAGAATTGAGTTTTATTTCCATAACAACAATGTTCAATTCATAAAGTAACACGTTAGGATGATTTCTTTATTTGATTTTAGCTGACGGTACCATCTGGAGTCTCTGAAGTAATGGAAGGCTGGGCTTGAAACTGGTCCACAGTTTTATTTTTTAATGTTTTAGCGTTGAGAGAATCCAGGTTTTGTTTATTTTTTAAATTATTGTTTATCCCTAGTACACATGGTACAGGCCATGATAATTATGGTGAGTAGAAGTTGGTGACTGCCTTTACTCTAAGTGCACCACATGTCAAAACATGTGAAAAGCAGTTCGACTTTGCACTTACAAATGTGCCAGAGCCATTTTGGTTACTTGCACTTGCTGGTGGGGTTAGACTTTTGCAAGAATCGGGGGCTATTGGAGCAATTTTATTTTCTAAATTAGAAAAAAATGTCCATTGCGGGAATCGAACCCGGGTCGTAGCGGTCGAAAACCAACGGTTTAGATCATCCTTCCACCGACCCCCAGGTTTTATTTTAAAATATTTGAGTGGTCTGCCTGAATGTAGCTTTGATCTGTTAAAAAAAAAGGGCAGGTTGATCTTGGATTATATATAATTTATTGCCACTTGAAATTCCAAATAAAATTTTTGTAACGGTCTCAAATCTACTCATAAGTTTAAAGATAAACGTTGCTTACATTAGATTTTATTTCAATACGTACATGAACTGTGGACATCGTGATAATAAAGTGCTCTATGACAAAGTCAAGAAGAAGCTCAAGATTGTGAAATGATCATCAAGACATCTAATTATGACAAAGAACGTTTCAAAGACGTTGTTGTACATATATTTTAAGTTTAATTAATTTCACCCACAGAGTATGTGTATGTACGATCACAAGTAAATAGACCCTAAACGTAAGAAGATAAGTTTCTGTCGTAGAGGTACAGTCTGCACCACGCTGACGAGGGCCAACAGCCCGAAACGCGTTCGTGGTTGACTTTTCTTGATTTATCAAGAAATTGGGTGGGCCAAATATCACGGAACAAGTTAAATAAAGGTTTAGTTTATTTTTGTTCCACTAGATGGCGCTCTGCTATCTAGAAAGGCTCATGTGAGGCTGGTCAGGATATCCCTTTTTAATTTTTAAGTTTCTCTTTGTTTACTATGTTATAAGTTTTATTTTGTTCTCTCTTTTGTAAATCAATAATGTTTGTTTAATCTTCTTGGAATCAGTATCTTTAAAAAGTCTAAGCAAGGTTAACAGACGTTTACTAATCGGAAGGAATTTCTAAGAACATTAGTTTTCAAATCCGAAGTCAAATTCAACCAATTGACATTCACAGATGTATTTTTATATAAATCGTGGAAATGTATTTTTACACGTTTCTCTTTCAGAAAAAAAGTTTATATTTATCCCTGACATTATAAGCGCAATCTTTAGTCGTATGTTCAGGATATTGATCTCCTATCATCTTTTGTCCAGTATATTTTATTGAATTGGTTTGAGCCAAGCGGGATCATACGTTAGTTATGAAAGACAATAATATATTGTACGTCGTACCCAGACGCTGTACTTTGTCTAATCAGGATGCCACAAAGATACACACATGAGTTCGAAGGGATGCAGCAAAAGTTATCGCTTTATTATACGTGGCACTTAACAGAAGGAATACAATAAGTGGGACTTGCCTTCAACTCCCCGTTAGAAGAATCCTTGGCGCCGTGGATATCACTCTTGGGAAACGTTCCGCTCCACACTATTCAAGTCCAGCCTGGACTACACCGGCTTGTAGGCCGCTCCGATGTCAGGCTCTCCTGGCACCGTATTGCAGAATCATCCACACTCCCGGAGGCAAGTCGCTACGTCTTCTCCTTGCCGCAGATGTGACCAGACTCTGTCCTCTCCCACACAGGAATGCTGATTTTAGCATCTGCCTCCACCCCCCAGACAACACATGGCCATCTCCCACTCATCTTCCCCCAACTTTACTCTGGAATCTTGGCAGATTGTTAACGTCTAAAAGTCCAGAAATTTTGCGAGTAGAATAAAGAAGTAGCTAAAGTAGAGCCTACAACGAGAGACCGTAGTCTAATACAAGCTTACCTGGTCTGTCCTGGAGGAGGTCTCTTATTGGAGGTTGGGTTATATCAGTTCTACCCATTTGGATTCTACAAAGGTTCTCAGGGAGGTAATCGCTCTAATGGAAGGTTTATTCAATGTAAACATTACGTGATCGATTTTTTTTTTGAACACATCATTTTACAATATATGTGCGCGTTGTATGATAACACTGAATTGAAAAATTATTCAAAAATCTAAAATAATAGAATTTTTAAGAAAGTCAAATATATTTTATCTAAGGTTTTACTGTATTTTATTCATATTTGAATTTAAAAAACTAAGCTATTAAACACTCTTGCTATAAACTGACTACAAGAGAAAGTTCGTTCGAATAAAAGCTAACAAAGAGTTGATACCGGGGTGTGATGTGTCCACGGGTCTGTCCCAGTTTCGAGGGCTCGGTGGTAGACCTCCAGCCGCCAAATAAAAAACCTCCCGACGCCAGTTAAAAAAAAAGGTGTCACCGCCCGCCACAAATAGCAACTCTAATCCGATGGGGCCGGGTCCAGCTTCCGCATCTTGTCACGGCGATGGTCCTGTCAAAACATCGAGTCTCACCACTGTCCACACCTCATACAGCGCGGTCTACATGGATGCTTCCAACATCTGTAACACCTAAAGTACACTACCACTGTCAAATCATTATGACAAACATAAGCAGTTTGGATCTTCTCAGTCATGTGGGAAAAATGTTGTTTATTTGTGATCAGTGAACTGATCTCCCACACCTTCTCATTAGAGGAATGTAGCCATGTTTGTACCTAAAGAGGGTTCAAAGGGAATGCGGGGACTCTGCCAGGGAATTATTGCGAACCTTAAAGCGTTCTCTGTGTGCTTGGTCAGTGTCTGGTGATCATCTCGAATACCTGTGTAACCCCGGTCCTCTCCTTATCAGCGCTGCAATGAAAGATAATTAATATTTTGTTAAAACGATATATATTTTAAATTCTACAGAAAGCAATACCTCAAATTATCAGAATCACTATAGAACAGTCTATCCAAACCGATCAATCAAGAATAACCAATTCGAAGCTGCACACACACTACAAATATTTACATAAAACATTCGCAGCAGAGAACTATCTACTAAGTGAACTCCCACTGCCGACTAAACGCCTAATTGCGCAATTGAGAATTCTATTTGTTTTATATCGAGAAGACCATATAAAATATCTAAGGACAGAAGACTTGTATTGCCAACTATGCAAAAATAGAACCGAAAATGATTTAGAACATTATATATTTGAATGCAAGCCTCTTGACACGGAAAGAAAAATACTCTTTTCTAAGATAGGCCATACACACTTCACATTATATTCTTTATTATCCAACTTTATAGACAATAGTTCAGTAGCTCTGAATCTATATAACTTCCATAAAAATGCTGAAAAAAAGAAAGACTTAACCGAACATCCAAACATAGCAAAAAATTCTGTTTGATGAGAAGAACAGAACCAACATCCAATTATTTGTTTAGGCAGATACGATAAGTTAACCCCCACACTGATAAAACGGTGTTTACCTTACAACCCTGAACACTCGGATTTTCCTGGAAAATCTCTTGAAGATTTCTTGAAAAAGCCATGGTCCACTTGTGCTATGTGAGCAGAAGAACTTAAATTGACTTGTTCCATATGTAAATACCTGTTTTCTTTCCTCTTTTCGCTCTCCACTTCTCCCATCCATATTTCCAAAAATTTTTAATTTTATTTATTTATTTTTTAAAATTCTTCTTATTTCTTTATTCTTTCTTATAATCTGTATATATTTACCATATGTATATATTCTTTCACCATTTTTATTTCCCACTTTCTCCGTTTTGTAACCCCAAGGAGAATCCTCTGTAAGACCTGTGTGTCTTAATAAAGGCTTTTGTGTGTGTGTGTGTGTGTGTGATATATATTTTAAAATTTATGTCCTTCCTTTTATTTTTGTTTTACTTTTGAGTGTATACGCTTCTGTGTTAAATTTATTTTACTTTTGGCTTTAGAACTTTTTTGTGTGTGTGTAACCCGTAAAAGCAACGTTTTGTCACTACCCTCTCTGCAGTGGTGTGTGTGCTATACCAATTTGTTTCCGTTGGAAATATCACACTAGAGGAAGGATTTACCATTCGAATATATGGCACCCAGTTTCGTATTATCTCCGACCACCCTAAGATGGCCTACTCAGGTCCATACCGCTCCACTCACCCTTTGATCCTCTGAGATCCCCAGTCTCTGTAAGAACTGCTGCACAACTCGTTGACTGTCACGTGACTACATATCTACATAGGAGTATACATAGAACCCGAGTTAGTTCCAGGAAGTCTAAGATACAAGATAGTTTTTATTTCTATCTTCTATTTTATCTTTCAATATATTTATTACACCTGTGTATCCTGGAATATAGGATTTTTTGCTTCCTCTGGATATATATTTTTGGCAGAATTTAGGATTGCAGATTTCCAGTTCTTCCATCTTTCTTCCAAGGAGTAATTTGTCAGGAGTTTGCTGAGAAGACTATCTATCGATATTATAAATGTATTTCAGCACGTTTACCTATGGTTCCTGAAGAGTCTTTGTGAAGATTTTGGAAGTGGAGATTTCTATTAGAAGAGGAAGAAAATAAAAGAAAAAGAGAAGATAGTTTTGGTCAATTGGTCAACATGTGGCGTCCGCCTACATCGATACCTCATATTTTATAAAATAAATGAAGCTTCCAGGGTTAAGTTTCTTGTGCAACTTTTTATTTTCAAGCTTTCGGACTTGTCAGTCCTTCAACAGGATTATCACGTTAACAACTTAATAATAAATACAATTTTTATATACATGTAGGATGGTTGTTGCGTGAAGTGCTGGTGTGGCTTGTGGAAAGGCTGCTGATAAAATTAAAATTAATTTATTTAAAGCAAGAAATTATAAAGAGAAAAGAAACAACGGTTGAAATAACGGCTGCCGGCTTTAGCCTTGTTGTTTACCGCTGAGTGCCAGATCAAGTGTGTCGGAAGAAGCCAGCCGCTAGAAAGTTCTGGATGACGCCCGCGCATGCGTAGTGAAGTGTTCTCCCAACACGTGCTCGCCAAGCTTCTGCCCGCATGTGTTTTGAAGCTTTGTCCCAGTTCGCTGAAGCAAAGTGCGGTCGCCACACTACTCCCCCTCCAGTAGGATCTTTAAAGATCCTATGTAGTCGTAGAGGGAACTCTTGGTAGGGTGCCTTGTTGGGTTGGGATCTGGTCTTGGGGGCTTGAGGGAGGCACCTGTCCTTTTCAAATGTTGTCCTGATGTAATGGGTGGCGACCATCTTGTTAGCTTGCAGGGACACGATGGGTTGCTCAGCGATGGGTGTAGTCGCCGCGAGTACCGGTGGAGCTATTGGTATTGGGGAAGTAGTGACTCTTGCTTCAATGGGAGGTGATGACTGTTGGAGATAGTTCTGAGGTTGGAGAGGTTGTGTTACCGAAGTTTGGGCGGGCTGCAAGTGGAGAGGAGTCGTTGCAGCAGCGTTATTGATTTCTTTTAGGAAGAGTGGATGTTTCTGCTCGCAGGATGGGGGCAAGGGCTCTTCGTGAGACAGCGGCTGCTGGGGCAAGAGCTCTTCATGAGACGGCGGCGCTGGGGCAAGGGCTCTTCGTGAGACGGCGGCTGCTGGGGCAAGGGCTCTTCATGAGACGGTGGCTGCTGGGGCAAGGGCTCTTCATGAGACGGCGGCTGCTGGGGCAAAGGCTCTTCATGAGACGGCGGCTGTTGGGGCAAGGGATTGTCACTGTGCACTGGGGTGGAGAAAACAGTTTCAGGGGGGCACGAGATGGTGTTTGAAGGAGGGTTGGAGCAGAACGATGAGGAGTCCAGGGATGAAGAGTCACTCAGAGAGCTGGAGAGAGAAAGCAAGGCGGAGCTTGAGTTGGTGTCTTCAACGTTCTGGACTGTAGTCACCGGGGCAGTTGTTGTGACATTCATATCACGGGGAAAACCCGTCTGCTCCAGGTGTTGGAGGCTATTGGAGGAGGGAGTACAGGGATCACAGTGCTGAGATGGAGGTGGCTTGGGCAAATCAACCAGGATAATCGAGGGTCTCTGATCAGCAATGGGCTTAGTTTCTGAGACTTGAGCTGTTCTTACCTGGCGTGACCGGCCAAATCGCAGGAGAAGTCGTTCTTTGAGCGCCGCATATTTTCCTGAAACTGGTGGGTTCTCAACAATGTCGAAGACGCAGATGAGAGCTAGTCTATCCAAATTAACGATTATTGTGTTATACTTGAAATCGTCGTCGCTGGCGAAGTTTGCAAAATTAAAGGCAGCTTCCAGTTGGTTGAGCCACAATGGAATGTCGTTTGGCAAGAAGGGTGGAGCTCGAAAAATCAATTTTGATATTTGAGATGGGGTGAGTTCCATCGTGAATGTTTGAGCTTTCTTGATTTTCCCTTGACGTTGGCCGTTAATTCTTCATTCGAGTCGTCCGGCTCACCAATTTTGTAGGATGGTTGTTGCGTGAAGTGCTGGTGTGGCTTGTGGAAAGGCTGCTGATAAAATTAAAATTAATTTATTTAAAGCAAGAAATTATAAAGAGAAAAGAAACAACGGTTGAAATAACGGCCGCCGGCTTTAGCCTTGTTGTTTACCGCTGAGTGCCAGATCAAGTGTGTCGGAAGAAGCCAGCCGCTAGAAAGTTCTGGATGACACCCGCGCATGCGTAGTGAAGTGTTCTCCCAACACGTGCTCGCCAAGCTTCTGCCCGTATGTGTTTTGAAGCTTTGTACCAGTTCGCTGAAGCAAAGTGCGGTCGCCACATACACATTATTATATACATATTTTAAATACTTATTATATATATAGAGAAAAAATATATTACATTATTTCTGTTTTTAAAACAAAATTTTGAAATTTAACATATTTACTTGTTACCTTTCTCTGTTGCTTCTCTATTGAAATACATAGAGGACACGTGTGGAACCCAGATAACAATATATATTGATAATAAAAAATGGCATATTCTGACCGTGCTAACATGAGCATCTCTAGATGACAGAGCGCCATCTAGTGGAACAAAAATGAACTAAACGTTTATTTAACTTGTTCCGTGATATTTGGCCAACCCAATTTCTTGATAAATCAAGAAACGCCAACCACGTACGCGGGCTGATGGCCCTCGTCAGCATAGTACAGACTGTATCTCTACGACCAAATATTTATCCCAGAGGTTTCCTGAGAAATCAAGAAATGGGTATTTAAGGACAAGTTTGCGTAAATACACTTTTCACGTGAAAAAATTAATTTAAAAAAATATATATAAAAGATCAGGTGTTATTATAAAAATAAAAAATGCATATCCTGAACGTGCTTACATGAGTATCTCTAGATGCTGAATCATCAACACCTGACCTTTTTAATATATTTTTTTACTTTCTTAACAATTTATATATTGTGAAAAAATAGTACAAATGTAATATTGCACTGGGATAAGGTGCATAAATTAAGAAAAAGGCATCTACTTATCGTTTCAGTTGCACGATGAGTAGATGCCTTTTTCTTAATTTATATATTATTACATCTTTTATCATAATTATAAAGATAAGTTATCATACAATATAATGCGGCTTATAATTGTAGAACGACATTTGAAAATTATCCCACAAATGTTTCTTTTGAACGAAAAATCGAAATTTATTTTAGGAGAAATAACGATTATTTCTACCCTTTGATATGAAGTATGAAAGAATGAATTGTGAAGAGTAATGATGAACGGAAAAATATTCCCATCCCAGTGAACTTTTTTCTTCTGTTAATCATTACTATTTACAATTCACACACATCCTTTCATAATTCATCTCCAAGGGTAGAAATAATCGTTATTTCTCCTTAAAATAAATTTTAATTTTTCGTTCAAAAGAAACACATGCGGGATAATTTTCAAATGTCGTTCTATAATATACACTGCGTGACATTGAAAATGGAACACCAAGAAATAGTGGCCAGAAAGTGATGAAACTCGGCAGACAGAGAGAGACAGGGACGAACAATAAGTGATCTTTATTTCAAAATGATAGTCATAATACAGAGCGAGAACGGCGTCGGCTTAGTAGCAAGTAGGACCACCGCGGACGGCGATGCACGCAGCAACACGTCTAGGTAGAGAGTCAATCAGAGTACGGATGGCGTCCTGAGGGATGGCTCTCCATTCCCTCTCAACCATTTGCCACAGTTCGTCTTCTGAACGCGGCTGTGGCAAGGCATGCAAACGGCGTCCAATGATGTCCCAGACGTGCTCGATTGGTGAGAGATCAGGAGAGTACGGTGGCCAGGGAAGCATCTGTACATCTTGCAGAGCTTGTTGGCTAATGCGAGCAGTGTGGGTCGGGCGTTATCCTGCTGATAAAGGGCATTGGGAACCCCCTGTCACCGGTCGCAGCACATCATCAACGTATCGTTTGGCCGTCATAGTGCCCTGAATACGAAGTAAAGGTGACCTGGAATCATACGCGATTGCGCCCCAAATCATGATTCCACGTTGTCGCACGGTGGGGCGTTCCACAATTGCTGCCGGATTGGACCTTTCTCCACGTCGACGCCACACGCGTACACGGCGACTATCACTGGACAAGCAGAAACGCGACTCATCTGAGAACACGGCCCCGTGCCATTCCGTCATCCACGTCGATCTAGCCCGGCACCATTCCAAACGTTGGCGCCTATTCGGTGGGGTCAATGGCAGTCTTCTTAGCGGACGGCATGAGTGCAAGCCATTAGCAACCAATCGACGGGAAATGGTTCTGGTCGAGATGGAATGATCTAGGGTGTCTTGCACATGTTGCAGGATGGCGGTACAAGTGGCTTGTGGGGCCGCCACTGCTTGTCGAAGGATACGCCGATCCCCACGTGCTGACGTCACTCTGGTTGCACCGACATTCCTATAAATTGCCACATTTCCTTGTTCCAACCATCTTCTCCACAGTCGGTGCACCGTGGACGCACCAAGGTGTGTATTAGCTGCGATTTGACGTATGGACCAACCTGCCCTTTATAGTCCGATCACCATGCCCCTCGTAAAAGCGTCTGTCTGCATCCGTTTACGATGACCTGGCATTCTCTGTTATTACACGTGTCTTTTGACACAAGAACAAAATTTCTACAATGATTTTCCTTGAAGAAATAACGACACGAATACTGTCCTTTCTGCAAGTTCCTTCCCTTATATCTTACTCCATGTGCGCACGAGAGCTGCGTATTTTACATCATTTGCATAACTCGGTTAGGCGCGTCTACCTTGAAATTTGCATAATTTTCTGGCCACTATTTCTTGGTGTTCCATTTTCAATGTCACGCAGTGTATATATATGTTGCAGCAACACATGAAAACTCCTAGGATAAGTTACTTTTATTTATAAAGAAACTTATCCTCGGAGTTTTCATGTGTTACTGCAACTTATACATCAGAGGATTCTATCTTACGATAATATATATATATATATATATATATATATATAACTAGACGAATGGCCCGGGCAACGCCCGAGTTTTACCCGAGTGCGTATATATTTTAAAAACGTTTTAATTCAAATACTATTCGTTACAATTATAAATTGGCGCCATGGATGTCACTCTTGTGAAACGTCCCGTTCCAAACTGTGTGTTTTTAAAATGTTTTAATTAAAATACTATTCGTTACAATTATAAATTGGCGCCGTGGATGTCTCTCTTGTGAAACGTCCCGCCCCAAACTGTGTGTGGCTTGAAAATATAAAAATAAAAATGTGAATTTTCATAAAGATTTCATCATGTCGATTTTTTTTTTTTGCATTTCACCTACTAAATCGATAGAGATAATTACATTTGCAACATGAACTTAGGTATATTGACTAAATAGAAAACTGCATAGTAATAAAGATCATTTTTTAAAGGCACCATATCGTTTTTTTTTTCAATAAAATCGAAACAAAAATTAACGATAAATAACGATAATTGCCTTAAAAAGAAATTGCCTTAAAAAAAAGAAACATTCGCGGTGATTTTGTCTTGCATTCGTTTATACAATTATTATATACGAATGACCCGGGCAACGCCCGGGTTTTACCCGATTAAATGCTTTTATTCAAATACTATTCGTTACAATTATAAATTGGCGCCGTGGATGTCATTCTTGTATAATATATAAATGAGTTTTAAAAATTGTAAAAAAAAAAAAAATGCATCGGCCGGGAATCGAACCCGGGCCGCCCGCGTGGCTGGCGAGCATTCTACCACTGAACCACCGATGGTAATGAAAATTCCCATCCGTGAGCTTCAGACAAACAAACAGACAGAATAAGGCAAATATATAAGTAGATACGAATGACCCGGGCAACGCCCGGGTTTTACCCGATTAAATGCTTTTATTCAAATACTATTCGTTACAATTATAAATTGGCGCCGTGGATGTCATTCTTGTATAATATATAAATGAGTTTTAAAAATTGTAAAAAAAAAAATGCATCGGCCGGGAATCGAACCCGGGCCGCCCGCGTGGCAAGCGAGCATTCTACCACTGAACCACCGATGGTTATGAAAAATCCCATCCGTGAGCTTCAGACAGACAGAATAAGGCAAATATATAAGTAGATTGTTTTTATCTCTTTATTAAGAAATGTTTGGGCTATGTCAGTAGGGGTGAGTGAAGGAACACCATCTTGATCACTCGACAAGCTGTATCAATTTTTATATTTGAAAGATAGAGAAAACATAAAATTTCATGAATACTTATTCCAATAGAATGACATTGGAAGGTTGAGTCACATGATCATGACGAATATTTGTTACATTTTACAATTATAAAAAAATATTTTTATGATTATATATACAGGGTGATCCAAAAGTCCCGCACAACTTTAAAAATTAATAACTCCGCGAATATTTGCGCTAGAGCAATGCGGTAAACACCATTGTGTTCAGGATGCAATGGGATTTTTTATGGCAAATAATGAAAAATTCGATATTGATTTTAGTTACAACTTTATTCGCTAGATGGCGCCCTACCAGAATCAGCGATTCAGCGGCAAAATTGTTTGATAAATTGAAAATATAACTGAACGGCACGTATTTTTACTTTTTGAATACAAGGAAAGAACCCTAATAATATCAAATGATAAATTAATAAAACACCATTTCGCCAAACGTTAGAAGAAATGGTTAACGTTTTTTAAATACAATCTGAGATATGTAAAATAGGTATATGCAAATTAAAACATGTAGCAAAAAAAAAACTGATATTTTAGATGCGGTTTGCTGGAATCCTCTCAGCTATTTATATTTCGAAAATAATAATTTTCTATTTTTTTAAATTCAACTCTCTCTCAGTATCGATTATATTTATTTTAATTCATTTGAAAAATAATTATATATCCCTGATAATTTATTTTACTCTGGAATGCCGTTGTTGTTTTTGTCGTGTCCAATAAAGAGCCTCAGATTCTTTTCGTTTGGCCAACAAAAATGTCCAATTTATATACACATATATTCTTACATAATGAGACTTTAAAGAATGCAAATAATCTTCATCTATTTACATACACAACACATCTCCCCCCTTTATAATACTCCAGTTGGTCTAGGGGTTTCCTGGCTCTCTGAGGTCTAGGACTGCGGACGGGCACTTGCACAGAGGCAGCCTCCGGTTTAGGAGTGCAAGAGGGCACGTGCACAGCAACAGGCCCTGGTATAGGAGTGCAAGAGGGTACGTGCACAGAAGCAAGTCTCCTCCTTGTTTCCTGATGTAACCTCTGGAACCTCCTCTTCACTTTATTTCTGACTTCCACCTACAGGCTTCTCTCCTGATGTTCGAGGAAGTATCAAATTTCTTGTCTCCACTTGTTTCTTTCTCACATGTCGCAATTGATTGATATGCCTCTTATACACGACGCCCTCGCAACTTATAAGGTAGTGACGGTGGCTCAATAATTCCAAAATGGTACCTTTTTACCGTTTAGGTCCAGTTGCATAGTTGCGGAAATAAACCTCGCAACCTGTAGTAAACTGCTCCTGCCTTCTTACGGCCTCATGAAATACCACTCGCGGATTTCTCATCTTGGTATTAAATTCGAGAATCTTGATCTTAAACTTCTCTTCATTAGCAGTTCCGCCGGGGAATTCCTTTATCACAATTTGGGGGGATGCTCTATGAGCAAATAGGAAACTTTGTAGATTCGTCTCTAAATCATCCTTCCCATTATTCTTTCTCAAAAGTTTTTTAAACTCTCTTACATATCTCTCAGCTAAACCATTTGTACTAGGATTATACGGACTGGTCTTAGTGTGCCGTATACCATTCAATTTGGTAAATTGCTCGAATTCACCGGAGACAAACTGTCTTCCGTTATCTGTAACAAAATATTAGGGCAATCCAATTCTGGCGAGAATTTCTCTAAGATGACTTATAATCGTTTTTCTGGTAATATCTTTGATGATAAAAATTTATATCCACTTTGAGTATGCGTCCACGAGAACCAAAAATATTCTTCCCATGAACTGACCCGCTAGATCAAGATGAAGTCGATGCCACGGTTTTTCGGGCCAAGTCCATTCCGAGATGGTAACCGGGGGCATGCTTGCCGATTCTTAGCATACTCTACATTCTCTAGTTAACTCCTCGATGTTACTGTCTATGCCTGGCCACCAGAAAATACCGTCTGGCAATCATCTTCATTTTAACAATCCCCATGTGTATTTCATGCAAGTCATTTAAAATTAAAGATCTTAATTTTTATGGAATTACCACTCTTTCACGCCATTGAAGACAACCAAACTCCAAACATAATTCCTCATTGATCTTATAATGAGGAGCTAGTGGGTTTTCTCTCGGTACCCTTGTGAATTTCTATATAGTATATAGTTGCCTTCTCTAACATTCTTTAATACCATAGACAGTATTTTATCTTGGGGCGTCTCATTAGCCACCTCCATAAAAGAGAACGGTACCTCATTCAACTTCCTGAGAAGAAGTACCTGGTCTTCATCAAGAAACTCCCTGACACTCGATTCTAAAGGAAGACGTGACAATGCGTCAACATTGGAATTATCACTACCTTTTCGAAACTACTCAGTATAATTAAATGCAGCTAATTTTAAGGACCATCTTTTAATTCTGGATGCTGCACATATGGGAATTGGTTTCTGAGGTGAAAATATATGAATTAAGGGTCGGTTGTCTGTGACTAATACGAATTTTCGCCCCAGTAAGTATTGTCTTGATTTCTCATCGCCATAAGTTATGCTCAACGCTTCCTTTTCTAGTTGAGAGTACTGTTTTTCCGCTTCAGTCAAGGTTCTAGAAGTAAAAGCTATAGGGCATTCTTCCTTTCTATCATTTCTATTACTCAGAATTACGCCTAGTCCATAGTCCATTAATAATGATTTACATTTTTTAAATAACATTCGATATTTTTCGTCCAAAATTCCATCTACAATTTTTATTCAAAAGTTGATAGAATAGCGCTAAAATGTTTGCTATATTCTTTATGAATCTATAATAATAAATTAAGAGTCCTATGAAAGATATCAATTGCGAAACATTCTTTAGATTCAGGCGCCTCTATCACTGCTTTAATTTTATTTTCTAAGGGATGCAGTCCATATTTATCCATTTTAAACCCTAAAAATTCCACCGATTTTTAAATTTACATTTATATCTGTTTAACTTTAAACCTTTTTCTAGCAATCATCTAAACACTAGATCCAACTTTTGTTCATAATCTTCAAAGTATTTTCCTGCAACCAAAATATCATCTATGTAGCAGGCCACACCTGGCAAATCAGAAAAAAGGCCTTCCATAATCCTCTGAAATTTATTTGGTGCTACCGCTACGTCATATGGTAGGCTTTTATAAGAAAACAACCTCCTTGTTGTGTTTATATCAACAACAGCTTTGGCTTCTTCCGCTAACATTACTTGTAAGTAAGCCCGTGATAGGTCTAGAGTCGAAAGTACGGTGCTTGTAGATAATTTTGAAAAGTTCTCATCGATCGATGGAATGGGATACCTATCTAATTCTATTGCTTTATTAGCTGTACATCTAAAATCACCACATATCCTTACACTACCATCCTTTTTTGATGCCGGTACTATTGGAGCGGTCCAATATGCATGAAATATAGGTTATAAAATGCAAGAATTCACTAAACGATCAATTTCATTCTCTACTTTGTTTTTTGGAGAGAAAGGTAAACTTCTGGCCTTACAAAACACAGGAGTCACATCCTTTTTTAAATTAAAATTTATTCTAACGTCCTTTAGAGACAGCCCAAATCTTTGTTAATCAAATCTGCATACCGATCCATCAAATTTTTATATATTTAAATATATTTCTATTATATTCATTATTTAAAATTTTAATGCTGAACAATATAGAATAATCAAATTTCAACTGTTTAAGCAATTCTCTTCCTAATAAAATTACCTGGATTTTTTCATTTACAACTATCAATCGTAAATATTGGTTGGCTTCTTTTACAAAAACATTTCTTTGATCTATAATCTCTATTGATTTATCACAAAAGGATTTTAATCTTAAATTTGTTGGAAATAATCTTTTACCTTGCCAATAATTCTTATAAATATATTTTGGTATTAACGTAACTGGACTTCCTGTATCTATTGTAAAGCACAAATAATAATCATCTACTGTTAAATTGATTGTGGCATCAGTTTCGCCCTGTACAGAATATATAGAGTCCTCTTGTACAAATTTACATCCCCACATTCTTTTACTAGCTTTGCAGACCCTACTTAAATGACCCAGTTTATTACATTTTAAAACAAGTCTTTGTTCTATGAGGTAAAACAGATACCACGTGTGAATGTCTTTCACCACATCTATAACACACTATTTTGCCTTTGCCACTTTGCCTGAAAGGCCTATACTGCGCCGTACTATTATTGTACTCGCCCTTTTTATCCTTTCAATTCACAGGGGATATCTTGGCCACTAATTTATCTTGTAATTCTCTTGTATTTATCTCTGCCAATTCGAACGAGATCGCCACTGCAAAAACTTTATCCAGGGTGACATCTAGGGCCTCCAATCCCGGGATCCCGTTTCCCGGGATCCCGGGATCCCGTAGCCAAATAATGATCCCGAAATCCCGGGATTCTGCTCGAAAAATCCCGGGATTACTAGTTTGTGCATGAAAACCAGCGCAAAAATATATTTTTCTTATCTAGCATTTTGGTAATCAAACAGATGATGAGATAGCACACTTTTGACGTTTTGTTTATACAGCTGCATTTCGGTTTTTTTTTTCTGAGAGATTTGAAATCATTTTCATGCACTAATAACGAAGGGTTATTCTGCAATATCTTTCCAAAATGGCAGCCTCTAGAATGAGAGTATGCAGCATTATACATGGAGGGGGCCCCATATTTTGTTGACATGCAAATAGTGGCTTCTTAGATAGTAGCGGCATCCCTTTATTTTTGTGCCGGACCTGCGTTTAACATGGACCCGCCACTAACCTCTATCTGCTGCCTCTTCAACTTCAATTGCAATACCTACACCAGACTCCGCATCCTACTCAACTATGATTAACCACGAACTTAATATTGCTGCGCAGTCAGGCAAACGAGGACCCCATTTTAAAAGTGTGTATCAATACTTGCTGACAATTCCTCCAACGTCTGTGGAATCGGAAAGAGTCTTATCCTCCTCTGGATACCTATGCAATAAGATACGTTCTAGTTTGCATGATGACACTCTTGACAAATTATCTTTCCTACGCTCAAATCTTTCTCTAAATTGTATTTTTATCCTTAAAATAAAGTAACTCATGGTTTTTAAAACGGTGCTGTCTTCTTTCTGAACATTAATAAATAGTTGGGCAAAATGCAATAATGATTACATTTTCTATAATCACAATTGCAAATAATCATGATTACATTTGCTATAATTACAATTACAAGTAATTTTAATCACAATTGCTATCATTATATATAGAATTACGATAGAATTACATTATAATGCAATTAATTTTCTTTGCAGAGTAATGCATTGCAAAGTAATCGTAATTACAAGGTAATGTATTACTTTGAATGGATTACTGCCCAACACTGCATTAAGAGATGTGGTTTAAGAGTTCCAAGAACAGTAATTTTTTTCCAGATGTGTGTACAGTAATTGACAGATAATTTCAAACTGTAACCCAAAAGCAATGATTTAGTTCATAAGCAGGCGCAAAATATATGGCTTTCAGGTTGTTTTCATCGAAGTAATTGCCACGTCATTGGCACTATATAAAAGAAAAAATTAAAAATATAACGAACGAAACGATATACCTCTTGGCGTAGAAAGACGAAAATGTTTTTCAATCCCGGGATATCCCGGGATCCCGGGATTGAGAAAAAAGCAATCCCGAATCCCGGGATTGAAAATATGTACCGGGATTGGAGGCCCTAGTGACATCGTCGTCCTCTTGTAGTAGCTTCTTTTCCAGGATTTCCGACTTGATTCCAGCAACAAAACGGTCTCGCATCATGGCTCCCAACATATCGACGAAATTACAATTTATTGCCAAATGTTTCAATTCTCTAAGATATTCCGAAATTGATTCTCCTTCCTGTTGAATTCTCTTCAAAAATCTGCATCGCTGTGGTATCACTTTCTTCTTTGGATCCAAATGCAGCTTAATTATTTGAATGATAGTAACATAGGGTTGATCTTTCATTAGACCAGGAAGAAAATATCGTTTCCCTGCTCCAAAGTTTCAGAATCTGGTAGCGAAGTAAAAATCAGCACTTTAATCTCCTTCTTCGGATGCCAAAAAGAAAGCCTCAAATTTTTGTACAAAAAGATCGAAGTGTCCTCCACTGGGATATAGCATCTAAAAGGTATTATTAACTTTGAACTTGTCATGCTGATCTTTTCTACTCCTTTGTTTTCATGATTCATATAGTTTAAAAGATGTAATCTTAACCCATTTTCTTATTTTTCCTCTCCATAGTCCAAGAGTCAGATTTGTTTAAAAGATGTAGTTGTTATACTTGCATAGACGCCGTTATCCTCAGCCTTTTACTGGCTCTGTAGATCGCGCATCCTCGTCGCCACTTTTGTTGTGTCGTAATTAGACGTACAAGAGCTCAAACTTGACCATGGCCAACAACAAATGTCCAATTTATATATACATATATTTTTATATAATGAGGCTTTAAATAATACAAATAATATTCATCTATTTACATAAACAACAGTTAATATATAGCGAGAAGAGTAGAGGACTAAGCACAGATCCCTGAGGTACACCAGCCCATGTTCTTCGGTCCTTGGAAAATGTTCCATTGACCCGAACCTTTATCCTTCTTCCCCTTAAGAAGTCTGCAATCCAAATTACAACAACAACAACAAAAAGCCTTTATTTAGGGCCACTCGCCCTATACAGGATTCGCCAGTTCACAAGGGATAGGGAGAACACTGTGAGGCCTTTTTCCGGGATATAGTCTTGTGGAATCCAAATATCGCCATCGCTATATACCTATTCTTTGATATTTCATTAATCAGTGCCGGAAATGAAGGACAAAGTTGCCCCGTTTTATCATTTAGTTTTCGTCTTTCCTCAGACAGAGCAGCACAGTCAAATAAGTAATGCAACATCTCCGTTGTTATTCCTGATCCACAGAAAGTGCATTTCAGGTCTTCACGCCTCAATAAAATCAAATGGTGTTCTCTGAAAAAAATTGAAAGGGTTCTAAATTGTGCAATTAATCTGATGATAGGAAAAGGGAGTTCAGTTAAGAAGTATTCTTCGGTGGTAAAGGTTGTATATATGTCTCTATAGTGGGAATATAACTTTGATTGGGTTATTCTTGTTAGGTCGTTTTGTATTGTTTGCTCTATCGCAGTTCTTAATATTCCAGGGATAGCATTCCTTAGTGAGTCAGGATCATTACAATAAGTAAGCCACGAGGATCCGTTATTATTAAGTAAATTGCTTAATTGTTTTATAAAACCGATGGGCGCACCTGTAGCACAGGATAATTGCCTCATTCTAGTTAAACAAATTCGAGGCAGTCTATTTGTATCCATACTCAGCACCCTCAGCCAATATTTCAAGGTCAATTTCAGAGCTGTTATTATTAATGAGACGCGGCCTGTTTCTGGTCTTATTATGTATCCTGGTGTATATCTAGGCAAATTCAAAAACCTACGAATAAATGTATCTTGTATATGGTCTAATAAATCTTTATACTCTGTTGCCCAAATTGGAGCAGCATACATCAAAACAGCCATCACAATTGAGTCAAACAGTTTCATTGCAGAGTTTAGTGAATTAATTTTTGATTTCGCCAATATTGGGGTTGTAGCATTTATTGCCGCAAGTGCTTTTCCTTTGAAAAAGTTTGCGGCTTGAGTGGTTTTAGTTGTACTGACCAGAGGGTATCCCAAGTAATTATATCTTCTTGTTACCGTCAGAGGTTTACCATTCCAGTACCATCTATCTTCTCTTGAGGGTTTACCACCATTGCGAAATACCATAACCTTCGATTTGGACTCGTTCAGTGTCATTTCGTTCACACCAAGATATTCCTTCAATAAATTAATCTTTTTTTGGAGGTTTACCCTCGACTCCCCTATAATAGCAATATCATCTGCATACATCAGCAGGTGAACATCACCAAATTCCGGAAGGTATACACTCGTCAGATCTGAGTTGTCATACATTTTAATCAGGTCCGTCATAAATAATATAAAAAGTAATGGCGATAGTGGCTCTCCTTGTAAAACGCCCGAATGTATCTTAATATTTTCTGTAATTGAACCCCTCCATCTGACTGCCACAGTCGCCTGTTCGTAATAATTTCTAATTGCATGTATAAATTGATAGCTCACGCCCAGATTGGTTAATTTCTTCCAGAGTAATGAGTGAGGAACTGTGTCAAATGCTTTTCTCAAATCAACAAAAAATACATATAATTTTCCTCTCTTTTTCCTCAGTGAAAGTTGTATTAGAGAGGTCAACGTGAATATCAGGTCCACACACGATCGGCCCCTTCGGAAACCCGCCTGATTTTCTGGAATGACGTTTCTTCTTTCTACCCATTCATTCAGTCTTGATCTTAGTATTGTTGTAAAAAGTTTCGAAAAATTACTTATCAGTGCTATACCACGATAATTTGAAGGGTTGTCTTTGTCACCGCTTTTAAAGATTGGATGTATGATCGATTTAGTCCATATTGTAGGATAGTGTCCCATTATCAGAGCTCTATTGTAAAATTGTTCTAATAAACCCATGTATGAGTCTGGGAGTACTTTTATTATTTCATTGGGGATGTCATCAGGTCCACTTGCCTTGTTATTTTTCAAATATCTGATTGCCCTGCCTATCTCTTCAGAAGTTATCTCTGGATCAAGTATTGGGTCGCTCGGCGAGATCCTCACTTCTATATTACAGATCTTCTCTTTTTCCTCAATACTCATTAATTCGCAATAAAATTCGTGCCATTCCTGTACAGTAATTTCTCCTTGAATTTTTGTTGCTCCTTTAAATAGTGCAATGGTCTTCCAAAAGGACTTTGAATCTTTAATATTTCTCAATATTTCTTGTTTTTCCTGAATATATTTCCTTCTTTTATCATCTAATAAACCGAGATATTTCTTTCTATGTAGAGCATAGCTTTCAAGGTCTTCCTTCCTGTTGGTTCTACGGAATTCCTTCAGACTTTCTTTTGTTAGCTTTTTCATATCGTAACAGTTTTTGTCAAACCATGGCTTAGATTTTCCGGTGGCACCCTTAGTTGAGTACATTATTCCAGATGTTGACATTGCCTCGGTAATTCTTTGAGTGAACGTATTTACGGAGCTATCGAGATTTGGTATTTTTACTACTTGCAATTCCTTTAATTCCTGTTTAAATGTCTTAATTCCCCCAGCTGTCCATCTGTATCTCGTAACACCATATTCTTCTCCCTTAGATTTGTTTTCATAGGTGTTTTGGACTGTTAACTTCAGGATAAGAGGAAGGTGATCTGAGTACATCTGGGTTTCTATCCTGAAGTCTGATATTTTTTCCAGTATTCCTTGGGAAACTATGCAGTAATCAATAGTTGATGAGCCTCTCTCCGAAACATATGTAAAGTCACCCTCTCTGTCTCCTATTGATCGTCCGTTGATTATTGTCAGCGAATTGTCCTCGAGAAACTCAAGGAGTCCTTCAGCCAGTGGTGACATTATTAGATCTCTTGCTTTTCTTTCGGAAACTAAAGAGAGTTGAAGATTTGTATGCAATCCAAATTAAGGTTTTTCCTCTTACTCCGATGTTGTTCAGCCTTTCAAATAATTTCTACACTCGAACAAAAGCTGAGGTCATATCCAGGAATACGGCCGTTGTCTTCTTTAGCGGTTTTTCCTAGAAATCTATTATTGATTGACAGAAGTAGTACAGTTTATCAGTTGTACAGTGTCTGGATCTTTAGGCAGTTTGGTAGAAGTTTATTTTATTATTGTTAGTGAACCAGACTATGAGCCTAGAGTGGATAATTCATTCTGTTATTTTACAAAGTATGCTGGTAAAAGCAATTGGCCGATAGTTCTTGCATTCCTTAGCATCTTTGTTTGGTTTCAGTATTGGAACTATAATTGATATCTTCCAATTCTTTGGTAGTTTACCAGTTTGCCATGAAATGTTCAGTATTCGTTGGAGTTGATTTTTAGCTTCGTCTCCAAAGTGTTTAATCATTTGACCAAAGATTAGAGCATCTCCAGGTGACATCTTGGATTTAGCTTTCCTATTGATGAATTTAGCTCATTCAGTGTGAAGTCTCTCGAGTAAATACCTTGTTGATGGTAATTTCTTGCTTGTTTAACTAACTTGTTTATATTATTTATTAGAGTCCTGCCTTCATTCATATAGCTGAGTCTGGAAGTGCTTGAAAGATATTCAGAAATTATGTCAGCCATCTGTTTGTTCGTTCTCGCTGTTCATATCGGTTAGAGTATTGGAGGATTAGTGTTGGTTTTGAGTTTTATAACACTAATTATATTCCAGTGATGGCTTTCCTTTTTTGGATCCATTTTCTTCGCAGAATTCTGCCCATTTTTCTTGTTTGAATATCCATATTTCTTGTTCTATTTTGTGACTAATTTCAATGAGTTTCTTTATGATTTCTTCTGTTTTATTTGTTTTAAGAAGTTCATTTTTATTGTCTCTCTCTACAATCATTGCCTCGATATTGTGGTCCTTCCAGTAAAGTATTCACAGGTCTTTACGTCTACCTCTAGGTATCGATACTTTTGCAGCTTTGGATATGTTCAAAGAGAATTTTTCCAAGTTTTTGTCAATCGTTCTGTGATTTAATTCTTCGTTGCGCAGTTCTTCAAGCTTCTCTGTAATTTTTTTTCCAGTGTTTTTTTATTTTGTTGAAAATTCTCAATTTTGAATTTTAGGGTTGTTAAAATTGGTCTGTGGTCACTGATTGCACTTTTCAGAATTTTCCATTGTGTTGTGGGTGCGATGTTGTAATTTATCGCTGTGATGTCTATTGCGGATTCTGTGCCTGTGAACTTGGATATATAGGTGTTCTTTTCGTTATTTAACGGCGTAAGGTCGAGGTCGGTTAGCATGTCCTCAACCTGCTGACCTTTGTTATCCTGGACAGGTGATCCCCAAGTTGGTCTTTCGGCGTTAAAATCACCAAGTATGATTGCGATATCCGAAGACGCTTCACTTAATGTCTCTATCAGGCCTGTATTGATGCTAGTATTATCGTGGTGATAAACATTTATGATTGGAATTGTTTTATCTGTAAGATAGATTTCCATTGCCTGAACTTCTGTCGTGTTTTCTCTAGGCTTACTCTGATTATAGGCGATTTCCTCAAATTTGATTTCTCGAGTTTTAATCAAAACGGCAAGTCCTCCTCCGAATTTTCCCGGTCTGTCCTTTCGTAGTGTTGTATAATCTTTGGACGCGGTAGCATTACTGGAGATATCAGTTTTGCTCTTCATTTGAAAATGGGTGCCGTTGGAACGTTAGTCATCTTGGAAACGAACCAGAATTTGGTCAAATATTCCAAGGGTCCAGAGGGGACCGCAAGGAGGTGTGGTCGAACTTCTCCCCTTCCCCCTGGAATGCCGTCACTACAGGATAAAGCACTCTTGGTGAATTGTTTTAATTGTGATTCAGAATCTGCCACTGAATTTTTACGAGCGTTTCGTTCCTTTAAAGATATTCGAAGCGGTAAAGGACAAATGAGTTGCTACTCTCTAAAGCGATTGATTAAAAGTTTAGAGGAAACTGGATCTCTGGAAGCAAAACTTCGGAGTGGAAGACCATCGACATGCAAGTCAGTGGCTGTTACGGTTTTGCAGAATGCTGAAGCTATTGAAATGTTATTCACGTATGGAGAAGTAAGTGCTAGACAAGTTTCTCGACAAACGGGGATTTCGTATGGAACAGTTTGGAGAGAACACACATTTATAATTTTTCTATAAAAATATCTTAACAAAATTCAAAGTTTTCACGAGTTGAAAGTCAGCGATATTGAGAAGAGTCAAGAATTCGCTGTATGGGTTTTCCGGCAAATTGATATTGATGGAAACTGGCTGTCAAATGTTCTAAGAACAGATGATGCTCACTTTTATCTAAAAGGAGAATTTAACATTCAAAACTGCCTCATTTTGGCAACAGAAAACCCTAGGAATTTTACAGAAATACCACTTCATCAGCACAGAGTTACAGTTTTGTGTGGGTTCACTTCTTCTTTTATTATTGGGCTATTTTTCTTTGAAAAAATCAATGGAAGAAATTTTAAAACCGTTTTTGTAACTGGTGAACGTTATGTTCAACTTTTAAGAGAAAAGGTTATTCCCATATTGCAGGACAGACAAGTACTAAGCGAAATAACATTCTTGCAAGATGGAGGACCTCCTCATATCTCTCGCGGTGCCAAACAATTGCTGAAGGAAACGTTCGGTGGAATTCGTTGATAAGTCGCCACTTTATATACCAGTGGCCCCCAATATCACCAGACTTGACGCCTTACAATTTCGGTTATGGGGGTACATTAAGTCGCGTTTTTATCGATGCCGGCCTACCACATTGGCCATGTTGAAGGCTTCTATCAGATGGCACGTTTTATAAATTTCAACTATTTAATTGTGACCATTCTGTCATCTATCGTCTGCAGGCGGTGTTTGAGAATGAAGGGCGCCACATTGAGCAAGGATTGTGACCTAATACAAAAGAGAAGGCAGTTACCTGATGTGTTATATTTTGCAGCTCTTTGTTTTGGGTTATGGGAATAATAAATGCTGTCCTCACACTTTGACTCTTTTTTTTTTCCTGTAAACGGTAAATTTTTTGTTTGTCATTTGCCCACATTTTATATTATGTCGTGCAGGCCAAAGTGTTATAACTTCTCGAATAACACTGGTATGCACAATTTTACCCCTTATTTTTAGTTTATCGCTTTTCGCTCATTAGAAGAAATAGCATAAGGAATAATCTCTGTATCTCCCCCCCAACTTTAGAGTTTTGCGCAAAAGATAATACAAAATGATTTTACTACCACGTTTTTCAACGCAAAAGGTCGATTTAAAAATTATTTTTTTTTGAGGGGATACATTTTCAAAATTATGTACAGTATAATAAACAATGATAACATTTGACAAACCCATAGGATATTTGGAATAAAGTACGACAAATATATTTTGTCACTCCCTTCTATATTTCATTTTTGGATCATGACAAATATCCAGTTAAATAGTCAAGTGTCGACAATTGGTCAAGAAACTATACATTCCTTATAGCACGAAATCCTATTAGTAGTGCCATCATAATTTTTGGTACTATATTAACATTTCAAAAATCGTGTATTGATATCAGTAGTTATTTTAAAACATTCAATTTATTTCACAAAACTCCATCTAAAATATAAATATTTTTTGCTACATGTTTTAATTTGCATATACCTATTTTACATATCTCAGATTGTATTTAAAAATCGTCAACCAATTCTTCTAACTTTTGGCGAAATGGTGTTTTATTAATTTATCATTTGATATTATTAGGGTTCTTTCCTGGTATTCAAAAAGGAAAAATACGTGTCGTTCAGTTATATTTTTCAATTTATCAAACAATTTGGCCGCTGAATCTCTGATTCTGGTAGAGCGCCATCTAGCGAATAAAGTTGTAACTAAAATCAATTTCGAATTTTTCATTATTTGCCATAAAAAATCCCATTGCATCCTGAACACAATGGTGTTTACCGCATTTCTCTAGCGCAAATATTCGCGGAGTTATTAATTTTTAAAGTTGTGCGGGACTTTTGGATCACCCTGTATATCATAATTTGCATAATATCCAATATGTATAATTTATTTTCGCCAAAATAAGTATGTAAATATGCTAAGCCTGTGTTAAAATGTAAATATGAAAATTCATCCATCTATAAAAACTGTACAAAAATAAACGTGACAGACATCGCGGGCGAATGCTACGGCACGTCGCTGCTCACTTGGCTGGAACTGATTCTTGAAGATCGCATGCATAATTGTTGCACCCTTTCATTCGATCACGCGACATATATATATTTCTTAAAATATAGATCAATCCATATTTAAATCTTTAGATAATAAATATATATATATATTGGATTGAATAAAAGATTTATTTGCCAAAAGGTTTGGTAAATTCTTGTCTTTAACCTTTAAATTTTCAAATGTTTTTTTCTCTAGTTTATGCAAACGTATTATTTAACGTAATAGTGGAAAATAAATCTTTTATTCGATCCAATATAATAATATATATTATTTAGATGGAAATTTTGCCGGGGGGATATTGATCTAAAGAGACAAAGGTCGCCTCTCCCGTCAAAACCAGGCGGCAAAAATGGCGTCTGGTTTTGACGGGAGAGGCGACCTTTGTCTCTTTAGATATATGTTATTATATTTAAATAAAAAGGCAAATATTGAGCTGGCGTTCAGCCAACTGAATTATTGATAAAATAAATTATATTTTGATCCAATATATGCCTTTTTATTTAAAGATTTTATGGATAGCTCTATTTTCAAAAATATTATTATCTATGGATTATATATCCATATACACATATATAATAAGTATATGTACAAATGGAACTGATTCAGATAGAGGTAGAATTGTAGGCTACAGGGATTACTGTTGATCATACCCCAGTATTGGTGTCGGTCCAGATCCCAAGACTGTTTGCAGAATATGGAATCGATGGGTTCTGGACGGTCATATGTACTGGAACCCACCGGCCTGATATCACTGACAGCCGAAAAAACAGACATGTTACCCGCATGGCCTTAATGGATCATACAGCCACGTCAAGAGCCCCGAGTTAAGAAATGGGGTCGTTTGAAAGTCAAAAAGTGTCTGCAGGAACAGTTCGACGACATTTTCAGCAGCATGGACTGTCAGCTCGGCGACCATGGCTTCAGCTACCCTTGACCCTACATCATAGACAGTAGCGCCTTCAATGGTGTGGTCAAAGACGGATCTGGACGTAGGAATGTCGTAACGTCGTGTTTCCCGACGAATCCAAGTTCTGTTTGCAGCACCATGACGGCCGTGTTTGGCGCCATCGTTGGAGAAGTCACATTACCATTCGACATCGTCATACATGCCCATCGCCTGCAGTGATGATATGAGGGTAGATTGGATACAAGTTTCAGTCAACTCTTATTCACATTCCCAGTACATTGAACAGTCTCCGTTACATTTATGATGTGCTGAAGTCCATTGCGTCCCCTTAAAGTACTGGGGAGTTTTAAGAAATGCCATTTGGCCTCAATACCAATGAAATGAAAACCCTATTTGTACTTCACAATTTGAGTACAACTCCGGTAGAGACAGGCAACATATTAATGGGATGGTTAAAACAAAAGTGACCTAATGAAAGCGGGGATGAGCTTTCGAATTGAGAGGAGAAATTGCCCCGAAAGACGATTAAGCTATATTTATTTGTTCAACGGTTTAGACGGAAGAAGACGCTAGAAAACCACTTCTGCATCAAGCACTGCGGAGAAAACTATATGGACTAAATAAAATATCAATTTGGAATATATATGTCCATATGGTCACAAAAGGTGTTGACTACACAAGCACAATAGTGAATATAGAAGATTTAGTAGAGTGTCGCCAATATAAATACCAGACTGATATAGCTAGAGAATTCTGATTGTAATGTGGAAGAGAGGGTTATTTGGATAAGTCCTGCGAGCGGTACTGAGTTCCACACCAAGGCCTCACCACGTCTTGGCAGACGTCCAGCTCCTCGAGCAACTTTGTTCGCACTTAACGAGCCGTCACAACTATTTCTTCCACTTTGTAACTCCCGCACCTGTAACTCCTGTACCTATAACTCCCGCACCTGTAACTCTTGTGTCTATAATCCCGCACTTGTAACTCCTGTACCTAAAACTCCCGCACCTGTAACTCCCGCACCTGTAACTCCCGCACCTGTAACTCCCGCACCTGTAACTCCTGTACCTGTAACTCCTGTACCTGTAACTCCTGTACCTATAACTCCTGTACCTGTAACTCCCGCACCTGTAACTCCTGTACCTATAACTCCTGTACCTGTAACTCCTGTACCTGTAACTCCTGTACCTATAACTCCTGTACCTGTAACTCCCGCACCTGTAACTCCTGTACCTGTAACTCCTGTACCTGTAACTCCTGTACCTGTAACTCCTGTACCTATAACTCCTGTACCTGTAACTCCTGTACCTGTAACTCCTGTACCTATAACTCCTGTACCTGTAACTCCTGTACCTATAACTCCTGTACCTGTAACTCCTGTACCTATAACTCCTGTACCTATAACTCCTGTACCTGTAACTCCTGTACCTGTAACTCCTGTACCTATAACTCCTGTACCTGTAACTCCTGTACCTATAACTCCTGTACCTATAACTCCTGTACCTGTAACTCCTGTACCTGTAACTCCTGTACCTGTAACTCCTGTACCTATAACTCCTGTACCTATAACTCCTGTACCTATAACTCCTGTACCTGTAACTCCTGTACCTATAACTCCTGTACCTATAACTCCTGTACCTATAACTCCTGTACCTGTAACTCCTGTACCTATAACTCCTGTACCTGTAACTCCTGTACCTGTAACTCCTGTACCTATAACTCCTGTACCTGTAACTCCTGTACCTGTAACTCCTGTACCTGTAACTCCTGTACCTATAACTCCTGTACCTGTAACTCCTGTACCTGTAACTCCTGTACCTATAACTCCTGTACCTGTAACTCCTGTACCTATAACTCCTGTACCTGTAACTCCTGTACCTATAACTCCTGTACCTGTAACTCCTGTACCTGTAACTCCTGTACCTGTAACTCCTGTACCTATAACTCCTGTACCTGTAACTCCCGCACCTGTAACTCCTGTACCTATAACTCCTGTACCTGTAACTCCTGTACCTGTAACTCCTGTACCTGTAACTCCTGTACCTGTAACTCCTGTACCTATAACTCCTGTACCTGTAACTCCTGTACCTATAACTCCTGTACCTGTAACTCCTGTACCTGTAACTCCTGTACCTGTAACTCCTGTACCTATAACTCCTGTACCTGTAACTCCTGTACCTATAACTCCTGTACCTGTAACTCCTGTACCTATAACTCCTGTACCTGTAACTCCTGTACCTGTAACTCCTGTACCTGTAACTCCTGTACCTATAACTCCTGTACCTATAACTCCTGTACCTGTAACTCCCGCACCTGTAACTCCTGTACCTATAACTCCTGTACCTGTAACTCCTGTACCTATAACTCCTGTACCTGTAACTCCCGCACCTGTAACTCCTGTACCTGTAACTCCTGTACCTGTAACTCCTGTACCTATAACTCCTGTACCTGTAACTCCCGCACCTGTAACTCCTGTACCTATAACTCCTGTACCTGTAACTCCTGTACCTATAACTCCTGTACCTGTAACTCCTGTACCTATAACTCCTGTACCTATAACTCCTGTACCTGTAACTCCTGTACCTATAACTCCTGTACCTATAACTCCTGTACCTGTAACTCCTGTACCTGTAACTCCCGCACCTGTAACTCCTGTACCTATTACTCCTGTACCTGTAACTCCTGTACCTGTAACTCCTGTACCTATAACTCCTGTATCTATAACTCATGTACCTGTAACTCCTGTACCTATAACTCCTGTACCTGTAACTCCTGTACCTATAACTCCTGTACCTGTAACTCCTGTACCTATAACTCCTGTACCTATAACTCCTGTACCTGTAACTCCTGTACCTATAACTCCTGTACCTGTAACTCCTGTACCTATAACTCCTGTACCTGTAACTCCTGTACCTATAACTCCTGTACCTGTAACTCCTGTACCTATAACTCCTGTACCTATAACTCCTGTACCTGTAACTCCTGTACCTATAACTCCTGTACCTATAACTCCTGTACCTATAACTCCTGTACCTATAATTCTGTCATGTACCTTTCTCTATCTTCTGAGTATTTATAAATTTTATCTGAATCTGTCTGTAATGATTCCATATGCAAATTTTATTCTTAAAGAAAAAATGCAGCATATATATAGATTTTCCATCTATATATAGATATGTATTAATTTTCTGATTGAAAATTAAATATGTAAAATGATTGGATGTATATAGAGTGTAAGAGGAGAGCGATAGTATCTTATTTATAGAAATAAATGGTTTATACCTTATAGTGTTCGTCAAGTGCTATTTTTGTTAAGGTAGAGAACACAACAACATGGCGCAGCCGACAGGATATTCTCTTAGAAGCGGAACCAAGAAAGCACTGAAGGAGGAACTTGGAATTGTGGACGGAGGAAAAAGTGACAGCAAAGGTCAAACAGAAACTGATTCAAGTAAAGAAAATCTACTTAAGGATGAGAAGCCAGACATAGCTCCTGGGAGTTCTCAAGTCGAGCCCAACGTCGCTGCACTCGTTACTGTACTAAATAACCAACAGCAGTTGCTTAATAAACTTGTAGAGCTGCATCTGGCCACGGGAGAGGAGAGGATGGCTAAAATGGAAGTTGAAAGGTTTAATGGAAAGAATGTTGATCCGTTGATTTGGATCCAAAATTACGAAATTATCTGCCAGAATAATGGCTAGAAATCTTCTCAAACTAAAGTAAATGGAATGCGTGTATTGTTAGAAGATACCGCCTTGTTTGTCGAGATTGGCCATTGATTCTCCCACAGATCCAAATGAATCCATATTGCCACGTGGAAAATTAGGGAAGACAAAAACTTCAGGAGGAAGCAAAATTTATTTCAGGGAAGGACAAAACTAAGAAAGGTAAACAAAAGATAAGCCACGAGGGAAATTTACAGAGTCGCAAAAAATAAAAATGACCAATCTGTTAATAAAAAAATAATAATAACTATGTTACATAAATAAAATTAATAAATACTATGTTACAATATTATGGACGAATCACCGGAGCATTGATCTGAAGCTCGGAGATAACAACAAGTACTTGGTTCCTCCTGAGGATAGAGATTCTATCTTGCTCTTATATCACGATGATCCTCTCTCAGGTGGCCACTCTGGGTTTTGAGAACCTATCATAAATTAAGGCAGCGATTCTACTGGTATAAAATGAAAAATGATATACGCGGTTACATAGCCTCTTGCCCTGTTTGTCAACAGGTCAAGTTTAAATACAAGTACAGACCAAATCATATAAGCTTGCCGCCACAATCACAGGAGCCTTTCCATACTGTGCATTTAGATTATGCCGAAGCTCCAACTAAGGGAGATGCTAGATCAACCTTTTTAATAGTAATAGATGAAGCATGTTAGACTCCATGATAGGATGTTACTCTCCATGTTAAGATGTTACTCTCCATGTTAGGATGTTACACTTCATGATAGGATGTTACACTCCATGTTAGGATGTTACACTTCATGATAGGATGTTACACTCCATGTTAGGATGTTACACTTCATGATAGGATGTTACACTTCATGTTAGGATGTTACACTCCATGATAGGATGTTACTCTCCATGTTAGGATGTTGCACTCCATGATAGGATGTTGCTCTCCATGTTAGGTCGTTTCACTCCATGTTAGGATGTTGCTCTACATGTTAGGATGTTACACTCCATGTTAGGATGTTACACGCCATGATAGGATGTTGCTCTCCATGATAGGATGTTACTCTCCATGTTAGGATGTTACACTCCATTATAGGATGTTACTCTCCATGTTAGGATGTTGCATTCCGTGTTAGGATGTTGCCCTCCATGTTAGGATGTACACTCCATGATAGGATGTTGCTCTCCATGTTAGGTTGTTACACTCCATGTTAGGATGTTACACTCCATGTTAGGATGTTACACTTCATGATAGGTTGTTACACTCCATGATAGGATGTTGCTCTCCATGTTAGGATATCACACTTCATGTTAGGATGTTACACTCCATGTTAGGATGTCACACTCCATCATAGGATGTTACACTCCATGATAGGATGTTACACTCCATGTTAGGATGTTACACTCCATGTTAGGATGATACTCTCCATGATAGGATGTTACTCTCCATGTTAGGATGTTGCTCTCCGTGTTAGGATGTTGCTCTCCGTGTTAGGATGTTGCCCTCCATGTTAGGATGTTACTCCATGATAGGATGTTACTCTCCATGTTAGGATGTTGCTCTCCGTGTTAGGATGTTGCTCTCCGTGTTAGGATGTTGCCCTTCATGTTAGGATGTTACTCCATGATAGGATGTTGCTCTCCATGTTAGGATGTTGCTCTAAATGTAAGAATGTTACTCTCCATGTGTTTCTTTTCAATAATTTAATCAAATATTATCTCTACTGACCTTACTGCAATGAAATAAGTTATTGAATGAGAGGGCTTGGCATCATTAACTAATATAATTGCAGTAAGGCCTGTACAGATAATATTTGATGATATTATTAAAAAGAAACATTTCCAGTAAATTTATTTCTTACCAATTTTATCGATAGATAGTAATTGAATTAATAAATTTAATTTACTTACTATAATAGATATTTTAATTTAAAAATATAATTCGAGTTATTGATATAAGTACATTTCCTCATAGACGATTTTACCGATTCCAAAATCACTTTATTAGGTACCGCTCAACAAGAGCAACCTAGTTTATGATAATTGAAACAATGAATAATAAGTGAGTTATTCATATATTAAACAAAATGTTAACGCGGGACTCTATCCCGGTTCATTACTGTCGGGAATCGAGGGTGTTACCCACTCGTCCACCGACTTATCGTTTTTGTTTTTAGACGATTTTACTAGAATTAAGAAGATACACCAGAGAAGGTTGGGAAGTTGAGAAAGGTCTTTAAAACCAATTTTCGGCCATGTGATTAGAAATAATGTAGTTAGCCAACCTCTTGACAATGTTTAATTAGGCGACATGTTTACCTAGTAGAGACACAGCTTGTATCGTGGCAGGTGTCTGGCTTGTAGAAACCAGGATTTGGGACCAAATGGAGAAATGTTTCAAAAGTTAAATTACATCTATAGCCAGACCGATATCCTTGTGTATAATTTCAACCTCAGCACTAAATATAGGTAACCATTCAAGAGTGTATACGTAAATATGTACATATAAGATCATACTGTGTTTGCCTATGCACAAACATGTAGGTCGCTTTTAGAATAAATTGAACTTTGTTTGATTTGACCTGTCCAGAAAGCGAAGAATATCCTAAAATTTTCTTCATCACCAGCTTTTAGACAATTTAGAAAATCTATTTATTCTATTAAACTTTCAATATGATATCCATTATTTGTGCTCCTTATATTGGTACAAGCGTGACTTTAGTGTAATGAGGATATAAGGAAATAGTTCAAATTTGCTAAAAAAAAAAAGGTGATTTTTGCTAGAGAAGTAGTGTTATCAATTTCAGGCGAATTTTCAAATTTTCGAGAAAGGCAATTAAGTTTTCAAATAGAACAATTATTTCCGGGGTTTAAAGGCAACGACCAACTATATTTTCTGCGCTGCTCTCGTCGAATCAGAGATAAAATAGATATAGTAAACTTCAGTTACTTTTTAAAAAAGTGACTCTTTTATAATTTTGGAATATTACTGTTATGATGTTTCTATAATTAAAAAAAATTGCATAGCAAGAAATCAACAATTTTATTTATTTTTAATTCTATAATATATAAAATTAATTCTCATATTTTGGAAATCTAGGAGTGTATCGATTATAGAGACTGTATAGAGGAGAGGGCAACAGACTAAATGTGATGTTCCTCTTTTTCTAGAAACTCTAATGCTTAAACCTTTTATAGAAAGTTGATAAGAACTCCCAAAGAAAACAAACCATATCGGCGGATGGTTCAGCTCTAATATGTAACCCAAGCTTATTTTATCAGCAGTACACACTCTACTATAATTTATTTTAAATATACAGTAGAACCTCCCTGTAAAGGACACCTAATTGCAGAGCCAAAGTGCCCTTTAGAGAGAGGTGTCTTCTTACCGTAGAGTTTCTAAATAGTAAAAATGGCAATTTTGCAAATGAAAACTGTCCTTAGATTATACTTTAAACAACCTGTGCTTTTTATTTAAACATTATATTTTTTAAGTAAGGCACTAACGCGCCATCTGTAATCAGGATTTCTAACCATTTTGGCACTACTATTTCCTTTCAATAAATAAAAAAAATTACTGCCGATTCAAGTTCGACGAGAAAAATACTGGGTGGTGAACCTCCCAGCGGCTTCATCAGTTTTTTTTTTATCTAAGGGACAGCTTCAAATATAGTCCGCATTTGAATGTGTATTCTTGGTGTTTAGTGAAACTATAGACGTTTCCTTATTAACAAAATATAACGACGATTGAAGAGGAGTGTCTTATAAGTCATAAGACACTCCTCACCAATCGTCGTTATATTTTGCTATTCTAATTCAAAGAGTTTAATTTAGAAGTTTCCTTATTGTTAGAAAATTGATAGTAGTAATATCATTTATTCACGATCGAATGTATTACATCCCAAACACGACGCCAGCCATCTTTGTCTTGAGATCGATGTACTATCTTGGAAACTGTTAAGCCAGTGAGTTTCTTTAATTGGTCCACGAAGCGTGTGGGCGGGTGTCCAGGTATGCCTCGCCCAGACGTCTTTCCGGTCAAAAAAATAATTATATTCATTATTCTAATAGAAGATAATCGAAATTATTTATCAGGTGTTAATTCTGCAGAATTATGATAGTCGTGTCAAAAATGCGAATATCCCACCCTAAAAAGCTTTTAATAAAGTAATTTTAAAAAATAAAGAGATGCTTTTTTATGCACAAAAAAGATCATTTTCCTGCAGAATCACAATGTGGTGAATTGAATCGCATTCAGAATGGAGTTGGCAAAGACATAAACAGAGTCTGGAGTAAAGACCTACAAGATGTAGGCAAGGAGAAATCCGAAGTCCGACAGAGAAATCTGGCCAATAACGATCGAATCCAGGGGATTTCTGGGGGAAAGGTCTGAGCATTGACCTCTGCATTGAAGAATTGAGGGACAATATAACAACCTTTCTGTAAGAAGGAAAAATGTTGCATCAGACAACGTGGACTCGCTAGACTTAAACTTATTTCAATTTGAAACTTCCCCCTCTCTTTATACATCCTTACAGGTCAATTTTACTTAATGATTCCTTTTTTAAAAAATATTCATTCATTCTTAAAATATAAAATACAGTTAAACCTGTCTATAGCGCACCCTCTAAATAGCGCCTCCCTCTCTATAGCGCCCAATTTTAAATACGTAGTACCATGTGATTTACATTAAAAGTGACCTGTCTATAACACCTCCTCTCTATAGCACCCTATTTTGGTGAGTCCCAAGAGGAGGCGCTAAAGACAGGTTTAACTGTATATACACACTCTAAGGAAAAACTATCGCAGCAAGAAGTTATCGGAATGGGGTAAAATTTGGTAGATGTAATATACATATATAGAAATATATGAATTAAATTCTCAGAGAAATGTTTTACTAGAAGATATAGAGATACATATGGCAAACTAATCAATAAGGGGTTGGCACACCTTAATTATAAGGTTGACCCAATATTAAAATTATAATATAATATTAATATTTTTTGAAAATAGAGCAATCCACATTTAGATCATTAGATAATAAAAAGGCATATATTGGATTTAATAAAAGATTTATTTTGCCAATATTTCGGCTGGCTGAACGCCAACCTTTATCGAGGCATTACATTTTTGTATACACAAACTCAGCGCCGCATAGTGTTATGTATAAGGCGTTCAGCCAGCCGAAATATTGGCAAAATAAATATTTTATTAAATCCAATATATGCCTTTTATTATCTAATAATATTAATATATAAATACAGTATAACCTCGTTAATTCGACACACCCCAATTCGACACTCGGCGATAATTCGACCATGTTCCGATGTCCCGACCTCCGGCCTATCAAATAACAAACCGTAATTCGACAGTATCGATAATACGACAGTTCCGATAGTTCGACCATTTTAAAATTCGAATTTCGACAGTTGAATGTTATTTTACATGCAACTTTACCGCTAAACGGTATTACGGCGGCGACGATCGGCATCGGCGGGCGGCGACGATCGGCAACAGCGGGCGTCGATACGATCGCGCCTGCGCACTTTTGGTTTCTGGTTAGTTTAAGTTTCACTTTGCAGTGCCGTTGCGCAATTTCGCGGATGTTATTGTTGTTTTTTTTACGCGGGAATTTCGGCATCATGCGCTAACTAATAATAATTTTTATTTTTTTATTTTTAACATTGAAATATTTTAGCTATTTTTAAATTTATAAATAATTTCTTTTTAAATAAATAAATCTTTATAAAATGATCCAACAATGATTATGATAACATTTTATTTCAATATTCCATTTCTGTGTTATTATAAAAGATTTAAACACAAAATCAATAACACCTGCAGCAGCAGTGGATGCCTTTAATACATTAAAATTTATTTATTAAAAGACATTTCAGAGGAAGAAAGTGTTACGCAAACTTTGACTTTAATCATCATCGATGCCACGTCACTACTATGACGTCACTACTTCCAACTTCTACCTTCAAACTTGCTGTTATTGTTTACCGCTAACTTGCCTTAACAATATATGTAATGGAACAAGTCGTTCCTTAAATAAATATATATTTGTTTTTATCTAAAGGGATGTCCTCGTAACTACAACATACGTGAGTACAAAAACAACCAGAAATCCTCAAAAAGAATAACCTATTTTGCTAAGCCTATATCAATTTGGTAGCAGTGCGTGGTTTGGGCGCGCGAATTGGACTAACCGCCAATTGATCCATTTAAATCAAAAGGAAATTAAATAATTGGACTAACCGCCAATTTAGAAAGAAAAAGTTGAATAAAAATGGATACACATAACTTAGCAAAAATCGAACAGTTAACAGAAAACAACTATACCACGTGGTCCATGAAAATGGAAGCAATTCTAGATTCAAAAGATCTCTTCGAGGACGTAATTGTTGATGACGAACCAGACTTAACAAAAGATAAACTAGAATATGATATTTGGAAGAAAAAGAATCGGGAAGCATACAGCCTAATAATATTGTCACTTTCGGATGACTTAACAATCATCTTTCGAGGCGATAAAAGAGCCAAAAGAATTTGGTACGACATAAAGAAAAGGTTTGAAGGATCTCTAGAAAATAAAAGGATAGACCTAATGTTGGATCTAGCCAGACTAAAATTGAACCCAAATGAAAATGTCAACATGTATATTGTACGAGCACAGAAACTGGCACAAGAGATCACCCAGCTAGGAAAGACTGTAACAGAAAGAGAACTTGTACGGTACATTGTTGAAGGACTCACACCTAACTTTGACACGATCGCAGCAGCACTGTCAATAAACAGAGAAATCTCCTTACCAGACTTGAGACAAACTCTACTGGATTTCGAGAAGAAAAGACAGGACAGAAGCAAAAATCCTGAAAATGCTTTCAGATCATCAGGCAACCAATTCAAAGAAAAATCATGCTTCATTTGCAAAAGAAAAGGACATTTCAAGAAAGACTGTTGGTTCAACCCTAACAACAAAGGAAATCAAAATAATACAACAAACAAAAATAACATGGCCAGTACAAGGAACTACCATAAAGGACCAAAACAAAACAAAGACACAGCCAGATCAGCAATCCAAGAACGAACGGAGGAACCATCCCAACGAAAAGACTCCACTTCAGAATACGCACTACATGTAAGCACAAGGGAGGAACACCCGACGACTCAGGACGTGTGGATAATTGATTCTGCGTGCACAAGCCACATGACTTCCCATGGTGAATGGATCGAGCACAAGACGGAGGATAGAAGAAGCATACAAGTGGCAGAAGAAGGGAGGCACATCGAATCTACCTCATCGGGATTAATCCAAGCTACTGTACAAGGTAAGGACAAACTTAACAACGCTGTAACCCTGCATAATGTCCTCCATGTACCACACCTGAAAGGAAATCTAATGTCCATTCCAAGCGTAGTAAGAAGAGGGAACTCTGTTCTTTTGAACTCTGAAGGAGCATACATATACTCTTCTGATGACAAGCTAATAGGAACAGGCAACTTTGATGGTAACATGTACACATTGAACCTATCACGTTTATCTGAAGCAACTCATGTCCCAAACGAACATTGTTTGATTTCAAAGGACAATTCTAGGACTGCATGGCACAGAAGGTTAGGACATCCTAGCGACAACAAACTAGACCTGATTTTGAAGAACAATCTTCTAAAAGGCTTGGACTCTATAAATGGTACCCTTGATCAATGTGATGCTTGCTCTTCGGGAAAAATGACCAAAGTACCCTATGTTCACACAGATAGCAATCAGGAAAGCTACCCATTTGAAGCCATTTATGTCGATCTCTGTGGTCCAATGAGAATAAACTCCTTGGGCGGAAGTAAATATTTCTTGACCATCGTAGATGAATTTTCTAGGAGAATATTTGTAGAATTTCTCAAAGATAAACTCTCAGCAGCAGAAATTTTGAAGAAGTTTATTGTAAAGAGAGAAAACGAGCTAAACTCAAAACTAAAACGACTTAGAACAGATAACGGAACAGAATTTATCAATAAAAACCTTGAAACCTTCATAGAATCCAGAGGAATTAAACATGAACTAACTACACCGTACACCCCAAGAAGCAATGGGAGAGTTGAAAGAGCTAACAGAACACTATTAGACAAAGGCCGAACACTTCTGGCAGACTCCCAATTACCCCTACACTTCTGGGCAGAAGCTGTGAATACAGCTGCATATCTGTACAATCTAACTCCCACAACTAATGACCCAGACACTACCCTTATGGAAAAATGGAAAGGTAAAAAGCCATCCGTCTCTCACATCATGAGATTTGGTTGTGAAGTCTTCTATAAACTCGAGAATCATCAAAGACACAAACTAGAAGCTAAATCTAAGAGAGGAATATTTGTAGGCTATTCAAGATGCAGAAGAGCTTATCGAGTATTTGATATCACAGCGAGAGTCATTCTCGAAACCGCAGACATTCACTTCAGAGAGAACAATAATGTCATCTTGGAAGAAAAACAAAATGATAATAATACGGACACTGACACATATTTCTTCATTCAGGAGGATGAACAACTGGACAATCATGTTCTATCAGATGTTGATATTGAAGAGCCAGCACCAGATACCATGATCAACAGACAGACAGAGTCAAGTGAATCAGACAGACCACAAAGAACTCGAACAATACCTAAAAGATTCGATGACTACGTTCTGGCTACTACGAATGAAACCATTCCGAAAGACTATGAAGAAGCCATCGCATGCGAAGACAAGAAACATTGGGAGAACGCAATGCTTGAGGAAATACAGAACATGTACTCGCATCAAGTATGGGAACTGGTACCTAGACCTGTAAACGCTAAAGTTGTCAAAAGTAAATGGGTGTTCAAAATATCTAAAGACCAAGAAAACAAAACTTACAAAGCTAGACTTGTTGCAATGGGATACAACCAAATCCCAGGAAGAGATTACAACGAAAGTTTCAGCCCTGTAATTAAAAATGCCACCCTCAGGACTGTTTTGTCAATGGCAGCAACAAAAGATTCAGTCATTAAACTATTTGATGTAAAAGCAGCCTATCTAAATGGAAACATTGAAAATACAATATTCATGGAACAACCTGCTGGATTTGTCCAAGACAGAAACAAAGTTTGCAAACTCAACAAAAGTATTTACGGTCTACCTCAATCCGGAAGATCGTGGTATGAGAAATTCAGTCAAGTACTTCATGACTGTGGACTGGAAAAACTTAAATCTGATCCTTGCCTATTTAAATGGAAGAATGAAGACAAATACTTCTATGTAGGGATATATGTTGATGACTTTATCACTGTCTCAGATTCTGAAGACACCTCAAACAGATTCATCAATAAATTGAGACATCACCTGGAAATAAAGGATGTAACATGTAAAGGTATGTTTTTGGGAATCAAGATCATACAAGACAAGGAGGGAATTTCGCTACAGCAAAGCCACTATGTACAACAAATATTGCAGAAATATGGAATGGAAAATTGTAAGGAAGTTCCAACACCAGGTTCCAAAGAAATCAATTTGGATAATCATATTGAAGATGACAATTGTGAACAGCACACTTACCAGGAAGCCCTTGGAATGCTAATGTTTCTAGCTGTTAACACCAGACCCGACATTGCTTACATCACTAGCAAACTTTCACAGTACTCCAGACAACCAAAACAGATGCACTGGACAGCAATCAAAAGAGTTATGAGATACCTACGAGGAACAATTGACCTAGGAGTGAAATTTGAAAGAGGGAAGACTGGAATCCTGAAGTCCTACGCCGATGCCAGCTGGTCGACCACTCATGACGGAAAATCCTACGGCGGATATGTATTGAAGCTCGGCGAAGCAACTATAGACTGGAAAAGTAGTAAACAACCACTCGTCGCCCTCTCCACAATGGAAGCGGAAATGATAGCTGCTTGTGAAAGCTGCTGTCAAATCAAGTGGATAATAAACCTGTTACGAGAGCTGGAAGAATGGAATTTCATGGAAAAACCAACTGCGATCTATACAGACAGTCAGTCATTGATCAACTGGATCTCCAGCCCTAAACAAAGCAGTCGCTGTAGACATATCAACAGAAAGTACCACTTCTTGAGAGACTGTTGTGAATCCAGAGACATCTGCCTTCTGTACAAGCCATCCCAGGACCTGGAGGCGGATATCTTCACAAAGGACCTATCCCGAGACCAGATGAAGAAACACCTGGAGAGCCTCTGCATCGTGGGAATAAAGCCAAAGTAAGGAGGGAATTGTTACGCAAACTTTGACTTTAATCATCATCGATGCCACGTCACTACTATGACGTCACTACTTCCAACTTCTACCTTCAAACTTGCTGTTATTGTTTACCGCTAACTTGCCTTAACAATATATGTAATGGAACAAGTCGTTCCTTAAATAAATATATATTTGTTTTTATCTAAAGGGATGTCCTCGTAACTACAACATACGTGAGTACAAAAACAACCAGAAATCCTCAAAAAGAATAACCTATTTTGCTAAGCCTATATCAGAAAGGCATGCATGTTTTTTCAAAATGCCATCTGGAATACATCCTGAATAGGATTTCAGTGCAAAAACAGATATCTATAAAGGAATTTTTTAAAAGATCTTCATGATTATTTTAAAATAATATTTTAAAATTTTCTTTTTATTTACCATATTTATTTCCTTTCAACTGCTATATTTTTCAATTAGAATAAAATATTATTTAATATATTATATTTAATATTTTAATGTCTGTAGAGTTAATATTTGATTATATTACTGAAAAGAAACACATTGCCAATAAATTTATTTGTTACAATTATTTATGTTTCTAAAATATGTATTAATGCCATTTTGTCACTGATACTAAAAGTTAATCATGAAAATAATATAAAAACACACAATGGTTTCAATTAATATCATTAATTTATATTACAAAGCTATTAAAAAATATATATTTTAGCGAGTTAGATGATTACCTAATCATATAACCATATAACCTTAATTCAACACTTCCTTTAATTCAACCGAAAGCTCTGATCCCTTGGGGTGTTGAATTAAAGAGGTTCGACTGTAATATTATTAAGGCGAATACATAATAATACATAATACAATTACTTTATACATAATACAAAGACATACATAACGCCGAATAATATTATGGCGATTAATATTGGTACAGTAGAACTACCTCCCTGTAAAGGACAACACCTAATTTCAGAGCCAAAGTATCCTTTAGAGAGAGGTGTCCTCTTACCGTAGAGTTTCCAAATAGTAAAAATGTTAATTTTGCAAATGAAAACTGTCCTTTGTGGATAGGTGTCCGCTAAAGGGAGGTTCTACTGTATTTCAATTTTTGCAAGTGTTAACGAACTTTTGGGACAACCTTGTATTTATACCAGAGGTTATTCAACTTGGTATAAAGTTGACGGCTGTCCTCCTGTGGTATAGCCTTCCATATTCTCTCCAATTCGCGATATGATTCCGTCGTGGTTGGGATGTCCTGTAGGAACATGCAGTTATTGTCATGTGCGGCCGGGTATCATCCTGCTGAAATGTAACCCTATAATTCCGTGATATGAAGGGGAACATAACTATACATAGTCGACGTACCGCTATGACAACCAAAGAGCCATCAGAGAATTGTAATCACAGATCATGTGGTGATCAACAATCAAGATGGTATCCCGCCACTGTTTTGGATGTCTCCAGACATGTCTTCCCTGGTCATCGAGGCTCAATTCGATCCGGGACTCTTCATTAAAGACCATTCTACTTCGGTCAGTCAAAAATAGGGTTGAATGAGTTTACACCACCACAAACTATATTGCGCTGTGCAGAGGTCGAGGTAGTCGGCACAAGGGATACCATGAGCTAAGTCCTCTTTCTCTTAACCGTCCATTAATGGTACATGCTGATGCAGCAGTTACATGTCGCTGCTGTGAGAGCCGCTCTGATGTTTGCTCGGTTCTCACTCTAAGTAAACCTTCTCGACACTGTGTTCGGCCATTCCCACCGTCCAATAGCAACATCTCGTCTATCCAAATATCAAGCGATACTCCGATTACCAGCTTCTTTAGTCCAACTTCATGTCCTCTCTCAAGTACTGACATATGTGCATGGTGTGTGTGAAAATGTCTGATAGGCATAGTTACTGTCTAAGTGAGTAGACAGAATGCAATTCGCAAAAAATAAGGACCTGGAATTGAAATTTCTCCTCTCTTATATACCTACCAGTTACTCAGTTGCAGAGTTACATGGGCATTAATTGTCCTCCAAATTGTAACAATATTTAGCCAAAACGTCTTTTCAAATAAAATATGTACACTTTGCATAACTCTGTTTTGTTAATTCTTTTTATTTGTTTTTATCCTAGAATGTGTATATTGGTCAGAAAACAGTCCAATCACATTTCCAGGTAAAGCGATATTTTATCAGATCCGGCCGGTAGAATTACTTTTCCCTTATTAATTAGATATATGCTAAGGTCCGAATGTAAGGGCATTGAAGTGTACACATTTTTTTGTTTATTCCTAGTACACGTGGTACAGGCCATAATAATCATGGTAGGTGACTAGTTTTACTGTAAGCGCACCACATGTCTACACATGTGAAAAGCAGTTCGACTTTGCACTTAAAAATATGCCAGAGCTCATTTTGGTTACTTGCACTCGCTGGTGGGGTTGGACTTTTGCAAGAATCTGGAGCCATTGAGGCATTTTTTTTATCAGAAAAAAGTGTCCAATGCGGGAATCAAACCCGGGTCGTAGCAGTCGAAAACCAACGGTTTAGATCATCCTTCCACCGACCCCCTGAAGTGTACACATAACCTGACAAAGGTTCAGGACACAAACTTCAGTGTAACCTAACACCGCAGCAACTCGAGTGCTAGCTCAGGATTTCCCCACGGTCAGGAAACTCCCAGGCGGTTCCAATTCACACAACAACTATCCTTTGTTGAAGCCGAGAGAAAAAAGTATAAAGTGTGATTCGAGACGAAATGCCCTTTTATGTTTTTGGGAGGGGTATTTAGTTTACTACAGGATGATCTAAATAAAAAGGATATTTTCAGGATACAGTTAAACCTGTCTATAGCGCCCCCTCTAAATAGCGTCTCTCTCTCTATAGCGCCCGATTTTAAAAATATAGTACGATGCGATTTACATTAAAAGTGACCTGTCTATAGCACCTCCTCTCTATAGCACCCAATTTTGTTGAGTCCCAAGAGGGGGCGCTATAGACAGGTTCTACTGTTGAAGTAATAATTCCTTCACCATTACGAGAAGAACGACTTTATCAAAAATGTGAAGCGAGACCTTTGCGTGCCTGAGCAGGAAGGGTTTGAACCAGTTACCTGCTTGTCTAATCTAACCCATCCCAGGGTCGAATTACCTATCCGAAAGAAATTAGAGTTGATTTTCTGGGCCCCTTACTCTATACAAGGAACAGAAATAGGTGGATAGTGGTGCTAACAGACTACCAAACGATATAGACAGAGACCAAAGTATTTCATTCTTAAAGGTTCTACTGTATCAAATTCTGAAATGTTTGTCCCTCCTACATTTCTTTAAAGCCGAGATCAAGCCGTATTTATATGATGCATTAGCATTACATCTGTTATAAGACATTTACACTATTTTTGACGGGTATGTTTCTTTTTAAATTAAAACAATTTTCTACTGCTCTTACAGCAAAGATAAAATAATGGGAGGACCTAGTTCATCAATGGTGAACCCTCCCAGCTGATAAGCCAGGCCCTCCCATTATTTTATCATTGCCGTAAGGGCAGAATCAAATTGTTTTATTAAAAAAAAAAACACACACACACACACAAGTTGTATTTGTAAAATAGGAAAACCTTTTGTTCGTTTTAGGGGGGAAAAAAGCCTCGCGCGCTACATACAAGTACATAAGCACCAATCAAGAAGGCCCTTACCAGAAATAGATTGGGAAGAAGATTGCGATAATATATTTTCAAATCAAATAATAAACGAGAAGAACGACTTTATCAAAAATGTGAAGCGAGACCTTTGCGTGCCTGAGCAGGAAGGGTTTGAACCAGTTACCTGCTTGTCTAATCTAACCCATCCCAGGGTCGAATTACCTATCCGAAAGAAATTAGAGTTGATTTTCTGGGCCCCTTACTCTATACAAGGAACAGAAATAGGTGGATAGTGGTGCTAACAGACTACCAAACGATATAGACAGAGACCAAAGCTGTCCTCAATGCCATGGCAGAAGAGATGGCTATAAGTTCTAAAAGGAAGATATTAATCTAAGACACGCGCTACTCCGCGTTACTTTATTAATAATATAGGAAGCCAATTTTTACCATACATCTGATGAAATAACTAATGAAACTCGAAAAATTAACCACATTTCCAGGTAAAGCAATGTTTTTTCAGATCCGGCTGGTAGCATTACTTTTTCCTTATTAATTACAGATATGCTGAGGACCGAATGTAAGGGCACTGAAGGGTAATTTTTTTTTCTTATCACTAGTACACGTGGTACAGGCTATGATAATCATGGTGGGTAGAATTAGGCGACTACTTTTACTGTTAAAATTTTACACAAAACAAATTTACTGGCAACGCGTTCATTTTTTAAATATCATCAAATATTTTTTCTACAGACCTTACTGCAATGATATGAGTTATTGAATGAGAGGGCTTGGCTCATCAGTAGTGAACCCTCTCAGCGGTTTCGCCAAATTAATCTCTAGACCGCTCTACTATTGTATTGAATTGGTTTGGAGTATACCCTGTATTTTCTATGGAAGGCAGCTTAGGGGTGCTTAGTGAACTATGGACATAAGCTTATAGGTTTGTAGAGGTACATACATATAATTTCAAGGTATTGCATCGAGCAAAGCTCTTCCGCAAAATATGTTTTCATAACCAATATATATTAGTAAACTAGCCGAATGACCCGGGCAACGCCCGGGTTTTACCCGATTAAATGCTTTTATTCAAATACTATTCGTTACAATTATAAATTAGCGCCGTGGATGTCATTCTTGTATAACATATAAATGAGTTTTAAAAATTGTAAAAAAAAATGCAATCGGCCAGGAATCGAACCCGGGCCGCCCGCGTGGCAGGCGAGCATTCTACCACTGAACCACCGATGGTTATGAGAAATGGCCATATTTGGGTATTTATTCCATTCACAAAATCAAACTGTGACAAAATTGATTAATAAGAATTGTTGCTTGATGACTCTGATAACTGTGTATATTAATTACTGTAAGTGCACCACATGTCTACACATTTGAAAAGAAGTTCGAATTTGCACTTACAAATGTGCCAGAGCCCCTGGGATGGGTTAGATTAGACAAGCAGGTACTGGTTCAAACCTTTGTGCTCTGGCACGCAAAGATCTCGTTTCACATTTTTGATAAAGTCGTTCTCCTCGTATATTATCATATTGTCGCAATCTTCTTCCAAATCTATTTCTGGTAAGGGCCCTCTTGATTGGTGCTTGTGTATGTAGCGTGCAAGGTTTTTTTTTTCTTTCAAAACGAATAAAAGGTTTTCATATTTCACAAATACGACTTGTGTTGCAAAAGTGAAAGTGATGATGGACTGGGGTGTGACAGCGCGGCAATCGGCTATTAGTTCCTGCTGCCACCACGAGGGGGAGCTACATTAAGTTTATTCTAACGGCCGGTCAGCTCTACCTTTGTTTGCTTTTCGTATCTAATCTTTCCTTCTATTTTGTATCTTACTGTTTTGTTATTAAACAATTTGTTATTAAATAATTACTGCCTGATTATTTTAAATTTACAAAACAAACTTTCCCAGTCAAATGGTCCCACAGAACGTCTGAACATACGTTAATAGATATGATCAGTATGTACCTGAATGGGGGTGAAAAAACTGGGAATTAAACAAACCCTTCCATTTATAACTCGACAGTACAAGAAACAACCAAATATTTTTCGTTCTTTCTATTTTATGGAAGACAACCTACCTGAATGTTGGATGACATTAATATCTTCATGAGAATTACATATATTTTAGAAAGGATCTCTAAGACTAAATAAATTGTTAAAAATAATACAATAAAAAAAAATCAAGAGAGGATGAAAAAGAAAACACCGAGAAACAAGCTACAAGTCAGGGGTATCAGTTTGAACCCCAATCAGAAAGCATGCGGAATGTGAAAAACTCCAGAGACGATATTTCGGCCCATACGTCTTCTTGAAGAATTTTTCCGACATGAATTGCTCTTTAAAATAAAGAAGGCATATCCTGACCAGGACCACATGTGCTTTTTAGATGGCAGAACGTCATCTAGTGAAACAGAAATCAACTAAACGTTGATATAGTCCGTTCCTTGATATTTGGCCAACCCATTTTCTTGATAAATCAAGAAAAGCCATCCACAGGCGATCAAGAAAATGGTTTGGCCAAATATCAGGGAACAGGCTAAATCGATGTTTAGTTGAATTCTGTTCCACTAGATAGCGCTCTGCCATCTAAAAAGCACATGTGCTCCTGGTCAGGATATGCCATATTTATTTTTAATATCAACATCTGACTTTTTATTTTTCTATTATTTTTCACGAATGACTATTGTGCCGAAAGTCAACCGAACGAATCCAACAACAGTTCATGTCATCAACTTCAAGAGAATAGAAGACAGTCATGAAGACACGGCCATTTCAAAGGTAGGAGAAATGTCACAGCCTGTATAGACTCTCATTAAAATTTTCATTATCACAATTCATTTTAAAGTATGAAATAAATTAATAGATATAAGAAAATTGACGAGAATTATCATTTTTGTAAGCTATAAATTGTTGTTATCTTGACTTCTCTTCGTTTCTTTATTAATTGAACTTCATTCTTAAATGAGAACTTGATTCGGTTTATTCTACAGCACATTGTGGAGAACGGTGAACAAAAGCCATCTCCATCCCAAAGTGTAGTGTAACAATTTATTTATATTGATAATTTATAGAATATATAATGCCTCCAGGGAAAAGTGTATTTTCAAAGCATTTTTATTCTCTAGCTTTCAGGCACGAACACCTTTCTACAGGAGAAAACATGGTATTTTTCCCCTGGAGACCTGATATATTTTATTCAATATTGATAAAAAGAGATTATTTTATTGAATAATTCATTGAAATAATAGAAACTCTTTAATAGTATATATAGAATACTTTGAATGTTTTAAAAATGTAAAAAATAATTTTTACTATAAATTCATAATTTGAATCAGAGAGAGATTAATTCCAGAAGATAGAAATATATTTGCACATTCACATTTATTTCTACAAGAGAGTTCACTTCATTCTCGATTGGCTTTAATGGAATATATGTATGGAATCGTTGGGGTAAATGATAAGATACAAGTTGAAATGAGGACAGTGTAACAAGACCAAATAAGTAGTCTATGCCTCTCTCTCTCTCTCTAATTGCAGTATTGTGTCAGATGGGAATACTTCATGAAGTTCATTAATCTTAGGAGAAGAGTTTATATATATAATACAAGGTTGCCCCAAAAGTTCGTAAACCCTTGTAAACAATTTAAATACCAATATTATTCAACAACAACAACAAAAAAGCCTTTATTTAGGGTCACTGACCCTATACAGGATTCACCAGAGGTATGCATAAGAACAAAGCAGTGAGACAACGGAAATAGCGATATATACAGAGTAAAAAGAGAAAGAAAAAAAAAACAAGAAAAGGAAAAAAAAAAAAATAAGAAAGAGGGAAGCAAGAAATCAACACAAAAAGAGTAGCAGTAAGAAAGTGAGGAGTGAGTATCACTTGGCCTTCTTCTGAGATATGGACTTGTGGAAACCATAAAACGCCGTAGCAATATACTTATTCTGGGTCATATTGTCAATTATTGATGGAAGTGAAGCACAGAGTTGCCCAGTTTTGAGCATAAGGGTTCTTCTTTCTTCTTTCAGAGCAGAGCAATCAAAAATATAGTGAGTGATTTCATTTTGTAGTTTTGAATTACAGAAGGTACAAGTCGGGTCCTCACCGCAGAGCATCTTGGTGTGGTTTTCTCTAAAAAAACTTGAAAGTATTCTAACTTGTGCGAGTAGTCTTACAACCGGGAAAGGAAAATCCCCTAAAAGGTATCCCTCCGTCATGAAAGATATGTGAATGTCTTTGTAGTGAGAGTATAGCTTAGATTTATCCATTCTTGTAAGGTCGTTTTGTATAGATTGGTCTGCCGCTGTTTTTAAGAGCCCTGTAATCGCGCTCCTCAGCGTTTCAGGGTCATCACAGGAAACAAGTGCAGGGGATCCATTATCGTTAAGTAGATTAGTGAGCTTTTTAATGAAACCGATGGGTGTGCCCGAAGCATTAGAGAGTTCCCGTGTTCTATTAAAACATATACGTGGCAATCTGTCACTGCTCATATTCAACACCCGCAGCCAATACTTCAGGGTTAATTTTAAGGCTGTTACACTCAATGAGATACGACCGGTTTCTAATCTGATTAGGTAACCTGGAGTGTATCTGGGCAGATTCAGGAACCTACGGATAAATATGTCTTGTATATTGTCCAGTAAGTCTTTATGCTCTGTTGCCCATAATGGAGCGGCATACATCAGGACAGCTCTCACTATTGTATCAAAGAGTTTGATTGATAAATTTATTGACTTTGCTTTTGATTTTATTAATATTGGGTGTGTGGCGTTAATTGCTGTAAGTGCTTTTCCTTTAAAGTAATTTGCCGGGTGAGTAGTTGTTATTGTTGGTGTCAGAGGGAATCCCAAGTATGTATATCTTGAAGTTATTGCTATGGGTTTATCATTCCAGAACCATCTATCCTTATTTGAGGGTTTACCTCCATTACGGAACACCATAATCTTTGACTTGGACTCATTTAGTGTCATTAAGTTCTCATCGAGATATTCTTTCAGTATTTTGATCTTCTTTTGGAGGTTTATCCTGGACTCACCTATAATTGCTATGTCGTCGGCGTACAGCAATAAATGGATATCTCCAAATTCTGGCAAATTTACACTCGGCAGGTCTGAGTTATTATAAATTTCGATTAAGTCCGTGATAAATAATATAAATAGCAGTGGGGAAAGTGGTTCTCCCTGGAGGACTCCCGAGTTTATCTTAATACTTTCCGTAAATGATCCCTTCCATCTGATAGCTATAGTTGCTTGTTCGTAGTAACTTTTGATCGTACTTATGAATTGGTAACTTATGCCTAGGTTGTAAAGTTTTTTCCAAAGTAGTGAGTGGGGTACAGTATCAAATGCCTTCCTTAGATCGACAAAAAAGACATATAGTTTTCCCCTCTTTTTTCTTAATGATAGTTGGATTAAAGTAGTTAGTGTAAATATGTGGTCAATACATGATCTTTCTTTTCTAAATCCCGCTTGGTTTTCGGGTATAACCCTTCTTCCTTCGACCCATTCCTCCAGTCGTGATCTTAGGATTGATGTGAAAAGCTTTGATACATTGCTAATCAGTGCAATACCTCGGTAGTTGGAGGGGCTGTTCTTATAACCATTTTTAAAGATTGGGTGTATAGTGGAATTAGTCCAAATTGCTGGGTATTTTCCAGTCGTCATAACACTATTGTAGAGTTGTTTCAACAGCAGTATGTACGAATCAGGGAGTGTTTTTAATACTTCATTGGGGATGCCATCGGGCCCGCATGCCTTGTTACTCCTCAAACCAGCTATCTCCTTGTATATGTCTGCATTGGTTATCTCTGAGTCCAATATAGGATCGTTCTGAGAAATCATATTATGTAAATTACAAATTCTCAAATTTTTCTCTGTAGTCATTAGTTCGCGGTAAAAGTTCAGCCAGTCCTGTATAGATATTTCTCCTTGGATTATAGATGTGCTTTTGTAGAGCGCAATAGTTTTCCAGAAGGTCTTTGAGTCTTTAGCATTTCTGAGTATTTCCTGTTTTTCATTATCATAGCCTTTCCTTTTTAGATCCAATAAAGCGAGATATTTCTTTCTGGAAGAAGCATAACATTCTCTGTCTTCCAATCTATTTGTTTTACGATATTTCTTCAGACTTTCTTTTGCCAGTTTTTTCATATCATAGCAGTCCTTATCGAACCACGGCTTAGATTTCCTGGGGCCGCCCTTAATTGAGTAGGTTATTTTTGCAGATGACATTGCTTCCAAAATTCGCTGATTGAAAGTGTATACAAGGTCATCGGAGGCTGGTATGTTTTTTCCCGCAATTCTTCCAGTTTCATTTTAAACATTGCGAGTCCATCGGCTGACCATCTATATCTCGTAATATTATAATCTTCCCGTTTGGTTTTTTTCTCGTTGAAGTTTTGGCCTTTTATCGTTAAAACCAAAGGATGGTGGTCTGAGTACAGTTGGTCATCGACTTTGAAGTCCAGTAAAATTTGTAGTGAACCCTGTGAGAGTATGCAATAGTCAATAGTTGAAGAGCCTCTTTCGGATATGTATGTAAAATCTCCATCTTTATCACCACTAGATCTTCCATTAACTATTGTCAAAGAATTATCTTCCAGGAAATCAAGAAGTTTATTAGACAGAGATGATATTATATGATCTTTAGCCCTTCTTTCCGATGTTAGGGGGAGCTGGAAATTAAGTGGATTGTGTAGTCCTCCCAACTTCCCAGTTCTGATGTTTAAATCTCCAAGTAAAATAATTTCTTTTCCATCTGCTATTTGCTTTTGAATGTATGTAAACAGCTTATCTAAGTTATACCAATATTATTCGCCATTATGTATAAAATAATTATATTATGTATTATTATGTATTCGCCGTAATAATATTATTCGCCAAGTAATAAGAAAAGCAACGTTTAAAAAACACGAACTTTTTTTTTTACTTATCCTTTAATTAGTCTAAATTAAACATGATCTTGGAGGTCGTGCTCATAAAGAAGTTCAAGAATTCTTCTTGGTTCTCTGTACAGGGATCCTTGTCCTTTCCAATACAATTTACTATATGTTGGGGAGTGACTTCTTCGGTTTTGCACCTAGTGCACATGGAGAAGCTTTTGGCTCCCTCTTTATAGGCTAGAGGGCGCAGGTGACCAGATTTCCATCTGGCCAACTGTATCGACTTCCTTCTGTTTAGCTGGAGGGTCTGTTTTTTAGGGTTTTCTATTTGGTACCAAGAACGATGGAAACTATCTCTATGGTTCCTTATCAGTTGTAGTTTTAGTTTGTTAATATGGTCCTTTGCTGATAGGAAGGTCTCGGAGTTCACTGCATCAGGATGTCCAGCTGCTCCTTCCTTTGCCAATCTGTCGGCCTTCTCATTTCCAGGGACTCCCACATGTGATGGAATCCATTTTAGACTTATTTTGGTATTTTTGGTATTTCTGCAGCAATGTTTTTGAGGAGTCTGTCTTGTGAGTAGTAGCAGTTTTTAATTGCAAAAATGGCGACTTTTGAATCTGTATAAATTATTATGTTTTTAGTCTCGTTTTTCTCTACGAGTTTTAGAGCTTGTAGTATGGCTGTTAGTTCGGATCTGAAAACTGACAAGTTCTTTGTGTTTTTGATTCTTCTTTTTATTTCCATACTATCTTTAAGGATGAGAACTCCACTGTCAGAGGAGCCATTCTCCACCAGTAAGCCATCGGTGTATATCTGTATGGTGTCTTTGTCTGCTTTTTCAATCCTCTCCATAGCAAGGCTCCTGAGTAGTCCGGGGTGGTCGGCCCCTTCGGAGCACACGAATTTTTGGGACAACCTTATAAAAGAAGCTCTTCTTCACGACTTGCGTTTCTTTTTCTATAGCGAATAGAGTTCTCATTGTGGTCTTAAATCTAGTCTGTTATTGGTAGCATGGATATAACTGATATCTGATGTAACCTATTGCTCAAGGACACCCATAGTGTGGCCCCCTGTTACAAATAGAAACATTTTCCACTAAAATGGAATTGTACCAACACGACAACCCCCACAGATTACAAACAACAACCATTTCTTCAAACTACTATTTACCTTTCAAATAGTTCCAGTTCTGCTTTGTGAAGTTATAAAAGGAAACGCACTTTCTGTTAGCTAGAGTCTCCATATATTTTTCTTTTATATTGTCACGAAATTGGTTTATGTAAATCAAATGTGAATCAAATGTCTCTATTAGTAAATATGTAAATACTTTTATGTTTAATCTATATATATAAAATTGAATGTCTGTCTGTCTGTGTGTGTGTGTGTCCTCTATGGATTCAAAAACCATACATCCAATCGCCGTGAAAATTTGGGATATTATTAGGCATATCCCCGGAAAGGTTTACGAAAAATAATATCTTGAATATCTTTAATATCCTTAGAGTTATTTGCAGATTTGTAGCTTTAACTCGCAAGCAGAGCCACCATTGAGACGGAGATAGGCTTAGGTTTGCTGCTCCTGATGACCTTGGGTCTGCCCCACCCCGTGAGAGAATGGATTCGCCCGGCCGCCAGTACCCACCGACCAATCAGGGCAGAGTTGGTGACACAGCTATGCCAAGTAGACAAGAAAAAAAGCCTCGCGGGAGCTTGCCCAAGATGACCTCCGGGAACTTCGTCCATCTTCCATAAACGACCATGAATTTATTCAACCTTATCGAGTATTTTTCAAGGGACCGGGAAAAAAATGTTCACTAGATAAAACGATGATTTTGTAATGTAGAAAATTAGGAAAGACAAAATTCAGAATGACACGGCACACAGGGACCGGGAAAAAATGATCACTTTATCAGTTTCAAATTATCAAAATATATCTATTTCTTTTTATAAGTTTATAGAGAATTGTTTTAACAAATGTTCGTTAGACAGACCTTTACTCGGGTACCGATTAATATTGATTTTATTCAACTTATCGAGTATTTTTCAAGGGACCGGGAAAAAATGTTCACTTTATCGAGAGATTCGTTAGACAAACCTTTACTCGGGTAAAACACGGGCGAAGCCGGGTACATCCGCTAGTGTTATATAAGGAAGGTATGTAAATTCTATAACTGATTTTTCATTTTCTAGTTTTGTTGTGAGGAAAACATTACTCACAAAGTTTATCATTTGATCAATAAAACTTAAATTGATATCACGACAATATTATCATTTAAAATGTTTTGATGGAAATTAACTTGGGAATTTTGTAATATTAAATTTGTATTAATACAATATAACCTCCCTGTAAAGGACACCTAATTGCAAAGCAAAAGTGTCCTTTAGGGAGAGGTGACCTCTTACCGGAAAGTTGTTATATAGTAAAAATGGTAATTTTTCAAATTAAAACTGTCCTTTATAGAGAGGTATCCTCTAGTGTGAGTGTCCTCTCATGAAGTTCTATTGCAGTTTTAAAAATTTATGAAAAAAACGAAAAATCTTAATATAAAAGTATTTTTTGTTAATACTATATATAATCCAATAAATTTCCTTTCTCTTACGTTTTTAAAGAGGTAAATAAATATCGTTTTTTTTTTATATCAAAAAATTATATTATTATTTGTATATAAGCAAATATGTTTCTTCACTTTTATTTCAATCTATTTATTTTAAATATTCCGGAAGTACTTATGTAGAACTAAAATATTTTAATAAAAACTCTGGGTGGACGGGCGGATTTGGTAATGTGTGTACATTCTGGAAATGTAGTTTGGTAGCAATTATATTAGCATCGTGCTTTTACAGATGAACCTAAAATCAAAACAACATAAAAACTTTATTAAATAATTCAAAAATTGATAATTCAAAATATTTTATTGACACTTTGTTAATTTAGATGGAAATTTTGCCGGGAGGATATTGATCTAAAGAGACAAAGGTCGCCTCTCCCGTCAAAATAGACGTCAAAACTAGACGCCATCTATTGACCTTCGCCACAAACTAGCGGCCTCGGGTCGGTGACAAAGCCACAACACCAGCTTTGGAAAACTGAAAAGCGTCCACCTAGAGACCATGGTTTCGGGCTAATGGCCCTCGTCAGTCTAGGGCGGACTTTATTCCATGAGATCCACACGGGATCTAATGGAATCTTGACAATCTGCCAAAGAGGTATTTATCTGGCAAAGTGGCTGGGCCAAATCTATGGCTAAAATATAGATGGAAATTTTGCTGGGAGGATATTGATCTAAAGAGACAAATGTCGCCTCTCCCGTCAAAGCTGGTGTTGTGGCTTTGTCACCGACCCGAGGCCGCTAGTTTATGGCGACGGTCAATAGATGGCGTCTAGTTTTAACGTCTATTTTGACGGGAGAGGCGACCTTTGTCTCTTTAAACTTATTTAATTGTTACAAAAATTAATGAAAAATTAAACAAAGATAAATGTAATTATTAACAATCTGGTGATAAAATATAAAAAACTGTTCTCAGGAAGGGAGGCTCCTCCACCTTGAGAAAGTTCTCCTCCAGACAAGAAAAGTATAAATCATTAGACATTTTTTTGTCAATTTAAATAATTTTATTGTCATATTGTCAATATATGCAAAAGTGCACAGTATGAACTGTTTTAAAGAAGATAATGTAAATATGCATGCATGATACTATTGCCCTTAAGGTACTATTACTATTTTTCCTGCATGCATCCTACATTTCTGCTTGGAGAATCTGTATAAGACTAAAAGGTCTTAATAAAGCTTTTTGTTTGTTGTTGTATATATATGCATGCTACTATGTACAATGAACATGGCGCCTCTGCCACTGCTGCAGAGTTTGGTGGAGAATCACCAGCGGGTCTCCAGCGACACCACGTATTTCGTGATCTACGAAGAAAACGTAGATCGCGTACTTCGCCGCTGAGGAGATGGTCATGTCGTGGTCCTCGAGACCAACTGGAAAGATCCAGGACTGCAGGTCCGGCGGCCGGCTGATAATTCATTAGAGAATTTGGATAATCAAACTTTTCTATTGTTGTTGTTGTCGTGTCCAATGAAGAGCCTCAGATGTCTCCATACATCTCTACCACAGCAGTCGCAATGTCCTCTATCTTGGGTGTGTAAAGCTGCTGCTCTGGGTCCATGACAATTTTCTGCAAGGCTGCGGCCATTTCTGAACATAAGAATATGTGGGTAGGTGTTAGTTCCACACCAGGACAGTTGTTGCATGTCCTATAGGTTCTTGTACCATCTGAATGTATTCCTTTATAGTGTTTCATTTTGAGTCTTGTTATTGTTATTGTAATTCTTCTCTCAGAGTTTATTTCGCATATTCGATCTTTATAAATAATACTTTAGATCTTCATGACGAAGAATAGTTTCAAATGGATTGTGTGCTATCCTCTAACGCCTAACAAATTTTAAAGATTTTAAACCTTTATGTAACGAGGCTTTATTTATCTCTTTCTCTTAAAAATATTTCTATAAAAGAACATTTCAACACATCATTTTTTGTTACGTAAATCATTTAAAAGTATATAAATTTATACATCAATTTTTTTCTCCCCGTTGAATATAAACAAAAATATTTCAAATCGTAATTCTATTGACATTATGTAGCGCTGAGTTTGTTGTTGACACACTTTAAAATGTTATAACACCTTGATAAAGGTTGGCGTTCAGTCAACTGAAATATTGGTAAAATAAATGATATTTTGATCCAATATATGCCTTATTATTTAAAGATTTGAAGTATAAACACAATCATTATTTCTGGGAAAAGAGTTCTGTTTAATGTTGAGATCAATTTTTTGGCATTAATGTGATATGTCCAATACAACACATAGCATCATTTACCTGCGAATATCTGAAGATGATATTTATTGATAGTGCTAAAACTTTTCTTATGATAAATAACAAATTTCTATGCAACACTCCGATAAACTGGAGATGGAAAATATTGGATCATCATTGGTGAACCCTCTCATCAAATGGACGAAATCGCTGGGAAGGTTCACCACTGATGAAGCAAGCCCCTTCGATGAAATTTTTCATCTTTATGAGCCAAATCATTGGTTTTCGACCGAAAAGACCCGGGATCGAACCCGCATTTGACACTTTTTAATAATAATAATAATACTCTAATGGCTCCCGATTCTTGAAAAAGACCAACCCCACCAGCGAGTGCAAGTAACCAAACGGGGCTCTTACATATTTGTACGTGCAAAAGTCGAACTGCTTTTCACATGTGTAGACATGAGGTGCACTTACAGTAAAAGCAGTCGCTAACTACCCACCATTATTATCATGGCCTGTACCATGTGTACTAGAGATAATTTTTTTAAAAATCGTTTAGTAAATACAGTAGAACTTGGATAATTGTCTTTAATTCAAATATTTATCTTGTTCCCTTGAATTTCCTATAAATAAACTATCCGTTTTTAATTCGATTTTTTTCCCCCCTTGGGCTTCGAATTATCCAAGAGTTCGACCTTATATAGAAATTTTTCTTTTGGAAAATTAACACTATATAATGATTTTTTTTCCACTATAAAACATAGATCGATTAATAAATCCATAATTATATCCGGTTCCAAAATCACTTTATTAGGTACCGCTCAACAAGAGCAACCTAGTTTCTGATAATTGAAACAGTGAATAATATGTAAAGTTATTCACATATTAAACAAAAGGTTAACGCGGGATACAATCCCAGGTTCATGACTGTCGGGAATCGAGGGTGTTACCTACTCGTCCACCGACTTGTATATCATAATTATATTTGTCTTTCTAAATATCATATTAAAAGATAGAAAAGATAAACTGGAAGTTAAAATAGATAAGAAAGATATGTGTTAACCAATCAATATAGATAGATAGAGAGAGAGAGAGCATATATCTTTGAATCCGATTGGCTAATGAAATTACATTGGGGAGCTAATCAGATATCTCCGATGGTTATTTCCAAAACTCTATTGCACATGCGCGATATTAATATTAGATGATCGTGTCCTTCATCTCTGACGGCCCAGAAATAATGGTATCAGAGATAACCGGTCTCTAGAGACAAGGGGCTTCTTTTACCCGTGGCATACTTCGAATGGGGGGATACACACGGTGATATTTTCGGACGCAAACTGGCATTATTTTTTATAAAATTACCTTTGTGTAGGATGCCTGAATGTCCGTTTTTTTGGTCGTTGAGGTACAGCTTGCACCACGCTGATGAGAGCCAACAGCCCGAAACGCGTCCGTGGTTAGCTTTCTTGATTAATCAAGAATGGGTATTTGGCCAATTCTGGAATAATTAAAAATCAACGAGAATAGTTAATATTTATTCCGATAGATGGCGCAAGCCATCAGCAACTTTCAGTTGCACGATAAGGAGATGCCTTTTTCATACTTTTATTAAGATTTCTATAATACAACATGTGATCAATAATTTCCAGGAATGAGACTGGATCACGTAAAATATTCAAAATAATGAAATAATTTTATAAGGACCTTATAGATAAAATATTTATCAATACGTAGAAAAAAAATTGTTCACACAGACGCACGCGCTCACGTTTTTTTTTTCTCGAATTTATAAGCTCGAGTATATCTGAACATTTTCTAACTTCAGTATGGATTGTATTGAAAAACAGCGAGTCTGCATAGAGTTTTGCTTTAAATTAAGGAAAACAGCTTCCGAATCATTTGAAATGTTGAAGCAGGCTTTTAAAGAAGATGCCCTATCACAATCGAGGACATTTGAATGGTTTTCACGATTTAAAGCTGGTCGAACAAGTGTCAAGGATCATCTACACACTGGAAGACCTTTATCGATCAGAAACCCCAATAATGCACTCGAAATCAAGTTATCGATCAAAGAAAACCCAAGCATAACTATCAGAGAGCTATCAGAAGACTTGGATATCTCTTTTGGAACATGCCAAACCATCATAAAGAATGATCTGCATCTTAAATAATCCCCGGCTAAATTTGTCCCACATCTCTTAACAAATGAACAGAAAGAGCATCGCAAAGATACATGCAAAAACATGGTCGAAATGTTTAATTCTGATCCCCATTGACTCAAAAATGTTATCACGGGAGATGAAACAGGGGTGTACGGATATGATCCCGAGACTAAGAGGCAATCAAGCCAGTGGCTAGAGCCTGGAGAACCAAGATTCAAGAAAGCAAGGATGATAAAATCGAAGCTTAAGTGTCTTCTTATCACTTTATTTGATGTTTTGCGACATTTAAGTGAGGCTGTGCGTCAGAAACGACCCGAAAAATGACCTCAAAAAAATTTGCTCTTGCATCACGATAACGCACGGCAGCATGCGGTCGTCACTCTACAACTCTATTTGGCTAAACACGGAATTGCTTTACTACCCCAGCCACCCTATTCTCCTGGCCTTGCTCCCAACGACTTTTTCTTAACCCTAAAATTAAATAGTCTTAAAACAACGTAGCTTTGACTCAATACCTGAAAAAAAGGAGAATAGGAAAAAAAAAATTAAAAGCGTGAAAGATTAGGATTTTTAGAGATGTTTTGATATCTGGAAAAGAAGATGGAACAAGTGTATAGATAGTGACGGTGATTATTTTGGGAAATTTTAAATAAAACTTTATTATTTAAATATATTTAGCATTCCTGGAAATTATTGATCACACTATGATATATTAGTTGTTAAATAGATAGAAAGATTGTCACAGAATAATCTGTGGTGGCCTACTCGGCTTATCCTCATCAGTCACGTGACGTCAGCGTTTTATTTGTAAATATTTAGTTTAGTTATCTGTCAGTTTAAGATAGAAAATAATTGTAAATACTTTCCTTGTTAACTTTGTTTTTTTTATGATTACTCTATGTTCTGGTCTAACTTATAATCTTGATATGGAACCATCTAACATTGACCTGAAGCCACAGGACAATGTAACAATATACACATTATATAGTCTTAGGGGGAGAGTCCTCGACATTTGGCCCAATCTGAGACTAAGCCTCTCATTGGTCGTGACGTCACAGTGACGCGCGATGTAAACAAAGGTTATGATTGGTTCATTGTTTTTTTTTTATTTTAACAAGATTTAATTATTAATATTTTAAATACCTGTGAATACTTTATATTGACACTATATTTATAAAGGACTTTTTATTTTTATTATTGACTCACCCTTTTTAGGGGGGGGGGGGTAATAAAAATATAAATACATAAATTAGATCATTCAAAAATGATTTTTATTTATCATTAAAAAGTATATTTGAAATCTTTACAATCGAATTTTCATCTAGATTGAAATTAAATATAAGGCAATAACATTCCATCTATAAAGAAGAAAAAAAACTAAGCATATATGAAATTAGATAATAAAAAGGCATATATTGGATTGAATAAAATATTTAATTGCCAATATTTCGGCTGGTTGAACGCCAAACCTTTATTAAGGCATTACATTTTGGTATAAACAAATTCAGCGCCGCATCTTATATAAAAATGTAATGCCTTGATAAAGGCTGGCGTTTAGCACACCGAAATATTGGCAAATAAATATTTTATTCAATCCAATATATGACTTTTTATTGTATAAATATTTAAGTATGGATTGCTCTATTTTCAGAGAACAATATATGAAATTAAACACATAAAATACCTTCCTTTCTGCGGTAAAAACATATATTGAGAGAGTTTGGTTGTCTCTTCAGTGATTAATCATCCATAAGTGAGTGAATTAATGCGTTGCTCTTGTCATTTGTGAAAAATGTTTTCAGACCCAACTCTTCTTGCAGAATCATCTGTCAGGCATAATATGACAATAGCCTTATGTTTGTCCCTCAAATTTTCCAGTAACTTTCGATAGGATTTCATTGAAGCAACATACAGTTGAATATTGATTACTTCTAGGTCTTTTTGACTCAACAATAGTTGATTGACTCAGTGTGGACAGAATTTGCACGCATCATCAGCGACACATATTCCGACTTGTAAAGCATCCCTTCTACAGTATCTGTTCTTTACTTCTAACTTACACAGAAATTTTCTGAAAGAATGCATTTAACATTTAGAAGACACCATATATACAAGTACGTGTATATCCACATACCAACAGAGAATTCGTGTATCCCAACTTCTTTGCGACTTCCCCCAAAAAGAGACAACAGCTTCTCCAGAGCATTGTTTCATGCAGTTTGAAGCTATGCCGAGATTTAGAACGTAGCTTATTGATACGCAGCCAACACTGTCCGAGGTTTAGTTTGTTGAAGGCTTAAAGGAAATTGGCCAATAGCCACTTGGCACTTACTCTGATTGCCGAAGCTAAACAGAAGGTCGTATCTTCTTTCTCTTCGCCACAAGGAACTGGAACATTTAGTGAAAAGGCTTGTTTTGAAATGATACAATAAAAAAATATATATATAAGTAAAACTGTAGAAAATGCGTTTTTATAGCAAATACAGTAGAACCTCCCTGTAAATAACACCTAATTGCAGAGCCAAAGTGTCGTTTAGGGAGAGGTGTCCTCATACCGGAGAGTTGCTAAATTATAAAAATGGCAATTTTGAAAATGAAAACTGTCTTTTGTAGAGAGGTGTCCGCTAAAGGGAGGTTCTACTGTAATTCGTTCGGTCATTCGGCTAGTGTCTTCATAAAGAACGTATTTCTGGTTAAATTCCGGTAGGTGCTACCGAATTTCACTCGATTTTTCAGATTTTAACGATTTCGGATTTTTGGAAATTTTATCCTAATCCATTTGATTAATTTTAGGTGTGTATTAACATTTTGTTTCGATGTGATAAAAATAACTAATGTATATCAATTTTCAAAATTTTTAAATCTTTAGATAGTAAGGCAAAAAAAAAAAAATCAACTTATCGACCTTTATTTTTGTTTGGACATTTTAAAAAATTGCATCGTCCTTGTCGTTTTACATAAACGTCGAAATTTCGAATGAAATAATTTAAAACCCCAAAATATAATTTTCCAAACCGATCAAATTTGTATATACAGTAAAAACTCCTTGAGAGGACACCTCTCTATAAAAGACAGTTTTCATTTGCAAAATTACCACTTTAACTATTTAGCAACTCTCCAGTAAGAGAACACCTCTCCCTAAAGGACACTTTGGCTCTGCAATTAGGTGTTGTCCTTTATAGGAAGGTTCTACTGTATTAACAACCGATATTTGATGTCTCTCCCAAGGCCTTTATCAAGGAAGGATCCAAGCAGATAACCGTCGCTTGGACTTAAGTCTGATCCAACACACAGTCCAAGAAAATAATGACATTGTATATCAGATCTATCTATCCATAGGTTGGTGACCAGGAAAAACATGTCTTCTTAGAGTTTTATTTCTATGGCTAATCTTTTAATGATATCGTAGGGCCTTCTCCCGACCGAAATTGTCCATAAGCTCCATTTTGGGCCTTCTTCTTCTTGATCTTCCTTCCATACATCGCTCCAGAAACACCCTTATCCGTTCCGAGTGTCGGACAAGAAGGACAAACATGTTGGTTCATCTCTTATCCTCCTCCTTCTGTAATGCCTTCCTCTACTGAGGGTAGGCCAAATGGTCTCTCCATACTTCCCGGTCCTCCGCCATCCTCTTCATCTCCTCGTAGGTGTGTCGTCCAGTCCATTGTTTTAGATCGTCTGTGTATTCCCGGTCGTCTCCTTCCCCTCGATCTCTTCCCCCGGAGCTTTCCCTCCAAAACTGTCAGCAATGTCTCTTTTGCTGATCCGCGCATCACATGTACAGAACACGGTAGTTTTCGTTGTTTTCTGAACTTTATCAGCTGGCGTTCTGTACCCATTCGATTGAGGACTTGCTTATTTATTACCATATCTATCCAATGAATTTTGACAGCTTTTCTGTAAAGGTATGTATCTCTTCTCTTATCCATAGCCTTCAAAAATACTATATCCCTCCTCGATATTTAAGACATCTTCATTGCTCAGTATTTCATTCTCCATGGTATACTCACCATTCGGCGCCATCTCCACATCTCGAATGACTGCAGCGTTATCATTTCTGTCTTTCTAAGAATCTAGCCTGTTGTTGTTGTTGTTGTGTCTAATAAAGAGCCTCAGATGTCCCCATGCATCTGTCTATCACAGCAGTCGCAATGTCCACTATCTTGGGTGTTTAAAGCTACTTCTCTGGGTCCATGTCAATTTTCTGCAAGGCTGCGGCCATTGCTGGGCATGAGAATATGTGGGTAGGAAGGGTCTAGGTGTCTGAGACATATACACACTACATACGAAGCTTTTGTTCGAATGTTATTGACTTCAAGAGACATAGGTTTTTATGTTAAGATACATTTTTCTAGTTGAATATAATTTTCCTTGGGTTAAAGGTTTTCTTGCCTTTACAGATGACTTAGTAAGTCTGAATCACTCTGCGCGGCTAGTTGTCAGCATCTGTATATATTACAGATTAATAGAACGTTTATAATCTAAATAAAGTTTTTTATACTACTTCAAGATGACCGACCCATTGCCTCTCGACAAGCTTTCAACGTCTTCCTAACCAGCCTGATTTTCCTATAGCGACAAATTACTTATCAAAGCCAACCAGGCTTTCAACAGTTTTATCGTCTCCATTGTTAAACAAAGTTAAAAGTAACCTTTACATTTGAAATGAGACTCAAACAAGCTATGATATGTATCAATTGTAAGCCCTTGAGCCACAAGCAGAAGTTTTAGGAGTCGAACAAGCAGCTTTTAATTTTCTTTTATCCAGAATCAAATAACTGCCATATCATGGCCAGAATAGATCTACCTTTCCTTCTGATTGCCTATTCTACTTGGAATTGCAAATCGAATTCAAGTTCATTTTAATACTTTGATCTCCAATAACGAAGAATGAAATGTAATATTGTTTTTTTTCTTGCTCTTACCATATTGCTTTGAACTTTACTGGAGGCTTTTTGGCTACTATAGCATTGTCCGACAGCGCAGAACTACCCGGCAACCTAATGAATAAAGCCGGTATCGAGTGGATGTAATGTTTGGACTTGAAGTTGGGTGCGGATAATGCGAAATCATCAATAAGGATTTTCTCAATTAATAATTCCAAGTAAGTCAGAAACATTTCCTTTCCATTTCCCTCAAAAAGAAGATTGATTTCCGAAGATCCAAATTATTTTGTATCTGAAATTCAAAATGAAGAAATTATTACAATAAAAAATTAACGGAAAACACTTAAATTGTAGAGTTCAGCTAATTGAAGGGGTATAATGTATTGTGCGCCAAAAAAAAAAAAATCTTTTCGCGTTGTGGAAGCAAACTTCTCCAAATGATCGCTGAAAATTGTAGCGGATCTCAAGCATAGCCTCGAATCTAAACACAGATGGCCTTATAGGCAACTTTCTACGCTTTTTCAAATACGTCTACGGAAAACAAAACAAAAAAAAAACTCCAGTAACGCTATTAGGATGACGTATGGAATTCCTTACTGTTTTTTTGAAAGAACGCAATCTTTTGATTAAGAAGAAGATACAAATCCTGACCAGGTTTTGTCATCGCACTTATCACTGGACTAGTGTCCGAACACCAATGGATTGCATTCATCAAAGTGGGACTCAGGTACATGCCAGACATTGTGGTGCATCAACATCGTGCCTGTTCTAGTGTTTGAAGAACTCGGCTATTTTGAGATGTAGAGTTCTCGTTTCCATGAACAAACATCATTCATACTCTAAGATGGGTTTCTTTATTCTTTTTCATAATTTCATTTCTCTCTCCCTGCCCCCTCGAACGAGGAATTCCCAGTAAGCGCGAGTCATCAGCTCGCGTTGATTACGTCCCTGCCCTTTGTGCACACCGCCCGTCGCTAGTACCGATTGAATGGTTTAGTGAGGTCTTCGGACTGGTTCATCGATCAGTTTCGGCTGTTATTTGAACCGGGAAGATTATCAAACTTGGCTATTTAGAGGAAGTAAAAGTCGTCTCTCTCTCCTTGCAGTTAGATCATCGCACCACCAGAGTCCGGAAGGCAGAGTTTATCCAGTAATTCACGCCCCAGAAGCCTTGTAGATGCCGAGTATTGCAGATAACAAAGCGAGTTCCCTTATAACTGACGTAGATTCAGTCAAAGAACTCGTATTAAGGTAAAAATTTATAAGTTCTATTTAGTTTGTAGCCACATACGGATATTAAAAATAATGAAAATATCTTTAAAAATATAAATTATTATGGATAAAACTTAAGGAAGCGGAAAGTCTTTAATGTTGCTTTCGTCTATTTTTTTTTTTTTAGGAGAGACAGAGGCAATTTTGTTCACACTTGGTTACCTCGTGTGCTTTAATAAAGATCACTGTGTAGCAAATATCTTTCAGAGTTATTGTCTGAATCCCGATATGCATGCTAAAAGGTACAACTTCCTTAAGTCTTGTGTATGAATGTATTTTACATGGTTGTTCAAAAAGTTCGTAAACATTTGCGAAAATTTTAAATACCAATATTATTCGCCGTTATGTATAATATCTTTGTATTATGTATAAAGTAATTGTATTATGTATTCGTCGTAATAATATTATTCGCCAAGTAATAAGAAAAACACGAACTTTTTGGACAACTTTATATAATGTGATTAAGTAAGAAATTTCTCTTTAAAAAATTGTTAGCATTGAAATTAAAATAGATAGAATAAATTTTGGTACCAAATGATGGGTATTTCCAGTATTTTGTGGCTGCAGCGGTCTGTTCTGACCAGACAGGTGACCGTGAACAAAGTGACTGAAGAAGAGCAGTCCGTCCAGACTGGATTGCTCCTTGTCCTTAGCTCGTTGGGATAGCTATCATCCCCTGACATATGTGGATATGGAGGCTTGAAGGAGACAGCCAGACAAACCACACATACCAAAGGTTTCTTTCGCTAGTTTGATAACAGCGGCATGTAGGTTCCATTTTAATCAAAAACAAATCAATCCTTATGTCTCTCATTTTGTATTCTCATATCTATTTATACCTTATATATGTGTATGAGTCTACTGACGGGGTATAGCGAGGACTAACTGACCTCCGCACGGTGACTAGGTCGTGCGTAGGAGCCCTCCCCTGCCTACGCGCCGTGCGTCGACGTGGGAGCCGGCTACCCAACACCACGGCGATACTACGGCCGCCCACGTTTATTGCTTCTTCTATTTGCGCCGATAGTGCCGGCCGTACGTTCTGAATAAGAGGGGCATGTCGCCCTCTGAACGCTATATCTCTTCTCTCGGCACTGCATCTCATCTCTGGGTACTACATATCTTCTCTGGGTACTGCATATCTTCTCTAGGTGCTGCATATATTCTCTAGTTACTGTATATATTCTCTGGGTACTGTATATATTCTCTGGCTACTGCATATCTTCTCTAGGTGCTGCATATATTCTCTAGTTACTGTATATCTTCTCTGGGTACTGAATATCTTCTCTGGGCACTGCATATATTCTCTGGGTACTGCATATCTTCTCTGGGCACTGTCTCTCTTCTCTGGGTTCTGAATATCTTCTCTGGGTACTGCATCTCACCTCTGGGTACTGCATATCTTCTCTGGGTACTGCATCTCACCTCTGGGTACTAAATATCTTCTCTGGGAACTGAATGTCTTCTCTGGGCACTGCATATCTCCTCTGGGTACTGCATATCTTCTCTGGGCACTGCATATCTTCTCTGGGTACTGCATCTCACCTCTGGGTACTAAATATCTTCTCTGGGAACTGAATGTCTTCTCTGGGCACTGCATATCTCCTCTGGGTACTGCATATCTTCTCTGGGTACTGCATATCTTCTCTGGGTACTGCATCTCACCTCTGGGTACTAAATATCTTCTCTGGGAACTGAATGTCTTCTCTGGGCACTGCATATCTCCTCTGGGTACTGCATATCTTCTCTGGGTACTGCATCTCACCTCTGAGTACTGAATATCTTCTCTGGGCACTGCATATCTTCTCTGGGTACTGTATCTCTTCTCTGGGCACTGCATATCTTCTCTGGGCACTGCATCTCTTCTCTGGGCACTGTATCTCTTCTCTGGACGCTGCATATCTTCTCTGGGCACTGTATCTTTTTTCGGATACTGCATCTTTTCTCTGGGTACTGCATATATTCTCGGCTTAATGCGCATCTGGACCCCGCACATCTTCCCTAGGCGCTGCATGCCTACTTTGATCCTTGCATGTTTTCTCTAAACACTGCAAGTATTCTATGGTCTTTACATGTTGTTTCGTCCTCTGGTGCTACAGTTTTTCCTTTTATAGATCCTGTACGTCATATCTGGTCCCAACACATATTTTACGAACACTGCACGTCTTCTCCGATCACAGATGGTCCTCCAAGACGACTACCCTATATTCAAAGACAAAATGATGCCTTTTGGTTGAATCATTACACTTTAGAGAAAGATTTTATTTCAGTAAATAAAAGCGTTCATAGAAACGCGCGTGGTCATTATCGGAAAAGTGACTTCCTTCCTAAAACGGTCGGTTAGGGAAATTTAACAAAGTTATCTTGTGAAAATATAAACATAGCTTAATTCGTTCAACGAACAGGTCTTGGACGGTAGCCAATCTCTTAAATGGTATTAAAGTTTTACCTAAATAAACTCAATGATAGTGAACATACAAGGTATGTCCCATAAGTTCCCGGACTGGGTCCATAAAAAAAAAAGGTAAGATTTTTTTAAATTTTTTTTATTAAAACTTTTCAAAGTAATCCCCCCTTGCTTCAACGCACCAGCGCCATCGTTTCTCCCAATTGTCGAAACAGTTTTTATAAGCCTCTTTTGGAATGCTCTTCAATGCTAACGGCGATTTTTCTATTATGTCATCCCTGGTGTCAAAATGTCTTCCTTTTAGAACTGCTTCAAGTTTGGGTAACAGGAAAAAGTCATTTGGTACGATGTCTGGGGAATAGGGTGGTTGAAGTAGGATTTGTGTCCCGTTTTTCGCCAAAAAGCTAGTCATCAAGTGCGCTGTGTGAGGGCGAGCATTGTCATGGTGTAGGATCCAGCCACCATTAGTCCATTTTTCTGGCCTTTTTTTCGAATCGCTTCCCTTAGACGGCGAAGAATGCCCAAATACATATCCTTGATAACTGTTTGGCCTGCAGGAAGATACTCGTGATGAAAAATGCCCTTTTTATCCAAAAAAGCGACCAGCAACACCTTGTTTCTGGATTTCAATAATCTGGATTTTTTGGGTCTAAGCTCACCCTGACATCTCCACTCGGCAGATTGATGCTTGGTTTCAGGATCATAGCCATAGACCCATGTCTCGTAGCCTGTGATTATCTTGTCTTTCCATTCCGGATCCGTTCTTGTCATTTCCAACATGTCCTCACAGGTTGCAAGCCGACACAGGTTTTGCTCATTAGTGAGGAATCTTGGGATGAATTTTGCAGGAGTCTTTTTGATTTGGTTACGATCCTTCCAATCGTTGTTTTAGAGATGCCTGTGTCTTGCTCTAGCTCCAGCAAAGTGGTTCGAGGATTTTCTTTTATCAAATCGGTGATTTTTTGCACATTTTCATCAGTCCTTTGAAATTTTTGGGCGTCCTTGACGAAGATCATCTTCAATGGAAATTCTGCCAGCTTTAAATCTAGAATGCCATTCAAAAACAATTGTTCTCTTTGGGGAATGCTTTATTAAGCATTTAAAAAGTTTCGGTTGCTGATATTTGAAGTTTCACACAAAATTCTATGCAAATCCTCTGCTTCAATTTTCGTTCCATCGTAAAATCGCCGCAGCGCTATGTGTAACCTTTAAATAAATTAGAATAACTTTGGGGCGCGTGCACGTACCGCCTCAATATTGGTACCACCGTGTAGCCAGATATTTTTTCTATAATAAACAGTCAAATTCATTTACATTTTTCATTTATTTATTTTTTTATGGACCCAGTCCGGGAACTTATGGGACATACCTTGTATTTAAATGATGTTAAATAGTATTTTTTAAATTTATTTAAAGTGAATTATACAACGCCATCAAACTAATTCGCAAGATTTGAAGTTTCACTAAATTCTTTACCTACGTCCTTTTTTATGTATTAATGCAATATTTTTTCTTTTTATCTTATAAAAGTACTAGCCGAATGACCCGGGCAACGCCCGGGGTTTACCCGATTAAATGCTTTTATTCAAATACTATTCGCTACAATTATTAGTTAAATTGGCGCCGTGGATGTCATTCTTGTATAATATATAAATGAGTTTCAAAAATTGTAAAAAAAAAAAAAAAAAAATGCATCGGCCGGGAATCGAACCCGGGGCGCCCGCGTGGCAGGCGAGCATTCTACCACTGAACCAAAAGCAAACGGTGACAGAATTAAGAACGCATGACGATGATAACTGTATAATATTCGTGACAGAGGCCACGACAGACGGTCGTGACTATATATATTAATTAATAAAAATGTTTCTGTTTTGCTTATATTTAGGATCATAACTTCAAGGCGGTATGAGGAATAAACCTGGAGCCCCTCTATACTCCAGCGTATATACACCCAAGTACTCAATTATATATTGAGATATTGATATTTTCACACACACACAGCTTTATTAAGACCACCGGTCTTATACAGATTCACCACAGGAAGAAAGGAATCATAAATGGAGCTCCTATACTCCAAGCAGCGCAACACCCAACAACAGCCTCAGGTCCGACGCATGTCCAATGGCCACACATTCCTTCGTGCATACATCAAGGTTAGCGTATCGCTAGTGTGGAATCAGCCGCGTTATAGACTTCGCTTTCATCTCCAAATGGATATTTTCTTGCCCCGATGCGGACAGTTGGCATGGGACAATTTCTGGCGGGAAATATAATGTCTTGGGAAATCACCACCTCAGTTGTATTCGGCCGTTACATTGAGAGGAAGACAGCTATGTAAAACTGACTTTACTATGTGTATATAGCTATGGATACTTTCATATGTAAATACTACTATGTAAAGAATGTTATGTAGTTAATAATTTTGTAAAGTACTGTTGGCCACTGACTCGTTCTGATGTAATCATTGGATGTGATTAATTTACTTAAGTCTACACGTTGTTCTAACTGTTGTAAATGACATTTTTGTGTACATATTTCATACGATGTACATATTTCAAGCTACTATTTATAATTACTATATGCAAAATTTGACATCGAATATGTAATTTGTGTGCTTCCCAATGTTTAATTATGTTAATTTCACGATAATTTGTATATAATTTCAGATTTACACGCAATTATCATAATTGTGGATATGGCGTGTCTTTGTAACTGTTAAATAAATAAATAATGTAGTTAATAATAATGTCTGAATAAAGAGTTTTAAAACGTAAAAATGACAGCTAGATTGAACACCTGGTCGATGCCACATTCCATGGAGCGATAAAATTGTGCTGTTAAGTTCGGAAAATCGGATTAAGAAACTTCGACCATGGTTAAGAAGACGAAGCGATATTCTTCTTCTTCTTCTTTCTTATCTCAAACCATCATAATTGGGTGAAGTAGAATGCATCTGCCTTTGTCATTAAGACTGGGAGCACTACTCAGTGGCAGGCCGACTTAGCTCCAAAAGAAATGGCCGCCTCTGACATGAGGAACAGACGCCATGTGCAGCCGCTCCTAACATGGAGTACAGATGCTGCTCATCCTGTATTCCTGGATTAGGAGCCCTTACAGGGTACTTTCAGCCGGGCCAGCTGAGCCCAGGTTTTTTAGTGAGCTTGTTACACCTCCCCCTCCTTCTTTTTCATCCGGGCTTGGGACCGGCAAAGGCGGAGTTAGCGATATCCTAAGGAACGCTAGCATAAGATGCCCTAGGAGAACAGAGAGGAGTTTAACGACAAGAATTGCCCTGGTCGTCCGTCAACGACACAGAGAGACTGAAATGTTCATAAAGTAAGAGGGATGCTCAATTTTGAAAACCACAATGCATCTCATTCTTACAAAAGATTAGCAAAGAGAAAGTTGTGCGCCAGGAAGTTCCCGTTTAATCTTGAGCAAGTACCTAGACTAGTACAAGATGGCAACACTTTCTATGCCTACCTACAGTCCTTATTTGGCATCGCCGGCATTCCTTTAGTTTCCTTAGCTGTCAACGAACAAAACTGCCTTTTGGCGTGGTGTTGTCTAAAAGGGTTACGTAAACAATCTCTTTCAAATAAAAAATGCTTTTATCAAGCAGATTTTTGCAAGTACAAAATAAAAACGGGCTTACAGGCTGTTGACACCGTGAGAGATCACAAAAGAATGATGTTTGTTGACTGTTGTTGATAACAGGGGAAATGTTCAGAATAATGGCGTCAGGTTTTGATAACAGAAGAAAATTAAATAAAGCGGAGGGTTGGTGGACGAGTGATCTAAACCATTGGTTTTCGACCGTTACGACCCGGGATCGAGTTTTATATGTAAATAAGTCTTTCGTTTTCTTTATGCTTACGCCTTAAATCAGGCAATACTTTCTCAAATGATGTCAGGTGCCATGCGGATGCCAAGCGTTGATAATAGATTGGGCTCAAAAATCCTACACTTTGTACTAACCATTGTAGAACCATATTCTCTCTCTGATAAATCTGAACATATAAGAAGAAAAAAGATGGCTGCCTTGTAATTCTCAAGGCAAAATAGCCTAGCTGCGAAAGCTTTAGACTTAGAACCTGATGTCCCTGGTTCGAACACGCTTTTCGCTATCTTTTTATTCCTTTGGGCTCAAAAATCCTACACTTTAGTTAGTATCCCGTAGAACCATATTATCTCTCTGATAAATCTGAACATATAAGAAGAAAAAAGATGGCTACCTGTTAATTCTCAAGACAAAATGGCCTAGCTGCCAAAGCTTTAGACTTAGAACCTGATGTCCCTGGTTCGAACACGCTTTTCGCTATCTTTTTATTCCTTTGGGCTCAAAAATCCTACACTTCGGTTAGTATCCCGTAAGTCCATATTCTCTCTGCCTTTTAATCTTCTCTAATCTTTAGTCGCAGGCAAATACCGGCTGTGTCTCGGCGATAAACAATTTCAGACTTCTATGTGGAATGCAAGTATATTCAAAATCGATCACCAAAACTTAAAGGAAATAAAGAAATTTGTTCATTCCCGATCATCCCGATCATATTTTTATGAAAAGGGTCAGCCACTCATTACGTTACAGAAACGACTACGTCTATTTTTTTCGTTTAAAGGAAAATATATAAATTCTAATCTATAGACTACCGTGATGGTCGGTCAACTAGAAAAGTCTGGAATTTTGACACTTGCAAAATTATGATACATTAGCGCACCATCTGTTATAAAAATCCGAAACTATTATAGACGCGTATGATTCATTTAAAATTTAAACAATATTATCTACTACCCTTACTGCAATGGAAAATGAATGGGAGGGCCTGGCTCATCGGTGGCAAACCCTCCCAGCGGTTTCACCAGTTTAATCTACCACACCGCTGTTTTTATTGCATTTTTCGTTTTTCAATACAATATAACAAGCTGTATGATAGATTAAACTGGCGAAACGCTGGGAGGATTCACTACTGATGAGCCAGGCCCTCCCATTAATATTTCATTACAGTAAGGACAGTAGAAATTGTTTAATTTTTGAAAGAATCATACGAGTCTATAATAGTTTCGAATTCTCTCTTGCAATGTTAGTAGGATTGAAATAATCTATTAAAATTCTATACTTTTACGTATTCTGGAGGCATATTGAAATTGATCACAAAATTTGAAGGGAAATATGCAAATTAGTCTATTTTCGACCATCCAGAAATCGTAAACCTTGTCATCAGCATTGAACGAGTGTACCAAATTTCGACGTGTTCTGTAAGTATATTAAAATGATTACAAGATTTGCAGACACACGTGGAAACAAGTTAAATAATAGCTTTTAAAAGGAGCTTAAAAGGCCACCATTTTGGAAGGCTGCAAAACAAGGTCGTGACGACGCCTTCAAACAAGGCCGCTTCACTACAAACGAGGTGTTTATGAATAAAGGATGAGTGACCCTATGAAGGAATCCGAGAAATTTGATAATCAATGTTTTCCTGTGTGGTCTCCATATTAATATCTATTTAATGAAAAAGGCATATATTGGATCAAAATATAATTATAAAATGATAATAATAATAAACCAATTTTCTACTGCCCTTACTACAATGATAAAATAATGGGAGGGCCCCTGGCTCATCAGTGGTGAACCCTCCCAGCGGTTTCGCAAGTTTAATCTATCATACCTCTGTAATATGGAAATTAACGAAACCGCTGGGAGAGTTCACCATTGAGGAGCTAGACCCTCCCATTATTTTATCATTGCAGTAAGGGCAGTAGAAAATTGATTTATTTTTAAAAAATAATCTTACAAGTCAAAAATAGTTCAAATTTGTTACAACAGATGACGGGCTAATGCAATGTAAAAATATAATTTATTTACTAATATATCAGTTGACTAGTTTTGATCCAATATATGTGTTTGAATTTTATATGTTAATTTTGTAATTATTCTTATTTTTTAATTCATAGAAGCATTTTTTCTGACAGACATATTCAATTTCTTATCATCATCATTTTTAATTGTTTTTTTCTTAGTTAGTTATCAAATCATTTGTAATTGTAGTTTCTTTTTTGTTTTGTTGTGTTACTTTTTAAGCAATAAAAGAACTAAGGTGTAATATTCAATTCAAGCATATGGAACTAACATCGATTCGCTGCGTTGTTTTCTATTTCCTCTTTTTGTAATATAAGTTCGTATGAATATTTTATGGGGATAAAAGATACAGACAGTTTTGATCCAATATATGTTGATTTAATTTAATATCTATTTATGGATTTCTCTATTTTCAAAACAATAAATATCTATAATGATAATATTTTGTGCAGTTTATAAATTCATGTGTTTAAACTCTCGATCCATAATGTTTAAGGGGTATTAAAAGTAATAAATAAAATGCTGGTTAGGTGCCCTATCCATAAATTGGTAAACTGGACAATACCTGGGCGGTCCATTTGGTTACTTAATCCTATAAGTATCACGGTACGATGCCCCTTCCTCTTCAGTTTACCATAGTGGAAAAACCTTGCATCCATTCTGGAAAAGTCATTGTCCGTAGATGACCAGACTTAAGTCTGGAAATCAAAGACTGTTGTTCTCTTGGGAGGACAGAACTGGTGCTTGTCCCTCCTGCTCTGTTCCATTCATGTGCAGCATTAGATTTCCATTCCTGCAGGCTTTGGGTCTTGATGGTACGGAGGAGGTCTGAGCTTCCTTCTACTAGCTCCCATGTGAGCATTTTCTGTTGATTCTACTCTTATTTAGGTAGAATATGTTTCTTATTCTGGAGATGCCTATTATAGCAGCAATAAAGGATCAACTAACTTTCTAGCTCATATCACCGTATATATTCAAGCTTATAAACCCTTTTTTCTTTACGAGATTCTAATTTCTTTTCTCAAAAGGTTAGATCACACAAATGTATCTAAAATGAATTATGAACTTATAAGGTATTTCGAGAGACAAATGTTTTTAATATAAATATTTCACAAAAATATCTTCTTTTTTTTTTTAGAAACCAATATTTTTATCCTTCAAGTAATTATACATATTTTTAACCAAATGGAGAAGGGGCCATATCGTTCTATTATTCCAAATACGACTCGATAAAATAGAGTTTAAAATAATTGCATTGTCATTGCGAGTAAGTAAGTAGAAATTTAGGGGGGCTCTAACAATCAAATTTATATTAAACATCAAATTCTGTACGCTCCAGGAACCTGGGTTACTTAAATGAATAAATATTAAACATTTTAAGGAAAAGGCTTTATATAACTAAAAAAAAAAAAAAACTAGGGTTTTCAGAGAGAATAAATAAATAATATAGTAAAACATAATAATATGCTGCTCAATTTCTTTATAGAGTAGAACTTTTCTATAAACCTATTTGCAGAGCTAGTATCCTTTATAGAGAGATTTCCTTTTGCCGGAGAGCAGCTAATTGGCAAAAAGAGTAAGGTTGACGATGATGTCCTGTAGCGAGAGTGTCCTCTCATCGAGGTTATATTGCATTAATTTATTTTGATAAAGTTTAAAATACAAGGTTTCCCCCTTAATTTCCAGGAATGTTCTTGTTGTCGTGTCCAATGAAGAGCCTCAGATGTCCCCATGCATCTCTATCACAGCAGTTGCAAATTCCTCTATCTTGGGTGTGTAAAGCTGCTGCTCTGGGTCCATGTCAATTTTCTGCAAGGCTGCGGCCATTCCTGGGCTTGAGAATATGTGGGTAGGTGTTAGTTCCACACCAGGACAGTTGTTGCATGTCCTATAGATTCTTGTGCCATCTGGATGTATTGTCATTCCTTTATAGTGTTTTGTTCTAAGTCTTGTTATAGTTTTTGTCAGTTTTCTCTCAGAGTTTATTTCACATATTTGATCTTTTCTTATTTTTTGTTTAATTATCTTGTATTTTGCCAAAGCAAGAGCGTCAAATACTGACATTTGTTCTTTACTTTGGCTCAACACACATACAACAACAACAGGAATGAAATCTTTAAAAGAAAATAATCGATTTGATCGATTTCTTTTGATATTATATATAGGGGATAATGACCTGGCTACACGATGTTACTATTATCAAGATCCTATCCGCGCGTTAGACAGTAATTCGTTTTTAAAAAGAGGTTTCTACTAAGTCTTTAACGATTTTTCAATTAATATAAATCTGAAATATCTGATTTGCAAATAATTCTGCATCAAAATTGAGCTATCAAATCCTTTGATACGATAAATTAAACGATGTCTTTAAATGAGCAATTATTTTAGTGTGGCATTCACGATTTTAAAATGGCAGCATCTCAATTGTAGATGTCCATGTCAAGGTCTTTCTATTTTAACAGACCAAAATACGACACAAGTCATCAAATTGAAAAAAAGAAAACTTCTTCTTTCTTATCTCCACTAAATCATATTAGGGTATCAAGTTTTTAGAGCTTGATTATTTTAATGATGTCTGCTAAGGATGAGTAGAGCTCATCAATGGATGAGTCAATACAGTCAATAATGTGTTTTGGGGTTGCAGGTTGAGAATTGCACTTAGTACATAGTGGGAAAACCTTTCAACCATTCTGGAAAGTCATTGTCCGTAGATGACCAGACTTAAATCTGGAAATCTAAGACTGTTGTTCTCTTGGGAGGATAGAATTGATACTTGTCCCTCTTGGTCTGTAAGAGTCATGTGCAGCAGTAGATTTCCATTCCTGCAGACATTGGGTCTTGATGGTACAGAGGAGGTCTCTTTCGTCATAAAAAGTAAACCTAGTTTACGGGAATGGAGATACAGGTCCAAAAATAGTAATTATATATATATAGATTCATTCTATATATAAAATAATATTTGAAGGTTTTCTCTCAAACGAGCAGAAGGTGTCGAAACAAGTTGGAAATGGCAAGATACAAGATAATCGAAGGCAATGAAACATGGTTAGGGCTCTGAAACCAATCCGGCAAATGATGAGGTCGGGGTGAGTCTACACCCAAAACATCAAGGATGATCAAATCCAAAACCAAGGTAATACTTGTCAATTTCTGAAAAATAAGGACATTGTATACCACAAGTATCTTCAGAAGGCACAGCAGGTAACAAAGTAATTTTTTGGACATTTCGAGACGTTTAAGGGAAGCAATTGGTAAAGAGATGCCAGGAAAATGGGCAACTACACCGATGCCATGCCACACACGGCTTATCGTTTCTGGATTTTTTTTAGGCAAAAAGAAATCGAAATCAATCCCAAACACAAATGTTCGAAGTTTATATGTTAATTTTGTAATTATTCTAATTTTTTAATTCAACAACAACAAAGAAGCCTTTATTTAGGGTCACTGACCCTATACAGGATTCACCAGAGGTATGCATAAGAACAAAGCAGTGAGACAAAGGAAATGACGATATATACAGAGTAAGAAGAAGAAGAAAAAAAAAACAAGAAAAGAAAAAAAATAAGAAAGAGGGAAGCAAGAAATCAACACAAAAAGAGTAGCAGTAAGAAAGTGAGGAGTGAGTATCACTTGGCCTTCTTCTGAGATATGGACTTGTGGAAACCATAAAACGCCGTAGCAATATACTTATTCTGGGTCATATTGACAATTATTGATGGAAGTGAAGCACAGAGTTGCCCAGTTTTGAGCATAAGGGTTCTTCTTTCTTCTTTCAGAGCAGGGCAATCAAAAATATAGTGAGTGATTTCATTTTTTAGTTTTGAATTACAGAAGGTACAAGTCGGGTCCTCACCGCAGAGCATCTTGGTGTGGTTTTCTCTAAAAAAACTTGAAAGTATTCTAACTTGTGCGAGTAGTCTTACAACCGGGGAAAAAAAATCTCCTAAAAGGTATCCCTCCGTCATGAAAGATATGTGAATGTCTTTGTAGTGAGAGTATAGCTTAGATTTATCCATTCTTGTAAGGTCGTTTTGTATAGATTGGTCTGCCGCTGTTTTTAAGAGCCCTGTAATCGCGCTCCTCAGCGTTTCAGGGTCATCACAGGAAACAAGTGCAGGGGATCCATTATTGTTAAGCAGATTGGTGAGCTTTTTAATGAAACCGATGGGTGTGCCCGAAGCATTAGACAGTTCCCGTGTTCTATTAAAACATATACGTGGCAATCTGTCACTGCTTATATTCAACACCCGCAGCCAATACTTCAGGGTTAATTTTAAGGCTGTTACACTCAATGAGATACGACCGGTTTCTAATCTGATTAGGTAGCCTGGAGTGTATCTGGGCAGATTCAGGAACCTACGGATAAATATGTCTTGTATACTATCCAATAAGTCTTTATGCTCTGTTGCCCACAATAATTTTTTAATTCATAGAAACATGTTTCTGGCAGACATATTCAATTTTTATCATCATCATCATTTATGTTATTGGTTTTTTTCTTAGTTAGTTATCAAATCATTTGCAATTGTAGTTTCTTTTTTGTTGTGTTCCTTTTTAAGCAATAAAATATATATAGAACTAAGGTGTAATATTCAATTCAAGCATATGGAACCAACATCAATTCATTTTTAAAACAAAGAAAAATCATAAGCTTATGCAACTTTCACTTTTCATACGGGGGGTCGGTGGAAGGCTGGTTAAACCGTTTGGTTTTCGACCACTAGGACCCGGGTTCGATTCCCGCATTGGACACTTTTTTATGTTTAAAGAAAAAAATGCTCCAATGGCCCCCGATTGCAAAAGTCCAACTCCACCAGCGAGTGCAAGTAACCAAACGGGGCTCTGGCATTAGTAAGTGCACATTTTCTTGCCCAAAAAAAAAAAAAAATCTAAATGAGAAACATACCAGTGTTCTAAAATTTTTGGCTTTTAGTTTTTAGATCTACGTACTTTTATATACCTTCACTAACTTCTTATTAAATTAAACTCGCTTTTTAATTATGTCAGAATAAACAGTCTCACAGGCGCCTTAGAATCATTTTTTTTATTAAACGTTTACTATTGTTTTCAAAAAGACCGAAATTTTTCTTTGCCACAGCTTTTACAATATGTTTATACTTTGTGTTCGCGTTGTATTGTGTTTCCATTTTTTACAAAATATAAAATAATAGAACATTAGCTCCAACTACGAAGGAATCTAGAACAACAGCCAGTTAAAGCTTTATTGAAGTTTACCTTAGACCAGAGGTTGGCAAACTGCGGCAACATGCGACTCTTTGGATATGTAGTTCCATACGTAAATATTATTTATGTGAGTACTATTTATTGTTGGCAAGAAAAAATGTTGTGGCTCTTTAAAAACTTTGAAATTTTGTAAATTGTAATTTTTGACTCTTCCGACTCAAAAGTTTGCCGACCCCTGCCTTAGGCTAAATAAAATAAGAAATAGAATATTAACACAGGCGATGGGGAAGTTTCAAGAATTATTAAATTTAATCAAAGTATTCTCACACCCGCCGTTAAAATTTTCCATTCCAAATAACGATATAAAGTTTCAGATTCCTATACTATATAAAAACAATCTTAATATTAAATAAATTATTCTGCACAGTTTGTTCTCTGGTCCAGGGTAGTTGGCGTTCTGCTCTCCAGGAACCTAGGTTCTAAATATCTCTCTTGTTCTTCCGTCTCAAAATCAACTTCCAATCTTTGTGCCTCTGATATTTCCTGAAATATTTCATAGATCTTTGTTTTCTAGACATTATATTTGATGGGACAATCTTAAAACTCTTTCTTCTCCAGTTTTTGCTCGATTGTTTTGCTGCATCAGCAGCTTTGCGTTCATTTTCACTAAGTAGATTTTCTTAGTCTTATCATTTCCAGGAATCCTGGAACCTCAAGAGAGAGATCTTATCATATTCTAGTTACTGATTTTAATGCTATTGTCATATCGAAAACGAGGAAAAACAAACCTCAGAATAACAATTTATTCAATTCCAAAAAAATTAAAACATGGAAAGCAAATAAACGCGTTCAACAAACAGGTATAGAATAACAGCCAGTTCTAGGCCTTATTAAAGTTTTACCTTTATAAAGTTAAAGTATGTATAAGACTACCCGGATAGTTGACGTTCTGCGCTCCAGGAACCTCGGTTATAAATATCCCTCTTCATACGACAAATTTTTATATAATATAAGACTATATATATATAAATATTAATACAAATTGTGGTTATCACGATTTTATATTTCAATTATTTCCATTTCAGAAGCCTTGAAGAAGACAAAAATTTAAGGGTTGTGATAAGAGGATTTGACCAGTGCATTACAATATACTATAGTACAATATAGTACTAAATTCAAGAAGATCTTGAAAACCAAGGGTTTGAACCACAAAAACTAGCCAGGCTTCGTAAGGCGGTCACTAAAGTGGAGTTACAACTAGTACATCTAACTCTACAAAAAAACCTCGCAGAACAAACAAATATTTGATAAAACTTACATCTGTGACATGATCTGCAAAATTGAGCCATATAGGGTGGTCCTGGACAAAATGTTGAAATTAGAAAATTAAAAACTATTTTAGACGCGTAAGCTTCTTTTTGAAATTAAACAATTTCTATTGCCCTTACTGCAATGGAAAAATTAATGGGAGGGCCTGGCTCATCAGTGGTGAACCCTCCCAGCGGTTTCGCCAGTTTAATCTACCATACCGCTGTTATATTGCATTTTTCGATCTTCTTTTATATAGTGATACTGTTGCTAGACTCTTGGAATGGATCGAAAAATGTAATATAACAGCGGTATGGTAGATTAAACTGTGGAAACCGCTGGGAGGGTTCACCACTGATGAGCCAGGCCCTCCCATTAATTTTTCCATATTGCAGTAAGGGCAGTAGAAATTCTTTAATTTCAAAAATAATCTTACACGTTTAAAATAGTTTCTAATTTTCATAACAGATGGCGCGCTAGTGCATCGTAATATAAATGCTGAAATTATGGCCACTTACAATACGAATGCCGACACGATCTGTAAAACCACTTTACATCTGCATGCGCAAAATACCAGACAACCCTCCTCCCTTAAATATGCTAACTGCCAAGGAGATCACACAGCACACGTAAATTTAAAAAAAGCCTGCGAATATAATAATAATTAAAAAAGATTCTCAGACCAAGACATATTCTATAAATAAAGAGAATAAATAAGTTGGTGCGGTCTTTTTTCGAAACTTATAGCTTTATTGTGGAAAATTGGTTAAATCTTCAATGTTCAAAGTATGGTCCGTCGCTAGCCACTACTTTTCCCCATCTTTCTGGAAATTGACGGATCCCATCGCTGAAAAAGGCCGGCTCTTTGGCCGCTATCCATTCATCGATCCATTTTTTGATTTCATTGTAATTGGAGAAGGGCTGGTCAAGCCAGGCCATGTTGCATTGATCCGAATAGATAATATTCGGAAGGAGCAATGTCTGGGCTATATGGCGGGTGGAGTAAGACTTCTTATTTGAGCGTTTCTAAGTAAGTTTTAACGTATGTTGCAACATGTGACCGAGCTTTATCATGTTGCAAAATAACTTTGTTGTGTCTATTGGCGAATTGCAGCCGTTTTTTTTCGCAATGCTCGGCTCAAACGCATCAATTGTCTTCAGTAGACCTCTCCTGTGATACTTTTGTTCGGTTGTTGCAGCTCATAATATACCACTCCTAGCTGGTCCCACCAAATACACAGCATAATATTCCCACCGTGAATATTCGGCTTGGGCGTCGATGATGAGGCACGGCCAGGGTATCCATACGTTGCCCGACGTTTTGGATAATCTTAATCGACCCACTTTTCATCACCAGTTACAATTCGATACAAAAACCCCTTTCTTTTTTGACGTTGGAGCAGTTGTTCACACGTGAAAAAGCGGCGTTCGACGTCTCTTGGCTTCAGTTCATATGGCACCCATTTTCCAACCTTTCGGATCATTCCTATTTGTAAGCGAGGAAAAATGGCTGGTTGAGTGACTCCAAGTGTTTTTGAGAATACCTTTTGCGTTTGTGTTGGATCTTCATCGAGCCTTGCCTCCAATTATTCACCCTCTTACTTTGGTGGCGCTCCGGGTCTTTCTTCATCTTCCAAATCAAAATTACTACTTTTAAACCGTGAGCGCCCTCTATTGCCCAAATTCATAAATATATTTTTAAGCGCTATTTTTTAATATATATGTCATAATATATGCTCTTCCAGGATTAATAAAACAAACCAACAGCCAACGAGAGAGAGCTAGGCAGCTAAAAGCGAGACACTTTAGACAACTAACTTACGACCATTTTTGGCCACATTCCTGAGGGGGGGGGGAGCGTCACCACCTGGCGACTATCCTGGTTAGCCCCCCGGTTGTGTACACAGGGAAAACAGTCGTTCAGCGGATAACGTCTCGCTCGCTCTCTCTCGGCTGGCTGCCTGGATGATTGCTCTAACAACTCGTCGTGTGATTATTTCTCTCCTCACCACATTTACCACTATATTGCCACATATATATACTCAAAATCGATTCCTATAGCCCTTTAAAAAATAGGTCGGTGAACGAGTAGGTAACACCCTCGGTTCCCGACAGCCATGAACCGGGATTGAATCCCACTTAATATTTTGTTTAATATGTGAATAACCTTCACATATTATTCATTGTTGTAATTATCATAAACTAGGTTGCTCTTTTTGAACAGTACCTATTAAATTGATTTTAGAACAAGGAACTATAGCCCTTTTAATGCAATGAATACAATTTGAAAGAGAGAAGGCATGGCTCATCAGCGGTGAACCCTCATTAATCCCTTGACATTTAGTAAAAAATATTTTTCTTCCACAGAATCATGTTCACTTTTTTATATAACTGAAAGTCTTATGTATGGCTGGACAGTTTTCTAGGTTTTCGTTTAAACAAGAAACTAAAAGCTTGTCCACAGTACATTACTGAATTAAAATTCGAAACTATTATAAACGCGTATTATTCTTTTAAAAATTAAACAATTTCTACTGCCCTCACTGCAATGTAAAAATTAATAGGAGGGCCTGGCTCATCAGTGGTGAACCCTCCCAGAGGTTTCGCCAGTTTAATCTAACATTGGATTCACCACTGATGAGCCAGCCAGGCCCTCCCATTCATTTTTAAAAGAATCATACGCGTCTATAATAGCTTCAAATTTTCATTTAGTAATGTACTGTGAACATAATTCCAGACCACATAGAAGTATTAAATTGGTATACTCGCTCAAAACAGCTTACAAATAAAATGTTATAAATTTGAAACTTTAGTTGACTGTGGTGGCCAGGTATAAGACATAGAATAGAATTTTTATATTCCCTTAAAATTGAAAAAAATAGGTGCAGCAGTTTCTGTAGCGCAATGAGCGGCTGATATCACGGATATTCAACATTCCAAGAAGAAACTCTGGTTCTTTAGGCGACTAAAGCTAGCCAGATTTTCCCGCGTGTAAACTTCTGAATTGCCTCAGACTTACCAATTGACTCTTTCTGTCCTATACAGTCCACCCCACTGTACACCCAATGTTCAATTCTGTTGTGTCAAAGGTCACAGCGGTATTCTGGGAAATAAACTAGCAGACCAATAAGCTAAGTCCGCTGCACCTTCCAACTTATACGCTGTCTTTCAAAATCTATCCATGAAGCGTTTTCCACAATAAAAGATCACATAGAATCTATAAATAGACCTATACAACGTGTTTGAAGTTTATGTGTTAATTTTGTAATTATTCTTATTTTTTTAATTATTAGAAGAATTTTTTCTGACAGACATATTCAATTTTGTATCATCATCATTTTTAAAAATATTATTTTTTATTTTTCTTAGTTAGAGTTATCAAATCATTTGCAATTGTAGTTTCTGTTTTGTTGTGTTCCTTTTTAAGCAATAAAATATATAGAACTAAGGTGTAATACCATATGGAACCAACATCGATTCATTTTTAAAACAAAGGCAAAATCATAAGCTTATACAACTTTCACTTTTTCATACACAATGGATTAAACAACCAGCAATCTCAGAAGATTTACGCCAAGAATATTGATCTCCATGCTTCCAAGAATCTAACATGAGTGTACTTCAACAACCATCCTAACTGGCCATGCTCAAGTATACTCCGCGAAATTTTGAAAGAGGATCGATTTACCCCAACTGCTAGAATAAAGACCAAACAGTGGATCATCCCCTCTTCATCTGCTCAGCTTTCTGATAACAAAGAAATCAAACAGCCATTATACTATGAATTATAAATCTCAACCATCAATGTAAAATATCTCTAGAAATAAACCAGCCTGACACTATCAATATCTTGGATTTCCACAGTCATTGTAAATAAAACCAAAAGGACTTGAGTCTGACTGACAACACGAGTGGTTAGAGAGATTATTTGAAGGTCTAAAGAACCTGGATTAATCTATATCTATATATATATAATTGAATGTCTGTCTGTCTGTACTCTATAGATTCAAAAACCGTACATCCAATCGCCGTGAAATTTTGGGATATTATTAGGTATATCCCCGGGAAGGTTTTTGAAAAATAATTTCTTGAATATCTTGAATAACCTTAGAGTTATTTGCAGATTTGTAGATTTAACTCGCAAGCAGCGCCCCCATTACGACGATGATAACAAGTTTTTTTATCTATAAGTTTTATTATCACTAAGTTTATTATCTTAAAGATTATTTATCAAAAGTAAGATTTTCTACATATTAATTGCGCACAAGTCAAAGTTAGTTTTATCATTTATCTACAACATATATATTGGGAGAATAGATAAAATGATGATTTTGTAATGTAGAAAATTAGGAAAGACAAAATTCAGGATGACACGGTAATTTATTTGAGACAAGAATAATGATACAATTCCAAGGCAAGATACTATTTCTTTAACTTCCAATTACCGAGGGAACCAATTAATATTGATTTTATTCAACTTATCGAGTATTTTTCAAGGGACCGGGAAAAAAATGTTCACTTTATCGAGAGATTCAAATTTACGAGTTATAAATTATCAAAATATATATATTTTTCTTTTAATAAGTTTATAGAGAATTGTTTTAACAAATGTTCGTTAGACAAACCTTTACTCGGGTAAAACCCGGGCGAAGCCGGGTACATCCGCTAGTTACATATATAATCTTATACCATAGTGTGTGAATCTACTTATATAATTGCCTTATTCTGTCTGTGTGAAGTTCACTGTGTGAAGTTCACGGATAGATTTTGGTCAGAATGGATAAAATAAAAAAAGTGTCAAGGGATGGGAATCGAACCCACAACCTTCCGCTTACCGGGCAGATGCCGTGACCACTAGGCTACCCTGGACATATTTTTCCGTTCATAAAGTTTAGAATAAAAGAATAAATATTTTAATATAAGAATAAAATATGATATTCATTAAATAGGTATTTAATTTTTAGTATCTCATTTATATTTATTCGAATTTTATATTTCAACGATAGGCTCATTATTTCTTTTTGATGTTTATATATCGTACTAGCGGACGTACCCGGCTTCGCCCGGGTTTTACCCGAGTAAAAGTTTGTCTAACGAATCTCTCGATAAAGTGAACATTTTTTCCCGGTCCCTTGAAAAATACTCGATAAGTTGAATAAAATCAATATTAATTGGTTCCCTCGGTAATTGGAAGTTAAAGGAATAGTATCTTGCCTTGGAATTGTATCATTATTCTTGTCTCAAATAAATTGCCGTGTCATCCTGAATTTTGTCTTTCCTAATTTTCTACATTACAAAATCATCGTATCATCATGATAATATTTAGAGCAGATTGTTGAATTATAACAGATAAATTAGAATATTTATCTTGATTATTTCTAGGCGAAAAGTTATTTCAAAAATTTTATTTGCTAGAAACCTTCCCAGTACTATACTAAATAACTTCCCAAAGTTTCATGGCGATCCAATGAGTGGTTTGGTCAGGCATAAAGGACAAACAAACAAACAAACAAACAGACACACATACATTCATTTATATATATATAGATATACCGTTTTGCACAATTATTTAATCTTTTTTATATAAAGTACAATACTTAAATGAAAATATGTTTCTTATACAATCAAATTATAATTGTAACGAATAGTATTATAATTAAAACATTTTAAAAACACACAGTTTGGAACGGGACGTTTCACAAGAGTGACATCCATGGCGCCAATTTATAATTGTAACGAATAGTATTTGAATTAAAACGTTTTTAAAATATATACGCACTCGGGTAAAACCCGGGCGTTGCCCGGGCCATTCGTCTAGTGGTTTTATAAGTAGATAATAATACTGGGTGTTTAATATTGATGTGTGCATATTTAAATATTTTGGCGAGATATATGTATATTTTAACTTTTCATTCTAGGTTTTGTATAAATTTTCATGACTAAAAACTCTGACTAAATAATTAATAAATAAAAAATATACATTCAAATAAAAACTTTCATTTAAATGTACTAAAAAGGAAAAAATAAAATATATTGTCTTCTACCATTGAGCAATTATATTTATATGAGTGAAAATAAAAGCGGCGGGGAACAATCATATTGGGAGAAGAGGTAAAAATTAAGTAACCACTTATTTTCTTATTATTTTTTTGATTATCCCTAGTACACGTGGTACAGGCCATGATAATGATGGTGGGTACATGGCGACTGCTTTTACTGTAAGTGCACCACATGTCTACACATGTTAAAAGCAGTTCGACCTTTGCACTTACAAATGTGCCAGAGCCCCGTTTGATTACTTGCACTCGTTGGTGGGGTTGGGATTTTGCAAGTATCAGGGGCCATTTGAACATTATTTTTTTATATAATTAGAAAAAAAGTGCCCAATGCGGGATATATCATTAGCTTCTATAGAAGATAATGATCATAATGATGATGCGCGCATCCGTGACATGAGGAATTGAGGAAAGACGGTCGTGACTATATATAATAATAATAATAATAATAATATAATAATAATTATTATTATTATTAATATCATTAGATAATGATAATGATCATAATGATGATGCGCGCGCATCCGTGACATGAGGAATTAAGGAAAGACGGTCGTGACTATATATGTTGATAATAATAATAATAATATAATAATAATTATTATTATTATTATCATTAGATAATGATAATGATCATAATGATGATGCGCGCGCATCCGTGACATGAGGAATTGAGGACAGCGATGAGGAAAGACGGTCGTGACTATATATGTTGATAATAAAATAATAATAATAATATAATAATAATAATTATTATTATTATTATCATTAGATAATGATAATGATCATAATGATGATGCGCGCGCATCCGTGACAGCGATGAGGAATTGAGGAAAGACGGTCGTGACTATATATGTTGATAATAAAATAATAATAATAATATAATAATAATAATTATTATTATTATCATTAGATAATGATAATGATCATAATGATGATGCGCGCGTATCCGTGACATGAGGAATTGAGGAAAGACGGTCGTGACTATATATGTTGATTAATTAATAATAATAAAAATAATATAATAATTATAATTATTATTATTATCATTAGATATTGATAATGATCATAATGATGATGCGCGCGCATCCGTGACATGAGGAATTGAGGAAAGACGGTCGTGACTATATATGTTGACTAGACGAATGGCCCAGGCAACGCCCGTGTTTTACCCGATTGAATGTTTTTATTCAAATACTATTTGTTACAATTATAAATTGGAGCCGTGGATGTCACTCCTGTGAAACGTCCCGTTCCAAACTTTACATGTACATTAGGTCAGCTGGTATTACCCCTCATTTTCACCGCTAGAGGCGCGAGCGAATTGACTTTTTGTAAATATACATAATTATAAAGATAGAAGCTTCTATAGAAGATAATGATCATAATGATGATGCGCGCATCCGTGACATGAGGAATTGAGGAAAGACGGTCGTGACTATATATATTAATAACTAGCGGACGTACCCGGCTTCGCCCGGGTTTTACCCGAGTAAAAGTTTGTCTAACGAATCTCTCGATAAAGTGAAAAAAATTTTCCCGGCCCCTTGAAAAATACTCGATAAGTTGAATAAAATCAATATTAATTGGTTCCCTCGGTAATTGGAAGTTAAAGGAATAGTATCTTGCCTTGGAATTGTATCATTATTCTTGTATGGATGTACCCGGCTTCGCCCGGGTTTTACCCGAGTAAAGGTTTGTTTAACGAATCTCTCGATAAAGTGAACATTTTTTCCCGGTCCCTTGAAAAATACTCGATAAGTTGAATAAAATCAATATTAATTGGTTCCCTCGGTAATTGGAAGTTAAAGGAATAGTATCTTGCCTTTGAATTGTATCATTATTCTTGTCTCAAATAAATTGCCGTGTCATCCTGAATTTTGTCTTTCCTAATTTTCTACATTACAAAATCATCGTATCATCATGATAATATTTAGAGCAGATTGTTGAATTATAACAGATAAATTAGAATATTTATCTTGATTATTTCTAGGCGAAAAGTTATTTCAAAAATTTTATTTGCTAGAAACCTTCCCAGTACTATACTAAATAACTTCCCAAAGTTTCATGGCGATCCAATGAGTGGTTTGGTCAGGCATAAAGGACAAACAAACAATCAGACACACATACATTCATTTTTATATATATAAGATAACTAGCGGACGTACCCGGCTTCGCCCGGGTTTTACCCAAGTAAAGGTTTTTCTAACGAATCTCTCGATAAAGTGAACATTTTTTCCCCGGTCCCTTGAAAAATACTCGATAAGTTGAATAAAATCAATATTAATTGGTTCCTTCGGTAATTGAAAGTTAAAGGAATAGTATCTTGCCTTGGAATTGTATCATTATTCTTGTATGGATGTACCCGGCTTCGCCCGGGTTTTACCCGAGTAAAGGTTTGTCTAACGAATCTCTCGATAAAGTGAACATTTTTTTTCCCGGTCCCTTGAAAAATACTCGATAAGTTGAATAAAATCAATATTAATTGGTTCCCTCGGTAATTGGAAGTTAAAGGAATAGTATCTTGCCTTTGAATTGTATCATTATTCTTGTCTCAAATAAATTGCCGTGTCATCCTGAATTTTGTCTTTCCTAATTTTCTACATTACAAAATCATCGTATCATCATGATAATATTTAGAGCAGATTGTTGAATTATAACAGATAAATTAGAATATTTATCTTGATTATTTCTAGGCGAAAAGTTATTTCAAAAATTTTATTTGCTAGAAACCTTCCCAGTACTATACTAAATAACTTCCCAAAGTTTCATGGCGATCCAATGAGTGGTTTGGTCAGGCATAAAGGACAAACAAACAATCAGACACACATACATTCATTTTTATATATATAGATAACTAGCGGACGTACCCGGCTTCGCCCGGGTTTTACCCAAGTAAAGGTTTTTCTAACGAATCTCTCGATAAAGTGAACATTTTTTTCCCCGGTCCCTTGAAAAATACTCGATAAGTTGAATAAAATCAATATTAATTGGTTCCTTCGGTAATTGAAAGTTAAAGGAATAGTATCTTGCCTTGGAATTGTATCATTATTCTTGTATGGATGTACCCGGCTTCGCCCGGGTTTTACCCGAGTAAAGGTTTGTCTAACGAATCTCTCGATAAAGTGAACATTTTTTTCCCGGTCCCTTGAAAAATACTCGATAAGTTGAATAAAATCAATATTAATTGGTTCCCTCGGTAATTGGAAGTTAAAGGAATAGTATCTTGCCTTTGAATTGTATCATTATTCTTGTCTCAAATAAATTGCCGTGTCATCCTGAATTTTGTCTTTCCTAATTTTCTACATTACAAAATCATCGTATCATCATGATAATATTTAGAGCAGATTGTTGAATTATAACAGATAAATTAGAATATTTATCTTGATTATTTCTAGGCGAAAAGTTATTTCAAAAATTTTATTTGCTAGAAACCTTCCCAGTACTATACTAAATAACTTCCCAAAGTTTCATGGCGATCCAATGAGTGGTTTGGTCAGGCATAAAGGACAAACAAACAAACAAACAGACACACACACATACATTCATTTTTATATATATAGATTATATAATAATAATAATTATTATTATTATAATATCATTAGATAATGATAATGATCATAATAATGATGCGCGCGCATCCGTGACACGAGGAATTGAGGAAAGACGGTCGTGACTATATATGTTGATAATAATAATAATAATATAATAATAATAATTATTATTATTATCATTAGATGATGATAATGATCATAATGATGATGCGCGCGCATCCGTGACAGCGATGAGGAATTGAGGAAAGACGGTCGTGACTATATATGTTGATTAGATAATGATAATGATCATAATGATGATGCGCGCGCATCAGTGACAGCGATGAGGAAAGACGGTCGTGACTATATATGTTGATAATAAAATAATAATAATAATATAATAATAATAATTATTATTATTATTATCATTAGATAATGATAATGATCATAATGATGATGCGCGCGCATCCGTAACATGAGGAATTGAGGAGGAAAGACGGTCGTGACTATATATGTTGATATTATTACAAATGTTATCGATAGATGGAAATTAAAATTATAAATTCAAATAAAACCATATAATACCAAAGGTTACTAACGGACACCCTCCTAAGGATCACTAACCTAAGTACAGAATATCTAGAAAATCTCTAAAGAAAGAAATCCGCCTGATGCCACCTCATGAATTGAACTTCCACTGACATCCCTATAGAGAGAGATAGATTGAGATTGAAACTGATTTTTATTTCAAAGTCCATATAAGATTATATAAGTTTAAATACAGAATGAATATAAATATGAATAAATAAGATTATATAATGATAAATATATGAATTAATAGATATAAATATATAAAAAAATTGATAAATAAACATACATATATTTAATACTAGCGGACGTACCCGGCTTCGCCCGGGGTATACCCGAGTAATGGTCTGTCTAACGAACATTTGTTGGAACAATTCTTTATAAACTTATAAAAAAAAGTAATAGATATATTTTGATAATCTGAAACTCGTAAATTTGAATCTCTCGATAAAGTGAACATTTTTTCCCGGTCCCTGTGTGCCGTGTCATCCTGAATTTTGTCTTTCCTAATTTTCTACATTACAAAATCATCGTTTTATCTAGTGAACATTTTTACCGGTCCCTTGAAAAATACTCGATAAGTTGAATAAAATCAATATTAATTGGTTCCCTCGGTAATTGGAAGTTAAAGGAATAGTATCTTCCGCTTGGAATTGTATCATTATTCTTGTCTCAAATAAATTGCCGTGTCAACCTGAGATAATTTTACTTTTGATAAATAATCTTTAAGATAATAAACTTAGTGATAATAAAACTTATAGATAAAAAACTTGTTATCATCGTCGCAATGGTGGCGCTGCTTGCGAGTTAAATATACAAATCTGCAAATAACTTTAAGGATATTCAAGATATTCAAGAAATTATTTTTCAAAAACCTTCCCGGGGATATACCTAATAATATCCCAAAATTTCACGGCGATTGGATGTATGGTTTGTGAATCTATAGAGTACACACAGACAGACATTCAATTATATATATACAGGGTGATCCAAAAGTCCCGCACAACTTTAAAAATTAATAACTCCGCGAATATTTGCGCTAGAGCAATGCGGTAAACACCATTGTGTTCAGGATGCAATGGGATTTTTTATGGCAAATAATGAAAAATTCGAAATTGATTTTAGTTAAAATTTTATTCGCTAGATGGCGCTCTACCAGAATCAGATATTCAGCGGCTAAATTGTTTGATAAATTGAAAAATATAACTGATCGACACGTATTTTTTCTTTTTGAATACCAGGAAAGAACCCTAATAATATCAAATGATAAATTAATAAAACACCATTTCGCCAAAAGTTTGAAGAAATGGTTAACGATTTTTAAATACAATCTGAGATATGTAAAATAGGTATATGCAAATTTAAACATGTAGCAAAAAAAAAAAAAGATATTTTAGATGCGGTTTGCTGGAATCCTCTCAGCTTTTTAAATTTCGAAAATAATAATTTTCTATTTTTTTAATTAAACTTTCTCTCAGTATCGATTATATTTATTTTAATTCATTTGAAAAATATTTATCTATCTCTGATGATTTATTTTACTCTGGAATGCCGTTGTTGTTTTTGTCGTGTCCAATAAAGAGCCTCAGATTGTCCATGCATCTCTCTATCACTGCAGCAGCAGCATTGTCCACTATCTGATCGCATAAACCAATTGTGTCAAGTCCTTTCTTTTTAAGTAGGTTTTTGTTCTCTTTTTTTATTGCAGGGTTGATTCAGGTTAAGATTGATGATTACATTTGATGGCAATGGGGTAGGAAATATTGGTTATTCTCGATTTTGAAATTCATTATGTTTCATTTTTATGCTCTTTCTAATATTGTTGTTGTACTGAAGTGTTGAAGATCTTTTGAGCCTTTCTTTTTGTGTCCAGTTTAAATAGGTTCTATGGGATATGTGTTCAGTTTCTTTAGTTTTTAAGCTATTGGTGAATTTTATTGTTTTTAATTGTCTTCTGCTTTCAAGTAGGTCTAGACCACATTCTCTCTGAATTTTCTAATTGTTGGTATTTGAAATAGAACCAGTGATTAATTTGGCCGCTTTTGCTTGAACACTGTCTAGTCTTCATTTTAGTGATGAACTTGAGGGAGCCCAAACAGGTGTTGCATATTCCATTATTGGCCTTATTAAGGTGATATATGTTGTTCTGAGAATTTTGGGTTTTGCTCCCCAATTTGTTCCACATAGCCTTCTCAGAATGTTTAGGTTTCTGGTAGCTCTATTTGAGGTGCTAATTATGTGTTCTGTAAATCGCAATTCCTCATCTAGTATCACACCTAGGTAATTTGCAGATCAAATTTTATCAATTATATGGTTGTTTATGCTTATTTTGGAGTTGAATTCATGCCTTTTTTCCTGTCAGTGAAGGAGACCTATAGGTTTGTGTTTATTGGGTTTATTGTCATTTTGAGTTTCATTGCCCACTTCTCCAGTCCTCTCATTAATGTGTTCAGTATTTTTCTGATATTTCTGTACTGCTACTTGTGTGCCATATGGCTATATAATCTGCATAACAGGCAACTTTTGTGTCTTCAGTGAGGATGGATGTTGTTAAGGTTGTGTCGTAATTAGATGTACAACAACTCAAACTTGACCATGACTCTTTTTTTAGCTCTTATTCTTTTCGTTTGGCCAACAACAAATGTCCAATTTATATACACATATATTTTTTTACATAATGAGGCTTTAAATAATACAAATAATATTATTCTATTTACATAAACAACAGTTAATATATAGCGAGATGAGTAGAGGACTGAGCACGAATCCCTGAGGTACACCAGCCCATGTTCTTCGGTCCTTGGAAAATGTTCCATTGACCCGAAACTTTATCCTTCTTCCCCTTAAGAAGTCTGCAATCCAGATTATGGTTTTTCCTCTTACTCCGATGTTGTGCAGCCTTTCAAATAATTTCTACACTCGATAAAAAGCTGATGTCTTATCCAGGAATACGGCCGTTGTCTTCTTTGGCGGATTTTCCTAGAAATCTATTATTGATTGACAGAAGTAGAACAGTTTATCAGTTGTACAGTGTCTGGATCTTTAGGCAGTTTGGTAGAAGTTTATTTTATTATTGTTAGTGAACCAGACTATGAGCCTAGAGTGGATAATTCATTCTGTTATTTTACAAAGTATGCTGGTGAGATCAATTGACCGATAATTCTTGTATTCCTTGGTAACTTTGTTTGGTTTCAGTATTGGCACTATAATTGATATCTTCCAATTCTTTGGTAGTTTACCAGTTTGCCATGAAATGTTCAGCATTTGTAGGAGTTTATTTTTAGCTTTGTCTCCAAAATGTTTAATCATTTAACCAAAAATTAGATTATCTCCTGGTGACCTCTTGGATTTAACTTTTCTATTGATGAGTTTAGCTCATTCAGTGTGAAGTCTCTCGAGTAAATATCTTGTTGATGGTAATCCCTTGCTTGTTTAACTAACCTGTTTATATTATTTTTTAGAGTCCTGCCTTCATTTGTATAGCTGAGTCTGGAAGTGCTTGAAAAATATTCAGCAATTATTTCAGCCATCTGTTTGTTTGTTCTCGCTATTCATATCGGTTACAGTATTGGAGGATCAGTGTTGGTTTTGATTGTTTTATAACACTAATTATATTCTCCAGTGATGGCTTTCCTTTTTGGATCCTTTTTTTTTTTTCGCAGAATTCTGCCCATTTTTCTCTCTCTCTCTCTCTTGTTTGAATATCCAAATTTCTTGTTCTATTTTGTGACTAATTTCAATGAGTTCCTTTATGATTTCTTCTGTTTTATTTGTTTTAAAAGGTTCATTGATATTGTCTCTCTCTGCAATCATTGCCTCGATATTGTGGTCCTTCCAGTAAAGTATTCACAGGTCTTTACGTCTACCTCTAGGTATCGATACTTTTGCAGCTTTGGATATGTTCGAAGAGAATTTTTCCAATTTTTTGTCAATCGTTCTGTGATTTAATTCTTCGTCGCACAGTTCTTCAAGCTTTTCTGTGAATTTTTTTCCAGTGTTCTTTTATTCTGTTGGAAATTCTCAATTTTGAATTTTAGGGTTGTTAAAATTGGTCTGTGGTCACTGATTGCACTTTTCAGAATTTTCCATTGTGTTGTGGGTGCGATGTTGTAATTTATCGCTGTGATGTCTATTGCGGATTCTGTGCCTGTGGACTTGGATAGATAGGTGTTCTTTTCGTTATTTAACGGTGTAAGGTCGAGGTCGGTTAGCATGTCCTCAACCTGCTGACCTTTGTTATCCTGGACAGGTGATCCCCAAGTTGGTCTTTCGGCGTTAAAATCACCAAGTATGATTGCGATATCCGAAGACGCTTCACTTAATGTCTCTATCAGGCCTGTATTGATGCTAGTATTATCGTGGTGATAAACATTTATGATTGGAATTGTTTTATCTGTAAGATAGATTTCTATTGACTGAGCTTCTGTCGTGATTTCTCTAGGCTTACTCTGATTATAGGCGATTTGTAAGAATAAAACAGAGGTTGGATCTCAGAAAGTATCGTTTAATTATCAAAAGATTATATTAAGATGACAAAAGGAACAAGAGAGTTAGAAAAGGTAAGCGGTGGCAGTCAACAAGCAAGCAAATCTGAAACCTATATTATACAGGTAATTGGCCGGCCGGAGGTGGCGCCAGGTCACGTGATGTCTGGGGGAAGCTGGCGTTGTTGCTATGGGTGCGTCGTTACTTTCCAACACTCCCACCTAACGTGCACTCCGTTGTTTCAAACAGTCCAAGTTGGCTTCTAAACCTTTCTGGAGGTAGAGCTTTCGTAAATATGTCTGCAGCTTGATCATTGGAGCAGACATAAAGAAGGTCAATTGCATGGTTTTGAAAATGATCTCTGATAAAGTGATACGAAATATCAATATGTTTAGTTCTTTTGTGGTATTCTGGGTTGTGAACAAGTCTTATGCAGCTTTGATTGTCACAAAAAATTGTTGTAGGCTTTACTTGTTCTTGATGTAGCTCGCGTAGAAGATGTCTCAGCCAAATTGCTTCTTTTGTTGCTTTGGAAGCCGCAATATATTCAGATTCTGTTGTTGACAGAGACACACAATTCTGTTTTTGACTGCACCAAGAAATAGGTCCATTATTCAACATGAACACATATCCGGTGGTTGATTTTCTTGTGTCTAGGTCTCCACCAAAATCAGCATCGGAAAAACCTATCAGAGATGTAGTGCAGGAACTCCCACCAAAACAAATACCGATGTTTTTCGTAGCTTTTAAGTATCCAAATATTTTCTTTACTGCGGTCCAATGTGAAGGTCCTGGGTTGTTCATAAATTGGCTAACCCTGCTGACTGCGTAGGCAATATCAGGTCTAGTTCCAGTCATGAGGTACATTAAACTACCAATTGTCTGTCTGTATGGAATCTTGTTCATTTCTTCAATTTCCTGATCATCCTTTGGGCACATCTCTTTTGTTAGTTTTGAGTAAGGATCAGAAGGTACAGATTGTAACTTAATATCAAGAAGGTTGTAATGTTCAAGTGTTCTTTCAATGTATGAGGCTTGATGCAGAAATAACATTTTAGTTGTTCTATCTCGATATATTTGTAGGCCAAGGAAATAATCGGCAGTAAAAGTTTTTATTTCAAAATTGGAATTTAAGTACTGTACTATATCATCTAAATGTTGTTTATTTACACTGCAGATTAAGCAATCATCTACATATATTGCAAGTAATATGTAAGCCTGTTTACATTTCATTGTATAGACACATGAATCTGATATGCTAGGTTTGAGATCAAACTTAATTAAAAACTCATTAAATTTCTTGTTCCACATTCTGGGGGATTGCTTAAGACCATAGATGCTTTTCTGAAGAGAGCAAACATGATTTGGAAAATCTGGGTTTTCATAACCTTGGGGTTGTTCCATGTAAAGTTCTTCTTCCAAATCACCATTCAAGAAGGCAGATTTTACATCTAACTGAATCATTTCCATATCAAGTGATGCACAAAGTGATAAGATTGTTCTAATTGAATCGAATTTTACTACTGGAGAAAAAGTTTCACCATAATCAAGTCCTGGTTTTTGTGAATAACCTTTCGCAACTAGTCTAGCCTTAAACATTTTATTTGATCCATCTGCATTTTGCTTTATTTTGTATACCCACTTGCATGCAATAGCTTTTCTGTCTGATGGTAGTGTCACATACGTCCATGTTTGATTTTTCATCAAGGAATTGAATTCATCGTCCATAGCTAGTTTCCACTGTTTTGAGTTTTGTCCTACAATTGCATCTTCATAGTTCAATGGTTCTTGGTCATGGACATAACAAGCATATGAAATAGCTCTTGTACAGCTGGTTGATGTTTGATCATTTTCTCTGATTCTATTCCTGAGAGGGTATCGACATGATTCTTCTGGTTTGGAACTGGTATTTGTGTTATCAACACTTTCTTCACTGTATATAGTTACCTGCTCTTGTTGGTTATCCTGAATATTTTCTGATGTATTAGCTTCAGTAAATATTACATCTCTGCTTATGATAATTTTTCTAGCAATAGGATCCCACATTCTATAATTTTTGTTAGTTTCAGTATATCCAACAAAAAATGTACGAATACTCTTTTTGTCTAATTTCTTTCTGTTATCTTTTGGTATATGCACATAAGCGTTACATCCAAAAGTTTTCAAATGTAAGATGGAGGGTTTTCTCTTGTACCATATTTCATAAGGTGTAGAATTTCCCAATACTTTAGTAGTACATCTATTTAAGAGATAGACTGCTGTGTTTACGGCTTCAGCCCACAGTTCAAGCGGCATTTTTCTTCCATGTAACAAGCATCTAGCTGATTCAACTATTGTTCTGTTATCTCTTTCAGCAATTCCATTCTGTTCTGGGGTATATGGAGCAGTGAGTTCATGAACAATTCCTAGAGATTTTAGATAATCAGAAAAATTCTTATTTAAGAATTCTGTGCCATTATCTGTTCTGAATCTTTTTATTTTATTTCCAGTTTCAGTCCTAACTCTTTTTACAAATTCTTTAAATTTCTCAAGAACATCTGATTTATGCCTAATGAAGTAGGCCACTCTAAATCTTGAAAAATCATCCTTGAATGATACAAAATATAATGATCCACCTGGTGATCTTTTACTCATTGGTCCACAAACATCTGAATAGATCAGCTCTCCTGGATAGGTCGATTTTGGACTTGTTGACGCGTGAAAACCTTTCTATTTTGTTTTCCATAGATGCATGCTTCACATAGTAAAGAATCAGGCTTTTCTCTAATTTTAATGTCGTCTTCAAAAACATTATTTTCAAACATTTGGGTTAATTTTATAGGATTTACATGACCCATTCTTTGATGCCATATATCTAGACTTAACTGAGCAACATGAGTTTGTGAAGATTGCTTTGCTTTAATAAAAATTCTATAAAGATTTGAATTGTCCTTTATTCCAGTAACTAGCACTTTCGAATTTTTAGTCAATTTTATCTGATTTCCTTTACAAATGAGCGTCAAACCATGTTTTGTTGCAGTAGATATTGAGAAAAGATTAGTCTCCAATTCAGGTACATAGAGAACATCCAAAAGAGTTGCATTAATTTTCTGACTATCAACATAAGAGAGAATATCAATATTTCCCTTACCTTCTGGTATTTCTTCGAACGTAGAGAACCATTCTCTTCTGAAAGTCATGTGATCCGTTGCTCCAGAATCTGCAATCCAGGAATCCTTTGTTTCAGCGAGGAAGGCACTTGTCTCAGCTGAAAAAGCACAGCTATCATCTCTGGATGAAGAACTTGGCTGTTGTCCTTTTTGTTCTTCCTTTCTTTTATAGCATTCTTTCCACCAATGTCCTTTCTTCTTGCAATATCCACAGTGTGTGTTCTTCTTTTTTATCTTTAATGGATTGTTGATGCTGCTGTTGTTTGTTGGAAGCTGTTGAATTTCTGTTGAACTTTGAAAAAGTCATCAAGGCATTATCTGGTTTAGAATTTCCTGAAGAATCCCAATGATCCTGTAAGCTTTCTTCTTTCAGTAATCTTGCCGTCAAGTTTTCTAGTGTCTTTTCTTCTGATGAAACTGAATCCCATGCTGTTATGAAATTCTTGTATTTATCAGGCAAGCTGCAAATTATCTTTGTAATTAGGGCAACATCAGAGATTGGCTCACCTAGATCTTTCATTTGTTGTGCCAGAGTTTCAACTTTGGAAATATGAGTAGCAATGTTATCATTTGGATTCATTTTATATTCGAAAAATCTTTGTTGCAGCAAATATTTGTTTGTTTCAGATTTCAGTTCATATATTGTTGATAATTTCTTCCACATTTCTGCTGAAGTCTGGCAATTAACAATCTGTTGAAGATATTTAAACTCTAGAGCAGTAGTGATCAGCATTTTGGATTTTGCATCTTTCTTTTTCCAGTTAGAGAATTTTGCAATATCCTCTATTTCAGGTTTTACCTCAGAGCCATCAGTTATACTGAGAAGATCTTTTGCTTCTAGAATAATCTTCATTTGAAATTTCCATAGATGAAAATTATCGCCGTTGAATTTTTGAATTTGTGGAAGTTCAGTTGTCATCTTGAGCAAGCAAACGAATTTCAGCTTAGATAAACAAAAAATATTTGATACCAACCAAGCTCTGCTGCCATGTAAGAATAAAACAGAGGTTGGATCTCAGAAAGTATCGTTTAATTATCAAAAGATTATATTAAGATGACAAAAGGAACAAGAGAGTTAGAAAAGGTAAGCGGTGGCAGTCAACAAGCAAGCAAATCTGAAACCTATATTATACAGGTAATTGGCCGGCCGGAGGAGGCGCCAGGTCACGTGATGTCTGGGGGAAGCTGGCGTTGTTGCTATGGGTGCGTCGTTACTTTCCAACACGATTTCCTTAAATTTGATTTCTAAGGTTTTAATCAAAACGGCAAGTCCTCCTCCGAATTTTCCCGGTCTGTCCTTTCGTAGTGTTGTATAATAATTGATATTGAATCTCAGATTCTGATTCAATTTTGTCTCCTGAGGACAAGAAATATGTACATTGTTGTCACAGAGAAGACAAGTCAGCTCTTTATTTTCCTCTGGGTACCATTTATATTGAGTTGTAGTAGATTGAATTGTGTCCTCGTAGTAGATTTCTCATCATGAGCTCGAGCTGCAGCTCCTGACGCGGCGGTTACCCCGGACGCGGTAGCATTACTGGAGATATCAGTTTTGCTCTTCATTTGAAAATGGGTGCCGTTGCAACGTTAGTCATCTTGGAAACGAACCAGAATTTGGTCAAATATTCCAAGGGTCCAGGGGGGACCGCAAGGAGGTGTGGTCGGACTTCTCCCCTTCCCCCAGGAATGCCGTCACTACAGGATAAAGCACTCTTGGTGAATTTTTTTAAATTGTGATTCAGAATCTGCCACTGAAGCTTTACGAGCGTTTCGTTCCTTTAAAGATATTCGAAGCGGTAAAGGACCCATGAGTTGCTACTCTCTAAAGCGATTGATAAAAAGTTTTAGAAAACTGGATCTTTGGAAGCAAAACCTCGGAGTGGAAGACCATCGACATGCAAGTCAGTGGCTGTTACGGTTTTTCAGAATGCTGAAGCTATTGAAACGTTATCCACGTATGGAGAAGTAAGTGCTAGACAAATTTCTCGACAAACAGGGATTTCGTATGGAACAGTTTGGAGAGAACACACATTTAGGATTTTTCTATAAAAATACCCTAACAAAATTCAAAGTTTTCACGAGTTGAAAGTGTGCGATTTTGAGAAGCGTCAAGAATTCGCTGCATGGGTTTTCCGGCAAATTGATATTGATGAAAACTGGCTGTCAAATGTTCTAAGAACAGATGATGCTCACTTTTATCTAAAGGAGGAATTTAACATTCAAATCTGCCTCATTTTGGCAACAGAAAACCCTAGGAATTTTACAGAAATACCACTTCATCAGCACAGAGTTACAGTTTTGTGTGGGTTCACTTCTTCTTTTATTATTGGGCCATTTTTCTTTGAAAAAATCAATGGAAGAATTTTAAAAACCGTTTTTCTAACTGGTGAACGTTATGTTCAACTTTTGAGAGAAAAGGGTATTCCCATATTGCAGGACAGAAAAGCACTAAGCGAAATAACATTCATGCAAGATGGAGGACCTCCTCATATCTCCCGCGGTGCCAAACAATTGCTGAAGGATACATTCGGTGAAATTCGTTGATAAGTCGCCTCTTTATATACCAGTGGCCTCCAATATCACCAGACTTGACGCCTTACAATTTATGTTATGGGGGTACATTAAGTCGCGTTTTTATCGATGCCGGCCTACCACATTGGCCATGTTGAAGGCTTCTATCAGATGGCACGTTCTATCAATTCCAACAGATATGTTATTTAATTGTGACCATTCTGTCATCTATCGTCTGTAGGCGGTGTTTGAGAATGAAGGGCGCCACATTGAGCAAGGATTGTGACCTAATACAAGAGAGAAGGCAGTTACCTCATGTGTTATATTTTGCAGCTCTTTGTTTTGGGTTATGAAATAATAAATTCTGTCATCACATCTTGACTCATTTTTTTCTGTGAACAGTAATTTTTTGTTTGTCATTTGCCCACATCTTATATTATGTCGTGCAGGCCAAAGTGTTATAACTTCTCGAATAAAACTGGTATACACAATTTTATCCCTTATGTTTAGTTTATCGCTTTTCGCTCATTAGAAGAAATAGCATAAGGAATATTCTCTGTATCCCCCCCCCCCCCCCCAACTTTAGAAATTTTGCGCAAAAAAAAAAATACAAAATGATTTTACTACCACGTTTTTCAACGCAAAAGGTCGAATTAAAAATGATTTTTTTTTGAGGGGATACATTTTCAAAATTATGTACAGTATAATAAACAATGATAACATTTGACAAACCCATAGGATATTTGGAATAAAGTACGACAAATATATTTTGTCACTCCCCTCTATATTTCATTTTTGAATCATGACAAATATCCAGTTAAATAGTCAAGTGTCGCCAATTAGTCAAGAAACTATACATTCCTTATAGCACGAAATCCTATTAGTAGTGCCATCATAATTTTTGGTACTATATTAACATTTCAAAAATCGTGTATTGATATCAGTAGTTATTTTCAAACATTCGATCTATTTCAAAAAACTTCATCTAAAATATAAATATTTTTTGCTACATGTTTTAATTTGCATATACCTATTTTACATATCTCAGATTGTATTTAAAAATCGTCAACCAATTCTTCTAACTTTTGGCGAAATGGTGTTATATTAATTTATCATTTGATATTATTAGGGTTCTTTCCTGGTATTCAAAAAGGAAAAATACATGTCGTTCAGTTATATTTTTCAATTTATCAAACAATTTGGCCGCTGAATAGCTGATTCTGGTAGAGCGCCATCTAGCGAGTAAAGTTGTAACTAAAATCAATTTCGAATTTTTCATTATTTGCCATAGAAAATCCCATTGCATCCTGAACCCAATGGTGTTTACCGCATTGCTCTAGCGCAAATATTCGCGGAGTTATTAATTTTTAAAGTTGTGCGGGACTTTTGGATCACCCTGTATATAGATTTTCATTTTTAGATATAACTGATCTAATTTGCCGTTTAAAATAACTGTCTAATTCGAAATATTTGATATGTTTTATTTGTGTTCACTCTATTTCTATTTTTATTTGAAGTATTATAATTTCCATGTTTCAAAAACCTATTTTAAAAAGGTCGTTAGAAATATGTAAGGACTGAAATAGCTTTACGTGCGAATCGGGTAAACCCGGGCGTTGCCCGGGTCATTCGTCTAGTATAATATAAATATATGTTATTATATCAACTATATTAATTAAATAAAAAAATACCTAGACATTAATATAATACAATTTTTGCCATCTCACACACTTTTTTCCTGTAGTTTATGTGTTACTTCTGTATTGCTATTCTATGGCACTTCTAATATTTATTATTGATGTACTTTCAGTATGAAGGAAATTGCAATCGGGGGAATTCTCGGGCGAAGCCGGGTCATACGTCTAGTAGATTATAAACACAAGGTAATAAGACCAAATCCAATGATAAGGTACAATTTGGATTATAGATTATAAACACAAGGTAATAAGATCAAATCCAATGATAAGGCACAATTTGGATTATTATATATATAGTCACGACCGTCATGGGCCGGCCGGTTCTGTCACGGATGCGCGCGCACAGGGAGGTCACGTGCTCGCCGGCAGCCAACGGGCGCGCGCCGCCGGCATTACGTCATAGATTATAAAAACAAGGTAATAAGGCCAAATAAAAAAATAGTGTGTGATAAGGCACAATTTGGATTATCTACTTATATAATTGCCTTATTCTCTCTGTGTGAAGTTCACTGTGTGAAGTTCACGGATAGATTTTGGTCAGAATGGATAAAATAAAAAAAGTGTCAAGGGATGGGAATCGAACCCACGACCTTCCGCTTACCGGGCAGATGCCATGACCACTAGGCTACCCTGGACATATTTTTCCGTTCACATTTTTATTTTTATATTTTCAAGACACACACAGTTTGGGGCGGGACGTTTCACAAGAGAGACATCCACGGCGCCAATTTATAATTGTAACGAATAGTATTTTGATTAAAACATTTTAAAAATATATACGCACTCGGGTAAAACCCGGGCGTTGCCCGGGCCATTCGTCTAGTAGATTATAAACACAAGGTAATAAGACCAAATCCAATGATAAGGTACAATTTGGATTATCTATCTATATTAATAAAATGCAAATTTCATAAGTGTTGTTCACTAAAAACTTTCGTTACAATGCATCAATTTCGACCAAATTTTCAACATTTATGTAAAACGAGATGGAGCAGGTTTTGCTTAACATCAAAATATTTTTCCTAACTTTAACATGCGTAACTTCGCTGTTATCGATTAAATACAAAAAAAATCAACAGAGTTAATTTTATCTATATATATAAAATTGAATGTCTGTCTGTCTGTGTGTGTGTGTGTCCTCTATGGATTCAAAAACCATACATCCAATCGCCGTGAAAATTTGGGATATTATTAGGTGTATCCCCGGAAAGGCTTACGAAAAATAATTTCTTGAATATCTTGAATATCCTTAGAGTTATCTGCAGATTTGTATATTTAACTCGCAAGCAGCGCCGCCATTGAGACGGAGATAGGCTTAGTTTGCTGCTTCTGATGACCTTGGGTCATCGTGTGAGTCACAGCATGATGCTACAAAAACACTCTCTCTGGGGATTTTACAGCGTCGACAACCTGTAAGATTGCCTCTCTCATATATTATACTTTAAACATCTGCTTAATTAAAGCATTTTTCATTTGAAAGAGACTGCTCTCTTAACCCCCTTTAGACAACATTAAATGATATCCCGTGTCGATGATTTTGTAATGTATAGAATTAGGAAAGACAAAATTCACGATGACACGGCTCACAGGGAACGGTAAAAAATGTTCACTTTATCGAGGAAATACAAAATTCGGGATGACACGGCACACAGGGACCGGGAAAAATGATCACTTTATCGAGAGATTCACGACCATGATTTTATTCAACTTATCGAGTATTTATCAAGGGACCGGGAAAATATGTTCACTAGATAAAACGATGATTTTGTAATGTAGAAAATTATGAAAGACAAAATTCAGGATGACACGGCACACAGGGACCGGGAAAAAATGTTCACTTTATCGAGAGATTCACATTTACGAGTTTCAAATTATCAAAATATATCTCTTTTTTTTATAAGTTTATAGAGAATTGTTTTAACAAATGTTCGTTAGACAAACCTAATATTCAAATATTCAAAACAAGCAATTTTAAGATAACACCATATGTAAAACAGTCGGCCAAGAAAACAACAACGATATTACATCTTTCTCACATATTCACACACAATCTTGATTAATAATTAAAACTAATCTTTAACATTGTTTATTATACTTCATAATATATAATATTCGTTAGGCAAACTTTCACTCGGATAAAACCCGGGCGAAGCCGGGTACACATCCGCTAGTCTATTTATATAAAATTGAATGTCTGTCTGTCTGTTTGTCTGTTTGTCTGTGGTCTGTGTGTACTCTATAGATTCAAAAACCGTACATCCAATCGCCGTGAAATTTTGGGATATTATTAGGCATATCCCCGGAAAGGTTTACGAAAAATAATATCTTGAATATCTATAATATCCTTAGAGTTATTTGCAGAATTGTAGCTTTAACTCGCAAGCAGCGCCACCTTGCAACGGAGATAGGCTTAGTTCTGCCCCACCCCGTTAGAGAATGGATTCGCCCGGCCGCCGGCCGACATTCCAAGTACCCACCGACCAATCAGGGCAGAGTTGGTGACACAGCTGTGCGGGAAAGCCTCGCGGGAGCTTGCCCAAGATGACCTCCGGGAACTCGTCCATCTTCCATAAACGACCATGAATTTATTCAACCTTATCGAGTATTTTTCAAGGGACCGGGAAAAAATGTTCACTAGATAAAACGATGATTTTGTAATGTAGAAAATTATGAAAGACAAAATTCAGGATGACACGGCACACAGGGACCGGGAAAAAATGTTCACTTTATCGAGAGATTCAAATATACGAGTTTCAAATTATCAAAATATATCTTTTTTTTATAAGTTTATAGAGAATTGTTTTAACAAATGTTCGTTAGACAAACCTTTACTCGGGTAAAACCTCGGGCGAAGCCGGGTACGTCCGCTAGTATATATATAAAATTGAATGTCTGTCTGTGTGTACTCTATAGATTCAAAAACCATACATCCAATCGCCGTGAAATTTTGGGATATTATTATGTATATCCCCGGGAAGGTTTTTGAAAAATAATTTCTTGAATATCTTGAATATCCTTAGAGTTATTTGCAGATTTGTAGATTTAACTCGCATTGCGACGATGATAACAAGTTTTTTATCTATAAGTTTTATTATCACTAAGTTTATTATCTTAAAGATTATTTATCAAAAGTAAGATAATCTACCTATTAATTGCGCACAAGTCAAAGTTAGTTTTATCATTTATATACAACATATATATTGGGAGAATAGATAAAATGATGATTTTGTAATGTAGAAAATTGGGAAAGACAAAATTCAGGATGACATGGCAATTTATTTGAGACAAGAATAATGATACAATTCCAAGGCAAGATACTATTCCTTTAACTTCCAATTACCGAGGGAACCAATTAATATTGATTTTATTCAACTTATCGAGTATTTTTCAAGGGACCAGGAAAAAAATTTCACTTTATCGAGAGATTCAAATTTACGAGTTTCAAATTATCAAAATATATCTATTATTTTTTAATAAGTTTATAGAGAATTGTTTTAACAAATGTTCGTTAGACAAACCTTTACTCGGGTATAACCCGGGCGAAGCCGGGTACATCCGCTTGTAGATTATAAATACAAGGTAATAAGACCAAATCCAATGATAAGGCACAATTTGGATTATAGATTATAAACAGAAGGTAATAAGACCAAATCCAATGATAAGGCACAATTTGGATTATAGATTATAAACAGAAGGTAATAAGACCAAATCCAATGATAAGGCACAATTTGGATTATAGATTATAAACAGAAGGTAATAAGACCAAATCCAATGATAAGGCACAATTTGGATTATGAAATATAGTTATCAGAGTCATCAATCAACAATTCTGTAACCGTTTGCTTTTGTGAATGGAATAAATACCCAAATATGGCCATTTTTTATAAGCATCGTTGGTTCAGTGGTAGAATGCTTGCCTGCCACGCGGGCGGCCCGGGTTCGATTCCCGGCCGATGCATTTCTTTTGTTTTTACAATTTTTAGAAGTCATTTATATTTTTATTAAAATTGATTATATACAGTTATCAGCGTCATAATCAATTCTTTCTTAATCAATTCTGTCACCGTTTGCTTTTGTGAATGGAATAAATACCCAAAAATACCCAAATATATAAATAATCAAATATCTGATAATTATCAGATACAAAATTATATCGGGAAAAATTCAAAAAGCAGAGACCACGGATGAAGCCAGTTTATTTTTAGTTTGCAAGAACAAAATTCTAACAGAAAAAAACATTCATTCGAGCAGAAGACACAAATCTCTCTATAAAAATATCGCTTCTCAAACACAAAGTTTGGAGCGGGACGTTTCACAAGAGTGATATCCACGGCGCCAATCTATAATTGTAACGAATAGTATTTTAATAAATTCATTTAATCAGGTAAAACCCGGGCGTTGCCCGGGTCATTCGGCTAGTTGTAAATAAAACCAAGAAGACTTAGGTGTCAGCCCGGGTAGTTGTCGACTTCTGTACGTGGTGGCTCCAGGAACCTACTGAGTAATACATAAATATATAATATAATTTCAAAAAGAGGTTAAAGATAGGAATCTGAATATTTGGATTCCTTCTTCCTTTGAGGTTTTGAACAACGCTGACAAGTCTCAACTCCCAGCAGCTTCCGAGAAGAAACCGTTCATCACCCTTCCTTCAATACAACACTGCGCCAATCCAATCAAATTTCAAAATATTTTATAATTTCCTTACACATATCTTATTTCCAAACTTTTATTGTTTTTTTTGCTTATCCCTAGTACACGTGGTACAGGCCATGATAATCATGGTGGGTAGAAGTTAGCAACTGCTTTTACTGTAAGTGCACCACATGTCTACACATGTGAAAAGCAGTTCGACTTTGCACTTACAAATGTGCCAGAGCCCCGTTTGGTTACTTGCACTCGCTGGTGGAATTGGACTTTTACAAGAATCGGGGGCCATTGAAGCATTTCTTTTTTAAACATAAAAAAAAAGTGTCCAATGCGGGAATCGAACCCGGGTTGTAGCGGTCGAAAACCAATGGTTTAGACCATCCTTTCACCGACCCTCACTACTTTTATTGTGAAATATAAAAGTCAGGCGCTTTCACGTTATTATTGTTGTCTGAAAAATATATTTTTTAATTATTTATATATTTAACAAATGAAAACAGTAAAAAGCGAATGTTTCTTACAACAAATAAATCAAGCTTCAACTGCGAAAAGAAACATTCGGGTCTTAATGTTTTCGTTTGTTATATATAGATGGCGCGTTATTGCTTTGTATTATTTATGTATTATTCCTTTATATAAGAAAGCGATTCCTGTGATGATCCTGAAACGCTGAGGAGCGCGATTACAGGGCTCTTAAAAACAGCGGCAGACCAATCTATACAAAACGACCTTACAAGAATGGATAAATCTAAGCTATACTCTCACTACAAAGACATTCACATATCTTTCATGACGGAGGGATACCTTTTAGGGGATTTTCCTTTCCCGGTTGTAAGACTACTCGCACAAGTTAGAATACTTTCAAGTTTTTTTTTAGAGAAAACCACACCAAGATGCTCTGCGGTGAGGACCCGATTTGTACCTTCTGTAATTCAAAACTAAAAAATGAAATCACTCACTATATTTTTGATTGCTATGCTCTGAAAGAAGAAAGAAGAACCCTTATGCTCAAAACTGGGCAACTCTGTGCTTTACTTCCATCAATAATTGACAATATGACCCAGAATAAGTATATTGCTACGGCGTTTTATGGTTTCCACAAGTCCGTATCTCAGAAGAAGGCCAAGTGACACTCACTCCTCACTTTCTTACTGCTACTCTTTTTGTGTTGTTTTTCTTGCTTCCCTCTTTCTCTTTCTTGTTTTCTTTTTCTTCTGTATATATCGTTATTTCCTTTGTCTCACTGCTTTGTTCTTATGCATACTTCTGGTGAATCCTGTATAGGGTCAGTGACCCTGAATAAAGGCTTTTTGTTGTTGTTGTTTGTTGTATATAAGAAAGCGAAGACTAGAACGCGGCTGATTCCACATTCGTTTTTCAGTGATACGCTAACCATGACGTATTCCCGGTGTGGCCACTGGACATATGTCGGGCCTGGAAGCTGTTGTTGGGTTCTGTGCTGCCTGGAGTATAGGAGTTCTATCTGTGCTTCCTTTCTGCGGTGAATGTGTCCGGTGGTCTTAATAAAGTTGTATGTAAAGGTATTTGTATTCATATAGGAGCATTAATCTCTCTCTTGAGGTAACCTGGGTTCCTGGAGAGTACTAAAGTCGCAAGAATTAATTTGAAAAATAATAATAATTCCTTTGTATCTATGAGTTTTAAGTTATTTTCTATAAAAAAAAAAAACATTGGTTCATCCGTAAAAACTGTCATGATACTAGTGATGTGACTATAGAGCTACGTGATTGCTCATTCTGATAGCATGCCGACACCTGAATATGTCGTGTGCCAGAGTTCTGTTTAGTTACATTGTTCTCTACATTGTTCTATAAATTGTACTCATTGTTCTCTACAATGTTCTCTACATTGTTCTATCCATTGTACTTACATTGTACTAATTGTTCTATACATTGTTCTCTACATTGTTCTATCCATTGTTCTCTACATTGTTCTATACATTGTACTCATTGTTCTCTACATTGTTCTATCCATTGTTCTCTACATTGTTCTATACATTGTACTCATTGTTCTCTACATTGTTCTATCCATTGTACTTACATTGTACTAATTTTTCTATACAATGTTCTCTACATTGTTCTCTAGAGAGGTTGGGATTATGCAAGACAACACTCTGCACCAATCGAATCAAATTTAAAATTATTTCATAATTTCTTTACTTCCTGATCTTTATTGTAAAATGTGAAAGTCAGACACGCGAATAATTTTACCTTATTATTATTTTTATTTGGAAAATATTTTTGAAAAATTATTATATATATTATTTTTATTCAATGAAAATATAATCACAATATGCAATATGTATTAAGCTACACTGGAAATATTTATTTATGTTTTTTTTTATTGGCACGCGTGTGTGTGTATAGAGGTTGTATTTTTAATATTTGAAACTTCAGGACCTGTACTCCGGTAACGTGATTTGAATAAATATAACCTATCCTTACTTCTCAGAATAAAATACTAAGGTACAATCCAAATATAAACAATAATTACAAACAATTCAAAGATTTAATCATGCTACGAAGATTTTTAAACGTTTTTAAAAAACCTAAGAATCCGGAAATTAGTAAGATTAAAAAAATTATCAAAGAAGCTTTTTTAAATATTGACACCTTGGATACATATTTTAACGCCGGGATTGAAAGTGGAAATAAAGAAGTTAATCTTACAGAAGACAATTTCAATAATGAGGATGTAACAGTGGATATTTCAAAGTTTAGGGGGATATTAGAGTGTCTTCTACAATATAAAATTACTCATAAGAAGCTAAGAAAAATGATCAAAGCTATATCTTATGCTCTGTTCAGGCATTATTATAAATGCGATACTAAAATGGTTGTGAAAAGAATGTATTTGAATGTTTTCCTTATATTGTTCGAGATTCCAAATTCTGATTACTTAAGTGATGAAAGCTGCCGTTATCTGTGTGCGGCCTTCCACAAGATTCCACTGAAAGGAAAGGTAAAGTTGGTGAAGTTTTTGTCGCAATATAAGCCGGAGAACTTAAAGGGGATTGTTTCTAATGTCCATAATGCCATTGACGTGTGCCTAAAGAAGATTAGTGAGTATTCAAATTTAGATTCGTCGCGGCTGGTGAGAAGTTTTGAAGCCGCTGAACCAGCGCTGAATTTGATGCACCACTTGTTCTTTGCCAACATTTACGGAGGCAAGAAAGAAGACTCGGTTGATGACCTAGGAATGACCAGATCTCCCATTGAAAACGAGCTCCAAATAGACCAAAGATATTGTAAGGTTCCTGTTATTCCTTTCGAAGAATTTATTTCCGAAACCTGTTGTACCATAATGAAAAAATGCCAAGATATCTCCCACCTCACCATGGAAGAACTGATAGAGTTGATACCTCCATTAGTTCTGAGGACTGAAATGAAGATATGGCGGTTTGAAAAAGAGAATGAATTCAAGAGGGAACAAGTCGCAGGTTGGATAGATCCCGAAATAATAGTGTTGAGAGTCAAGAGAGAAGACATCTTGATAGACACGTTCCAAGAACTGGAGAAAGCGAGACTCAGAGACCTAAAAGCATTTCTTTTACCTCTGAGGGTAGAATTCCTAAATGAGGATGCCGTTGATGAAGGAGGCCCTTTAAAAGAATTATTCAAAGTTCTGATAAAGGAAATTTTCAATCCTAAAAATAATATATTCAGAGCAATTAATGAGAAATATAATTGGTTTGTTAGGAATGGGAATAAAAATAATATCTACTTAGCTGGTTTGGTGTTCTGCCTGGCCATCTACCATGGCGTGCCCGTTTCTGCCAACTTGCCCAAAGTTTTCTACCGAAAGCTCGCCGGCTTGAAGGGCAGGTTTGAAGATCTTGCGGATTACGACCTGACCATCGCTCGCGGTCTAAAGGGGCTACTGGATTACAAAAACGACGATTTTGAAGACGTTTTCATGTTAACCTTTGTCCCACCGTTCTGCGATTCAGACGAGTATGAGCTTAAGCCAAATGGAAGAAACATCGCTGTGACTCAGGAGAACAAAAAAGAATTCGTTGAACTCTGTTCAGATTATCTACTAAACGGCTTTGTCGAGCCAGAATTTGAACAATTCAAAAGTGGATTCTACAGTCTAGGCAAACATCTCAGCATCTATCGACATTTCAGAATTGAGGACCTCGCTATATTGTTCGGTGGTATTGGTGAGGTGGACGTTGATGATTTAGAGGCAGCAGCTGTCTACTCCGAGTGTGATAAAAAGTCCAAGGACGTGATAAACTTCTGGGAAGTTGTACGAGAGATGACGTCTGAACAGAAGTCTCAGTTGCTAAGTTTCATCACGGGAAGTGACAGGTTCCCTGCTCACCATCCGCCATCTCTGAGCATCACGCGCTGGAGCACAAACTCCAGTCTTCTTCCAGCCGCTCAGACCTGCTTCAACGTTCTGCTCCTGCCAAAGTACCCTTCTAAAGAAATTCTACGCACTCGACTCTTCAAGGCCCTGGAGCACACCGTAGGCTTTGGGATGTTATAGCTTCGAAGATTCCAATAATTTTTTTTTCTGTCTGTAAAATATGTATATTCTATAATTATGTAAAATAGTATCTGATTATATTTAACTCGTGTTCTATTGGCGTATCATTATACCATGTTTTCTCCTGTAGAAGGGCGTCCGTGCCCGAAAGCTAGAGAATAAATATGTTTTAGAAAATATACTGTAGTGTGTCGATTTATTAGTCCAGCGATGGCCCAGAAAGTATTTCAAAGTTAGTGTTTTATTGGTATTACTTATTAGCTACATTTTTAGAGGAATACAACAGCACAACACCCTAGAATGTCTATTCTGGTTCTGTTGGCTTCCGCCGATCTGCCGCGCCGCGGTGGTCATCTCCTATTTTATGTCCCCCGCTTGTATGTTTGCCGTGGTTCGTCATCCCAGCAGGCTGGAAGGAAGTCCCTTGGCCCCCACAATACTTTTCCTAGCGGCCTGATATATTTTTAATCAAATATATTTCAATAGTAATTAGCAAATATTGCCATGTGGTGCAAGGATATAACTTATGTGTGATATATATAAGAAACATATCCCTCTATAAAAACATTGCTTTAATTGATATGTCTATATGTTTTGTTATTAGTAAATACATTTGTTTATGTGTAGGTAATATTTTAAGAAAACCTATTCAAAACATGTATGTATTTTTATCATGTCAAAACATCTTAGAAGTCAACAAAATAATTTTATTTAGTTAGAAAGATAACTTTGTATTTCGAGTATATAAGCAGCTAGGCCAAGCATATATTTTTTGGCATTCTCATATACCTATATTTGAGTACCGAGTCCTCCAGTTTATCTACATGTGGTGTACTTACAAATATAGTCAGTCAAAAACCTCTATCCACAATGGCATGTGTAGTCATATATTTATTGTAATCATTGTACAAGTAATCGCATGGCCTGGTACTACATGTGTAGACATGTGGTGTACTTACAATATAGTCAGTCAAAAACCTCTATCCACAATGGCATGTGTAGTCATATATTTATTGTAATCATTGTACAAGTAATCGCATGGCCTGGTACTACATGTGTAGACATGTGGTGTACTTACAATATAGACAGTCAAAAACCTCTATCCACAATGGCATGTGTAGTCATATATTTATTGTAATCATTGTACAAGTAATCGCATGGCCTGGTACTACATGTGTAGACATGTGGTGTACTTACAATATAGTCAGTCAAAAACCTCTATCCACAATGGCATGTGTGTAGTCATATATTTATTGTAATCATTGTACAAGTAATCGCATGGCCTGGTACTACATGTGTAGACATGTGGTGTACTTACAATATAGTCAGTCAAAAACCTCTATCCACAATGGCATGTGTAGTCATATATTTATTGTAATCATTGTACAAGTAATCGCATGGCCTGGTACTACATGTGTAGACATGTGGTGTACTTACAATATAGTCAGTCAAAAACCTCTATCCACAATGGCATGTGTAGTCATATATTTATTGTAATCATTGTACAAGTAATCGCATGGCCTGGTACTACATGTATAGACATGTGGTGTACTTACAATATAGTCAGTCAAAAACCTCTATCCACAATGGCATGTGTAGTCATATATTTATTGTAATCATTGTACAAGTAATCGCATGGCCTGGTACTACATGTGTAGACATGTGGTGTACTTACAATATAGACAGTCAAAAACCTCTATCCACAATGGCATGTGTAGTCATATATTTATTGTAATCATTGTACAAGTAATCGCATGGCCTGGTACTACATGTGTAGACATGTGGTGTACTTACAATATAGACAGTCAAAAACCTCTATCCACAATGGCATGTGTAGTCATATACAAGATATTGTAATCATTGTACAAGTAATCGCATGGCCTGGTACTACATGTGTAGACATGTGGTGTACTTACAATATAGTCAGTCAAAAACCTCTATCCACAATGGCATGTGTAGTCATATATTTATTGTAATCATTGTACAAGTAATCGCATGGCTTTTTACTACATGTGTAGAAATGTGACTAATTTATTTGAGTTTTTTTTTTTTTTCATTTATAAAATATAAATTCCTTTTTAAAATTTTGTACAAATAAATTTACTGTCAATGTGTTTCTTTTTAAATGATATTATCAAATATTATCTCTACATATCTTACTGCAATGATATGAGTTATATATCTTCTATATATATAAAAATCAATAAAATTTTACACAAATAAATTTACTGGCAATGCGTTTCTTTTTAAATCTCTACAGACCTTACTGCAATGATATGATTTAATGAATGAGAGGGCTTGGCTCATCAGTAGTGAACCCTCTCAGCGGTTTCGCCAAATTTATTTAATAATTTTTATTAAATAAATAATTTTATTAAATTTTATTTAATAAAAATCAATGTTTGCTTGTTGTATGTCCGGTATACAAATTCGCAGTAGTTCACTAATTCAAACCAAAATTTCCATACATAGGTGAAAAAATACGGGGAAGACGATAGGCTATTTTAAAAAATATATAAATCAATTATTAAAACTATATATTCAAATTGTTCTACTTAGCTCACGAACAGCGTCCTCTATCAAAGATTAGATTAAATTATGCTGATGCAAACAAATAGATAATGCTAATAACAAACAATTATAAAAAAATCTTATCTAAATATATATCACTCGGGTAGATATGCACAGGGGTCAATCCCGGGGCGAAGCCCGGGTCACCCGTCTAGTAACTTATACAGTAAATGTATTTGTACAAAATTTTAATGATAGATGGCAATTAAATTTATAATTTTTAATCTTAAAATGTATCTTGAATATATTGTAAGGTAGAAAAGACAAACTTCAGGATGACACGACAATTTATTCAGTTTATACAAACACAAAATCAACATTTATAAGATAAACAATAAGGGAAGTATCCAGAGTAACAAAATGATATAAATATCAAAATACTACAATATAATAACATTTTCTTATAATTAATACGTTACTTTGGAATATAACTCATTGTATATAGCTTAACTTTCTCTCTCCACGATACTAATTATTACAGATAACTTCATTAAATCAACTTCCATCATTGATTAACATACTGTAAATAACTGCCTTGTGGTTTCTTCTATCTGCTTATGTTGTTGCTTATTTGTTTTATGATGCATTGGCATGCCATCTGTTATGAATATTTGAAACTAATATAGACGCGTATGATTCTCTTTTGAAAATTATACAATTTCTACTGCCCTTACTGCAATGGAAAATTTAAAGGGAAGGCCTGGCTCATCAGTGGTGAACCCTCCCAGCGGTTTCGCCTGTTTAATCTACCATACCGCTGTTATATTGCATTTTTGGAACTTCCTTTTATAGTGATACTGTTGCTGGACTCTTGGAATGGGTATTTTAGAAGAACTATGGACATAACCTTTGAGGACAGCAGAATTACATACAATTATAATTATATAATTTGTTTATTTTTTCAATGTATATGTTTATTTTATGCTCTTTTTCTTAATTTTTTATGTTCTTTTGATAATTCTGTTACCTATTCTACTACAATATGAATTATTGTAAATAGTTTCACGCGCAATTATCTAGATCGGATATAGCGTGTCTTATTTGAAACTGGTAATAAATATTTAATCTGAAAGAAGAAAAATAAAAATCAGGTGAAAAGTTTCTTTTAATTTTGAATTTGCAAGCTTTCAAGCAAATATACTGTTCTTCAACGGGCTAATACTCTATGTACAATCTCTTAATAATCTTTATACAAAATAATTGAAAAACTTTACAATTTATGTACCCTGTACATAGAGTATCAGCCCGTTGAAGAACAGTATATTTGCTCGAAAACTTGCAAATTTAAAATCATAAAAAACTTTTTACCTGATTTTTCCTCTTTCAAATAATTTCTGGGTAACTATTGCTCCCATTATATGTAATCTAATTATGATTCCATAAATTAAGTATTTTTAAAATTTTGGAAAAGATACTACACAGAATTGAGCATAAAGGAAAATGGAAAAAGAACTTCATTATTAGAAAAAAGAAGAGGAGACACAAAGTAAATTCTATCTATGCCATTTATCTCTTATAATTCTCTCTGTTTTTAATATCATCATATACATATATTCAATATGTCTCTATATATAAATGTCAATGTATGCAAATTTAGGTAACAAATGAAAGACATTAAGACTCAAATATTTCTTTACACAAATGAATCCAACTTTCCTACTGTCCTTACTGCGATGAAAAAATATTGGGAGGGCTTGGCTCATCGGTGATTAATCCTCCCAGCGGTTTCGCCAATTTAATCTACCAGACAGCTTCTTTAGAGCTCTAATACTGTATTAGATCATTCTGCTTTTATATGCTACATTTAAGGATGAAAACTTAGAAATGGTATTTGAGCAAACTATGGACATATGCTTTTAGAATATTAGAATTACATTTAAATATTTGCATCGAGAAATACTCTTCCGCAAACAATAAAGATGAGCCAAGCCTCCCCCTCCATATTTTTTCATCGCAATAAGGACAGTATAAGTTTGATTTATTTGTGAAAATAAACATTCGTGTCTTAATCTTTTCATTTGTTGTATATAGATGGCGCGTTATTGCTTTGTACATTAATATAGATAGGTAAAAACTTCAATAAGGCTTAGAAAGGCTGTGGTTCTAGCTCAATTTGTTGAACGGAATAATGATCTAATATTCATATAAAGTTCGCAACGTATGCAAATATATAGATGGAAATTTTGCCGGGAGGACATTGATCTAAAGAGACAAAGTACGCCTCTCCCGTCAACGTATGCAAATATATAGATGGAAATTTTGCCGGGAGGACATTGATCTAAAGAGACAAAGTACGCCTCTCCCGTCAACGTATGCAAATATATAGATGGAAATTTTGCCGGGAGGACATTGATCTAAAGAGACAAAGTACGCCTCTCCCGTCAACGTATGCAAATATATAGATGGAAATTTTGCCGGGAGGACATTGATCTAAAGAGACAAAGTACGCCTCTCCCGTCAACGTATGCAAATATATAGATGGAAATTTTGCCGGGAGGACATTGATCTAAAGAGACAAGGGTCGCCTCTCCCGTCAACGTATGCAAATATATAGATGGAAATTTTGCCGGGAGGACATTGATCTAAAGAGACAAAGTACGCCTCTCCCGTCAACGTATGCAAATATATAGATGGAAATTTTGCCGGGAGGACATTGATCTAAAGAGACAAGGGTCGCCTCTCCCGTCAACGTATGCAAATATAGGTAAAATTCTAATAAATCTTAGATTTGGCTGTTGTTCTAGACCATCCTCACAACGAGGTGATGTTCTAGTTTTTAATATACTCCTAGACCGCGTAGAAGTCTGGTATTTTATTGCCTCTACGGATGACAATGCATGTGTACAAAGTTTGAGATATCTAGGTGGGTCTTGGAGGTACGGAATATACAAGAGAATAGAATTCGTACATTTACTTTCAAACGAAGAAAATATAATACAAGTAATTTATTGGGTGTGAGAAAATGTTTAAAAAAATCAGTTGTTATTTATAAGTACAGTATAGTACAGTATATAGCCATGTGGAAAATTAGGAAAGACAAACTTCAGGATGGCATATCAATTTTTTTAAGGCAAGAACAAACTATAAATGATAAAATATAAGATAAGCAATGAGGGAAGTTTACAGAGTAACAAAATATAAATATCAAAATTAATACTATGTTAATAAAATAATAAATACTTTTTCACATAGCTCCTTTCTTATGGGAGATGTGACCCACAGCTTTCAATTATTGTAGTCACTGACAAGGATCTGACATGATTTTTCCTAGGATTCCATCGTAGTCTTGAAACTTTGTCCCTAGTACATTTGCATCATTTTTCTTGCGTCGTGAAGAGCGGCTTTGTCGTCGTATCGTCTATAAGGACATCGTCATCTTGGAGGGAAGTCTTGGCTTTGACACGGCGGTGGAAACCTGGAGCCAGTCTCTGAAAATGTAAATCACAGCACCCATGGCCTCTAGGTCTTCTCGGCGATATTCAGTTCGTTTTCCCTAATTTACCCAGCATCTCCATCAAAATGCCACGTGGAAAATTAGGAAAGACAAACTTCAGGATGGCACAGCAAATCATTCAAGGCAAGAAAAACTATAGGGAGAGAATATGGTTTTACAGGCTACTAACCAAAGTGTATGATTTTCGAGCCCAAAAATGAATGTAGCAAGCAGACAAGCCGCAATACACCTTAGTAAAGTACCAAGGTGCTGCACGCCACCATGGTTGTTCAAAAAAGGCTAGATTGCTAGAAGATAGAAAGGGAAGATAAAATAAATACAGATATTGATTAGATAAGAAGATAAAATAAAACAGTAATAATTTAACAAGCGCTGGGAAAAGATCAATTTTCTTTTTGTAAAAATAAAAAGGTTTTAGGTAAAAAAAAAACCGTTATGTTAATAAAAAACTTTGCCTATATCTATCTATATATATAAATGAATGTTTGTATGTTTGTTTGTATGTCCGGTATACAAATTCGCAGTAGTTCACTAATTCAAACCAAAATTTCCATACATAGGTGAAAAATACGGGGAAGACGATAGGCTATTTTAAAAAATATATAAATCAATTATTAAAACTATATATTTTTAGTCAGAAAATGATGATGACGATATTGCTGTATCATGTTTGATTATTAGATACAAAATTATATCGGGAAAAATTCCAAAAAGCAGAGACCACGGGTGAAACCAGTTCATTATTTTGTACGCAGGAACAAAATTCTAACAGAAAAACATTCATTCGAGCAGAAAACAAAAGCCAGATCATCTTTCTATAAAAATATCGCTTCTCCGACACAAAGTTTGGAGCGGGACGTTTCCTGGTCTGGTTCAAATTCACATAAATAGGTACCGCTCAGCAAGAGCAACCTAGTTCATGATAATTGAACATTGTGTAATATGTGAAGGTTATCACATATTAAACAAATTTTAACGCGGGATTCAATCCCGGTTCATGACTGTCGGGAACCGAGGGGGTTACCCACTCGTCCTGTTTTTTGCGGGACGTTTCACAAGAGTGACATCCACGGCGCCAATTTATAATTGTAACGAATAGTATTTGAAAATCAAAATAATATAAATTTCAAATATCGTTGTGAAAATTTACATATTTATTTTTATATTTTAAAAACACACAAAGTTTGGAGCGGGACGTTTCACAAAAGTGACATCCACGGTGCCAATTTATAATTGTAACGAATAGTATTTGAATAAAAACATTTAATCGGGTAAAACCCGGGCGTTGCCCGGGTCATTCGGCTAGTATATATATAAATCAATGTTTGTTTGTATGTTTGTTTGTTTGTATGTCCGGTATACAAATTCGCAGTAGTTCACTAATTCAAACCAAAATTTCCATACATAGGTAAAAAATACGGGGAAGACGATAGGCTATTTTAAAAAATATATAAATCAATTATTAAAACTATATATTCAAATTATTCTACTTAGCTCACGAACAGCGCCCTCTATCAAAGATGAGATTAAATTATGCTGATGCAAACAAATAGATAATGCTAATAACAAACAATTATAAAAAAAATCTTATCTAAATATATATCACTCGGGTAGATATGCACACGGGTCAATCCCGGGGCGAAGCCCGGGTCACCCGTCTAGTATGAAAAAAAAAAAAGGGAATTGACGTTTTATATCAAGGATTACTAGTGAGGGTACCAGTACTAAGAAAACCAACCACAAGAGTACACCAGAGTTTGCATAGCGCGTTCAAATGGGTCGCTGTGTAAGTCGATTTCCCGATCAGCCCGCGCCGTCGAATCGCCAAACCACTTGCCCTCTGTCGTGGGGTTACAGAGACAGCGTTCGGGGCGATCACATACGCAGGGCAGGTCGCGAAACCGATCTTAAACAGCGGCACATGCCAGAGTTGCGTCTACGAGCGGCCGCTAATGACCGGTGTTATTCATGAGGCGAGGAGTACGAGTCACTCAGGTGATCGGAATCCTCCGCGCGGACTCGTGGCTTAAGTCTATCAGAGGCCTTTAGGAACTCCAGGCAGGCTCGCCAAGTGCTCCTGTTGAAAATAAAGTCTTTGATTCACCGCGGAGTGTACCCCAATTCTATTGCACAGGTGGAAAGAAGGCGAAATCTAAGCGAATCAAGGATGCTGCACTCTAGCACGATGTGTGACAGAGTTTCTTCTCTGTCAGAATCGCAGTAAGGGCAGGAAGGATCGTCAATGACGCCTATCCTGTGCGTGAAACTGTCCGTCCATGTGTGTCCCGATAGCAGGCCAATCACGATGTGATCGCTAGGAAGCTATAACGCTACAAACTCTCTCTCTCGATATAACCCGGAGTCCTGGAGCCACGTACTAAAGTCGCCAACTATCCTGGCAGGTCTTTAGACTTCACGTCTAATGTTGGACATCCAGTTTACCAGATGTCGCCAGGCTAATTTGCATTTGGGAATGTTCTGCAGGTCTTCAGGAGAAATATATTTATTCCTAGGAGGTTGGCTGTTTGGAACCTATGAAGGTGGTAGGTCTGTGGTGGTCGACAGTTTGGTCTTCCTAGTGGCAGTGTGGACAGGTAGGAACGTCTTTTGATATTTTTGCAGGGTCAGATTTGACAAATCCGTGACCCGTGCGGATTGTAGCGCAGCTACAGGCTATAATTGAGAAAGATATTTATAACCCAGGTTCCTGGAGCTATAATTGATAAAAATACAAGATAAGCAAAGAGGGAAGTTTTACAGAGTAACAAAATATCAAAATGTATATACTGTGTTAATCAAACCCTGGTCTCAACCTGACTGCCAACAAATTTGCAGCTGGATGAACACACTGATGGTTGATCAGGGTCTCTCCCTCGGTTTATATAGATTCTACAAGGCCGCAGTCAATGTCCGTTGGAGAATGATGGATTCGCCGAATGTCGTGGTTTGCTCGGAGGAGGAAAGCGAAGATTGAATGCGGCTGATTCCACACTAGCCCTCTCAATGATATCTTAACCTTGACATATTCTAAACATTGGTACTTTAATTTAAATATTTAATCATATACGGTTCCTTTTGCTCTGTATGTTTAGTTTTTGTATATATGGTTATATTCAGTGCTGTAGTGGAGGGTATACGGGGGTATGCGCCGTATACCCTATGCTTTTAAAATTTAAATAGCGTATACCTAGTGGTTTTACTTAAAAATAGCCTATACCCTATGATTTTGTTCAAATTTTTTATTAAAAATTTATTATTTTCTTTCTTTGTAATAGTAAAAAAAAAAAAATGATAAAAATTGTACTGAAAAATTGCAAAAAATTTTCAAATTAACAATTCACACAAAATATTTCATTCATTTAGTAAAAATTTCTTGGGAAAAATATATCAACTATATTCAAATTAATAATCAAACAAGCCTCCTTTAACGAAAAACGGAAAACGAATATAACCGAACCTTTAATTTTTGAAAATGGTAATTTTGTTTAAAACCACAATGAAATGAAAACTTTAAACTTTCCTAATATTTAAAAGTTATTATGTTTGCTTAATAGAAAATATGTTAAAAAATTAAAGTTTAAATAAAAATAAAGTTATATTTTCTGATGTTAAAATCATTTACAAAAAAAAAGTAAAAACGACTTCTTCAAGATAGATGTTCTCTTATTACCAATGCTGTATTTATCCAGCAGTGATGTAAACTAATACATAAACAATTTGGTTTTCGATTTAAAACGATTTTCTTCTAATTCTATACAATTGAAAATATATTTGAATTTTATCAAATACTCTTCTTTAACTAAAGTTGCTATGGTAACCATGCTAAACTACGTTATTGTGGACGTTAATATTGCATATTCTTTAGTTTATTTGAAGTTAGCAAAAGCTGTTGACAAAATAACATTGATTTTCAAAAATATATAATTTTGAAAACTTCTTTAAGTAAGTTTATTGATACTGGCTTAAAAGCTTATTTAAATTGTTTTTAATTGTTGATGAAAAGTTGGTGTTTGTTTTTAAAAAATAAATAAATAAAATAAAGATTTTATTCAAAACAAATCGATTAAGTAAGTATCTAAATTTTGTTAATGTTAAAATAAGTGAAATTTAAATTTTCTGTACTTATACTAGCTTTCGAAAATAACTCTTCTGTTTAATTATGGACCGCTGGTTGAAGACAGGAAATTTATGTACTAAAAGAAGTTTGGAGGTAGAAGAAGATGCAGAAAAGAATGAACTAGAAGAAGCTGTTAAAAGAAATAAAAACACTGTTGGTACATCAAATGCAAGTACTATCTCAAAAAGAGCTGATATATTGATCAATAGTTCACCAGAGAAAATGAATGACCAGGATTCCAAATTTGAAGTTTGGAATGATTCCCAATATATTCAATTTAAGGAAAAGTATCCATGGCTTTCAATTTCCAAAGGTAGACTCGGATGTAACATTTGCGCAAGTGTTAAAACTTTAGGGGCTGCAAAAAGTGAAAGAATTCATATTTCACCAGAATGGAGTAACTACCTAATAGAAGCAGCAGGAAAAGATCGGGCAAGCAAATTATCAAACATTCGAATGAAAATTAAAAAGCATTGTGAGTCTGAAGCTCATAAAATAGCTGAGAATATTAAGAAAGACAGAAAAAATAAATAAATTAGAAGAATATGCAAACAATATGAACATTGAAGTAGAAAATGAAAATATTAAGCTTTTTAGAACTGCTTATAATATCGCTAAAACAAATAGACCATATTCTGATTATGAAAATCATATCACGTTACAAACATTAAATGGCATTAAATTAGGATCGACTCTTCACTCCAGATATTCTGCTACGCAAATAATAAACCATATAGCCTGCGAAATGCGGAAAATGCTTGTTGCGAAGATTTTGTCAACAAATTCAAAAATTACTATACTAATTGATGAATCAACAACCTTAAGTAATAAATCAACTTTGGTCATTTTCTTGAAAGCATATTTAGGAGGAGAAAGTATTGATTATATTTTCTTTGATTTGTGTGAATTACAATGCCAAGACTCAGAAAATATTGAAAAAGAGCTTTTGAATACTTTGTATAAACATGGGTTGACCGAAGAATATTTAAAAGAAAATTGGATAGCAATTGCGACTGATGGGGCAAGTGTCATGGTAGGAAGACATTCGGGAGTCGTAACTCGACTTAAGCAAAAGTTTCCAAAACTTTTTGCATGGCACTGCCTCAACCATAGATTAGAGCTTTCTGTTGGCGATACTATCAAAGAAGTCCGCGGAATCAACCATTTTAAAGCTTTTATGGACAAACTGTATTCATTATATAGCCAATCTCCCAAAAATTGTCGTGCTCTGGAGGAAGCTTGCCATGAATTAGGAACAAGATTTGCTAAAGTGGGTCGAATTTTAGGAGTACGATGGATTTCAAGTAGTTTTAGAACAATAAAAACCGTCTGGGAGTCATACGAGTCATTGCACCATCATTTCAAATCATCAACATATCTCGATTCCACATATCAAGGGTTATTAAGAAGATTGGAGAGTCCAGAATTTATATTAGATTTAGGTTTAATGTACGACACGCTTCAGGAAATATCAATGTTGTCTTTAGAGCTGCAGTCTAGAACAACTACTTTACAAAAGGCGGAACATATAATAAAGAGAACAATTAGAGTCATAGAAAGCTTCAAAACATCACCAGGAGAAAAAAGCTTGCTAGCTCTTGAAGCGGCAGAAAACTTAGTTTTTAGGAGCGTAACATTAGTTCCCAATGCCAAAATTATTCCGATTGATAGAAAAAAATTTATTCTAAGTGTATAATAGAAAAGTTAAAATTAAGGTTGTGTACAGAATCAAATGAAGATAATGAGCAATTAATTAAGGATATTTCAGCTCTAGAACCAAACAATTTTGACGCAGAAAATGTTCGATATGGAGAGGTCGAAATGAGACGTATTTGTCGAAGGTTTAACTTAGATGAAATGAAATGCATTAACGGCTTGAGAGATTTTGTTGATGATAAAAACAATGTTCCCGTAACACTTCAACCATTTTTCAGGGCAATTTCAACATTGCCCTGTTCAACAGCTGAATGTGAGCGAGGTTTCAGCCTGATGAATGATATAATAACAAACTTGCGGACTTCTTTGCTAATATCAAATGTTTCGAACTTAATGTTCATAAATTCAAATGGACCACCAATAGAAATGTTTCAGCCGAAAAAATACGGTCAATCATGGCTTTTACATCATAGATCATCTACTGACACTAGATCAAGAGTTTGTGCCAGAAAAAATACAGATGCATCTCGGCAGTCATTATGGGACATTTTTATGTAAAAGTTGTATGTAATATTTTACGTCTTTTTTTCAAATAAAAATATAATTAAAAATAACCTTGTTTATTTTTACCAAAAATTTATATTCTCAAGCGTATACCCTATGCTAATTTTACGACTACAGCACTGGTTATATTTCTTTTTGTTTGGTTTTTCTTTCTTCTCTCTTTCCTTATTACTTCTTGTATTCTAGTTTTTACTTTTGAAATATCTTCCTTTCCTAAATCCCGTAGAGGGGAATCATGTTATTGCGATTTCACCGCCACTCTGTGTTGTGACGACGATCTAAATTCTATAGAGGTAGTCACTCACCTCTATTCTTGGTCGGCGGGGTTGAAGGTTCAAAGTTAAGGCGTCGTTGTTTATAACACGGAAAGCTTGGAGGAAGGCTTCCATAGACAAAGATGTCACAAGTTCCAGATGAACTCCTCTATACACTGCACATGTGAAGATGACAATCCATGCTTTCTTCTTATTCTTTAAGATAAGATGTCCAGTTAGATCAACTCCTACTATTTCGAAAACTGCAGCATCTCGTACTCTGTCTTCTGGTAATGATGTTGACTCGACGGTAGCTGGTGTCGCGGTGAATCGTTTACAGCGAATGCATTGATTGATGAAACAATTGCTCTTTAGGATTCTCGGTCAAACCTCCTTGGGATATGAAGAACTTTCCACCGTAATGTGTGACGTCGAAAGCTTGATGAACACACGCCCACTGACCTACCTAACTGAAGAAAGTGAGGATCTCGCTCCATTGACACCTTCGTTGTTCTTACATGAGGTCAGAGAGGTTGGCGTTCCAGACCTGGACTTGATTGATAACCAGACCCTCTCCCGCAAATATCAATATATCAAACGTGTACGAGAAGATCTTAGAGAACGATTTCGTATCGAATATTTTGGATTCCTGAGACAAGAAACGAGACGCCTGAAGACTACCATACCACTCAAGGTGGGAGACATGGTACTCATTGGACAAGAGAGTTTAAAGAGACTACACTGGCCGTTAGCCAGAATAATCCAACTCTATCCAGGAAAAGACGGACTTGTGAGGGTTGCGAAAGTGAAAACTTCATCAGGTGATAAAATACGACCTATTCAAAAACTCTACAATTTAGAGATAACGCCCGAGATAAGATGTCGAGACCCTCTAACGGAGCGATCTCCCACACAAGAAGTTCGATTGACAACTGAAGAGGACCCTTTGACTTCACAACAAGAGCAACATCACATTGATACCCCGAATGTTGTGTCAAGTTACGGACGGCCCATCAAGAGACCCAACCGATTGGATCTACTGAACTTTTCCTTCCCATGTTTGAGTCGTCGAGACGCCAACTCAAAGGTGGGAGAAATGTTGGAAAAGAAGACGTCCGAAGCAGCCAATGGGAGGCCGGCGGAGGCAGCTACGGGGATGCAGCGGCAAAAATGAGGAAACAATAGAGGAAGAACTTGAAAACAACCTTTTTCGAACGCTAGAATTTGCCCTGATCTCCGTAGCTGCCTCCGCCGGCCTCCCATTGGCTGCTTCGGACGTCTTCTTTTCCAACACATGTATAGGGCTGGATGCCCCAATAAAAAGGCTTATGTGTGTGTGTGTGTGTGTGTTAATCAAACAAATACATACTCTTCACTACTGTTGTGATATATGGTAAATTATCATATACCATGCATTTTGTTCGTTTGATATATGATTAACTATTTTTCATTCATATGTAAATTTTGTTTTATATTTTAAAGCTATGCAAATCCATGGCAACCTTCAAATATGTAAATTCTCCTCGCGATTAAAATAAATTCTTTTCAGCCAGACAACGAGTGGTTGTCGCCTCTAGTATCTTTAACACATTATAACAACTACAATATTATTAAGTTCAAAATTCACTATGATCGTCCACCCCACACCGCTTTTCTTTTTATTCATATAAATCTAATAAGTAAATGGCAAAAGTTAGAATATACCTATCCCCCGATTTACACTGTAGATACGTTCCTGAGAAAAACGTGTAAATCGAATTTTTTTTTTTTTAATTAGAAATACAGACACAGTGTGCGTGTGCAGAAAGTCAGCACATAAGCTCGGGATTCCTCGTGAGATGTGTACACAGCGCATGTGTTCAATCACAGTAGCATTTAGTACAGTTGCTATAAAAAAAAATTGGGAAACCGTGTAAAAGCGAAAACGTGTAAAACAAGTACCGTGTGAATCGGGGGATAGGTGTATTTATCTTTATTTTGAGTAAATATTTTTGAAAGCTTTTTTTTTAAAGTATTTTTTATTAATTAATTAATAGAGCTATGACCCATTTGTTTAAAATATCTATAACTGCCCGCGAATATAATGCTTAACAAATATTTTTTAATTGTGATTATATCTTATCATTCTGAAGATAAAATAAAAAAAAAAACACAAAAAATGATGATATTAATAATGATATATTACTTGGAATCTTCATGATCAGTATTTAGTTAGAATGCCATTATCGCGTGTTATAATTTTTTTTTTTTTGCTTATCCCTAGTACACGTGGTACAGGCCATGATAATCATGGTGGGTAGAAGTAGGCGACTGCTTTTACTGTAGGTTCACCACATGTCTACACATGTGAAAAGCAGTAAGACTTTGCACTTACAAATGTTCCAGAGCCCCGTTTGATTACATGCCCTCGCTGGTGGGGTTGGACTTTTGCAAGAATCGGGGTTCATTGAAGCATTTTTTCTTTTTTAAATCAGAAAAAAAATTAACGGTAGATAGCAATTGAATTTATAAATTTTAATTTATCTACTTATATAATTGCCTTATTCTGTCTGTGTGAAGTTCACTGTGTGAAGTTACGCGCTGCGCCCTGGCTGACGCCGCGTCGCTGACCAGCTTCTGCCGTCGTCTTATCGACGAAAATCTACGCGGGACCTACTGAGTAAACACCATCGGCCAGGCCGTAGTGCTGCGCGGGACGACTACGCCGTTCTTGCGAGTCATCACCCGAACTGCCCGTCGCATCTTAGAGCGTCCACGCCTGACTGCCCTGCCCATCATCCAGTTCGCTAGAAGGTGGGAGGAAAATATAAACCTACCCATCAACATCGGCTGGTCGTCGCTCCGGCGCTGCGCCTTCTCCGGGCACAACGCGGACGTGGCAGTAAGGCTAGCTTTGCACGCCCTGCCCCATCCAGCCCATCCAGCATCGGCACATCAGTCTTGCATCGCCTGTGGGTCCGGCGACCTGTCGCTGGTTCACAGGTACTGGTCCTGCCGCTACATCAGGCCTCTCATCAGGGAGGCATTTACCATCATCGGGCGGCCCCCTGACTTGCAGGGCTGGGTCTTCGGGCATGGCCTAGACGATGACGCCCTGGCCATCCTGGCGTCTGCCAAGACGCGCATCTATAGGCACTTCCTCGGCGCGGAACTGAGGAGTGTACAAGAAGACCCCCTCCTTGTCTGGAGGAGGACCCTCTCAAGGTGGGGAAGCCCTCCTTGCTGAAGATATTTGTATATATATTCCCCTACACTTTATATGCCCATTTACTCTTTTATATTTTCTCCTTTGTAAAATTTGATTGTAAGAATCAATAAAATTGTTTAATTTGTCAAAAAAAAAAAATTTGTCCATGAGAGGACACTCCGGGTAGAGGACATTTCTCTGCAAAGGTCAGTTTCCATTGCCAGAATGACCATTTTTACTATTTGACAACTCTCCGGTAAGAGGACACCTCTTTATAAAGGACAATTCTGCTCTGCAATTAGGTGTCCTTTACAGAGAGGTTTTACTGTATTTTAAAATGAAAAAAGAAAAAGGTGATAGTTTTAATATTGCAATAATTGCAATCCTCTCATGAGTAATAGTTTTAGATAGTAATAATGATGTAATATCTCTATATATATAAGAGTCAGTGTATGTATATATGTTTGTCGGCTATACACGTCCTCAATAACTACCTAATCTAGCTGAAATTTTAACAGGACATAGGGAAAAATCTGGAAGAGTTTATTGCCGTATTTTTAGTCAAGAAAAATTTAAAATGCCCAAGTATGGACAAAAAAAGTTATTTTTAATCAGAAAATGATGATGACAAAATTTCTGTATCATGTTTGATTATCAGATACAAAATTTCTTTCGTGGAAAATTCCATAAACAGACCACCGGGCGAAGCCAGATCATCATTTTCAGTAGGCAGGAACAAAATTCTAACAACAAAATATTCACTCGAGGAGAAGGCACGAATCCAGGTCGCCTCTTCACATAAAATATCGCTTCTCAGCCAAAAGTCAGTGTATGTATATATGTTTGTCGGCTATACACGTCCTCAATAAGTATCTAATCTAGCTGGAAATTTAACAGGAAATAGAGAAAAATCTGGAAGAGTTTATTGTCACATTTTTAGCCAAGAAAAATTAAAATTGACCATGTACTGGGTAAAAATAGTTATTTTTTAGTCAGAAAATGATGATGACAAAATTGCTGTATTATGTTTATTATTAGATACAAAATTCTTTAGGGGAAAATTCCATAAAGCAGACCACAAGTATAGCCAGATCATCATTTTTAGTAGACAGGAACAAAATTCTAACAACAAAAGATTCACTCGAGCAGAAGACACACGAAGCCAGGTCATCTCTCTTTATATAATATACAGTTAAACCTGTCTATAGCGCCCCCTCTAAATAGCGCCTTCCTCTCTATAGCGCCCGATTTAAATACGTAGTACGATGCGATTTACATTAAAAGTGACCTGTCTATAGCACCCCATCTCTATAGCACCCTATTTTGGTGAGTCCCAAGAGGGGGCGCTATAGACAGGTTTAACTGTATATAAATATCTTTATTTAAAAAGACATATATTGGATCAAAATATGATTTATTTTACTAATATTTCAGTTGGCTGAACGTCAAGCTTTTTCAAGGTATTATAACATATTAATGTAGGTAAACAACAAACAGCGTCGCATAACGTCAATAGAATTGAGTTAAGAAATATTTTTTGCCTAAAAAAGGTTGGCATTCAGCCAACTGAAATATTGGTAAAATAAATTATATTTTGATCCATTATATGCCTTTTTATTAAAGGTATATATATTAATTTCTCTATCTTCAAAATGAATCTTTATAAAAAATAAAAATGTCTTCATATATAGAAAAATCGATTCATTATAGAGAGGATGTTTGCTAGAATTTTTAAAATCAAATATTCGTTAGGCAAACTCTCGCTCGAGAAACACCCGGGTACATCCGCTAGTTATATAATAAATAACATATTGTCGCGCTTGGCCCTCCCGGTTTTTCGCGGCGACGCCGCTTCTTCCTTCGTGGTTCACCTACCCCGGGCTCCCGTTGCTCTTCCTCTGCAGAGCACCCAAGGACCTCCGAAAACCACCGCTCAAGTGGAACTCCTTTCCTCTGGCAGTATGTGGGGACACAAGAGACTTACCAGAAGAGTAGCAGCAGCGATGGCGAGAGGAACAACAGAAGCAGGCGGCACGGAGACTTCAAACACTACTCTTTTATTGTCATTTACTACTAAACATTACACATAACTTTAATAATAAACAACGGGTATTTACATTACGCCACCTCCTGGGGCCAATATGAACATCTATTCACATACATTTTCCCCAGGAAACAGAATCACAGCAGTCGGCGATTCCCACACCAGTTTCAGATGAAAACAGGCGAAAGCGCCATCTATTGGCGGAGGTTGTAGTCATTTTGAGGCGTATAACACGACAATATGTTAGAGCGATATTTTTCTGGGGGTTGAGCAAGGATGTCCTCAAGGATCTGTACTTGGATTTTTCCTTTGGAACATGGTCTTCAACGACTTGCTTATCTTAAAATCTGTATGCTTCGTGTTCATACAGATCTACGCCGATGATTGATTGCTATTAGTGGGCGCTCCCAGAAACAAACAACTTCACTGAGCTCAGAAGTATATCGGTTTGATTTGCCAATGGGGCGATGAAAACTTCTTCGAATTAAATTCTGCCAAAACCCAGGCAATGAATGTCTACAACCCTAGATGTCTCTTTGCCAACTTTGGCAACTCACAATAAATAACACTTCAATTGAATGTGGCAAGAAAATATCAAGATGCTTGGAGTTATTTTGAAGATGGAATCAAAGTTTACGGCAACAAGTTTCTTTATTTGTGCTGTATAATCGGCAAGCTTTCGAACTATGACGTCCTTCAACATGCTACTATACCTGAAACTAAAGAATAATATATATATACACATAAATATTCACGCTATTATAATATATATATTATCTTCTAGTTTGTTGGAAAGTAACCTGTTGAAGTACGTCATAGTCAGAAAGCTTGCCGATTATACAGCACAAATAAAATAAACTCGTCGCCATAAACTTTGATTCTTTCTTCAAGATGATGTCTGGTGATTCCTTCTCTTGTAACTTGGAGTTATTGTCGATCGGAAATTAACATTTTCACAACATGTTCAGGAAACTTGCAACTGCATCAAGGCGCTCATATATCCAAGTAGTCTTCCTTTGTATTTCATACGACAGTCCATTTTGGTTCCCCAATTTAAACCAGCGGCCTAAAAATATACTTCACAGTACACAAAGGATATTTATAATATAATGTAATACGGCTTTTGATTGTAAAACGACATTTGAAAATTATCCCGCATGTGTTTCTTTTGAATGAAAAATCAAAATATATTTTAAGGAGAAATAACGATCATTTCTAACCTTAGGGATGAGGTATGAAAGGATGAATTGTGAAGAGTAATGATAAACGGAAAAATAAAAGTGTCCAGGGATGTTCCTAATATTCCCCTGATAAAAATTTACAGAGATTTCAGAACCACTGTCACTGCATTGTTATTATCTTTAGCAGGATTACTGCCGATTGACTTCGCCATACAAGCTAAATGCGATATTTATTTGCAATTCAACCGCTATTCATCTAATTCTGTTCCTTTTGTGAACCACGTCCAAGTCTTATCCTTGAGATTATCCTCCCTATCCATCCCCTCCTTCAACAACATTTGAAGAATTCCTGCCATATGGTGTGTTCTACTGCACAGATGGTTCTAAAACAAAGGATGGTATAGGTTGAGGATTTTTCCGAACCTCTTCAATTTCTAATATTCCAGAAAAACAAGTTAGCTTGTCCCTTTCGATCAAGTGTTCTGTATTTCAGGCTGGAAAACGATAGCCTTAATTAGATCACTTGAGGATGTGAGTTCACTGCCTGAGAACATAAACATTATACAGTTAAACCTGTCTATAGCGCCCCCTCTTGGGACTCACTAAAGTAGGGTGCTATAGAGAGGGGGTGCTATAAACAGGCCACTTTTAATATAAATCTCATCGTACTACGTATTTAAAATCGGGCGCTATAGAGAGGAAGGCGCTATTTAGAGGGGGCGCTATTGACAGGTTTAACTGTATTCGCTTTCTAATCTGGATAAGGATTTTTCTCCTACTTATCCACGAGGATTGGAAGTTCGAGAAAGTCAAGTCCATCGTTGACGAATTCCTTCAGGGGTCGTCATGGGCTTTTCCAAGAGCAGGGGTTGTCGTGGGAGGCGATGGGTACACCAACTCTACCCTGAGCATTACGTAGTCACCATTTTGATCTAATGAGAAATTCAAATGAGATATTCTCTGACTCATTTGTTCTGAGAAGAGCATTTTCTTCAGTTTTGGAATGTTTTGAAAGTGGAGTGCACTTACCCCGGTGCAATCAGTAGACTGTGCTGTTAAATATATATGATAGATAATATAATAGATTATAATCCACACACAATTGACTTTCTTCAAAATATATCTGAAATGCCTCAAAAACAGGAAATCATCTATAATATTCGTATTAAAGAGGAGAAAATTTTCTGAGAATTTTGTTTCTCTATCATTTTTTTTGCTGCTATATATTGATCCAACCAGGAACACAATACATTTTTAAGGATTTGTTTCCAATAATTCAAAGCCCACCAAGAACTTGACCCATTTATTTAGTGTTCCATCCAGTCTGTTTAAGTAAACTGTAATCAAGAAAGGTGAGACCTCATATATGATTACGTTTCTACACGATGACATCTAAACAGATAACTCTTCGGGCCAGGCCTGGATGATAACGCCATCCTGGAGTCTGCCAAGACATGTCTCTATAAGTATTATCTCAACATTGAACTGAGAGATCCTGTCCTTGTCTGGAGGAGGACAAGATGGAGGAGCCTTCTTCCCTGAACAACTCTTTATATTTAATCACCAAATTGTAAATAATCACATTTATCTTTGTTTAATTTCTCAATAAATTTTGTAACAATTGACTAGGAGAGTGTTAATAAATTGAATTGTCAATTGTTTGAACAGATAACGAGGCCAGGAGCACACTAGTAATCATAATAACTTCCTTTGTAGATAGATATAAACTTTTTGCAAACCATCTCACAAATAACAGTTAATTAAAGCTCGCAAGACATGCTCAAACGTGAATTGGAAAATTATGTTAAGTAATTCTAGTTCTCTTTAGAAGCAACAACAATTTTACAGTTGTCAAAAAGTTATACAAGTATGCCCCCTGCTTGTATGCCCCCAAGGGGGACCTTGACTACATTGTTGTCATCGCGCCATTGTCGACCTCCCCTGGAAACGTGGCATGACAGACTCGCTATCACAGGCATCAAATGTCTAGGGATCGGTTCCTATACTGAGGGTGGGCCACATGGTCTCTCCGTACTTCCTCCTTCAATACCTTCCTCTACTGAGGGTGGACCACATGGTCTCTCCATACTTCCTTCTTCAATACATTCCTCTACTGAGAGTGGACCACATGGTCTCTCCATATCTCCCTCCTTTAATACCTTTCTCTACTGAGGGTGGGCCACATGGTCTCTCCATATCTCCCTCCTTCAATCTCTTCCTCTACTGAGGGTGGACCACATGGTCTCTCGATATCTCCCTCTTTCGATGCCTTCATCTACTGAGGGTGGGCCACATGGTCTCTCCATATCTCCTCCTTCAGTGTCTTACTCTACTGAGGGTGGGCCACATGGTCTCTCTATACTTCCTCCTTCAGTGCCTTCCTCTACTGAGGGTGGATCACATGGTCTCTCCATATCTCCTCCTTCAGTGCCTTCCTCTACTGAGGGTTGGCCACATGGTCTCTCTATACTTCCTCCTTCAGTGCCTTCCTCTACTGAGGGTGGACCACATGGTCTCTCCATATCTCCTCCTTCAGTGCCTTCCTCTACTGAGGGTGGGCCACATGGTCTCTCCATATCTCCTCCTTCGGTGCCTCCCTCTACTGAGGGTGGGACACACGGTCTCTCCATATCTTCTCCTTCAGTGCCTTCCTCTACTGAGGGTGGACCACATGGTCTCTCCATATCTCCTCCTTCAGTGCCTTCCTCTACTGAGGGTGGACCACATGGTCTCTCTATACTTCCTCCTTCAGTGCCTTCCTCTACTGAGGGTGGGCCACATGGTCTCTCCATATCTCCTCCTTCAGTGCCTTCCTCTACTGAGGGTGGGACACACGGTCTCTCCATATCTTCTCCTTCAGTGCCTTCCTCTACTGAGGGTGGGCCACATGGTCTCTCCATACTTCCTACTCCAGTGTCTTCCTCTTCTGAGGGTGGACCACATGGTGTCTACATACTTCCTACTCCAGTGTCTTCCTCTTCTGAGGGTGAGCCACATGGTCTCTGTATACTTCCTACTCCAGTGTCTTCCTCTTCTGAGGGTGGGCCACATGGTCTCTCCATACTTCCTACTCCAGTGTCTTCTGAGGGTGAGCCACATGGTCACTGTATACTTCCTACTCCAGTGTCTTCCTCTTCTGAGGGTGGGCCACATGGTCTCTCCATATCTCCCTCCTTCAGTGTCTTCCTCTACTGAGGGTGGGCCACATGGTCTCTCCATACTTCCTACTCCAGTGTCTTCTGAGGGTGAGCCACATGGTCTCTGTATACTTCCTACTCCAGTGTCTTCCTCTTCTGAGGGTGGGCCACATGGTCTCTCCATACTTCCTACTCCAGTGTCTTCTGAGGGTGAGCCACATGGTCACTGTATACTTCCTACTCCAGTGTCTTCCTCTTCTGAGGGTGGGCCACATGGTCTCTCCATACTTCCTACTCCAGTGTCTTCTGAGGGTGAGCCACATGGTCACTGTATACTTCCTACTCCAGTGTCTTCCTCTTCTGAGGGTGGGCCACATGGTCTCTCCATACTTCCTACTCCAGTGTCTTCTGAGGGTGAGCCACATGGTCACTGTATACTTCCTACTCCAGTGTCTTCCTCTTCTGAGGGTGGGCCACATGGTCTCTCCATACTTCCTACTCCAGTGTCTTCTGAGGGTGAGCCACATGGTCACTGTATACTTCCTACTCCAGTGTCTTCCTCTTCTGAGGGTGGGCCACATGGTCTCTCCATATCTCCCTCCTTCAGTGTCTTCCTCTACTGAGGGTGGGCCACATGGTCTCTCCATATTTTCTACTCCAGTGTCTTCCTCTTCTGAGGGTGGGCCACATGGTCTCTCCATACTACCTCGCCATCCTCTTCGTCTCTTCGTAGGTGTGTCGTCCTGTCCATTGTTTTAGATCGTCTGTGTTTTCCTGTCGTCGCCTTCCTTTCGATCTCTTCTCCTGAATATTTTCCTCAAACACTGAGAGCAATGTCTCTCCTGCTGATCCGCGCATCATATGTCCAGAAAACTTAAGTTTTCGTTGTTACTTTATGTTATGTTACGTTTTGAACTTATCAGCTGGCGTTCTGGACCCATTCGATCGAGGACTTGATTATTTGTTACCATATCTCACTCCTATCTACGTAGTTATTTTTATTAAAATAAGAGACATTACGGCCAGGAAGAATAAAATGAAGCATTTGGCAATCCGTTATAAATATCTCTATGTAGTGTCATAGCAGTCTTCATTCAATTCTATTGAAGCCAAAACAAACAAACTTATCCAATTAAATTTTAATAAATATTACCAGATCTCACATTTTTAAATTGTGGATTTGTATTCATTTTTGAGTGACCTTGATTTTATTTTAGTATAGGTCACTTTAATAAAAACACATTTTAAAATGTCCCATTACAATAAAAAAATTGTTGAAATATCAAATAGTTTTAACTTTCTCCAAGAAAGATTTTGACATTTTAGTTTCATTGTAGTCATCATTATAGTTTAGTACATTAATGTACGCACACTAGTGTAATAATTATCAAGAGAAAGGGTTATATAATTCTCTATTGTTAAACTTGGCCGATTGTTAGAATCGAAGGTGGGCTCAACGTCGCCAGCAGGTGGGGGATAATGGGCTAGAGAAACGGCGTGGCCCACCAGTGCGGGGTTTTCTAAGTTTAGAACAGAATGGAGTCCCCGAAGAGACTCTATTACGGGAACTAGCAAACGACCTTCAATGTAGCGGTCTCTTCAGGGGCGTTGCCAGGAGAGCACAGATCAGATTCTCTAAGCGTGAGTCCCTCGCTTAAACCTCGGGGAATTTTAGAGAGCGACATTCACCTGGGATCCCAAAATCCCAAAAGGTTACCTGCTGTAGAAGAAACAGTCGGTTGCTGAGAAATTTCGTGACTGCCTTGAAAAGTTGAAAACTGCTTCGACGACGTAGTGAAAGTTAGAGCAAGAGTGAGCGTTGTGGCCACCAAACAGTTCCTCTTCCGTTGTGGCCACCAACATCTACTCTTCCGTTGTGGCCACCAAACAGCTACTCTTCCGTTGTGGCCACCAAACAGTTCCTCTTCCGTTGTGGCCACCAACATCTACTCTTCCGTTGTGGCCACCAAACAGCTACTCTTCCGTTGTGGCCACCAAACAGTTCCTCTTCCGTTGTGGCCACCAAACAGCTACTCTTCCATTGTGGCCACCAAACAGCTCCTCTTCCATTGTGACCACCATGTAGCTCCCTTTCCATTGTGGCCACCACGCAGCTCCTCTGCCTGGCTGTTGAAAGAGGTCATTCTTCCTCAAGTCACGATGGTCGCTCCTCGGGATCGGCCCTTTGATCCTGGGGATGCCAGTTCTTCCATCTACTACATCCGAAGCCCTGGTTCTTGAAAAAGTTTAACTTAAATTATTGGTAAATCAAAAAGACCGATGAAATCGTTGGGAGGGTTCACCACTGATGAGCGAAATTTCCCAATATTTCTTCAATCCAGAAAGGACAGAAGGAAATTATTTTATTTTGTAAAAAAAAGCGCTAAAATGATTTCAAATTCCATCTACAGATGGCACGCTCTCTCCCTGTATTTAGTTGAATTGAAAAAGACCAACGCGTACGTGGTTAGCTTTTCTTGATTAATCCGTTTTCGGATAATTTTCCGATTTCCATTGCAATCATTTATCTGTTTAGAGATTTTCTTTTCCAAAATTGAACACATCACAACCACGTGGAGACAAGACTACGATGGTCAATACTCGCCTGCAGTCGCGGGTCATGTCAGCTGACGGGAAGGACCCATTCCCGCATTTGGAGCCCTCCACAAGTCTTGAGTCCATGGCCGAAGATTTTTCCGCTCCTATGGATAGGTCTTCTCAGGGTAAGATCCCCCAGGCACCTATTTCCACTCCTTCCTGCGTCCATTCTGGATCCTCTGATTGCTGGGAAGAAATAGATTCTCTTTTAAACAAAAATTATCACGAGGTAGCGTAGAGGTTACTAAGGGTATCGAGCAAGCTCTCCTTGCACGCGGTCGCGTCACTATTGACTTTGATTTACATACGAGTATATAACTAGCCGAATGGCCCGGGCAACGCCCGGGTTTTACCCGATTAAATGCTTTTATTCAAATACTAATCGTTACAATTATAAATTGGCGCCGTGGATGTCATTCTTGTATAATATATAAATGAGTTTTAAAAATTGTAGAAAAAAAAAAATGAATCGGCCGGGAATCGAACCCGGGCCTCCCGCGTGGCAGGCGGGCATTCTCGCCATTGAACTACCGATGCTTATAAGAAATGGCCATATTTAGGTATTTATTCCATTCACAAAAGCAAACGGTGACAGAATTAAGAATTGATTGATGACTCTGATACTTGTATATTTTAATGTCGCGCGTGTCCCCTCCGGTTCTTCACGACGCCGCCGCTTCCTCCTTCGTTGACCACCTACCCTGGCTCCGTTGCTTTCCCTCTGCAGACCACACAAAGACCTGAGAACTACCACTCAGGTGGATCTCCTTTCCCTCTGGCAGTATCTCTCGGCCTTATTACTGGTGGGGGGACACGAGAGACTTACCAGAAGAGTAGCGACTGTAGTGTTGGCGAGAGTGTCATTACAGCAACCAGCATCAAGACTTCTAACACTCCTTCACTTTATTGTCATCTTTAAACCACATTAAATATAACAAGAATAACAACGTGTAAAACTTGTGAAAAGCAGTTCGACTTTGCACTTACAAATGTGCCAGATCCCCGTTTGGTTACTTTAACTCGCTGGTGGGGTTGGACATTTTCAAGAATCGGAGCCATTGAAGCATTTTTTTTTTAAATCAGAAAAAAAGTGCCCAATGCGGGGATCGAACCTAGGTCGTAGCGGTCGAAAACCAACAGTTTAGACCATCTTTCCACCGACCGCCTTTATAGTGAATTGTAGTTTTAAGTTATGAAATTAAGCATAATTTCGAATACTTATATATCATACCTTATGTTTAATTGAACTATTGGTTAAAAAAACATGAAACTTTATCTTTATGTTACATTCTAATGTCCGAAACTTTCTATAATCTCTTTAGTTTCAAATCAAAATATATGCAAAAATAATGAAATATATAATAAATATATTTGTCGATAGTGTATATTTATGTAAAATATATTTGTTTGTTAAAAAAAATGCTTATTATAATTTCCTTTAATAATTCTAGCAAACTATTTTAAATCTCTGCCAGGAATTTGCTGCTCTTCTGTTGAAGGAAAATGCAGTCTCGAGCCCGGAAGGGTGAACCGTGGGAGAAGATCCGCAATCTGCTGCTATGGAGCCTCAGCCGGAAGAATCCAGATCTGAAGAAAATCTCAGACAGGATTCTAGAACTTCACCAAGGCAGTCCCTCGGACTTGGACTCCAAAATGGAGGAACTTCTGGTTGAATATGTCGTGGGCCGAGTTCTGGACCATTCCATCGACCTTCTCCATTCCTATGTCACACTATGGCTGGACTTCCAGAAGAACTGGCTGAGGTTCTGCCTGATCGCAGAGGCTGTCATCAACTCCGGCTTTTCTACCAGCTTTGGAAGAAATGAAACTCTTTTAAAGACATGGAAAGAAAATATTCTGAGCATCTATGCCCCAGAGATAACAAAGTTCATATTCAACTTTTATCATGGTCATTATGTAGATGTTTTAGATAACGAGGCTATGACCATTCAAAGGGAAAATATTTCTCTTTTCTTTCAATCCATTTATTTTTGCGACCGATTTTCCAAACTGAATTGCTATAAAATATATTTTTGCTTTCCTTACATAGCATTATTTGAGGAACATTGTCTGAATTTTTCTCTAGATCTCCAGGCGATGGATTTCGGAAAGCTTTTGGAAATATCCAAAGTAATTCAACAGGAACTCAAACGTCTCCCTAAAGGTATTGCCTATGGCCTGAATACGCTTTCAGTATATCTTTTTAATAAACTCGTGTTCGCTAAGTTGATCATTCTTCTTAAAGGATTGCAAATGGACATGAAATTGATGAATATTTTATTCCGTATCTATGATAAACTTCTATGTAATATTCTAAAGAATATATTTTTGAAAACGATCGTTGATCATTTTGGAGAGGAATATACTCAGTCGTGTAAGAATTCGAAAATAATTTCCAAAGTAGTTTCTCAAGTTAAAATGTTTGATGGTTTACCTGAGAAAGGAAGAAAGTATAAGTTCATGCTAAAGTACTTTGAGGAGGTTGTGAAGTTTATCGACAGTACTGGCGGAGAAACCTTTGTAAAACTCTTAGTGCACCAAGTCGATGCCATGATACACCACTTAGCTGAAGAAGGCAATCAACTTCATAATCAAAAGGTGGACAGAAATAGCTTAGTCAAGGTTTTAAAAGTCATTTCAGTTTCTCAGAAGGTCGTTGAAGAGTTCGTAAACACATACGAAGAACTTCTGCTTGACAGGGTGTTTCAGGAAGGTGGAACATCTCATGCTGTAGAAGCAGATATTCTTAAACTCATCCAGGATGGGCTAAGCTACAGGCTTGAAAAAGCAGAAAGAATTCTTGTAGATTTTCAACTCAGTCAAAAAATTAATGTAAAATATTCACGTCTGAAGTGTCGACCGATGAATCTTAATGCCATAGTACTCAAACATGATGTCTTCTCTCACAATGAATTCTCCCTAGCCAACGTTGAACTTCCTGTAGCAATGCGAAACTGCGTCGACATCTATTCTCGGGTCTTTCAGAACGGTCCTAGAAAGGCGCGCAAGTCAGTAACGTTCTTAATGCTTAAAGGATCCGTAGAGATAAAGCTCTGCTACGCTACCTCCAACCCGACAGCTATTATGAAGCCCATCCAGACCGTTGTTTTATATCAGTTCAAAAGAGTTAACATTCTTACTTTCTCAAATCTTCAGAAATCAACTCGAATTCCTGAAGAAACGTTGATATTGTCGCTTCAAGGATTGGTGGATGTTGGAATTCTTAACTCAGACACAGAGGATATATGTACGAACTCTAGAATCTCTCTCAACCGCCAACTGGAGGCCGACAAGCCTCTGGCCGTACCTCTGCCGACGTCAAGACCCCATCACTTCCAGGGAAGTCGCGACCACGTCGCCCAAACCGCCATTGTCCGTGCGACCAAATCTCGCAAGTCCATCAGCCGTTCCGACCTACTGGCCGAGGTCAGAACTCAAGTCCGACAGTACTGTGACCTGAGCGACGACACTTTCCAGAATGCTCTAGCCAAACTGAAAGAAACTGAATACATTGAAGTAGATAAGGTCAGCGGGGAGTACAAATATATTGAATGAATATTGTGCACCACTCTTACGTGCGGACTTAATTTTAGCTAATTTTGTTTGTTTAATAAATTTGATGAATATGTTTGTGTCTTATTGAAAACATATTACCACATTATCGAAGTGAAGAATTTTCATTGTGTTATATATTTTAAATTAAAATATGCCCATCATTACTAACATTCTAAAATAATTCTGCGCTTGTCCCTTAAGCGGGACTCGAAGTGATCAAATTCTCCTATTTCCATAATAATACAGTTTCCTTAGATACAGCTTAAATTTTTGCTGAATTTCTATAGGTACAGAACATCCCACAGTTTCGTTAAGAATCATTACCACACACACACATACAGCTTTATTAAGACCACCGGTCTTATACAGATTCACCACAGAAAAGAAGCACAGATGGAGCTTCTGTATTCCAGGCAGCACAGAACCCAACAGCCTCCATGTCCGACACATATCCAATGGCTACACCGTGCATAGGTATCACTTTTTAGCTTATAACTGACAAGGAAAGTGTGGAATCAGCCGCATTTTAGTCTTCGTTTTCCTCATCCAAATGGACCAAATTACCACACATTCACGTGCAGAATATATAAGCACAGAATGAACAATGATTAGGTACAATTTGGATTATAGATTATAAACACAAGGTAATAAGATCAAATCCAAATAAATAGTGTGTGACGTTTTGATAACAGCGTTTTTACCGAAACGTAACACACTATTTATTTGGATTTGGTCTTATTACCTTGTGTTCAGAATGAACAATTTAATAGTGATTAGGTGAATTGGTGAAATATTACTGGGAAGGTTCACTACTGATGAGCCAAGCCTTCTCATAATTATTTTTTATTTTCAGTTCCCTTATTGATGATATAAACAACTTCCATATAATAAAAAAGAGAAAGGGTGTAAAATTATCATCCTCAACATGAGGAGTAATTTCTGTGAGTGTTTCCTATATACCGTTACCTAGCCCGGGGGTCGACAAACTGCGGCTTTTTGGATGTGAAGCTCTTTATATAGTTCCATACGTAAATATTATTTATGTGAGTACTATTTATTGTTGGCAAGAAAACATTTTGTGGCTCTTTAAAAACCTTGAAATTTTGTAAATTGTAATTTTTGACTCTTCCGACTCAAAAGTTTGCTGAACCCTGACCTAGAGTGAACCTACAATACTGATAAGATAGACAGAGCCTACACTGCAATAGTGTAAGCCAGGTCTTCCGGGTATTCTATATACAGTTACGAGCGTCATTCCTCATCTCCTAATCAATCAACTATGTCACCGTTTGCTTTTTTTTTGAATGGCGCCCTCCTATTGGTTGGCTACGATCACGCTACCTTTGCCCCCCCTCCCCCCCCCCCCCATCATGCCTCCCCCACTCGCTTTTTCGTTTTTTGTAACTATTGTGTTGGAGCGGGTCGCTCCTTAAATAAATGCATATATTAGTTAATAACTAAATGGAATCCTCTCTTTCTTTTTCCCAGTATGAGACGCCTACGGAAGCCAACAGTACATAGACAGATAAAGCACATAGGCTATAGTTATTAACTAATATATGCATTTATTTAAGGCGCCAATTTATAATTGTAATAAATAGTATTTGAATAAAAACATTCAATCGGGTAAAAAACGGGCGTTGCCAGGGTCATTCGTCTAGTTTCTAATAATCATGAAGACGTTGGATTAGCCTACTTCTGCCGGGGAGGACTTACTCACCACTACGTCACGGCCAGCCAATCACAGCGCTGCCTAGGGGGCAGCCCATCCTCCCTTCTCCATTAGTCTAAAATAAAGGAGCTTAACACTTACCTGTTGTTCGCGTCGACTCCGCGTGCTTCTAATCTATCCATTTCAATCGACAGATGTGGTGGGATAATTGACTACTTCCTTCCATTATTATATCATCTAGTCCAGCTTCAACTTATAGCCCAACAAATCAAATATAGAGAGTTGTGTGTGAAGAATACATTTCTAAATCAGGGGAGATATACGTTGTACAAGTTTTTATTGGAATTCCTAGATACTGTGATGTATAATTCTGAGGATCAAATCCATTGTGTTATTCTGTGACAAGGAATTTTACTAAAGATTGTCACTGTTATAATTAGAATGAAAAATGTTTATTTGCTGAAAAACTAATAACCTATTTTCTGGGCGAGTAAGTTTTGCTGATAACAATTTGAAAGACATGAAAAATGTTACTTTTTCGGGTTAACACACAAAGTGCAATTTACTAGGACCTAAAGTAAAAGTGACTTAACACACAGAAACACGTACACTCAAGAGTATAACAACAACAAAAAATAACGTAAATAAAAACTCACGATATATAAAAAAACAGTATTTATATTTTATTGCAGCGTTGATAGGGATAAACCGGGGTTACACAGGTATGCGAGGAGATCACCAAACACGGACACAGAGAAATAACTCTTTAAGTGTCTCCACACAACTCACTCCTGGAAGAGTCCTCCGCATACCAATGGTCCCCCCTTATATGCCTTCTGTAAAGCCCATGTGCTGACCTTTTTTATTTTTTCTATTATTTTTTTCACATATATTTTTCATTTTCAAATATGGCAGTACTTTTTTTTTGTGGACTTTTAATAGAAGATCTTTGCTTCAGATAACAATCATGGCAGGAGACGTTCCTCAGTTTACAGGAATATTCAAGTACTTTAATTACTATACCATTCAGGGATGGTCTAATGTTGTAATTGATACCTTGCCGGTCTGGGAGTAGCGTGGTAATACTTGAGCCAGAGAAACAAAAGGAAGACTGCCTCAAAGGCTGAAGCGGCAGCAAAATCCAAGTAGATCATTCCTTAATATTCCCATTAGGAAATCAATTCTTCAAGGCGGCGCCAGATGTGAAAAATTATTGAATATATATTGTTATCAAATTACGATTGTTTCGTGATATTTGGTCAACCCAATTTCTTGATAAATAAAGAAAAGTCAACCACGTAAGCGTTTCGGGCTGTTGGCCCTCGTCAGCGTGGTACAGACTGTACCTCTACGACCAATATTTGGTGTCAGAGGCTTCATGAGATATCAAGAAATGGGTATTTAAGGCCAAGTTTGCGTAAATACGCATTTCATGTGAAAAAATAATTAAAAAATATAAAAAAGGTCAGGTGTTGATATTAAAAATAATATATTGTTATACAATACAGTAGACGATACACCCTTGGGTCTTTTTATGTTGAAGAAATCTTACGGGATTTATTGACCCAAACGGCTGGCTTCTTCGTACGTCTCTGTAAGCATAACGAGGAGATGGCTAAACATTCTCTAAATGATTTATATAGAATGGCATATAATGGTGATGAATGAAGAAAGCTCCAAGTATAACGAGATGGTAGAGTCTTAGCTCTATAATATTACTTGACCTCTGGACACGTTAGAACAACAACAACAACAAAAATATATATGTCATAATACTGTTGTGCTGGTGACCTGATGCACTGGGATAAAACATCCGAGAAAGTCTATTTAACCTTTATTCACAAACAAATGGTTTTAGAAAGTACACCTTCTAACTAAAGATTATTGTCTTAAATAATCTCCACGAACAAGAAGTATGAAAAATTAATGATAGGAAAATATGGTAAATAATTATAGAAAACAAAATTATGTAAAAATAATTATACATGAAAGTTAAAAGTAATAAATAAGTTGTAAAAAGTTACCGTTAAGTCCACGGGAAAAGACAAAACAAGTAGGTTTAGAACAGTGGCACGTGACCAACCGCCTCGAGCCGCGCGCCTCTCTTCTAGCAATATTTACTCTTCCAGGAATAATAAAGCCAACCTACAGACAACCCAGAGAGAGTCGGAAGGGTAAGGACCAGTCATTTGAGACACCGGCGACATTCCAAGGGGCGACCACTGGGGCCCGTTAGTTAACACCTCGGGACTTTTAAGACAGTTGGGGATAGTGTGCGACACGAACGGCCGACCAGCTGTGCCGGTCCCGTCTCTCTCTGGTTGCCTGGGTTCCTCTTTCAACTTGTGGTGTGATTCTCTTCCCACCTTATATTACCACATATATACATCGAATGTATATATATCGAAACATCTGCCTTAATATATCTTATTTATAATCTCTTTACTTTAAATTTTCAAGCAACACAACATAAGATACTTATAAAATCTGTACTATATTTTCTCATTGCTTCGCATTTTCACGCAATTCTGGCCTTAACTACCCATTTAATGATTTTTAAGGATGTCTGAATGACCAGTTTTTTTGGTCGTTGAGGTACAGCTTGCATCACGCTGACGAGGGTCAACAGCCCGAAACGCGTTGATGGTTAGCTTTTCTTGATTAATCAAGAATGAGTATTTGACCAATTCTGGAATAATTTAAAAAATCAACGAATAATTGATATTTATTCTGATAGATGGCGCAAGCCATCAGCAACTTTCATAATGCCCGATCAAGATAGGCGCCTTTTTTCTTAAGTTATGAACCCCAGTACAATATCAAATAGCGTTACTTATAGATCTACAATTATTTCATTATATATGTGATTAAAATATTGTTATGACGCTTCACAGCCGTCGATGTTTGCGTTCAAGGTTTCTAAGAGAACAATGTGGATTCTTTGTGGATACAGCTTAGTACGGTATATTTATTATAAGAGCTTTAAAGAGTAGATTAGTAACTATATACAGTATATGTCTTCATTGTTCGCCACCAGAGGCCTCGTCACCGTCTTCCCGGTCAGTCCATACGGCCACACGCCCGGAGCCGACTTCCCGTAGCCAACTTGCCGCGTCTTCTGTCACCGCAGATCTGTTTTCAACTCTACTCCCACATGGGAATGCCATCGTGGCGCCTGTCCCCCACACACATGTGGGCCATCCTCCCGTAGCTGGTGTCCATCCATCTTTCTATAACTTCACTATGGGATCCACACCTCTCGGATATCTTGTCATACAGTGAGGAAGGAATTATCTATATTACAATATTATATAACGATGCACTTGCGCGCCATCTGTTATCAAAATTCGAAACTATTTTAAACACGTATGATTCTTTTTAAAATTAAACAATTTCTACTGCCCTTACTGCAATGGAAAAATTAAAGGGAGGGCCTGGCTCATCAGTGGTGAATCCTCCCAGCGAAGTTCCAAAAATGAAATATAACAGCGGTATGGTAGATTAAACTGGCGAAACCGCTGGGAGGGTTCACCACTGATGAGCCAGGCCCTCCCTTTAATTTTCCATTGCAGTAAGGGCAGTAGAAATTGTTTAATTTTAAAAAGAATCATACGCGTCTATAATAGTTTCGAATATTATATAAATCGATTAAAATGCTTTAGTGAAAAACAAAAAATCGAATATTCTCCTTAGAATTCCAAATTGGAATGCTCGTTTCATGACTAAGAAAGAGACTTACTTCTCCCGGGAATTGCTCAGACCTCATTATATTACTTAATATCCAACCTGTCAGATAATTCAAATTAAATGTTTATAAATTTTACATGAAGGCTTTGAAAATCAAAGACATGTCTAATTAACTGGATCTTGAATTTATTTATTTTTTACTTATATAATACCCCTTCTCATACAATGGAGAATCTGTGTGAGACCAGAGAGTCTCAATAAAGGCTTTGTGTGTGTGAAATATTATGCAAATTATTTTTAAAAGACTTCCGATATTCATTCATAGAGGCTTGTGTCAAACGAAACTGTTCAGAAACCGATTTTTAAAATTACATGAAATTACGCCAACTATCCATCGAGAGGGTATCATAGGTAATTTATATAGTACCAAGAGAGGAGATTGTGCTTCAAGTGGTTTACTTCATTGAATATGATGAGGTGTGTTTTTTACTTACCTTTTTATTATCTAAATAAATATATACGTGCAAGTAAAAAGCACACCTCATGTAATACCTTGACAAAGGTTGGTGTCAGCCAACCGAAATATTGGCAATAAATCTTTTATTCAATCCAATATATGCCTTTTTATTAATGTATTGGATTGAATAAAAGATTTATTTGCCAATATTTCGGTTGGCTGAACACCAACCTTTGTCAAGGCATTACATTTTTGTATAAACAAACTCAGCGCCGGGATTGAATATTGCCACATGGAAAATTGGAAAGACCAACTTCGAGTTTCTTTTCTTCCGGGCTAATTGGCCTATAAGACCAACTTCAAGATGAGACAACAATTTATTTCAGGCAAGAACAAACTATGAGTGATAAACAAAAGATAAGCTAAAGAGGGAAGTTTACAGAGTAGCAAAATATAAACTTAAAAATAATACTCTGCTAATAAAATAATGAATACTTTGTTACAATATTGATTACATTTTTGAATAAACCAACTCAGCGCCGCATAGTGTTATAATATCACAGTGATACGGCGCTGAGTTTGTTTATACAAAAAAGTAATGTATTGACAAAGGTTGGCGTTCAGCCAACCGAAATATTGGAGAATATATATTTTATTCACTCCAATACATGCCCATTTATTATCTTAATATTCAAATATGGATTGCTCTCTCTTTCTATATATATTCAGGTATCTTCATAAAATGTAATTATTTGAAGTGGTCAACGACATCACACAAGTCTTTCCTTTAAAACACTGCCTTGTTTTCTAAAAATATAGCCAAGTTTTTTTTAATAATTATAATAATCTCTCGCAAAATGTTCATCTATGACTGACATGTATTTTCATGACTTTCAAATTTGGCCTTGCCATATTTTGTCAGATGTAGCATCTTTGGCATATTTGGTTCATTGCTCCTTTTCACGACTTCACGAAACGCTGGTTCAACTGTTATTCTGAGAATCACATAGCTCGAAGTCTTAAGATACAAGATTGCTAGAAATTAGAGATGCTGTTAAACATTTACTGATCAGATTCTTTTATTCAAATTTACAGAATAGTTCATATGTTACTCATGACAAGTGTCTTCGATAAAATAACGTAGATCTGTCCAAATCGACAAACCAACATGAAATGAGAGACCCTAGAGAGACACTTTATTTTTCTGTTTATCATTACACTTCACAATTCATCCTTTCATACTTCATCCCTAAGGTTAGAAATAATCGTTATTTCTCCTTAAATTAAATTTCGATTTTTCGTTAAAAAAAAAACACATGCGGGATAATTTTCAAATGTCGTTCTACAAATTGTCTTAAGTCGAAAGCGAATTAAAACCTACCTAGAAACTTCGGCGTTATTCGAGAGCTTCCGACAGAGTGACAACAGTGACGACACGGGGTGCAAGTACAAGTGACTGAGAGACAATGACATAGTTTTATTGACCTGTTGTCAATACATGTCACAGTCCGGCGCACTATTTATGTCATAATGAGAAATTCACAATGAGGATGATGATTATAACAGAAATGATTAAAATATATAACTATGTACATGGCGCCACCGCTGTAGAGTTTGATGGAAGATCGCCAATGGGTTCCCAGCGACACCACGCATTTCGTGATCTACGAAGAAAACGTAGATGGCATGCTTCGCCGCTGAGGAGATGGCGTGGTCCTCGAGGTCCACCGCGAAGATCCAGGACTGCAAACCGCCCTATGATGGAGAACACCTCTCGGATAAGTGGCTAAGAGATAGAATCGGTGCCTAGTCCTCGTTATTCGATTTAGAACGATTTTTAAATGTTTTTTTATATAAAGTAAATAATATTTGTGGGTATGGAACTAAAGAACCGCAGCTTCACATACAAAGAGCCGCAGTTTGCCGACCTCTGCTCTAGGCCAAGGAGGTATCCAGAGAAGAGTAAGAAAGGAAATGTCAACACCGATGTCCTTGTAGGAAGGAAGAAAAAGAACTCGCAGATTGTAATTGGTGTCAAGCAGTCCTCTTGACTTCCGTACCTTCCTTCACTTTTCCCCCGACAGTCAATATTCTTGCCCCGGTCACCTATTGTACTTACATCAAGCTAAAGAGACTTCCGTGAGTAGCTGTTTGATTAAAAGCCTTTTTGACAATAAAAAAAGGAAACAGATGTCGTCGCGACTTTTGATTGAAAATGTTTTATAGCAGCGCTTTTTGCGTAAGTTCTTCTTAAACTAAAAAGTGACGCTACATTCACTCTATTAACTTATACTTAAGCTTACTTAGGGGTTACACATATGCTACTGTGAATCTGTTTCAAAAATAAATAGTTGCTACACCGCCTGTTCCTTTCTGTAATCCGCGAGCCACCGCGCCCTGGGTACTTGTCGGCTTCATCACACAGTGGCACTTGGTGTTATACTCAGTTCAGGACGTTTCTTCACCCCAGCTTTAACATCACCAACAGGGTCAAATCAATAAATACGTTATAGGATATTTCCTTATCGTACAACTGATGGCTTGCGCCATCTATCGGAATAAACATCAACTACTCGTTGATTTTTTAAAATTATTACAGAATTAGACAAATACCAATTTTTGATTAAATCAAGACAAACTAGCCACGTACGTGTTTCGGACTGTTGAACCTCATCAGTGTGGTACCAAGCTGTACCTCAACGACCAAAATACTGGGCATCCTGAAAAATCATGAAATGGGTATTTGAGGTCAGAATTGCATGAGAACACGAAACAATGTGAAAAAATAGTACAGATGTGATATTGTACTGGGATAAGATACATACACACACACACACACATAAACAAATCTATTGTTTCTATTCACACGTTATAGGAGATGTTTGTTCTTCATTTTGTCACCACATACACACAGAACAGTACTGTATATTTTCTCTTTTGTACTTTTTATTTGTTCACAGATAGAGAGAAAGAGAGAGAGATTTGAGTTTTCACCCACTTTTAGCCTTAAATAACCGTTTCTTGGTTGTTCAGGAAATCTCTCGGAATATTTTCTTTTTGTCGTTGAGGTACAGCCTACACTTTTCTGACGAAGGCAAATAGTCTGAAACACGTTAGAATTTATACATTTATTAAGAAAGGCTATTTAGTCAATATTATGGAATTTGAAAAAAAAAATCAATGATTATTTTATATTTATTCCGATTGATGGTGCGATCCATCAGCATCTTTCAGTTGCATGAACAGGAGATACTTTAAAAAAAAAAAAAGTTTACAAAAGTTTGAGAGGAAATTTGGAAATTTGTCCATTTCCGGCCACCCTGACAACCCAGAAGTCTGAAAATTTGTCAACTTGCATTGTCATCGAAGTCTGAAAAGTACCAAATTTCAGATTCCTACGTGCTCTAAAAGTATATTAAAAATATATTACAAGATTTGTGGACAGACAGACAGGGAAGCAAGTTAAATAAAAGCTTTCAATTAAAGAAAAAAACGCAACACAAAGCAATAACGCGCCATCTATATATAGAATGAAAAGATTTAAAAGCACGAATGTTTTTTTATACATAATACAAACTTCTACAGTCCTTACTGCAATGAAAAAATATATATTGGGAGGGCTTGGTTCATCAGTGGTGAACCCTCCCAGCGGTTTCGCCAATTTAATCCATTGGTGGATCCATTCGTGCTTTTAAATCTTTTCATTCTATAAAAAAGTGCTCTTTATAATTTATTATGCTCAGAAATATTAACACATGTTATGCGTACATTTCTCCACCTCTTTTTTTTTTTTTTAATTTATGCACAGCTTCCAAATTTCGAGAAATTTATAAATGCCCCAACAATATTTTTAATACGACATTTGACATTTTTTTACCGCAAATATTTCTTTTGAACGAAAAATCGTAATTTATTTCAAGGATAAATAACGACTATTTCTATTCTTAGGAATGAAGTATGAAAGGATGAATTGTGAAGAGTAATGATGAACGGAAAAATAAAAGTATCCAGGGATGGGAAAATTTATTTTTCCGTTTATTATTACTCTTCACAATTCATCCTTTCATACTCCATCCCTAAGGTTAGAAATAGTCGTTATTTCTCTTTAAAATAAATTACGATTTTTCGTTCAAAAGAAACATTTGCGGTATAATTGTCAAACGTCGTTTTACAATCATAAGCCGCATTATATTGTATTATAAAATATTGTCGCGGAGATAAATAAAGCAAGGGCAAATTTGGGGATAATTAATTTATTATAAAGGTGGGTATTTACCTTTTAGTTCTCCAATAAAATTATATACAAGAGGTATTTATAAGGAGAACAACTTATCCTAAGGTAAAGATAAACAATAATGAGAGTGGTCAGCCACCGTCTCGTTTTCCTTATTTGCCGATAAGATTCCGAGAACCCCTCACACCTGTCCCCCCGGAGTCCAGGGATGATTGACAGGTGTCCCATGGAGCTTCCTGTGACCGGAGTTGTAGAGCTACTTGACAATATTTTAAATCAATATTTGTTGACTGGAAATTTGTTTGTAAAATATATAGTTACATAAACCAATTTTTATTTAATTATCAACCCGTATTACTGACTCTGAAGTGAGTGACAGTCACTTTGAAACGTCAGTAAATAAAATAAAAATTGGTTTATGTAATTGTAACATGCTTTGTGTTTATTTGTGTAAGATATTTGATTATTCTTTAATTTCACTTTATGATTGGACAGTCGGCAATACTGCGAGTAGTTTTGCATAAGTTTGTTTTGTTGATATATATATTAACCTTGTTGTAATCGGGTAAAATAAAGGAACATAAGGTGTTTCGGATGCGATCACTGCCTCACTTATTAAGCTCGGAAAGCTTGCCGCATCCTGGATATGTCTCTAAATAGTTATGTTGACTGTATCTTCTTGCCAGACTTCTTTTGGTCTCCAACCGAATTGAAGCCTATTTGTTTCCTTAAAAGTGCCCACAACACACTGATGACACTGATAATTCACCAACACCCGATTTATAACTGACACACTTTTATTAAACTTTCACATCCTTATATTCAGAATTATATTTGCAAATATGTAAATCTTCTGGCTGAATAAGCAAAAAAGAAAGAAATTTACATAACCGGCGTCTCCACAAGGTATTATTAGTATCTCTTATTTTTAAATGGGAAACACAGTAATTAGTATATATTTTCTTATATTTTTTAGTTCTCCCTATGAATGTAGAGCCTAACAGAGTTTTCCTAGCATACCTGAAGATTTTTATTCCTTTTATAATATTGTAGAAAAGTATTCATTATTTTATTAATAGAGTATGATTTTTGATGTTTATATTTTGCTACTCTGTAAACTTCCCTTATTGCTTATCTTTTGTTTTTCATTCATAGTTTGTTCTTGCCTTGATTAAATTGCTGTGTCATCCTGGAGTTTGTCTTCCCTAATTTTTCACGTGGAAATATTGTTAAGTGACTTATCGTTATAGCAAATAAAATTCCTTGAGTAACCTCAAGTAAATGTATATAGGCAGAGTGCTAGGGTGCGTGTTATTGTACAAAATTCCAAAATTTAGTTAGCTATTAAAACCTAAGGGAACTTAATTTTCCGATAACCGTCCTTTTGCTTATCTGGTCAGGAAGTTTACGCCAGCACTGGCCTTACAATCAGCACGCTGTTAGTCGAACTGCTCCTTAACGACATCTATAGCTGCGAAGTTGGCATAGACAAATATCACAGCTAACACAAAGCAATAACGCACCATATATATATAGTATAGTTATGAGAATTTTAAGATTTATAATTTTTTTTATTTAATTTAAACATGTGAGGTTTGTTTTTTTAATTTTTTTTTTGTAATAAATAATTAGTTAGAATATATTATAATAAAAAAAAATAAAAAATAACACCAGCAAAGCATCGGCAGTTACGCGTCATAGGCTGGGTGAAAAAATAAATAAGCGAAGAGAAGGTTTTATAGAGAAGAGCAAAGACAGAACCATGATAATAATTTTCCAATTATAAAATTAATCTAATTAGAGAGAGAGAGAAGTTTTTTTTCTTCTCTATTTTCTCTTTTGATGAAAGAAGATAGATTTTTGGGATTTATTTTTATAAGCTTATTTTAAAAACAATCTAGTATATATATAATGAGAGGATTTGCGCGCGAATGTTTCTTTTATACAATACAAACTTCTACTTTCCTTACTGCGATGAAAAATATCGGAAGGGCTTGGCTCATCAATTGTGAATCCTCCCAGCATTTTCGCCAATTTAATCCACCAGACCACTTCTCAGAGCTCTAATAGTGTATTGGACGATTCTGTTTATATACGCAGCACTGAAGGGTGGAATCTCAGAAATGATTTTCAAGAAAACTATGGACATAAGCTTATAGGACAGTAGAATTACATTCAAATATTTGCATCGAGCAATGCTCTTCCGCAAACAATAAGAGCGAGGCAGGACAAATATCAGATATCAAGAACTGTGTGTGGACATTTCTATTCAAATTTCACTTGATTAAATAACTTCAACAACGTATTGCTGGATGTATCTCCTTTGTGTGTGTTTCTCTTTTCAACTCCAGAAGAGCAAAGTATTTATCACATATAAATCATTGTTTTGAAACTTCTAACAAAGACATGAAGTAAAATGCTGTTGCTTATTGATCGATTCTTGTTTGTTTTTTTTTCTATATTCTCTACGCTGGCTTCACCTGCTTAGCACCATGAGCATCGAAGTTCTACCTCCAATCGGCCATCAAAAATCATTCATTTGAAACATCTGATTCTTATAAAATTAGAAAATGTTTATGCATCTCCTAGAAACCTTAAGGTCAAAGGTATAAAGATTTATTCACAAGAAGTGAACTTAACAAGTGAAGAATCAGCGCGCCATCTGTTATGGAAATTCGAAGTTATTATAGACGCGTATGATTCTTTAAAAAAAATTAAAAAATTCTACTTCCCTTACTGCAATTGTATGTAATTCTGCTGTCTTCAAAGCTTATGTCCATAGTTAATCTAAAATATCAATCCCAAGATTCTTGCATCAGTATCCCTATAAAAGGAAAACCGAAAATGCAATATAGCAGCGGTATGGTAGATTAAACTGGCGTAACCGCTGATGAGCCAGGTCCTCCCAATAATTTTTCCATTGCAGTAAGGGCAGTAGAAATTGTTTAATTTTTAAAAGAATCATACGTGTCTATAATAGTTTTGAATTACAATTATCATTTGAAATAAATTATTTTCGTATAACTTCTGTTTACATCAGTCGGAACTCTCTCGAATGTCGCAATGATGTCAAGAGGCCGCAAAATACGGCTGAAGAGTCCGTTTTTTAGATCTCGATGTAGGTCGCCACACTTTATACAACAGTGATAAATTCAAATATAATACAGTAGAACTCTTCTTGGATAATTTGAACGCCTTCAATTCGAAGACGTCTCTAATTCGAATATTTATCTTGGTCCCTAGAATTTCCTATAAATAGAATTTCTGTTTTTAATTCGATTTTTTGGATAATTTGAATATTTTTTGTTTTTTTTTTGGGCTTCGAATTATCCAAATTCGACTGCATAACAGGTTTCTGGAAATAATTATTTTTTCAATTTTAATTAATATAATCTCAAGATTTTGGGCATCACTACACTTCAACACACACACACAGGGTTTTATATTCAAAAATACAAAAATACTCCCTAAGTTGCCTTCTTTAGTGACTGCAGGGTATATAAGACAACCAATCCAATACAATAGTAGAGCGGTCTAGAGATTAATTTGGCGAAACCACTGAGAGGGTTCACTAATGATCAGCCAAGCCCTCTCATTCAATAACATATCATTGCAGTAAGGTCTTTAGAGATAATATTTGATGATATTGAAAAGAAACACATATTGCCAGTGAATTTATTTGTTACAAATTTTATATTCAACTACCCCAAACATTATGCTGGCCTGGTGGACGACCAACTGGCCATCCTCGCATCGGTCAAATCAATAATTTATCGATACTTCGTCCAGGTAAGGCTGTGTGAAACCGTCGAGGACCCCGTCATCGCCTGGAGGCGGACCCTATCGCGGTGGGGAAGAACATCATCATTGTAAATAATCCTTTCCTAATCTTTTATCGTGGAAACATTGACCGAGTTTTCAATAAAAGTGTTTTAATTGTCAATTGTCACAAACATTATGCTGAAAGTCTAATAATTCAATTATTTGGAATATACACTGCGTGACATTGGAAATGGAACACCAAGAAATAGTGGCCAGAAAGTGATGAAACTCGGCAGACAGAGAGAGACAGGGACGAACAATAAGTGATCTTTATTTCAAAATGATAGTCATAATACAGAGCGAGAACGGCGTCGGCTTAGTAGCAAGTAGGACCACCGCGGACGGCGATGCACGCAGCAACACGTCTAGGTAGAGAGTCAATCAGAGTACGGATGGCGTCCTGAGGGATGGCTCTCCATTCCCTCTCAACCATTTGCCACAGTTCGTCTTCTGAACGCGGCTGTGGCAAGGCATGCAAACGGCGTCCAATGATGTCCCAGACGTGCTCGATTGGTGAGAGATCAGGAGAGTACGGTGGCCAGGGAAGCATCTGTACATCTTGCAGAGCTTGTTGGCTAATGCGAGCAGTGTGCGGTCGGGCGTTATCCTGCTGATAAAGGGCATTGGGTACCCCCTGAAGGTAGGGGAGTGTCACCGGTCGCAGCACATCATCAACGTATCGTTGGGCCGTCATAGTGCCCTGAATACGAAGTAAAGGTGACCTGGAATCATACGCGATTGCGCCCCAAACCATGATTCCACGTTGTCGCACGGTGGGGCGTTCCACAATTGCTGCCGGATTGGACCTTTCTCCACGTCGACGCCACACGCTTACACGGCGACTATCACTGGACAAGCAGAAACGCGACTCATCTGAGAACACGACCCTGTGCCATTCCGTCATCCACGTCGATCTAGCCCGGCACCATTCCAAACGTTGGCGCCTATTCGGTGGGGTCAATGGCAGTCTTCTTAGCGGACGGCATGAGTGCAAGCCATTAGCAACCAATCGACGGGAAATGGTTCTGGTCGAGATGGAATGATCTAGGGTGTCTTGCACATGTTGCAGGATGGCGGTACAAGTGGCTTGTGGGGCCGCCACTGCTTGTCGAAGGATACGCCGATCCACACGTGCTGACGTCACTCTGGTTGCACCGACATTCCTATAAATTGCCACATTTCCTTGTTCCAACCATCTTCTCCACAGTCGGTGCACCGTGGACGCACCAAGGTGTGTATCAGCTGCGATTTGACGTATGGACCAACCTGCCCTTTTCAGTCCGATCACCATGCCCCTCGTAAAAGCGTCCGTCTGCTTGAACTGCCTCCGTTTACGATGACCTGGCATTCTCTGTTATTACACGTGTCTTTTGACACAAGAACAAAATTTCTACAATGATTTTCCTTGAATAAATAACGACACGAATACTGTCCTTTCTGCAAGTTCCTTCCCTTATATCTTACTCCATGTGCGCACGAGAGCTGCGCATTTTACATCATTTGCATAACTCGGTTAGGCGCGTCTACCCTGAAATTTGCATAATTTTCTGGCCACTATTTCTTGGTGTTCCATTTTCAATGTCACGCAGTGTAAATAAAAGGGTAAACAACTCATTAATACTCTAATTATTATAAATTTGTGATCATTATAAATACACATTGTTGTGATCTAGGGGGTAGGTGGAAGGATGGTCTAAACTGTTGGTTTTCGACTACTACGACCTCGGATCAAATTCCGCATTAGGCACTGTTTTATGATTTAAAAAAAAAAAAAATGCTCCAATGACCCCCGATTCTTGCAGAAGTCCAACTCCACCAGCGAGTGCAAGTAACCTAAAAGGGCTCTGGAAAACTTGTAAGTTCAAAGTCAAACTGCTTTTCACATATATAGACATTTGGTGCACTTACAGTAAAAGCAGTCTTCTACTTCTACCCACTGTTCTACCGCGTTAGGGTAAAGGTTCGAGCTGCAGTGAGAACTATAAATTAATAATTTATATTTTAATAAGTGTCCAAAAATTACATACAATTATAAGAGGCAGATGGAGTACAGTTTTTACTCCACCAGCGCCTAGAGTATTATATAATGGAAGGAACCGCTGCAGGTTGTAGCGACGCGCGGTCAACACCAGGCGACATCAGGCGGTGTTCCAAAAGTGCGCGCGCAGCCTGCGCGCGCAGGCCGGCTGGCCAGCCGCCGGCGTCCCAGGCCAGCGTCGCCCGCTGGCATCCTCTTATCTCATGCCCCCCCTGGAGATTGGGACTTGGGACCGATCCAACGTAGTTGCTATAATGCGGGTTCGGTTCTCGGGTTCGAGGGGATAAGGTCTGCTGATGTTGAGCTGAGTTGGGTGGGGTGGTGTACGGTGGAGGCACGAAAGGTAGTAAGAATCTGCGATTACGGCGAAGAAGGCGTCCGGCGTCGGTCCGGATGAGGTAGCTGCGACCGCGTGGAAGTTGTTCGAGAACCTTAGCAAGGAGGGTCCAATGTTTTGTGCGGTGATCCTGGACAAGGACTATTGCTCCCACTTCCAAATGTGAGAGTGGCTTGGCGTTGCGATTGTATCGCTTCCGGAAGGAATGTTCTCTTACATTTTGCTGCAAGAGGTACTGGGCCATCTGGATCTGCTGGGGCGTGCCAGAGATGGTGATGACCCGTTCGTTGCTACCAGGTTGAGACTCATCTATGGTGATCCCCGCACCAGACTCGCGCCGGATCTTCCTGATGCGTTGACCACCTTTCCCAATGATGGCACCGGCGAGATCATTTGGTATAGTGACTTGTGATGAGCCTTTTTTCGGGACGACTACCATAGGATGGCACCAATCGATGGCTTCGCCGACGGGTACCTGTTCGATTATCCCTTTCGCCAACATGGTATCGAGTTGAGTTTTGACGGGGTCTCTCCAGTGAAAGGGAACGTTGTATGCCCGGTAGCGTTTGCAAGGAACGGCATCTTTAACTAGTTCGATAGACATGGGGGGTCCTTGCATGGGTTTTAACACTGTGTCGTCGAACGCTCTAGCATAATGGGTAAGGATAGACTGCTTATCGATCTCATTGGCTCTCACCGGGGTCGGCGGGAACGTTAGAACTTGTCCGTTGGTTATGGCATTGACGATCATTGAATGGGGCCAGTTATCCGGCAGAAGTCCTAAGGCTTTGCATCCGCTCTTGCTCAAGAGAGGGGCGTTCAGGTGCTTGCAGACTCCAACGGTAGTACTGTATGTTTTCCCGTTGAGATGCAGTGCCGCGACGAACGATCCACAAGGACTTAAGCTGATGCCGTTGGCTCCTACGCAAGGGACGTTCTTCGGGTTGAGTGCTGATCGGGTCTGCTCATCCAGTAACAGGAATTCTGATTCTGGGATTAGATCCAGATCTGACCCCGGGTCCGCCAGCCAACGGATTTGGTGTAACTTATGGTTGATATCGGTCGGAATGGTTATGAGTTCGTTGCGTACTCCAGCTGCAACAACTGTGTTTGAGGGTCCTGGTTGGGACTGATTGTTTCTGGTTGCGGGTGGCGGGATATTAGGTTTGGTTGTGGGTTTCCGTTTCAGTTGTCGGCAAACCCTTCCGTAATGCCCGGTGATGCCGCATTTGTTACACTCTATGTCTTTTGCTGGGCACTGGTCACGGCGGTGTCTTGGGTTAGCCCCACATCCGGAGCAGGGGTCGTTAGGATCATAGGGTTTCTGAAAGAAACGGTTGGCCTTAGGTGAGGTTTCAGACGAGCTGGCTTGTTGATGCTTGTAGGTTGATGGTGCACGTCTGGTTGCAATGAAGGCTTCGGGGGAGGTGGTTGGAGAGGGTGAAAGAGTCGCGCCCACGGCGGTAGCACTCTCATGTGCGATGCAAATTGAGAGGACTCGGTCCAGGGAGAGGTCGGAATTGTACTGCTCCGCCAGTACTTTTCGTTGGAGGTCTTTATCAAACAGGCCACATATTAACCTGTCACGGATACGGAGTTGCTGTTGATAACCAGCAAAGGCAAACGTTTTCCCACAAGCTCTTTTTGTGCATATTGTAATACACGGGTCGCCGCATGTGCTGCACTTAAAATCCAGCTCATGTGCACACGAGTCATCAAGAGCTTTAAGGGCTGCGAAGTAGCGATCCACCGATTCTCCGGTTTGTTGGTCCCTACGATGAAAATCTTGCCGATCAAGGAGGGGGTTTCGCTTCTTGCGTAGGTAGGCCTCAAGAGCATTCACGGCTTCATCGAGGGTGGTGGTGGTAGAAATATGAAGGCGGCCTGATTGCCAAAGGATGGTCCATTCGGAATGGAGGGCGGCACGCAAAGTCACTTGCTGTGTGGATAGCGGGAAGGTGGCTACTTGTTGGGCGTCCACGTAGTCGTTCCAACGTTGTTTCCAAACGCGGAAAAGAGACATCGTTAACTCCTCCGGGGAAGCCAGTTTAGGAAGCTGGATGATTTTTGTGGCGTGGTGAGGAGGAGCTCCTAATGGGACTGTCGGTGTCGGATTCCGAGTAGCCATCTGCTGCAACAGTGCGGCTATGGAACTGAGGATGTCGGTGCTGGTCGGCGAGGCAGGGTTCTCTGGAGGGGTTTGGGATGGTCGACGATTCCTTCTTGAGGGCATCTTGATTACTAATTGTCACTGAGCTGTCACTTAAAAAACGGCTATAATTAACCGAATGTCGACTGCGCCATGTTCTACCGCGTTAGGGTAAAGGTTCGAGCTGCAGTGAGAACTATAAATTAATAATTTATATTTTAATAAGTGTCCAAAAATTACATACAATTATAAGAGGCAGATGGAGTACAGTTTTTACTCCACCAGCGCCTAGAGTATTATATAATAGAAGGAACCGCTGCAGGTTGTAGCGACGCGCGGTCAACACCAGGCGACATCAGGCGGTGTTCCAAAAGTGCGCGCGCAGGCCGGCTGGCCAGCCGCCGGCGTCCCAGGCCAGCGTCGCCCGCTGGCATCCTCTTATCTCACCCACCATGATTATCATGGGCTGTACCACGTGTACTAGGGATAAAAAAAGGAGCAACATTTCCAAAAATAGTTTTAAACACTATATAAAATATCAGTTCCCAAGTTATTTATTTATTACAAAACACACGCTATGTGGATATTTGCGTGTAAATGTTTAATCTATTTTATGTACATAGTTTTAAGTATATATATATATATATATGTGACAATATAGTGGTAAATGTGTTGAGGAGAGAAATAATCACACGACGAGTTGTTAGAGCAATCATCCAGGCAGCCAGCCGAGAGAGAGCGAGTGAGACCTTATCAGCTGAACGACTGTTTTTCCCTGTGTACACAACCGGGGGGGGCTAACCAGGATAGTCGCCAGGTGGTGACGCCCCCCTCAGGAATGTGGCCAAAAAATGGTCGTTAGTTAGTTGTCTAAAGTGTCTCGCTTTAGCGGCCCATTTCTCTCTCGTTGGCTGTTGGTTCGTTTTATTAATCCTGGAAGAGCATTTATTATGACATATGGCCCCCGTTGAAGAAGGCTGAACATAGTTTAAGTATATTTAAAGCTGGTGAAGTCAGGAATAGAGAAAATAATTTTACAGTTAAAATTAGTTAAGGTAATGGTGACATAGTTTTATGTAAATAAAATATTGTATAGTACACAAGTAAATATTATTTACAAGCAGTTTTACAACACCGGGGAGTTTGACATTTAAGGAAATCTTTGAAAATATCAAGGTTATAAAAGGCTATATACAACAAAATCTAATGTACTATAAGGGAAGTGATATGGAGGAGTGTGAACAACGAGAAGAAGAGTCACATACATATGGTGAAATTCTGAAGATCATTAAGACTGGGGAACTCTACACTTTAAGATATTTTTCAGGCGGACATGGCAAGGGGAAACTTGTCATGGGCTTTCTATGCTATAAGTGTAGAGTACGAGAAATGAGATTGAGGTTGACAATTGTGTGAGCTCAGGACTGAGGTAAATATAAAACTACATACAATGTTAGAACCTCGGCGAACAGAGCGAGGGGAGACTTGCCCTGGGCCAATCTAACTTATCTATGCAGCTACTTGTGTAGCGAGTCCGAGGGGAAAAGCCCCTTGTGTAGGTGAGGAAGTCGGATGGACTTATATTTAATTTGCGGGAAGTATGCGCGCACAGTGCCGAAAATTGGGACGAGGACTGCGTTGTCCGTTACAAGTGACAAGCTTCTCGGACACGAGGTGTTTGAACCGTCGTGGGAGCTTGTGCAAGGCGATGATTTCGCGGTGGGTTGAAAGTAAGACCCATGTCTGCACGAAATGATGACGGACCGGACAGAATCAGCGACGATGTTTAACGTACCTCCGTGGGAAATATCGGAGGTAGGCTATATCGTGCTGGTTTGGACAATGGACAAACATAGATTTGAAGACAGGGTCCGTGTGGCGAACGTGTGGCGCGAGGAGAAGAGGCGAACTGTGTCGCTCGATGCAGATTGTTCAAGTGCGAACAAAAAGGGATTGATAAATATCTAGCAGTTAGTCAATCTGCACCCTGTGACGAACACGCCATTGGCTAGATGGTGTGGGTCGGTGGATAGGCTAGAGATGAACTACTAAATAATTTATCATAAATGAAGGGCGAAGGTTAGGATTTTGAAATGACAATATAGAAGTTCGATAATTGATTATTCAATAATTATCTATAAAGGTCCTGAGCTGGTATAAAGTTAACAAAGTTGTAAGAATGAGAGGGGCATTAAGGGGAAGATAGATAAGAGTCACCAAGGGTTGGTTGTAAGCAAGGCTCACGTGGTGGTTGGAATTCTTCGACGCCTGAATTACAGGGTGAATTTTGAATCGATTAGGGAAAGAAATTATTTTTCGTGAGCCGTGCTTACAAGTAGGAGAGGTCTATACAAAAGTTTAGGTGCTGGAGGCATATTTTTATAAATAATTTGATTATGAAAAATCTATTGTTAATAGTAAAAATCGTAAAGCGTTAATAGGTAGGATTCCTTTTTTTTTTATGATTTTTTATTTTTAAGAGTTACGTTAAAATGGAAATTATTTAATTAAAATGACGATTGTTACATCTACTGGTAAGGTAACTAATTAAATGGGTTTCATATAGCTAGATATAATATGGATAATAAGATCACTGTTAATAGGGGTGGAGAGATAAATGGAAATATTAAATATTTTTACATATTCACACATATTGAGCTAATTATGGAAATATTGGGACAATCTACAAGGAATGACTTATTTAAAGAATGAATGGTAGGGGTTAAGACAATTACACTCACGAGTTATGTTGGTTTAGGGCGCAGGTAAGTTCATTGAGCTTCGGGAGAGTTCTGTCTGTGACACTGTGCGTACCAGTGTTGTACATCACAGTAGCGGTAGGGAGATGGCGGAGTCTTGTCCATGATGGCGGGAGGTGTCCTGCTCTGGCACGGCGATCGTTCTTGAGTAGATCTAGTGCTGGAAGAAGTGCGTGGCAGCTCCATCTCCGTCGTAGGTGAATACTTCTTCGGGATCACGGTTCAAAGGTTGGCGAGGAAGGGGTTGAGGGCTCGAAGAGGAGTGGTTACAGTTGAGTTGGGTTTGGCCGATCATCGTGGCTTGGCTTCTTGTTTCTTCATACTCCGGTATATGAGGGATTCGCTTCCCGGCCAGGTCTTATCCTGTCGACTTTTCAATGTGACAATATAGTGGTAAATGTGTTGAGGAGAGAAATAATCACACGACGAGTTGTTAGAGCAATCATCCAGCCAGCCAGCCGAGAGAGCGAGCGAGACGTTATCACCTGAACGACTGTTTTTCCCTGTGTACACAACCGGGGGGGTGGGGGGGGGGGCTAACCAGGATAGTCGCCAGGTGGGGACGCCCCCCTCAGGAATGTGGCCAAAAAATGGTCGTTAGTTAGTTGTCTAAAGTGTCTCGCTTTAGCGGCCCATTTCTCTCTCGTTGGCTGTTGGTTTGTTTTATTAATCCTGGAAGAGCATATATTATGACATATATATATATATATATATATATAATAATAAATAGTTATTTAATTTTATAGTCCAGTTTTGTATTAAGATTATCTTCACTATTATGATCATTTAAATTCAAATTATAAAATTTGTAAAATGTTATTAATTTGTAGATAGAGAGAGAAAAAAAAATCCTTTACTTCTAATACATCCTCAAGTTAATTATATATTTATAATTAATAACAATAAAAATTAACAACGTAACGTCTATTACATCGGCTTTTACACGTCATTTAGACATACTCTAATCCTATATATAGAATAATCGAAGAGAGAATATATATAATAGTTAGAAAAAAGAGAGAAAGACAGAACCATGCACTTTTAATCAAACTAATAATAAGGAAAAAAAAATTTTGTAAAGAAGGTAGATAAGATTGTTAGTATATATATATATATTTTTATAATTTTATATTTTATCCTTTTTTTTTAAAATATTTTTAAAGGTTTTTTTTATTTTATAATATGATTATAAATAGTTGTATTTAGTAATATATCTATAGTATGAATTAACATTTGTTATAAGTTTGGATATTATGTTTTGAAACCCTAATGGTAGACCAGACATACACAAAAAACTTTAAATTGAAATAAATTGGAAAAAGAGATCTGCTGGACCGGGGATCTTCAGATAAAAGTCCAACGACATTTCACCCCTTCTTTATTATGTCATAGATCTCTTTTAAACCGGATTTTATGTGTTAATATTAAGTTGTTTCAGTGAAATATTTAAATGAACATATATAACAGATACAAGTGTTAACAAATTCAAACTGTAAACCTACCTCGACCGCGGCGTCCTCCATTGTGAATATCTATTTCTGGCTGACACATGTTTGCGGGAGGGGGGGACATTTCAAATTTAGACCATTTATTCAGAATTTTTTTGAACAACAAGAAAATTAAAGAAGAAAGGAAAAATAGTTAAGGGAAGAAAGTTGAATTTCATAATCTTTACAGCTAGTTATATCAAAATAACTGATTCCACACTTATTCATCTTTTAATATTCCTTTAAAAAGGCAAATTATAAGAGTTTAATAAAGCTATTAATTGTGCAAATTCACCTTTATTTAACTTCCATTTTCCTCCCCAGAAATTGGAGATTAAACAAAATGAACTATATATTATAACACTTTAAAAATCTTGTGAAAAAATCTTTTAATCAGTTATTTAATCAAAGTTTAATTAACTGTTAAAGATTATGAATTTGTATTATTTATAATTAAGAGAAATTATAGAAAGTTGATTTCATAAATGGATATTTCCATTTTTTTTTTTTAATATTTTATAATTGATATACTGTTGAAATATTTTACTTGTTTGATACTAAATTTGTTTTTAATAAATTCCATGTTTAAATTTTTAACATCTTCTATGAAATTATCTAATATATTATTTATTCTATAAAATCTTAGAAACTGACCATAATATATACCTTTACAGCAATTTAATGATATATTAGAATTCATATTACAGTATTTTATAATATCGAAATTATAATTACTCTTTTTATTATAAACTCTAACAGCACTATTTGTAAGGTCTATATTCAAGTCTAAAAAGTTAACTTTTTTGTTTCTATAAATTTTTTCATTGTTCTTAAGTTTCAAGTATTTAGGATATTTTTCAGGTATTAATTTTTTAAACTGTGGATTATTAAATATTATTATGTCATCTACATAACGGAATATTTGCCAATTAATATTATTTTGTAGAAAGTATTCTCTTTCGTACCAGAACAATATTAGATTTGCTAATAACGGACTAGAAGAAGTTCCCATGGGAACGCCTTCTGATTGAATATATATTTTATTTTTAAATTCTATATAGTTAAAATTTAAAAATGTTTCCAGTAGAGTTTTTGCTGTTTTAAGATCTAATTTAAATGTTTTATATCTGTTATGAATAATTTTAATGTAGAAAGTTTTGTCATTAATGAATTCATTAAATAAATTGGTTATTTTATTATTTAGATCTCTTAAATTTATTTTAGAATATAGGTCCTCAAAGTCAAATGTGTGTACTGTTTCAATGTTTGTCCAATTGTTCATTAAATAATTAATGATTTTTTTATTTGAGTCGATAAATTTATAATTATATTTATTAGTTAATTTATTTATAATAAATTGTAGTGTTGAAGCTAATTGTATATCAATATTTTTTATGACTGAATTTATACCAGATGTGATTGTTCTGAAAGAAATAGGTTTTTTGTGTAGTTTAGGAATTATATAGAACTTTGGTATGTTTGGATTTTTGTGGTTATTATAAATTTTTAGTGAATTTTCAACATTTTTGATGTCTTTTTTGATTTTTGTGCCTGTAGTTCTAGCAAAAGTGTATTTATGATTATTATCAATTTCCTTTTTTAGTATATCGTGGTATAGATTTTTACAAATTAAAGATAAATTATTGGAACATTTATCTATAGGAGTGATAATATAGTCCTTCTGTAAATTAATTATATTTTCTTTAAAAGAAGGAATGTCTGAATTAGGTTTTGTGTATTTAAGTGTATTATTATAATAATTTATAATTTCCTTTTTAATATTATGTTTCCATTCCAGAAAAGTAAATTCTGGAATACTGTATTTTATACTAGTTTTATTTATGAAAATATCTATATCTTTTAATATAGATTTAATTGTATTATTATAATTGTGTTTAATTTGAGGTATATATTTATACCCTTTATTTAAAATTTCTTGATATTCTGGATTTAAAAAAGAAAAATTGCTAGTTAATATATGACCTGAGAACTTATATTTATCAATATAGTTGTTGCAATTACATTAAATTTTTTTAAAATTTGCCAAATTATTAATAAATTGGTTATAATTGCAAACTAAATTACCTATATTTTTGTTGTATCTCCAGATTGTTTTGAAATTTAAATTTTTTATAGGGAAAAGATTATTGATGATTTGGTTATTAAAAATATCATTAAATTTAATATGATTAAATAAATTGTTATTAAATTTAATGATAATATTAATGTTATTAGTAGCTTGTTTAATTTTTCTGTATTTAAAGATGTCGTGTGTGATATCTATTAATCTGTTAGTCAGATTATGAATTTTAATATATTCTATGAGTTTGATAAATTTATTATTATTTAGTTTAAATAATGTTTTAATAAATTTATCGACGAAGTTGTTAGTGTACATTTGTTTTGGGTCCAGTAATTCTTCAAATTCAATGTAACCTAATTTATTTGTAGTTTTACCTCTAGTTTTATTAGGTTTAGTTTTAAATTCATTTTTTTTTGTATTTGCAACTGATTTCATAGGTTGAAATTTCTTCTGTTTGTGGTTTGTATGTGTAGTTTAATTCGTCGTTAAGTCCATAAGGGAATAATGTGTTGTGTTTATAAATGTAGTTGTTTTCTAATAATAGTCGTTGTTTTTTGTTTTGACATATGTCTAGTATTTCTATCTTAAAGTTATTAAAAGTATGTAATTGATTGTGTTCTTTCATATATATATTACCAGTTGATTTTTTAGCGTGGTTTCTATGTAGGTTTATTCGTATATTTAATGGATTACAAGTTTGTCCTATATATGATAGTTGACAAATTTGGCATGTTAATTTATAAATAGTATTCACTAATTTACAACTAGTTGTTTGAAAAGTGTCATGGTTCTTAAGAGAGGGACAAGTTTGACAATTTTTTCTTAGGCAATTCTTAGCGAGTTTAAATTAACATAAAAGAGGTGCTAACACTAATATGTTTGTAGTTTTTTTTAGTTTTTTTAGTTTGTTATTCTTTTTTCACAAGATTTTTAAAGTGTTATAATATATAGTTCATTTTGTTTAATCTCCAATTTCTGGGGAGGAAAATGGAAGTTAAATAAAGGTGAATTTGCACAATTAATAGCTTTATTAAACTCTTATAATTTGCCTTTTTAAAGGAATATTAAAAGATGAATAAGTGTGGAATCAGTTATTTTGATATAACTAGCTGTAAAGATTATGAAATTCAACTTTCTTCCCTTAACTATTTTTCCTTTCTTCTTTAATTTTCTTGTTGTTCAAAAAAATTCTGAATAAATGGTCTAAATTTGAAATGTCCCCCCCTCCCGCAAACATGTGTAAGCCAGAAATAGATATTCACAATGGAGGACGCCGCGGTCGAGGTAGGTTTACAGTTTGAATTTGTTAACACTTGTATCTGTTATATATGTTCATTTAAATATTTCACTGAAACAACTTAATATTAACACATAAAATCCGGTTTAAAAGAGATCTATGACATAATAAAGAAGGGGTGAAATGTCGTTGGACTTTTATCTGAAGATCCCCGGTCCAGCAGATCTCTTTTTCCAATTTATTTCAATTTAAAGTTTTTTGTGTATGTCTGGTCTACCATTAGGGTTTCAAAACATAATATCCAAACTTATAACAAATGTTAATTCATACTATAGATATATTACTAAATACAACTATTTATAATCATATTATAAAATTAAAAAAACCTTTAAAAATATTTAAAAAAAAAAGGATAAAATATAAAATTATAAAAATATATATATATATACTAACAATCTTATCTACCTTCTTCACAATTTTTTTTTTTTCCTTATTATTAGTTTGATTAAAAGTGCATGGTTCTGTCTTTCTCTCTTTTTTCTAACTATTATATATATTCTCTCTTCGATTATTCTATATATAGGATTAGAGTATGTCTAAATGACGTGTAAAAGCCGATGTAATAGACGTTACGTTGTTAATTTTTATTGTTATTAATTATAAATATATAATTAACTTGAGGATGTATTAGAAGTAAAGGATTTTTTTTTCTCTCTCTATCTACAAATTAATAACATTTTACAAATTTTATAATTTGAATTTAAATGATCATAATAGTGAAGATAATCTTAATACAAATCTGGACTATAAAATTAAATAACTATTTATTATTATAATTAATTTAGATTTAGCTTGCTAATCTAATCAAATCTAATTGATATAAGTTATCATTATTATCAGTTTGCTCCTTAAGTTTTAAAATTAGAATCACTGTTATAATTTTGTTATATAGTTTCTACACTATATTAATTCATATGAGCTTGCTCTATGATATATTTTTTATATATAACATAATATACAAATTAAATTATATTAGATATTCTAATATAAATAAATCTTCATACAAATTTTAATTATCTTTCATTGTTTGATTATTAAAAAGTAAATTATAAAAGTAATTCTAGAAAAAATAACTTCAGAACTTTTGTTTTTTTTCAGTGTTTAGTTAGTTTAAAGATGTTTTTTTTATTAGTTATTCTTAAAAGTATAACAGATAACAAACAGTAATATCCATATATTTATAGATTAATTATTCAATTTATTACAAATTTTATCACCACAAAAACAATTAAGAAAAATATATTTAAAAATTCATAAGAATAACAAACTAAAAAAACTAAAAAAAACTACAAACATATTAGTGTTAGCACCTCTTTTATGTTAATTTAAACTCGCTAAGAATTGCCTAAGAAAAAATTGTCAAACTTGTCCCTCTCTTAAGAACCATGACACTTTTCAAACAACTAGTTGTAAATTAGTGAATACTATTTATAAATTAACATGCCAAATTTGTCAACTATCATATATAGGACAAACTTGTAATCCATTAAATATACGAATAAACCTACATAGAAACCACGCTAAAAATCAACTGGTAATATATATATGAAAGAACACAATCAATTACATACTTTTAATAACTTTAAGATAGAAATACTAGACATATGTCAAAACAAAAAACAGCGACTATTATTAGAAAACAACTACATTTATAAACACAACACATTATTCCCTTATGGACTTAACGACGAATTAAACTACACATACAAACCACAAACAGAAGAAATTTCAACCTATGAAATCAGTTGCAAATACAAAAAAAAAATGAATTTAAAACTAAACCTAATAAAACTAGAGGTAAAACTACAAATAAATTAGGTTACATTGAATTTGAAGAATTACTGGACCCAAAACAAATGTACACTAACAACTTCGTCGATAAATTTATTAAAACATTATTTAAACTAAATAATAATAAATTTATCAAACTCATAGAATATATTAAAATTCATAATCTGACTAACAGATTAATAGATATCACACACGACATCTTTAAATACAGAAAAATTAAACAAGCTACTAATAACATTAATATTATCATTAAATTTAATAACAATTTATTTAATCATATTAAATTTAATGATATTTTTAATAACCAAATCATCAATAATCTTTTCCCTATAAAAAATTTAAATTTCAAAACAATCTGGAGATACAACAAAAATATAGGTAATTTAGTTTGCAATTATAACCAATTTATTAATAATTTGGCAAATTTTAAAAAAATTTAATGTAATTGCAACAACTATATTGATAAATATAAGTTCTCAGGTCATATATTAACTAGCAATTTTTCTTTTTTAAATCCAGAATATCAAGAAATTTTAAATAAAGGGTATAAATATATACCTCAAATTAAACACAATTATAATAATACAATTAAATCTATATTAAAAGATATAGATATTTTCATAAATAAAACTAGTATAAAATACAGTATTCCAGAATTTACTTTTCTGGAATGGAAACATAATATTAAAAAGGAAATTATAAATTATTATAATAATACACTTAAATACACAAAACCTAATTCAGACATTCCTTCTTTTAAAGAAAATATAATTAATTTACAGAAGGACTATATTATCACTCCTATAGATAAATGTTCCAATAATTTATCTTTAATTTGTAAAAATCTATACCACGATATACTAAAAAAGGAAATTGATAATAATCATAAATACACTTTTGCTAGAACTACAGGCACAAAAATCAAAAAAGACATCAAAAATGTTGAAAATTCACTAAAAATTTATAATAACCACAAAAATCCAAACATACCAAAGTTCTATATAATTCCTAAACTACACAAAAAACCTATTTATTTCAGAACAATCACATCTGGTATAAATTCAGTCATAAAAAATATTGATATACAATTAGCTTCAACACTACAATTTATTATAAATAACTTAACTAATAAATATAATTATAAATTTATCGACTCAAATAAAAAAATCATTAATTATTTAATGAACAATTGGACAAACATTGAAACAGTACACACATTTGACTTTGAGGACCTATATTCTAAAATAAATTTAAGAGATCTAAATAATAAAATAACCAATTTATTTAATGAATTCATTAATGACAAAACTTTCTACATTAAAATTATTCATAACAGATATAAAACATTTAAATTAGATCTTAAAACAGCAAAAACTCTACTGGAAACATTTTTAAATTTTAACTATATAGAATTTAAAAATAAAATATATATTCAATCAGAAGGCGTTCCCATGGGAACTTCTTCTAGTCCGTTATTAGCAAATCTAATATTGTTCTGGTACGAAAGAGAATACTTTCTACAAAATAATATTAATTGGCAAATATTCCGTTATGTAGATGACATAATAATATTTAATAATCCACAGTTTAAAAAATTAATACCTGAAATATATCCTAAATACTTGAAACTTAAGAACAATGAAAAAATTTATAGAAACAAAAAAGTTAACTTTTTAGACTTGAATATAGACCTTACAAATAGTGCTGTTAGAGTTTATAATAAAAAGAGTAATTATAATTTCAATATTATAAAATACTGTAATATGAATTCTAATATATCATTAAATTGCTGTAAAGGTATATATTATGGTCAGTTTCTAAGATTTTATAGAATAAATAATATATTAGATAATTTCATAGAAGATGTTAAAAATTTAAACATGGAATTTATTAAAAACAAATTTAGTATCAAACAAGTAAAATATTTCAACAGTATATCAATTATAAAATATTAAAAAAAAAATAAATGGAAATATCCATTTATGAAATCAACTTTCTATAATTTCTCTTAATTATAAATAATACAAATTCATAATCTTTAACAGTTAATTAAACTTTGATTAAATAACTGATTAAAAGATTTTTTCACAAGATTTTTAAAGTGTTATAATATATAGTTCATTTTGTTTAATCTCCAATTTCTGGGGAGGAAAATGGAAGTTAAATAAAGGTGAATTTGCACAATTAATAGCTTTATTAAACTCTTATAATTTGCCTTTTTAAAGGAATATTAAAAGATGAATAAGTGTGGAATCAGTTATTTTGATATAACTAGTTGTAAAGATTATGAAATTCAACTTTCTTCCCTTAACTATTTTTCCTTTCTTCTTTAATTTTCTTGTTGTTCAAAAAAATTCTGAATAAATGGTCTAAATTTGAAATGTCCCCCCCTCCCGCAAACATGTGTCAGCCAGAAATAGATATTCACAATGGAGGACGCCGCGGTCGAGGTAGGTTTACAGTTTGAATTTGTTAACACTTGTATCTGTTATATATGTTCATTTAAATATTTCACTGAAACAACTTAATATTAACACATAAAATCCGGTTTAAAAGAGATCTATGACATAATAAAGAAGGGGTGAAATGTCGTTGGACTTTTATCTGAAGATCCCCGGTCCAGCAGATCTCTTTTTCCAATTTATTTCAATTTAAAGTTTTTTGTGTATGTCTGGTCTACCATTAGGGTTTCAAAACATAATATCCAAACTTATAACAAATGTTAATTCATACTATAGATATATTACTAAATACAACTATTTATAATCATATTATAAAATAAAAAAAACCTTTAAAAATATTTAAAAAAAAAGGATAAAATATAAAATTATAAAAATATATATGTAGTATATTTTGACATAGATAGATCACAACCTTCTTCTAATATTTGTTATAACACCAATACCTATGTAAAAATATGTATCAAACTTAGAATAATAGAAGTGACAATAAAATAAAGCAAAGAGGTAAAGGTAGACCAAGACGACACTATAGTCCAGACGACAAAGACCAGACGAACACGTGTTTATGATAATGAGTTCGATTACCCCGTCAACAGGTGGCCAGACGTAATAATTAATCAACGCTTGACAGGTGGCGTGTTTTATGGGGGCCAATCAAAACGCGCCACCACATGCCAGAGTCTGAGTATATAAGGAGCCCAGAAATGGGACAAAGGAGAGTTGTTTCAGTTGGTTTCAGAGCGACGCTGTCATACGGTCGGTCAGATCTCTCACCCCCCCTTCTATCCGCGATGTAGGGCATCCGTGACGCCCATGGTCCGACTGTCTTCGTCCGTGGTCTACCTCTACCTTCCTGGGGTTACCATCTAGACCTGCCTCTGTCTCTTGCTGTCCCAGTGCGGGAATCCCATCACTCACCCACTACCACGACTGCCCAGTACATTCCACCTCGGGTTTACTACATATATATATATACTAACAATCTTATCTACCTTCTTTACAAAATTTTTTTTTCCTTATTATTAGTTTGATTAAAAGTGCATGGTTCTGTCTTTCTCTCTTTTTTCTAACTATTATATATATTCTCTCTTCGATTATTCTATATATAGGATTAGAGTATGTCTAAATGACGTGTAAAAGCCGATGTAATAGACGTTACGTTGTTAATTTTTATTGTTATTAATTATAAATATATAATTAACTTGAGGATGTATTAGAAGTGAAGGATTTTTTTTCTCTCTCTATCTACAAATTAATAACATTTTACAAATTTTATAATTTGAATTTAAATGATCATAATAGTGAAGATAATCTTAATACAAAACTGGACTATAAAATTAAATAACTATTTATTATTATAATTAATTTAGATTTAGCTTGCTAATCTAATCAAATCTAATTGATATAAGTTATCATTATTATCAGTTTGCTCCTTAAGTTTTAAAATTAGAATCACTGTTATAATTTTGTTATATATATTAGTTATATATATAGTAATTATTTATAGTTTTATAGAGAGAGAGAGTGAAAGTTATTTAAATTTACATTTTAGAGCAATAAATTATAAAAGGAATAAAGTTTATTTACACACATATTATAAAAAACGTTTAATATATTGTTAGAATTATGACCACTAAATTAATGATATAAATATAGATTATTTTAAAATAATAAATATATATATTCTAAATAAAACTAGAATTTTCAATTCATTAATTTAATTTAGGTCCACGGTAGTTGAGATAGAGTCTGCAGAATTTGTTAAATTTTATATATTCTTCTTTACTGGAAACCATTTGGTTTAAACTAGAACTGTTCATTTGACATTGTACTCTCAAATCAGCAACAAGTAGGCACCAGATTAAAATATGATCAGGATTGTGATCTTCTTGGTCACATAAGCAGATTGAAGAATCAATTCAGTTTAAAAGTTAGCGTGTCTGATTAGAACAGCCTTCTGGACAGAAAGAAGTGTCCACACGTGACGTGTCAACCTATGTGTGGATCAGAGTCTGAATCATATTTTGCCACTGAAACATAACTCTGAGTCACTTCCAGGATGTGAACATATCTTGTCTACTATAGACAATCTCTGTCGTCTTCATTCACCCCTAATATTGAAATTTCTTAAAATTATACCGCATAAGTTTTTTTTCTATGAAAAATCAATATCTATTTCAAAGAGAAATATTTACTATTTCTAACTTTTTTTTTGAATGAAGTATGAGAGGGTGAAAATATGAAGAGTAATGGCGAACGGGAAAAATAAAAGTGTCCAGGGGCGGGAATTTTATTTTTCCCGTTCGCCATTACTCTTCATATTTTCACCCTCTCATACTTCATTCAAAAAAAAAAGTTAGAAATAGTAAATATTTCTCTTTGAAATAGATATTGATTTTTCATAGAAAAGAAACTTATGCGGTATAATTTTAAGTATTGTTTATAATCACACGCCGCAGTCCTTTATAATTGAAATTTCTATGTGACTTAGGAATTCATAGAATTCTTACGCCGACTTTAAAACAATCGATTCGACCGATTTCACAGCCCCTCTCGAAGGATGCTATGAAATCGAAGCCGCCCCTGTACTGGTGAGGGCCATAGCCGGGAACCATGGTATACAGGTTGTTGGATTTTTGTCTGAATTTTCCCAAACTGGTGTTGTGGCTCATTCTTTATCATCACTAGTGAAGTTTTTTTGCTAGAGTGATTCACTGTGCCATCGTTAAAGGGAGAGGTGTCTCTTCTGGTACCTATATGTCATGTTTTATATGTTACTAGCCGAATGACCCGGGCAACGCCCGTGTTTTACCCGATTGAATGTTTTGATTCAAATACTATTTGTTACAATTATAAATTGTGTTTATGTGGCCTAGTGGTCATGGCATCTGCCCGGTAAGCGGAAGGTCGTGGGTTCGATTCCCATCCCTTGACACTTTTTTTATTTTATCCATTCTGACCAAAATCTATCCGTGAACTTCACACAGACAGAATAAGGCAATTATATAAGTAGATAAAATTGATGAGGCACAATTTGGATTGTAGATTATAAACACAAGGTAGATAAGGATCATTCTTCATTAAAATTTTTACTTCACACACACTTTATAAAAATATAAATTCTTATTCGAAATTACCAACATTAATATATTGTACATTCTTATATCTAAATTTGTTTCAAATAATTATTCAACTCTTTAATTTTTTTTAACTGTTTATTATATATATTTAAAATATTATCTTTTTTCAAAACCTCAAATCTTGTGTCCATAGTTCTTCTAAAATACCCATTCCAAGAGAGTCTATCAACAGTATCACTATAAAAGGAAGTTCCAAAAATGCAATATAACAGCGGTATGGTAGATTAAACTGGCGAAACCGCTGAGAGGGTTCACCACTGATGAGCCAGGCCCTCCCATTAATTTTTCCATTGCAGTAAGGGCTGTAGAAATTGTTTAATTTCAAAAAGAATCTTACGCCTTTAAAATAGTTTTGAATTTTGATAACAGATGGCGCGCTAGTGCATCATATTATTTTTTAAAATAAATATAATTAAGAAAAAGGCATCTCCTTATCGTGCAACTGAAAGTTGCTAATGGCTTGCGCCATTAGCAACTTCCAGTTGCATGATAAGGAGATGCCTTTTTCTTAATTTATGCACCTTATCCCAGTACAATATTACATTTGTACTATTTTTTTCATAAATATAATTATAAATAAAGCAAATTCTTTCGATAGAATGTTCTAGACTAGTCTAGAATAATGACGTCATCTGGCAACTTTTAGAGAACATTCGACCACACTATATAAGCCAGCCACTTGGTAACTTTGTATTCCGACAACCTGACGCTTAGTTAGGAGCTCATCACCCAATAGCTACACGGTCTTGGGGGGGGGGGGGGGGGGGGGGGGGGGGCTCCTCTACACCACCAACCTACCGTTCTATATACAGTTACGAGCGTCATGCGTTCTTCATCTCTGTCACCGTTTGCTTTTTTTTTTTTTGGAATGGCGCTCTCCTATTGGTTCGCTACGATGGCGCCGCCACTGCGCGAGACACTTTGTTTTTGACTTTGCCCCCCCCCCCCACTCGCTTTTTGGTTTTTGTAACTATTGTGTTGGAGCGGGTTGCTCCTTAAATAAATGCATATATTAGTTAATAACTAAATGGAATCCTCTCTTTCTTTTTCCCAGTAAGAGACGCCTACGGAAGCCAACAGTACATCTACTTATATAATTGCCTTATTCTGTCTGTCTGTATGTCTGAAGCTCACGGATAGAATGCGCGCCCATTGGCTGCCAGCGAACACGTGGCCTCCCTGCCCCCCTCTAGACAACCCTGTTATCAGCTGTGCGATACATACACCTGTCTATAGCGGCCACTCTAGACAACCCTGCTATCAGCTGTGTGATACATCCACCTGTCTATACAGACCACCCTGTCTATAGCGGCCACTCTAGACAACCCTGTTATCAGCTGTGTGATACATTCACCTGTCTATACAGACCACCCTGTATATAGCGGCCATTCCAGATAACCCTGTTATCAGCTGTGTGATACATACACCTGTCTATAGCGGCCACTCTAGACAACTCTGTTATCAGCTGTGTGATACATCCACCTGTCTATACAGACCACCCTGTCTATAGCGGCCACCCTAGACAACCCTGTTATCGGCTGTGTGATACATACACCTGTCTATACTGACCACCCTGTCTATAGCGGCCACTCTAGACAACCCTGTTATCAGCTGTGTGATACATCCACCTGTCTAAACAGACCACCCTGTCTATAGCGACCACTCTAGACAACCCTGTTATCAGCTGTGTGATACATACACCTGTCTATACAGACCACCCTGTCTATAGCGCCCACCTTAGACAACCCTGTTATCAGCTGTGTGATACATCCACCTGTCTATACAGACCACCCTGTCTATAGCGGTCACTTCAGGCAACCCTGTTATCAGCAGTGTGATACATACACCTGTCTATACAGACCACCCTGTCTATAGCGGCCACCCTAGACAACCCTGTTATCGGCTGTGTGATACATACACCTGTCTATACAGACCACCCTTGTCTATAGCGACCACCCAAGACAACGTTTTTAAAATATATTCGCACTCGGGTAAACCCCGGGCGTTGCCCGGGCCATTCGTCTAGTAGACAGATAAAGCACATAGGCTATAGTTATTAACTAATATATGCATTTATTTAAGGCGCCAATTTATAATTGTAACAAATAGTATTTGAATAAAAACATTCAATCGGGTAAAACACGGGCGTTAATGATCCAACAGGTCCACGTGTCTAAATTAAAACACGGGCGTTGCCCGGGTCATTCGGCTAATGTGTAAATAGCCAGGACATGGTGACTCAAAGATAACACCTGTAAACTTGTTTCGAACTCGATGTATGAGAAAAATAATTAGCGATTTTTATATATGTTTACTAAATTTTTATCTTTTCTCTCAATATAATACTAGCAGCCTCGGGTCGGTGACAAAGCCACAACACCAGCTTTGGCAGACTGAGAAGTGTCCACTTGGAGACCATGGTTTCAGGCTATGGCCAAGGCGGTCAGTCTAAGGCGGGCTTTATTCCATGAGATCTACACCAGATTAAATGAAGTCTTCACAATCTGCCAATCTTGACGGGAGAGCAGATCTTTGTTTTTATATATATAATATATAAATGACTTTTTTAAAACTTAAAAAACAAGAATCGGCATTTGGCCAAAATAAAAAAAAAATTAACGGATAGTTTATATTCATTCCGATAGATAGCGCAATCCATCAGCAGCTTTTAGTTGCACGGTCAGGAGATTCCTTTTATTAATTTATTCACCTGATACTAGCACAATTTCACATTTGCACTATTATTTCACATAGTTTATTCCGAAATCACCAAAATTTCAAATTTAGGTTGAATGTTTCGTGCATTTTGTAGTTCCAAAATATCCAGTTAAAATGACATAAATAAAACACCTGAAAGGTTAAAAATAGTATTTTAACAAAATTCAAATAACTGTTATGATTTTGCCAGCGCGTGTAGAGAGACCTACTGCCGATATATGCAAAAAGGGAACAAGTCATCTTGGCCGCTACACAAATCCTCGTGAAATACAAGAAGACGTGACCTCACACATGTGAGGCAATGTAAACATCAGTCCGGTGACCCACATTTCCTTGGTCACGTGACCTTCGATACATCACGGAGCAGCCAATCAACTCTCTACACGTCATTAGAGATGCTTGAACAGCTGCAACTTTGGTGGTTCAACTTGACATCTTTCGATAGTACCACTTAGTTACTTTTACACTGCCGACACATAACACTTATTCATTATTACAATCCTAAAGATAGAGGTTGCCTGGCCGGCATTCATATTTCAATGAAAAATAGCCACTTCGGCCAGTTGGAGTTTTTTATTTTTCTCAACGTTTCAACAAAAATATTTTGTCTTCGTCAGGAAAAATAAATAAAGATAAAGCATTTAGCAAGGCGTTAAAAATTGTTCTGAGGTTGCAAGGACAATTTTTAGCGCCTTGCCAAATGCTTTATTTTTATTTATTTCCCCTGACGAAGACAAAATATTTTTGTCGAAACGTTGAGAAAATAAAAAAACTCTAACTGGCCGAAGTGTCTATTTTTCACAGAAACATTATTACAATATTGCGAATTTCAACAAGTGGTTAAAACCCTCGATTCCCGACAGCCATGAACCGGGATCGATGCGGGAATCGATCGAAAACCGGGTCGAAATCCAACGATTTAGACCACCTTTCCACCGAACCAACAGTCGCCAACTTCTATCCACCATGATTATCATGGCCTGTACCATGTGTACTCGGGATAAAAAAAAAAAACCTTCATAACACCTGTACATGTCTGTGGCTTCTTTCTCTGTCGTCAATGCGGATGGAAGGAAGTACAGGAAATGTCACTAAGCTGACAAACCAGAGGGAAGTTTGTTACCCCGTTGTTCCCCCAAGGTAAATAGCCTCTAGGTCATCTTCAGAGGGGAGTTTACAGGGCATGGCTTGGATCCGGTCTATCCGAACTTCACATTATGTTCCCACCGCCCAGCTTGTCTCTTCCTTTATGGCAAACCCCACTTCACTAAAGTAACTTTTCTGCATTTATTCCTGCATTCCAACTTTACTACAAATGTCGATATACATTTTATCTTCACAGGTTTATGCTCTTTCTTTTAAATATGGAATATATATTAAAATATAAAATCACTAATCAGTTTAAAGTTATAAACATATTCTCTAAGCTTAGGTTTTCTCCATCACGCCAGCCCACGTACGTATATCGTGTCACCCAATCTTATCCCGGCTATCTCTCAGATATAACTGCCGTCTTGGACCGTGCGTATCTTAGCCATTGTTTTCCTCTTAACAATTAGAACACAAGGAACGACGACCTCAAATATGGTAATGTGGGTGATATCTCCTAGAGAACTAGAAAAATGGATTGTTCTAGCCTCAAACCAAGTTCTATATAATACAATGTAATGCGGCTTATGATTGTAGAACGACATTTGAAAATTATCCCGCATGTGTTTCTTTTGAACAAAATTACCCTTCACAATTCATATTTTCATACTTCATCCCTAAGGTTAGAAATAATTGTTATTTCTCCTTAAAAAAAAAATTAAATTTTTCGTTCAAAAGAAACATTTGCGGGATAATTTTCAAATGTCGTTCTAAAAGTTCTATGTATTACCACTAGAACAGTTGCCTGCTTATCAAGAAATTACTTTAATCAATAACTTTGAATAAGCCTAAATCAACGTTTACATGCTATTTATTTTTATATATGCCGCTTTGCCATCTCTAAAATGTTCACAATTGAATGGTCAGAATATGATTATTTAGAGAGTTATATATGTATGAGTAAAAAAGTAAATATACGACTATATCATATAGATATTATTTTCTTCTTCTTTCTTTTTTCCACTCAATCATATTAGGGTATCAAGCTTGTAGAGCTTAAGAAAGAAAAAAAAGACATCTCCTTAGCGTGCGACTGAAAGTTGCTGATGGCTTGAGCCATCTATTAATTTTATCTATTTTTAATTTATGTACCTAATCCCAGTACAATATCACATTTGTACTTTTTTCATATGTATAAAATATTGTCTATATATATATATACAGTCAAAATTCGGAACAATTATTCAGTACATACAGAAATCAGCTCCTTCTTGTTCACAAGATTCCATCATGTACATTTTGGAGGTCATCACCACCTGACCTGCAGGGCTCGAGCGAGGCCTGAATGACGAGGCCGTCGGGTAATTTCCAAGTATTTCTTGGCGTATAGCTGAGGAGGGTTCAAGAAAACTGTCTGGAGAAGAAATCTCTCAAGTTGGGAGAGCCTCCCTCACTGAAGAAATCTCTCAAGTTGGGAGAGCTTCCCTCGCTGAAGGAATCACTCAAGTTGGGAGAGCCTCCCTCACTGAAGGAATCTCTCAAGTTGGGAGAGCTTCCCTCGCTGAAGGAATCTCTCAAGTTGGGAGAGCCTCCCTCACTGAAGAAATCTCTCAAGTTGGGAGAGCCTCCCTCACTGAAGAAATCTCTCAAGTTGGGAGAGCTTCCCTCGCTGAAGGAATCTCTCAAGTTGGGAGAGCCTCCCTCACTGAAGAAATCTCTCAAGTTGGGAGAGCTTCCCTCACTGAAGAAATCTCTCAAGTTGGGAGAGGCTCCCTCACTGAAGAAAAATGGTAAATATACATCATTTCGGTATGAATTATCTTTTACCACTCTATTTTTTTCATTTTATTTTACATTTATTTTAATCGTTGATGAGAAAAATTCAATAAAAGAGTGTCAATTGTATAGCTCTCCATTGTTTGAGCGCAACCGCCGAAGGACTTCATGGTCACGAAAGTCAAATTACTGAGAAACCACGTTGTTTTAAAACGGTGTGTATTCGAGTGTTGGTCACTTAACAAACAAGTGCGCAATTTTATATTGATATATTAATTATACTATTTTTTGAAGGTTATAGAGTTTTCGAGATGTAATAAAATATGACGAGAGAGAGGTAACAAGAATAACCTTTAAGACAATTTCCTGATTTTGTAAAGTTCGTTTCTACAAAAACAAGACATGCATGGTATGAATACAAAAAATTGAGATATTCATAAATAATTAATTTAGTATTTTACATAAAGATTACAAAAAAATGCCTTTCTTTCTTATAAAAATATTTTATTGAATAAAAGTAAAATTTTCTAGAAAGATTGAAACTTCTTTGTTACATCGTTCATATTTGGTTATATAAGGTTAAATATAAAAATTTGGATAAATAAGATTATATAATGATAAATATAATATATAAATAGACGTATATATGCAAATTCTTCATTAGTAGAGAGAGAGAGAATATATGTATATTTTAGGAACTTATATAGGAATTATATATACATATATATATATAAGCTCCAATAAGTTATATTTGAATGTGTAATATATTTTCAAAGTGTATAGTATAAATATGAGGTAGTGTGCTACTTCCCTAAAGAAAAAGATTGGCTAGCAAGCCAAATGGGTAAAATAGTTGTTATTTCTATCGCTAGATGGCAGTACCTTCCAGTACTAGCCCCCTTATCAGCGTTGGTGGTGGTGGTGTCTGTCCACGGAGATTGCTCCATGGAAAGGGAGGTGCCATTGCCCCGTTAGTCAGCCACATTTCAGAGTTCCCTGTTCATGGTTACCGTAGCAGCTCGGGGCTCACGACACCGTACTACAGGGCAGTCCCTTACTTGTGCTGCTTCTCCCGCCAGCCACGTAGAGGAGAACTTCTTGGTGTCCTCGGAGAGATGGAAATGGTTGTTTTTTACTTCCTTAGTTGTGCATGGGATCACACGGTGCTTTTTTTTTCTCTGAATATTGGCTTTTTTTTTTCGATGCACGAGAGAGAGAGAGAGAGAGAGAGAGCTCTCTATTAGGATATTTTTTAAAACAATGAACATTAATAAATCTTATAAGCCAAAATTTATTTGTTCACTAATTTTATACAAGGTCGCGCAGTACTCAAATTATCCTCTCATAATAAAAATATTAAAAGCCCATAAAGTTGATGCGAAATTCTCACAAGAGGCTCAAATAATGCGGTGTGTACAATAAACATGATCTATAATAACACGAAATACAGCAACAAATGACATGATAAAACTCTAAAGATATGCAAATACATTTTTATATATGACAAATACTTGTGAATGAAGCAACATCGTGAATATCTAAAAATTTATCTTAGTAAGGCACAGCGTCCGATGTAAACTTAATTTCAAGCTGAGACTGGAACCTAGATAGAAGAATCTACAGGACATGTAACAATTATCCTGGTGAAGAATTAACACCTACCCACATATTTTCATGCCCAGCAATGACCGCAGTCTTGCAGAAAATTGACATGGACCCAGAGCAGCAGCTTTACACACCCAAGATAGAGGACATTGCGACCGCTGTGATAGAGATGCATTGAAACATCTGAGACTCTTCATTGGACACGACAACAACAACAGAAATTTGACATGGACCCAGAGCAGCAGCTTTACACACCCAAGATAGAGGAGATTGCGACCGCTCTGATAGAGATGCATTGAAACATCTGAGGCTCTTCATTGGACACAACAGCAACAACAACAGAAATTTGATATGGACCTAGAGCAGCAGCTTTACATACCCAAGATAGTGGACATTGCGACCGCTGTGATAGAGATGCATTGAAACATCTGAGGTCATGGCTTGTTGGAAGTACAGACTTCAATATTCTACAAAGATACATCCCCCTAATTATTAGAACGGCAACCGATCAGTCCTTGCAGCTGGATTATGTAAGAATAAGAAAATCAGTGCTCTACTCTCACTATAAATACTTTCATTCATCACCTACAATGGAATGCTATCTTAATGACAATATCCCCCTAACCTTAAAGAGAATCATTGCACAAGTAAGAAGCCTTTTTGCAGTACAGAGAATTAATCATGTTTCACTTTTGAAAACTAAGACCATAAAATGCACCTTATGCAACGGTGAATTTAGTCTCGATTTTCCACACTACATGTTCTACTGTACGGCAATGGAAGAAGAGAAAGAAATTCTTCTTCAAGAGACCGGCTACAATAGCAATTCGCCTTATGTTTTTATGGCAAAAGTCGTAAAATCCAGACCCTTTGCATTCGCTTTTTATAAATACTGGAAATCAGCTCAATCAAAATATTTAGCACAGACACCGGATCCAACTCGATAATTGGTCGAGGTCAATACCCAATATTTGTATATAACTATGATGCTAATTTGTTATTTATTTATTTTGTTCTACCGGGAGAATCCTGTATGGCACGTGTGCCTAATAAAGGCTTTTGTTGTTGTTGAAACATCTGAGGCTCTTCATTGGACACGACAACAACAACAGAAATTTGACATGGACTTAGAGCAGCAGCTTTACACACCCAAGATAGAGAACATTACGACTGTTGTGATAGAGATGCATGGAGACATCGAGGCTCTTCATTGGACACGACAACAACAACAGAAATTTAACATGGACCCAGAGCAGCAGCTTTACACACCCAAGATAGAAGACATTGCGACTGCTGTGATAGAGATGCATTGAAACATCTGAGGCTCTTCATTGGACACGACAACAACAACAGAAATTTGACATAGACCTAGAGCAGCAGCTTTACACACCCAAGATAGAGAACATTGCGACCGCTGTGATAGAGCACATTGCGACCGCTGTGATAGAGGACATTGCGACCGCTGTGATAGAGAACATTGCTACCGCTGTGATAGAGATGCATTGAAACATCTGAGGCTCTTCATTGGACACGACAACAACAACAGAAATTTGACATAGACCTAGAGCAGCAGATTTACACACCCAAGATAGAGAACATTGCGACCGCTGTGATAGAGAACATTGCGACCGCTGTGATAGAGGACATTGCGACCGCTGTGATAGAGAACATTGCGACCGCTGTGATAGAGATGCATTGAAACATCTGAGGCTCTTCATTGGACACGACAACAACAACAGAAATTTGACATAGACCTAGAGCAGCAGCTTTACACACCCAAGATAGAGAACATTGCGACTGCTGTAATAGAGATGCATTGAAACATCTGAGGCTCATCATTGGACACGACAACAACTGAAACTTTTCACAAACATGAACGTAAACACCTCCATTAAAAAAAAAAAAAAACATATTTACCTATATTAACACCTGTTTGATAAATTTTATCGATTTCATAAATTCCCTCGTAGAATGTTATGAAATCGAAGCCGCCCCTGTACTGAAGAGGGCCATAGCCCGAAGCCATGGTATACAGGTTGAATTTTTGTCAGAATTTGCCAAAACCGGTGTTGTGGCTCACTCATCATCAACAGTAAAGTTTTTACTCGGTTAATGAACAACTGCATCGTTCTTAGGCTTAATTAAAGGGAGAGGTGCTTCCTATGGTATATATATATGTGTTTTGAAAATAGAGCAATCCATAAATAAATCTTTAATTAAAAAGGCATATATTGGATCAAAATATCATTTATTTTACCAATATTTCAGTTGGCTGAACGCCAACCTTTATCAAGGTGTTATAACATTTTAAAGTGTGTAACAACAAACTCAGCGCCACATAACGTCAACAGCATTAAATTTAAAAAATATTTTGTTATATTCAATGGAGAGAAAAAATTTATAAATATATATCAATATTTTTCTCCCTATTGAATATAACAAAATATTTTTAAAACTTAATGCTGTTGACGTTATGTGGCGCTGAGTTTGTTGTTGACACACTTTAAAATGTTATAACACCTTGATAAAGGTTGGCGTTCAGCCAACTGAAATATTGGTAAAATAAATGATATTTTGATCCAATATGTGCCTTTTTAATTAAAAATATATATGTGTGTGTGTTAAAGCGCCTGGCTTAAAAACATGCTGCTTTTATTTGCCTAATTTAATTAAATTGGTTTTCAGATTTTATTGTTCGAACCAATTTCTCAATACTTCCATCAGGATTGAGAAGTAATTTTAGAACGAGGCCCAAGAAAACCTAGATGATCTGGCGCTATTTATCTAGAAGGCCGCAGGTGTTTCTGATCCTGAATAAATAGGAATGTTGCAATAAGCTACTTGATAAATGCCTAGAAAGACCTTAAAATTTATCATTCCTATTATGTACATTGGAGATGGCAATGTGATAAATTAATCATATATATAAATGATTATATATAAAAACTTATATGAAATATATATATATGTCGTAACCGAGAGGGTCAAACCTGTATAGAGCGAGATGGGCAGTCAGGGTGTGGAGAGTTTTCCAGTACCTCTCGGCACCTTGGACGACCTTTAACAGTTCTCACAGAGTACAGGCAGTCGTTGACGAGGCAGAAGAGTGACACGGAATTGTTTACATAATAAACGAAGGGCACAGTTGTATTAGGAAAGTTCCGTGAACAGAAAAGAGTCGAGATATCAAAAAATGGAGAGATAAGAAGTTTTCTTTCTGGTCTAAGGCATGATCAAGGGATGAAGTGACGACCGCTCCCGCTGTGGGTGAAGCGACTATTTATTTTCGGCCCTGGCGGAGGTTTATATACTTTGCCGAGAGGAAGTACTGGGCCTTCAGCTGATTCAATAAGGGCGAGGATCACGGAAGAGGTGTCATTGTACACTCTTAACGACTTCCTGGCAACCTCCTGACATCTTCCAGGCCTCATTCTTACATGTTGTTGGACTTCTATATCTCAATCTCTTTGCTTTAGCTCAACTCTTAATCTATTAAAGAGTTTCATTTTATTATTCTATGTTTGTACAGAGTACATTACATATGGTGATGCAATGACACATGTCTATATTCGTGAACAGAGATTATTGAGCTATCAGAAAGATGGAGAGAGTTGATTGGAGAAGATTACTTACTGGTTTACAGTGGCATCAGAAGATGAACTGACAAAGTCACCCGCGGACTTGGAAGTGGCGATACATTTCCGACTTTTTAGGGGTTTATATAGTCTCAAAGGTGGAAGTACTTGGCCTTCGTCTGATGCAATACTTGGGGAGTCCAAGAAGAAGAGGTCATTGTACTCTCTTTACGACCTTCTGCAACTTTCTGACATCGTTAAGCCTCGGTTCTAGACATTGTTGGACTTCTATATCTCACTTTTTGCTATTTAACTCAACTCTTCTTCTATTACACAGCTTTATTTTATTGTCTCCAGGTTATACAGAGTACATTACATATTGAGATGCAATGGTTCATGTATATAACATGCGTATAATTAGTTACAGAGGAGTTTCTATTATACCATTAGATTTTTTTTAAATCATATAATCTTATTATATTACACCAATGAGGGGTTGTTGGTTCGAATTATCATATATATATATCTCAAAAAGATGTAAGACAATAGTGTCTTAATAAAAGTTTTTGTTGTTGTTATAAACCAAAAAGAAAAATAAGCATATCCTGACCACGAACACATTAGCTTTTTTAGATGGCAGAGCGCGATCTAGAGGAGCAGAAATCAACTAAGCATTGATTTAGCCTGTTCCCTGATATTTGGCCCATCCATTTTTTTTTATAAATCAAGAAAAGCAAATCACGAACTGTTTCCAGTTGTTGGCCATTGTCAGCGTGGAGCAGGCTGTACCTCTACGACCAGAAGTTTTTTTGTCCCAGATGCTTCTTGCGAAATCAAGAAAAGTGTATTCAAGGCCAAACGTGCCAAAATTCGCTGAACATGTTGAAGAATGATTTTTAAAAATTATATGAGCAGGGACAGATTGCCGCGTATATGTTTTAATAGAACACGGGAACTGTCTAATGCTTCGGGCACACCCATCGGTTTCATTAAAAAGCTCACCAATCTGCTCAACAATAATGGATCCCCTGCACTTGTTTCCTGTGATGATCCTAAAACGCTGAGGAGCGCGATTACAGGGCTCTTAAAAACAGCGGCAGACCAATCTATACAAAACGACCTTACAAGAATGGATACATCTAAGCTATACTCTCACTACAAAGACATTCACATATCTTTCATGACGGAGGGATACCTTTTAGGGGATTTTCCTTTCCCGGTTGTAAGACTACTCGCACAAGTTAGAATACTTTCAAGTTTTTTTTTAGAGAAAACCACACCAAGATGCTCTGCGGTGAGGACACGATTTGTACCTTCTGTAATTCGAAACTGAAAAATGAAATCACTCACTATATTTTTGATTGCTCTGCTCTGAAAAAAGAACCCTTTGCTCAAACCTGGGCAACTCTGTGCTTCACTCCCATCAATAATTGACAATATCGCCCAGAATAAGTATATTGCTACGGCGTTTTATGGTTTCCACAAGTCCATATCTCAGAAGAAGGCCAAGTGACACTCACTCCTCACTTTCTTACTGCTACTCTTTTGTGTTGTTTTTCTTGCTTCCCTCTTTCTCTTTCTTGTTTTTTAAATTTTTTTTCTTCTTTTTCCTTCTGTCTATATCGTTGTTTCCTTTGTCTCATTGCTTTGTTCTTATGCATACCTCTGGTGAATCCTGTATAGGGTCAGTGACCCTAAATAAAGGCTTTTTATTGTTGTTGTTAATTTTTAAAAATTTATAAAATGTCAGGTGATATTAAAAATAAAATAGGCATATCCTGACCTGCTCGTATGATTTTTTTGGATGGTAGAGTGCCATTTAAATCAAGGGCCAACAGCCCGAAATGCGTTCGTGGTTGGCTTTTCTTGATTTATAAAGAAAATGGGTTGAGAAAATATCAGGGAATGGGTTGAATGAATGTTTAGTTGATTTCTATTCCACTATATTTTATTTATAATAGAGATTATTTTACAGAGTATAGGTAATTCACTTCAGTAATGAAGCATAAATAGAGGTCCTAATATAAATATTTGTGTGTGTGTAAAATAAAAAAAGAAAAAATAGAAAAATGGTCAGGTGTTGATATTAAAAACGAAAATTGGATTTCTGCTAGATGGTAATCTGCCTCCTAAAATACTCATGTCAGCGGTCAGGATATACAATGATGCTCCAACTAAGCGTTGATTCAACTTGTTCCATGATATTTGACCAACTCAAAATCTTGAAAAATCAAGAAAAGTCAACAACGTAAGCGTTTCGGGATTTTGGCCCTCGTCAGTGTGGTGTAGACTCTACCTCTATGACCAAAAATTTGAGTCGGCACCATGCTGACGAAGACCAACAGCATAAAACTCTTTGGAACTCTTTTGCAAAAATAAAAAAGTGCCCAATGCGGGATTTTATCCCAGGTCGTAGCGGTCGAAAACCAATGGTTTAAACCTCCCTTCTACCGGCCGGCCACGCTTCAATATTAACTACGACAGACTCGGGGCAAAGAAGTACAGGCCTTGGCGACGTTGACCTAGTTCATTTGAGCCATCATCGCGTGAACCGCACATTTTACAGATTACTGGCTGGTGTTGTGTGGGGAGTTACATCTCTCCCTACATCGCAGCGCACTTCGGGGGGTCAGTCTTGAGGATTTGAGCAGCCAAATATCAGGGGCTCGGAACCTTAAGTGTCAGCCATATCTTCTTTGCCTTGTGTTCCTTTTTTTGTCAGCGTTAGCTTCATCAAACTGATTTCTGAGAGCTTAAGGAAGTACAATATCTCTTTTGGGTTCTTTCAGGCTGACAGAAGAACCATGATGCTGGTCTATTTTCTCGCTTTCTATATTATTATTCATCGGTTACATCAAGTTTGATGGGCCCCTCAATTTATCCAAAATAATCTATGATATTTTAAACAGATAATGTGTACTATAATATCGTTTCTTTTTAAAACATTCTCATTCTTTTAATCTTGGTTATTTATTAAAAAGTTGAGCCACGGACGCCATGATTGAAGATCACTAACTACGAGGAGAAGTCAATAAACATAATATTCTTAAAAGGTAATTTATTCATTATTCACATCGATTATATGGAAACCCGCTCGGGACACGTGTACGACACAAAGAAAAAGGGAATCAAGGTAGATGACTCTACAAAGTTGCAACACTCTGCAACAGTATAAACATGTAATGAACATTTTAAAATGATATACGGTTACAGATAGAAAAAAAAAGAAAATATTAACATATAAAGTTATATATATTGTTACGACGCTTTTCAGCCATCGTTGTTTGCGTACAAGGCTTCTAAATAACAAAGGGTTCCTATGTAGATAGAGTGATGTACTGCATTGCCAGTAGCTGCTAGTGGAATTAAGGATTAGATGTCTCCAATGTTCGCCACCAGAAGGATCTTCCTCGCCAACAGCCGGCTCCCGTCAAGGTTGGGCTTGCTTCTCAAACTCTCTCTTCCAAGGTCATCCACACGGCCTCACTCCCGAAGACAACTTACCGCTTCTTATTTCACCGCTGATGCCACCAAACTGCTTTGGCAAAATACAAGATAATTAAACAAAAAATAAGTAAAGATCAAATATGTGAAATGAAGTCTGAGAGAAAACTGACAAAAACTATAACAAAATTTAAAACAGAACACTATAAAGGAATGACAATACATCCAGATGGCACAAGAACCTACAGGATATGCAACAACTGTCCTGGTGTGGAAGTAACACCTACCCACATGTTCTCATGCCCAGCAATGGCTGTAGCCTTGAAGAAAATTGAGATGGACCCAGAGCAGCAGCTTTACACACCCAAGATAGTGGACATTGCTGGTGCTGTGATGGAGATGCATGGAGACATCTGAGGCTCTTCATTGGACACGACAACAACAACATGTCACCAAACTGTCTGTTCTCCCCGCCTGTTTCATACTCAGCTGACCCCTTCTTTTATTCCACGGTCCCCCAGTCGTACTTCATTGACCCACGTCATCTTGGCTCTGGTGAAGTCAGATGTCACAATATATTGTGGGCTGACAATGTTAGTTCCAATTCACCTGCTACACCGTGTTTTGTTATTGTGTGTATTAGAAAGGGTCCAAGTTTCATTCACAACAAACATTTGAATTAAACCATCGTAACAAAATTATGCGGCATATGGCTCTATAATTATTTACAAAAAGCAAATTTTCTCCTATTGTTACAATATATTTACCATTATATATAAAAAATTATAATCCTATAAAGAAAAAATAGAACTTCTTATATGAAGCATTGATTTTGTATTACTTTTATATTACAATACTTCAAATATGTTTAAACTTTATAAATGTTTTCCATTCCTTTTTATTGCTATAATTAATAGCTTTATAATCTTATTTACATATTTTCGAAAAATATGCATAGAGGTTTCTATGTCATATTTTATAATGCAGGAAAGGAATATCAAAAAATATATATATTGTTGAACAGATCTGAAGACTTTATTTTTGTTTTAATTAGAGTTTGTAGTTAATTTTTATTTTAAAGATCTATGTAGAATAACAAAGGTTATAAGATTATGAGCACAAATTTAGATTTAGAAAACTAATTCAAACTACAAAGGGAAGTATGTAAATATAACAGATAGAAAATGTATAAAAGCGCGCCATAGGTTTTTGAACATCGCTTCTGTGTTATTTATGGAAAATTCTGCCTCAAATTCTTTAGACGAACATTTGAGCAAGGAAAAGTGAATATTCGTGATTACAAGCATCTCAATAATAATTTATAAAAAAGGTGAAATTATTTAAGCCTTTTAACAAACATACTTTCGATCATAAATTGCACGCATTCATTAGCTATTATTGGCATCAATAATTTTATTCGTTGATCGTAAATTTTAGAAGTCTTTAACAACCAGAACAGTGAAATCGTTTGAGACATTTCTATAATGGACCAAGAATTAAATCAATCTATGCAAGTTCCTTCAGAAGTATCTAATCCGGTGCAAACATTAGGAGCTTCATCTGTTTCTGTACAATCCTCAGTCTTTGTAGCTCAGCCACCATATCCTCAAGAAGTAATTCCAGAATCGCAGTGTGTCCCACTTCTACAACGCAATCAAGATCCACCTCAGAATTCACAAACTCCTCTCATAGTTGATCGAGGACCGCCTCCACCATATTCTCAAGAAGTAATTCCAGAATCACAGCGTGTCCCACTTCGACCACGCAATCAAGAACCACCTCAGGACCCACCAACTCTTACTGTATGTGATCTAGGACCACCTCCACCATATTCTCAAGAAGTGATTCCAGAATCGCAGCGTGTCCCACTTCGACCACGCAATCAAGATCCACCAACTCTTCCTGTATGTGATCTAGGACCGCCTCCACCATATCCTGGAGAAACAACATTGGAACGTGTCTCACTTCGACCACGCAATCAAGATCCACTTCAGGACCTACCAACTCTTCCTGTATGTGATCTAGGACCGCCTCCCCCATATCCTGGAGAAACAACATTGGAACGTGTCCCACTTTGGCCACGCAATCAAGATCCACCTCGGTATTCACCAACTCTTTCTGTATGTGATCTAGGACCGCCTCCTCAATATCCTGGAGAAACAACATTGGAACGTGTTCCACTTCAAACACATCCAGCTCCAATTCATATAATTAATCCAGAACCATCTGCAGAAAACAGGATTTATCGCAAAGTGCTGAATATATTAGCAACAGTACTTTGGTTATATACTGTAGTCTTCGCGGACATGGCCATCCATGATTCAAAGAAGTTCCTTGTTGTTGCTGTACTTACTCTCTTTATGGCGTTAATGCTCACTATATTTATATTTCACTAGATAGATTTTTTAGCTAACTTAATAGTATAAACTATATATAAATATATTTTTTTTTAAATCGGAAACCTAAAATTTTGTCATTTCGAATTATTTTTGGTTAATTTTAAGATTCAAGAATCTTAAATTTCTTCAAAACATAGTTTAAAATATTTACTTGGGCATGTCGATATTATAAATCTATTTTAATTGCTCTATTAAAGGTGTGTAAAAATATTTTAAATATTAATATATTTTCTTCAAATTAAAGATACTTCGGCGAGTAAATATTTTTATTACCTCGACGTTTCGACAAAAATCTTTTGTCGAGGTAATAAAAAGATTTACAGGCCGAAGTATCTTTAATTTGAAGAACTATGAATGCCCCCCCCCCCCCAGCCAGGCAACCTCTATCTTTATAATTAATATATGTATTTTATGCATTTATTGTCAATAAAATTTTATTATTACAACTTTCAATTGGTGAGTTTCATATGTGGTAACATGTTAGAAAATCGAGGCTAGTAAAGATTACGATGAGGCCCAAGTTTTGGTTCATTACTGCGAGCAGAGATATTTTAATAACCTGTCAATTATATGAGGGCAATATTCGCACAATTATGATAAAAGAAAAATAATAGCGTAGTTTATGTTAATTCACATAATTCTTAAGTTTCATATTTACATTTATTTGCATATATTGGTTTGTGATTGCTATATAAATTGGTATATATTCAATTTTAAGGGGAAAACGTTGGTACCGAAGAATTCTGGTATCTATATTGTCAACGCGATAATAGATAAGTGAATTGAAATATATACACTAGTTCTATACATGGTGTCTTGACCATCGATACAGAGTGCACTGGAAGATCGAATTTTGCTTATAATAAATAGTTAAAATTCAATTTTTTTAAACATACTTTTTGTTTTGGCTTTAAGTCTTTGATCATCTCATTCTGTCATTCTGGTAAGGCGGATGGCGTACACCCAAGTGCCTGCCTAGACTCTAGGCCTTAGAGAGAAGATTTAGGGATCGATTCTTGGACGGTTCTATTATTTTAATTCGACTTAATAATAATTGGGTGTCGGTACATAACTATTGCAGCTTTTTTTCGTGATTTTTTGAATGATCTTCTTTTTAATTTTTATGAAAAATAATTTTTTTACAAATAATATAAAAAGGCATACCAAAAACATATTCACATTGGCCCTATTTTACCAATTCGAGGAAGGTTGTAATGCAGCAGTCATTTCGCGATCACAACAAACTTTTAGGCGAAGGAATAAAGAGCAAGGTAAATGGCGGTCCAAGAAGTTAAAACCTTGCACATGAAGAGGTTGAACATCAAATTTCAACAACAAGGAACTTTTAGCACCAATAAAAGAAAACAGAATAATATTGACCGAAGACTTCCAATTGAATCATTTAAGTTCATCGTCTCAATTTGTAAGATATAGAAACTTTTGGCAGCTAAATGGATTGTTCTAGATGGTTCAAAGACATGATTTATGAGATAAAAATTGGATCCTGTTATATGATGATGCTTGACTTCACAAGGCCCTTTCAGTTGCTCAATATTTTGCAAAGAACGGAATTTCTGAACTTTCTCATTCACCCTATTCTCTTTAACTCTCTCCTCCTGACTATTCCCTGAAATATTTATTCCTTGAAGGGTGAACATTTTGATTTATGTAAGTGCAATTAAGAAAAATTAGAATAAAATTTTCAGAACCATTTCCGAAAACGAAATTGCTATATGTTTTAAGCAGTTGCGTTCATAGACCAGCGGTCAAATCTTGCATCTGTTGTTTCGCCCTTCAGCTATTCTTTGACCTTTGCAACATTGGTCTTCTAAAATCAGCGGCCAGATCTTGCAGCCGTGGTTCCACCCCGATCAATTCCTTGACCCTGACAACTTGCGGCCTTTAAAACCAGCGGCTATATCTTGTAGCTGGGGTTCCGCCCTGTTGGAGAGTAACTTCGCACATCAGCTGTTGCCTAGCAACGATACCATCCTACCAGACATCACGTGACCTGGCGCCACACTGTCTATACCAGTAGTTTAAGTTTCGGTTTTCTTCCTGCTACTGCGCTTGCCTTTTTGTGGCTCTTTTTGTTCCTTGTCATCTTAATATACAACAACAACAACAACAACAAAAAAGCCTTTATTTAGGGTCACTGACCCTATACAGGATTCACCAGAGGTATGCATAAGAACAAAGCAGTGAGACAAAGGAAATAACGATATATACAGAGTAAAAAGAGAAAGAAAAAAAAACAAGAAAAGGAAAAAAATAATAATAAGAAGAAAGAGGGAAGCAAGAAATCAACACAAAAAGAGTAGCCGTAAGAAAGTGAGGAGTGAGTATTACTTGGCCTTCTTCTGAGATATGGACTTGTGGAAACCATAAAACGCCGTAGCAATATACTTATTCTGGGTCATATTGTCAATTATTGATGGAAGTGAAGCACAGAGTTGCCCAGTTTTGAGCATAAGGGTTCTTCTTTCTTCTTTCAGAGCAGAGCAATCAAAAATATAGTGAGTGATTTCGTTTTTTAGTTTTGAATTACAGAAGGTACAAGTCGGGTCCTCACCGCAGAGCATCTTGGTGTGGTTTTCTCTAAAAAAACTTGAAAGTATTCTAACTTGTGCGAGTAGTCTTACAACCGGGAAAGGAAAATTCCCTAAAAGGTATCCCTCCATCATGAAAGATATGTGAATGTCTTTGTAGTGAGAGTATAGCTTAGATTTATCCATTCTTGTAAGGTCGTTTTGTATAGATTGGTCTGCCGCTGTTTTTAAGAGCCCTGTAATCGTGCTCCTCAGCGTTTCAGGGTCATCACAGGAAACAAGTGCAGGGGATACATTATTGTTAAGCAGATTGGTGAGCTTTTTAATGAAACCGATGGGTGTGCCCGAAGCATTAGACAGTTCCCGTGTTCTATTAAAACATACACGTGGCAATCGTCATCTTAATATACATTTTTTAGTTAATTAAACAATACTTTTGAGATCCAGCCTCTGATTCTCTTACATGGCAGCAGAGCTTGGTTGGTATCAAATATTTTTTGTTTATCTAAGCTGAAATTCGTTTGCTTGCTCAAGATGACAACTGAACTTCCACAAATTCAAAAATTCAACGGCGATAATTTTCATCTATGGAAATTTCAAATGAAGATTATTCTAGAAGCAAAAGATCTTCTCATTATAACTGATGGCTCTGAAGTAAAACCTGAAATAGAGGTAATTGCAAAATTCTCTGAATGGAAAAAGAAAGATGCAAAATCCAAAATGCTGATCACACTACTGCTCTAGAGTTTAAATATCTTCAACAGATTGTTAATTGCCAGACTTCAGCAGAAATGTGGAGGAAATTATCAACAATATATGAATAGAAATCTGAAACAAACAAATATTTGCTGCACAAAAGATTTTTCGAATATAAAATGATACCAAATGATAACATTGCCCTTCACATTTCCAAAGTTGAAACTCAGGCACAACAAATGAAAGATCTAGTTGAGCCAATCTCTGATGTTGCCCTAATTACAAACATAATTTGCAGCTTGCCTGATAAATACAAGAATTTCATAACAGCGTGGGATTCAGTTTCATCAGAAGAAAAGACTCTAGAAAACTTGATGGCAAGATTACTGAAAGAAGAAAGCTTACAGGATCATTGGGATTCTTCAGGAAATTTTAAACCAGATAATGCCTTGATGACTTTTTCAAAGTTCAACAGAAATTCAACAGCTTCCAACAAACAACAGCAGCATCAACAATCCATTAAAGATAAAAAGAAGAACACACACTGTGGATATTGCAAGAAGAAAGGACATTGGTGGAAAAAATGCTATGAAAGAAAGGAAGAACAAAAAGGACAGCAGCCACGTTCTTCAGCCAGAGATGATAGCTGTGCTTTTTCACAAGAGAAAAGTGCCTTCCTCGCTGAAACAAAGGATTCCTGGATTGCAGATTCTGGAGCAACGGATCACATGACTTTCAGAAGAGAATGGTTCTCTACGTTCGAAGAAATACCAGAAGGTGTTATTCCTGTGTGCCTTGGAGATGGTAGGAAGATCTATGCAAAAGGTAAGGGAAATATTGATATTTTCTCTTATGTTGATAGTCAGGAAATTAATGCAACTCTTTTGGATGTTCTCTATATACCTGAATTGGAGACCAATCTTTTTTCAATATCTACTGCAACAAAGCATGGTTTGACGCTCATTTGTAAAGGAAATCAGATAAAATTGACAAAAAATTCGAAAGTGCTAGTTACTGGAATAAAGGACAATTCAAATCTTTATATAATTTTTATTAAAGCAAAGCAATCTTCACAAACTCATGTTGCTCAGTTGAGTCTAGATATATGGCATCAAAGAATGGGTCATGTAAATCCTATAAAATAAACCCAAATGTTTGAAAATAATGATTTTGAAGAAAACATTAAAATTAGATAAAAGCCTGATTCTTTACTATGTGAAGCATGCATCTATGGAAAACAAAATAGAAAAGTTTTTCACGCGTCAACAAGTCCAAATTCGACCTATCCAGGAGAGCTGATCTATTCAGATGTTTGTGGACCAATGAGTAAAAGATCACCAGGTGGATCATTATATTTTGTATCATTCAAGGATGATTTTTTGAGATTTAGAGTGGCCTACTTCATTAGGCATAAATCAGATGTACTTGAGAAATTTAAATAATTTGTAAAAAGAGTTAGGACTGAAACTGGAAATAAAATAAAAAGATTCATAACAGATAATGGCACAGAATTCTTAAATAAGATTTTTTCTGATTATCTAAAATCTCTAGGAATTGTTCATGAACTCACTGCTCCATATACCCCAGAACAGAATGGAATTTCTGAACGAGATAACAAAACAATAGTTGAATCAGCTAGATGCTTGTTACATGGAAGAAAAATGCCGCTTGAACTGTGTTCTACCGCGTTAGGGTAAAGGTTCGAGCTGCAGTGAGAACTATAAATTAATAATTTATATTTTAATAAGTCCAAAAATTACATACAATTATAAGAGGCAGATGGAGTACAGTTTTTACTCCACCAGCGCCTAGAGTATTATATAATGGAAGGAACCGCCGCAGGCTGTAGCGACGCGCGGTAAACAGCCGGTGAGATCAGGCGGTGTTCGAAAAGTGCGCGCGCAGCCCCCGGTGCGCGCGCAGGCCGGCTGGCCAGCTCGCAGAATTCCCGGCGTCCCATGCCAGCGTCGCCCGCTGGCATCCTCTTATCTCATGCCCCCCCTGGAGATTGGGACTTGGGACCGATCCAACGTAGTTGCTATAACGCGGGTTCGGTTCTCGGGTTCGAGGGGATAAGATCTGCTGATGTTGAGCTGAGTTGGGTGGGGTGGTGTACGGTGGAGGCACGAAAGGTCGTAAGAATCTGCGATTACGGCGAAGAAGGCGTCCGGCGTCGGTCCGGATGAGGTAGCTGCGACCGCGTGGAAGTTGTTCGAGAACCTCAGCAAGGAGGGTCCAATGTTTTGTGCGGTGATCCTGGACAAGGACTATTGCTCCCACTTCCAAATGTGAGAGTGGCTTGGCGTTGCGATTGTATCGCTTGAGGGATTTCTGCCTTAAGTTCTGGGCTCGTTGATCGCATTCTGAAATCCTTGTTCTCCATTCCTTGGCAAACTGACTACGGTGAAGCGGTAGCTTGGTACGTGTCGGGGCACCAAACACAATCTGCGTTGGACTTCGTCCCTCTGCTTTGGGCGTGTTTCGGAACTCCATCAAACTTTCTAAAAATGTGTCGGACTTGAGATTCCCATTGGTGGTGGTCTTGCTGATTAGGTACTTTATCGCTTTTACGGCCGCTTCGGCAAGTCCATTTGATTGAGGAAAGTGTGGAGATGAGGTGGAGTGCTCGATGTTCCAACGCTTTGTCCAACTCCGAAACTCTTGAGAGGAGAATTGGGGACCATTGTCGGATGTGAGTATCTCTGGGATGCCGTAATCTGCCATCCACTTTTGAAGGTGACGGATGACCGTGGTGGACGTGGGGGCTCTGCCACATTGCGTCACGTTGATCCAACCTGAAAAGCGGTCGACCATAACGAGATATTGGTATCCAGCGTGCGAAAAAAGGTCGCAGGAAACATGTTGAAATGGGTAGCTAGGCGGCGGGTCGGAATAGAGTGGTTCTTTCTGTTGCGAGGGTAGATAGGCTGAACACTCGGCACACGTTTTTACTACGTTCCGGATGTCATTAGTGATGCTCGGCCAAAAGACAGATTGGCCAGCGCGTCGAAGAGTCCGGTCTTGGCCTTGATGCGAAGCATGGAGTATTTTTAGCACTTCTGAGCGTAATGGTGTTGGGATGAGTAGGCGAGAGCCTAAGAAAACGAGTTCTTCGCGTACGCTTAGTTGGTGCAATACTCTCCAGTAGGGGCGAAGATCTTCGTCGAGGTCTTCTTTACGTTGAATCTTTTGAGGGATGATATTGCGTATACGTTTGTACTCTCCATCATGCTCTGCGGCTGCTCTGATTTGTCGTATTAACGAATCCTCCATTACCCTGGATCCGTCGACCGGGTCTACTACTGCAGCGGCAATGAGAGGTGCGGGATCAGAATCAGGATGATCATCGGTATCGTAAACGTCGGGAACTGGGGATGGGTGGCGAGAGAGCACGTCGACAACGGTATGTTTCTTTCCCGGACGCCAAACTGCCGTAATGAGGTACGGAGTCAGCTTTTCCTTTAGCCGAAGGAGCCTTGGGTTTTCTATCTCGTCCAGAGTTTTGGAGTTCAGTATGGGAATAAGGGGACGGTGGTCGACTATAAGTTCGAAATGAGATAAGAGGATGCCAGCGGGCGACGCTGGCATGGGACGCCGGGAATCCTGTCGACTGCGCCATGTTCTACCGCGTTAGGGTAAAGGTTCGAGCTGCAGTGAGAACTATAAATTAATAATTTATATTTTAATAAGTCCAAAAATTACATACAATTATAAGAGGCAGATGGAGTACAGTTTTTACTCCACCAGCGCCTAGAGTATTATATAATGGAAGGAACCGCCGCAGGCTGTAGCGACGCGCGGTAAACAGCCGGTGAGATCAGGCGGTGTTCGAAAAGTGCGCGCGCAGCCCCCGGTGCGCGCGCAGGCCGGCTGGCCAGCTCGCAGAATTCCCGGCGTCCCATGCCAGCGTCGCCCGCTGGCATCCTCTTATCTCAAACTGTGGGCTGAAGCCGTAAACACAGCAGTCTATCTCTTAAATAGATATACTACTAAAGTATTGGGAAATTCTACACCTTATGAAATATGGTACAAGAGAAAACCCCCCATTTTACATTTGAAAACTTCTGGATGTAACGCTTATGTGCATATACCAAAAGATAACAGAAAGAAATTAGACAAAAAGAGTATTCGTACATTTTTTGTTGGATATACTGAAACTAACAAAAATGATAGAATATGGGATCCTATTGCTAGAAAAATTATCATAAGCAGAGATGTAATATTTACTGAAGCTAATACATCAGAAAATATTCAGGATAACCAACAAGAGCAGGTAACTATATATAGTGAAGAAAGTGTTGATAGCACAAATACCAGTTCCAAACCAGAAGAATCATGTCGATACCCTCTCAGGAATAGAATCAGAGAAAAGGAACAATCATCAACCAACTGTACAAGAGCTATTTCATATGCTTGTTATGTCCATGACCAAGAACGATTGAACTATGAAGATGCAATTGTAGGACAAAACTCAAAAGAGTGGAAACTAGCTATGGACGATGAATTCAATTCCTTGATGAAAAATCAAACATGGACTTATGTGACACTACCATCAGACAGAAAAGCTATTGCATGCAAGTGGGTATACAAAATAAAGCAAAATGCAGATGGATCAAATAAAATGTTTAAGGCTAGACTAGTTGCGAAAGGTTATTCACAAAAATCAGGACTTGATTATGGTGAAACCTTTTCTCCAGTAGTAAAATTCGATTCAATTAGAACAATCTTATCACTTTGTGCATCACTTGTTATGGAAATGATTCAATTAGATGTAAAATCTGCCTTCTTGAATGGTGATTTGGAAGAAGAACTTTACATGGAACAACCCCAAGGTTATGAAAACCCAGATTTTCAAAATCATGTTTGCTCTTTTCAGAAAAGCATCTATGGTCTTAAGCAATCCCCCAGAATGTGGAACAAGAAATTTCATGAGTTTTTAATTAAGTTTGATCTCAAACCTAGCATATCAGATTCATGTGTCTATACAATGAAATGTAAACAGGATTACATATTACTTGCAATATATGTAGATGATTGCTTATTCTGCAGTGTAAATAAACAACATTTAGATGATATAGTACAGTACTTAAATTCCAATTTTGAAATAAAAACTTTTACTGCCGATTATTACCTTGGCCTACAAATATATCGAGATAGAACAACTAAAATGTTATTTCTACATCAAGCCTCATACATTGAAAGAACACTTGAACATTACAACCTTCTTGAAATTAAGTTAAAATCTGTACCTTCTGATCCTTACTCAAAACTAAGAAAAGAGATGTGCCCGAAGGATAATCAGGAAATTGAAGAAATGAACAAGATTCAATACAGACAGACAATTGGTAGTTTAATGTACCTCATGACTGGAACTTGACCTGATATTGTCTACGCAGTCAGCAGGGTTAGCCAATTTATGAACAACCCAGGACCTTCACATTGGGCCGCAGTAAATAAAATATTTGGATACTTAAAAGCTACGAAAAACATCGGAATTTGTTTTGGTGGGAGTTCCTGCACTACATTTCTGATAGTTTTTTTCCGATGCTGATTTTGCTGGAGAAAATCAACCACCGGATATGTGTTCATGTTAAATAATGGACCTATTCCTTGGTGCAGTCAAAAACAGAATTGTGTGTCTCTGTCAACAACAGAATCTGAATATATTGCGGCTTCAAAAGCAACGAAAGAAGCAATTTAGCTGAGACAACTTCAACGCGAGCTACATCAAGAACAAGTAAAGCCTACAGCAATTTTTTGCGACAATCAAAGCTGCATAAGACTTGTTCACAACCCAGAATACCACAAAAGAACTAAACATATTGATATTTCGTGCCACTTTATCAGAGATCAATTTCAAAAACATGCAATTGACCTTTTTTATGTCTGCTCCAATGATCAAGCTGCAGACATATTTACGAAAGCTCTACCTCCAGAAAGGTATAGAAGACTAAGAAGCCAACTTGGACTGTTTGAAACAACAAAGTGCTTGTTAGGTGGGAGTGTTGGAGAGTAACTTCGCACATCAGCTGTTGCCTAGCAACGACACCATCCTACCAGACATTACGTGACCTGGCGCCACACTGTCTATACCAGTAGTTTAAGTTTTGGTTTTCTTCCTGCTACTGCGCTTGCCTTTTTGTGACTTTTTTTGTTCCTTGTCATCTTAATATAATATTATTGCTAATTAAACAATACTTTTGAGATCCAGCCTCTGATTCTCTTACACGCCCTAATCAATTCTTTGAACCTTTGCAACTTGCAGCTATTAAAACCAGCCGCCATATCTTGCAGCCGTGGTTTCTCCATGATCAATTTCTAGAACCTTTGCAAATTGTGGTTTAGTAAACTAGCGGTAAAATCTTGTATCTGTGGTAACGCCTGTTCAATTCCTTGAATCTTTGCAACTTGCGGCCTCTAAAACCAGCGGCCATATCTTGTAGCTGTGTTTCCACCTTGATTTGAATCTTTGTAACCTGCGGCTTCTAAAACCATCGACCATATCTTGCAGCCGTGGTTCCTCCCTAATCAATTTCTCAACCTTTTGCAACAGCGGTTTCTGAAACCAGTGGCTATATCTTGCAGCTGTGGTTCCGCCCTGATCATTCCCATGACCCGTAACAACTTGCGGCTTTTCAAACTAGCGGCGAAATCTTGTTGTAGTGGTTCCACCTGATTTGAATCTTTGCAACTTGCGGCCTCTAAAAACCAGCGGCGAAATCTTGTAGCTGTGTTTCCACCCGAATTAGGAACTTTGCAACTTGCGGATTCTAAAACTAGCGGCCATATCCTTTAGCTGTGAATTCGACTTGATCAATTCCTTGAGCGTTTGCAACTTGCGGTTTCTAAAACCAGCGGCCATATTTTGCAACCGTGGTTCCTCCCTTAACAATTCCTTGAACCTTTGCAACTTGCGGCTTTTAAAACTAGCGGCCATATCTTGTATCTGTGGTTCCGCCCTGATTTGAATCTTTGCAACTTGTGGCCTCTAAAACCAGTGTCAATATCTTTCAGCTTATGTTAGGTACTGATCAATACCTTGAGCCTTTGCAATTCGCAACCTTTAAAAACAGTGACCATATCTTGTAGCTGCAGTTCCACCTTGATTTGGATTTTTGCAACTTGCGGCTTCTGAAACTAGAGGCCATATCTTGCAGCTGTGGTTCCGTTCTGATCAATTCTTTAAACCTTTGTACCTTGTGGCCTCTAAAACCAGCTACCATATCTTGTAGCTGTGGTTCCACTTTGATTTGGATCATGGTAATTTGCGAATGATAAAGCTATCGGCCATATCTTGCAGCTGTGGTTCCAGCCTGATTTATTCCTTGAACCTTTACAACTTGCGGCTTCTAAAACTAGGAGCCAAATCTTGCAGCCGTGATTTCGCCCTGATCAATTCCTTGACCTTTGTAATTTTCGGCCTCTGAAACCAGTGGCCAGTTAATACTTCTGTGGTTCCTCATGATCAATTCCTTGAACTTTTGTAACTTGAGGCCTCTAAAATAAGCGGCCAAATCTTTTAACCGTGGTTTCGCCCTGATCAATTCCTTTACCCTCACAAACTTGTGGCCTTTAAACCAGCTGCCACATCTTGCAGCTGTTCATCAGCTCTAATTAATTTCTTGAACCTTTGCGACTTGCGGCCTCTTAAACAAGCGGCGAAATCTTGTAGCTGTGGTTCTACCAGGAAAGATTCATTAAATTGTATTTGTCTCATTGTTGCATGGTTCATTCTATCAATCTATATATACATATATAATATTTTATATATTTTTTTTACACTCATAATATATATACTCTCTATATCCTAAAATTACTATAAAATATCCTAACAGCTATCTATAGAATAAATAATTCTAAATGAAGCGCATTTCAACCTTCTAATTAATTGACTCACCCTAGGAATAGAGCTAAACAATTAGCACTAGAATACTCACCAGACTGTCTGTCTCTTTATCTTGTGATTGCGGTAAATAGCCAAACTCTTACTTAGCAAACAGAAACTAGGTTGTTTGCACTTCAGAAAAATGACTGTTACTAAAAAAGAAAGCCTATGATGATACTTCAAAATAATGGTGTTGCCAGATGAAATAATGGAATAATAACCTAGTAGCACCATCTTTATCAAAACGGCACTAACTTATTTATACTCCCAATAGAATATTAAAGGAATATATAGGAAAAGGAAAATAAGAAAATACCTTGCAGCCTCTTCCTTCTTCATTTTCTCTAAAATTGATATCTACCTCATATTCAAATTCATCCGCGCAAACCATTCAACAACTCCTAGAGTCCATGGTTTCAGGCTAATAGCCCTCGTCAGCAAAGGGCGAACTTTTTTCCATGAGATCCACAAGGGATATAATGGAAGCTTCACAATCTGCCAAAGAGTTGTTTAGCTGGCTAAGTTTGCGGCGACGGTCAATGGATGGCGTTTAGTTTTGACGTCTAATTTGACAGGAAAGGCGAATTTGTCTCTTTAGATCAATATTCTCCCAGAAATATTTCCATTAATTATTATATCCCCAGCATCAGTGTCAGAACACCCGCTGTTTTATAGAGGTTTTTTGAGCGTATAACAAAGTTTACTCATGGACAAAACTTAAGGAAGAGGAAAATTTTATTAATATGAAAATATTTTTTTTTCGCGCGCGTACAATATATATGTAGGATTGTTGTGTGATGTGGTGGTGTGGCTTGTGGAAAGGCTGCTGATAAAATTATAATTAAAATTAATTTATTTGAAGCCAGAAATATATAAAGAGAAAAGAAACAACGGTTGAAGTAACGGCCGTTGGAGCAAGCCTAGATGTTTACCGCTGAGTGGCCAGAGTCTCTGATGACGTCCCGCGCGCAGGCGTAGTCAGGTTGACGCTCGCGGTTGCCGATGCCGTCCACTGCCCCCTGTGTGTAGTGGAGCTTAGTCAAAGTGTAGTCGCCACACTACTCCCCCTCCAGTAGGATCTTTCCAGCGATCCTATGCAATCTTATTGGCTTGCCAAGTTCGGGTCTTGGGAAAACATCGATCCTTCTGATGTGAAAGCAGGCTTGAGGCGGTCGATTGACACCCACGTGGATCTCTTTTTAATTTTCAGTTTGTAAATTTCGGGTTTCCTAAAAAGGACTTCATATGGACTGTCGTATGGGGGAGCTAGCGGTGGCAATATCAGGTCCCGACGTAGATAGACATGGGAACATATCTCGAGTGGTTTGGGCACGTAAACGTGGCGGTTCCCATGTGGCCTGCTTGGTGCAGGTTTCAGAGATGCCATGGCGCGCTTGAAGTCCTCCAGCCACGGTTCGGTAGGCGAGCTTGCAGAGGGGGGGGGGGGGGGGTCCTCGAAAAATGTTCCTGGAAGGGGTAGGGGCTTCCCATAGACCAGCTCAGCGGTTGTGGTGTTGAGATCTTCCCTTAGCGACGAACGAATCCCTAGGAGCACCAGGGGAAGTTTCAAGGACCAGCTCGTGGAATCGTGACAGCGAAGGGAGTCTTTCAGCTGCCTGTGGAATCTTTCTACCAGTCCGTTTGCTGCTGGGTGGTAGGGTGATGTCCTTATTCTGTTGATTCCCAGAAGCCGTGTCAACTCACCGAAAAGTGCTGATTCAAACTGCCTGCCTTGGTCTGTAGTCACTTTTGCTGGCACGCCAAAACGAGATATCCAGACCGATAGGAAGGCATTTGCTACTGTTTTGGCGGTGATGTCCTGTATGGGTAGGGCTTCGGGCCACCTAGTGAATTGGTCGACGCAGGTGAATATGTACCGATAGTTTTCACTTGGTGGTAGTGGTCCGACCAGGTCAATGTGAACATGACTGAACCTGCGGTCTGGGGGACTAAACGACTGAAGGGGCGTTCTTGTGTGTCTAGTGGTTTTGGAGACTTGGCAGCGGTGGCAGGCGCGAGTCCAAAGTGCGCAATCCTTCTTGACGGCCGGCCAGACGTAATGGGCGGTGACCATTCTTGTAGTAGCTCGTACTCCGGGGTGAGACAAGTTGTGGTATGCAGAAAAAATTATGCGGCGACAGGATGCGGGTACGAATGGTCTGGGTTTTGCTGTGGAAACGTCACAGTACAGGGAAATGTTCGTTTCTGGGATTTGTACTTTTTCCAGTTGTAGTGAGCTGCAGTTTTCCGATGTCAAGAGAGCTTGTAGCTCTTGGTCTACTGCTTGCGCTTCGGCGAGGGATTTCGGGTCATAAGGTTGGTGATGGGAGATGGGTTCCACACGTGACAGGAAATCTGCAGGTACATTTTCACAGCCCGCGATGTGGCGGATGTCTGTTGTGAATTGCCCGATGAAATCGAGGTGTCGACATTGGCGCGGTAAGGCTTTGTCCAGATTTTGTTGGAAGGCGTATGTGAGAGGTTTGTGGTCCGTATAGACAGGAAATTGTCGCCCTTCCAATAAATGCCTGAAATGCTTGATAGCCAAGTATACTGCCAAGAGTTCTCTGCCGTATGCGCTGTATTTTCTTTGTGCAGCGTCTAGTTTCCTTAAGAAAAACGCTATTGGTTGGAAATTGTTGCCAACCTGCTGGTGAAGCGCGGCGCCCACAGCAAAATCCGAGGCATCTACCGTAAGGCAGAGAGGCGCTTCTGGAAAAGGATGGTGCAAGAGGGCAGCGTTGGCTAGTTGAAATTTGCACTGGTCGAAAGCCTGGAGTGCTGTTGGCGTCCATTGGCAAGATGCGTTCTTGCGCCCTTCGACCATGGCGTGGAGTGGTGCCTGAGTACTAGCGGCATTGGGGAGGCAGCGCCGATAGAAATTTAACATACCCAGAAAACGTCGAAGTTTTCCGACAGTATCAGGGATTGGGATGTCTTTAATTGCTTGTACTCGCTGAGGGTCCGGCGAGATTCCGGCGTTGGTGATGATAAACCCCAAGAATTTGACTGAAGGTTGGCCGAAGGTGCATTTGGTTTCGTTGATCGTTAGGCCGTAGTTCGAAGGCGATCAAAAAGTTGTTGAAGATGGGATACATGTTGATTTTCTGAATCGGATGCGATAAGCACGTCGTCAATGTAGGCTATGCAAAATCCAAACCTTGGAGTACTTCGTTGATGAGCCTTTGAAAGGTTTGGGCTGCGTTACATAAGCCAAAGGACATGCGGGGAAACTCGAAAAGGCCGAAAGGCGTAATAACGGCAGTCTTAGGGATATCTCTAGATTCCACGGGCACATGGTGGTACGCTCTAACCAGATCGATAGTAGAAAATATTTTCTTACCATGCAGATGCGATGCATTCCGGCTCACCAATTTTGTAGGATTGTTGCGTGATGTGTTGGTGTGGCTTGTGGAAAGGCTCCTGATAAAATTGTAATTAAAATTAATTTATTTAAAGCCAGAAATATATAAAGAGAAAAAAAACAACGGTTGAAGTAACGGCCGTTGGAGCAAGCCTAGATGTTTACCGCTGAGTGGCCAGAGTCTCTGATGACGTCCCGCGCGCATGCGTAGTCAGGTTGACGCTCGCGGTTGCCGATGCCGTCCACTGCCCCCTGTGTGTAGTGGAGCTTTGTCAAAGTGTAGTCGCCACATATATATGTGGTAACCGGAAGGACACTCAGGTATGAAGAGCTTTCCAAATCCTCTCTGCACCTTGGAAGATCTTTCACAGTTTTCAAAGAGTACAGGCAGTCATGGTCGAGGCAGAATGGAAGACTTGGAATATTCCACACAAAGAACAAGGACACAGTTGCACTGGGAAAATTTCCGTGAACAGAGTGAATTGAGCTAGCAGAATGAAGGAGATTTTTTGATAACCTGTCAATTATATGGGGGCAAAATTCGCACAATTATGATAAGATAAAATTATAGCGTATTTTATGTTAATTTACATAATTCTTAAGTTTCATATTTGCATTTATTTGCATATATTGGTTTGTGATTGCTATATAAATTGGTATATATTCAATTTAATGGGGAAGAATAACTACTTCTAGCAACTATATTTTCAACGCGATAATAGATAAGTGAATTGTAATATATACAATAGTTCTATACATGGTGTCTTTGCCATCGATACAGTGTACACTGGAAGCTCGAATTTTGCTTTATAAATAGCTAAAATTCATTTTTTTAAAACATACTTTTGTTTTGGCTTTGTCTTTGATCCTCCCATTCCGTCATTCTGGAAAGGATGGAATAGGAGGACGATGTCGTCGGCGTAGGCGGTGACGTTGCTCACGCCGAGGGTCAACTCCAGGCCACGTAGCAGCGGCCCCGTGGCGATGCTGAAAAGTGCGGCGCTCACGGCGCAACCCTGTCTTAGGCCGTTGAGGAGGGGGAAGGCGGTGGTGTAGAAGCCTCCGGCCCGGATCGTGGCGTCCGCCCCGGCGTAGAGAATATTAATCCAGGCCCTGAAGGCCGGAGGGAGGCGGAGGGACGTTAGCAGGGACTCCAGGAAGCCGCGGTCTAATGAGTCAAAGGCGGACTCCAGGTCGACGCCCATGACGGCCAGCGGCGAGCCCAGGGCGGTGGCCTCCTCGACGGCGTCCGTCACCATGGCGATGTTCCATGACGGGGACCTCCCGGGGACGGCGTAGGTCTGGCATCACCAGGGTCCGCAGGTGGGGCTTGAGGCGCCGGTGAAGGATGGCGGCCAGGACCCTGTAGTCGGCCGAGGGCAGCGCGACGGGCCTGTAGCCATCAAGGCCGCTCGAGGAGCTCGCACGGCAAGCCGTCCCAGCCAGGGGCCTTTCCGCGAGAGAGGTGCTCGATGGCGTGGGCGACCTCGCTGGGGCTGATGTCTGGCCGGTGGAGCGGGTCCTCCTCACTCAGCTCGCGGGTGGTGTTGGGCGCGCTGCTGGCGATGAAGGCAGCTCCCGCAGCTGGATCGCTGGTGGGACGGGCGAAACGGGGCTGGAAGGTCGCGAACGCCCTCCGCCGAAGCTCGGGGCCCTCGATGATGTTATCTTCCTCGTCCTTGATAACGCTGACCGGGCGTCGGAGGCGGATGGCGCGCGCCAGGTCCGGCAGCGAAGGGTAGTCGGCCCGGATGGAGGAGGCCTCGAGCTGCGCCGCGATATAGCGCCTTGCCCTGTAGATGTAGCTGTCGCTGGCAGCGTGGCGCGGGTCATGCAGGGATCTGGCCTCCGCCAACAGCCCCGCCTTGATGGTGGTCCATCTGTCCCATAGGATCCCGTCGTCGTTATCGTGCGCCGTGTCTTCCTCCAGCTCCCGGATGTAGCCAGCCAGATGTTCGAGAGCAAGGCCCGAGCGGAGCATCGCGGCCAAGCGAGGCTGGGTGGGGGAGGAGACGGCGGTGGGCGGGCCCACAATTTGTAAGATATAGAAACTTTTGACAACGAAATGGATTGTTCTAGATGGTTCAAAGACTTTATTTATGGGATAAAAAATTTGATCCTGTTACACGATGATGCTTGACTTCACAAGGCCCTTTTAGTTGCTCAATATTTTGCGAAGAACGGAACCTCTGAACTCACTCATCCGCCCTATTTCCCTGAACTCTCTCCTCTTCACTATTCCCTAATATAAATTATTTCTTGAAGGGTAAACATTTTGATTATGTAAGTGCAAATATGGTAAAATTTAAGAACCAATTCGGAAAACGAATTTGCTATATGTTTTGAGCAGTTGCGTTCTCTAGACCAGCGGTCAAATCTTGCAGCTATGGTTTCGCCCTTTAGCTCTTCTTTGACCTTTGCAACATTGGTCTTCTAAAATCAGCGGCCATATCTTGCAGCCGTGGTTCCACCCCGATAAATTCCTTGACCCTGACAACTTGCGACCTAAAAACCATCGGCCATATCTTGTTGCTGGGGTTCCGCCCTAATCAATTCTTTGAACCTTTGCAACTTGCGGCTTTTAAAACCAGCGGCTATATCTTTCAGCCCTGTTTTCTCTCTTATCAATTTTTTGAACCTTTGCAAATTGGGCTTAGTAAACTAGCGGCAAAAACTTGTATCTGTGGTAACGCTTGTTCATTTCCTTTAATCTTTGCAACTTGCGGCCTCTAAAACCAGCGGCCATATCTTGTAGCTGTGTTTCCACCTTGATTTGAATTTTTGTAACTTGCGGCTTCTAAAACCATCGAACATATTTTTCAGCCGTGGTTCCTTCCTGATCAATTTCTTAACCTTTTGCAACAGCGGCTTCTAAAACCAGTGGCTATATCTTGCAGCTGTGGTTCCCCCCTTTTTTGAATCTTTGCAACTTGCGGCCTCTAAAACCAGCGGCCATATCTTGCAGCTGTGGTTCCTCCCTTTTTTGAATCTTTGCAACTTGCGGCCTCTAAAACTAGCGGCCATATCTTGTAGCTGTGTTTCCACTCGAATTTGGAACTCGAATCTTGCAGCTGTTGATCCGCTTTGATCAATTTCTTGAACCTTTGCTACTTGCGGCCTTTAAAACCAGTGGCCAGATAGTACAATGTGGTTCCTCCATGATCAATTCCTTGGGCCTTTGTAACTTGAGGCCTCTCAAATCAGCGGCCAAATCTTGTAACTGTGGTTTCGCCCTGATCAATTTCTTTACCCTCACAAACTTGCGGCCTATAAAACCAGCTGCCATATCTTGCAGCTGTGGTTCCGCCGAGAAGCATTAATTTTATTTTATTTGTATCATTGTTGCATGGTTCATTCTATCAATCTATATATATATATGATATTTTAAATATATTTATTTTTACACTCATAATATATATACTCCCTACAACCTAAAATTACTATATAATTTCCTAACAGCTATCTATAGAATAAATAATTCCAAATGAAGCGCTTTTCTACCTTTTAATTAATTGATTCACCCTAGGAATAGAGCTAAACAATTAGCACTAGAATACTCACCAGACTGTCTATCTCTTTATCTTGTGATTGCGGTGAATAGCCAAACTCTTACTTAGCAAATAGAAACTAGGTTGTTTGCACTTCAGAAAAATGACTGTTACTAAAAAAGGAAGCCTATGATGACGCTTCAAAATAATGGTGTTGCCAGATGAAATAATGGAATAATAACCTAGTAGCACCATCTTTATCAAAACGGCACTAACTTATTTATACTCCCAATAGAATATTAAAGGAATCTATAAGAAAAGGAAAAATAGAAAATACTTTTCAGCGTCTTCCTTCTTCATTTTCTCTAAAATTGATATCTACCTCATATTCAAATTCATCCGCGCAAACCATTCAACAACTCCTAGAGTCCATGGTTTCGGGCTAATAGCCCTCGTCAGCCAAGGGCGAACTTTATTCCATGAGATCCACAAGGGATATAATGGAATCTTCACAATCTGCCAAAGAGTTGTTTAGCTGGCTAAGTGGCTAAGTTTTCGGCGACGGTCAATGGATGGTGTTTAGTTTTGACGTCTAATTTGACAGGAAAGGCGAATTTGTCTCTTTAGATCAATATTCTCCCAAAAATATTTCCATTAATTATTATATCCCCAGCGTCAGTGTCATAACACTCGCTGTTTTATAGAGGTTTTTGAGCGTATAACAAAGTTTACTCATGAACAAAACTTAAGAGGAAGTGGAAAATTTTAATAATGTGAAAATATTTTTTTGCGCGCGCGTACAATATATATAAGTGGTAACCGGAAGGACACTCAGGTGTGGAGAGCTTTCCAAATCCTCTCTGCACCTTGGAAGACCTTTCACAGTTTTCAAAGAGTACAGGCAGTCGTGGTCGAGGCAGAATGGAAGACTTGGGATAGTCCACACAAAGAACAAGGACACAGTTGCACTAGGAAAATTTCCATTGAACAGAGTGAATTGAGCTAGCAGAAAGATGGAAAGGGTTGAGTGGAGAAGATTGCTTACTAGTTTACAGTGGCATCAGAAGATGGACTGACAAAGGCTTCACGGACTTTGATGTTGCGATACATTTCCGACTTTTTAGGGGTTTATATAGTCTCAAAGGCGGAAGTACTGGGCCTTCGTCTAAGGCAATACTTGGGGAGTCCAAAAAAGAGAGGTCATTGTACTCTCTTTACGACCTTCTGGAATCTTTTAGTTCCAGAGGCCTCCTGAGAAATCAATAAATGGGTATTTAAGGCCAAACCTCCCTAAATACCTGAACATTTTGAAAAAAAAACATTAAAAATTAGATAATAAGGTCATATATTGATATTTAAAAAAACAGGCATATCCTGACCTGCTCACATGAGCTTTTTTCGATGGCAAAGCGCCATCTAAATCGAGGCCAACAGTCCATCACGCGTTGGTGATTGGCTTTTCTTGATTTATCAAGAAATTCGGATGGCTAAATATCAGGAAACAGGCTGAATCAATGTTTGATTTCTGTTCCACCAAATTTTATTTTTAATATAGATTATAGTAGAAATTAGAGCTAATACAGACTTATAAAGATTCACCTCAGGAAGGAAGCATAAATAGAGTCCCTAATAAATATATTTTTGTGTGTGTGAAAAAATGAGAAAAAATAGAAAAAAGTTCAGGTGTTGATATTTAAATCAAAAATGGATATACTTACCGTTCACATGACTATTTTAGATAGCAGAGCGTCATCTAGCGGAACAAAAACACTAAGCGTTGATTTAACTTGCTTCATGATATCTGGCCAACCCAATTCCTTGATAAATCAAGAAAAGTCACCCACGTACGCGTTTCGGGATTTTGGCCTTCGTCAGTGTGGTGTAGACTCTACCTCTATGACCAAAATATTGAGTCTGAATCACGCTGAAGAAGGCCAACAGCCCAAAACCCATTGGAACATTTTTTGTAATAATAAAAAAGTGTCCAATGCGGTTTTCGATCCCGGGTCGTAGCGATCGAAAACCAAAGGTTTAAACCACCCTTCCACTGGCCCGCCACGCTTCATTATTAACTACGACAGACTCGAGGCTAGGAAGCACAGATCTTGGCGACGTTGAACTAGTCTATTTGAGCCATCATCGCGTGAACCGCATATTTTACAGATTACTGGCTGGTGTTGTGTGGGGAGTTACATCTCTCCCCACATCACCCCGTACCTCAGGAGTCAGTCTTGGGGAGTTGAGCAGCCAAATATCAGGGGTTGAGGACCTTAAGTGTCAGCCATGTCTTATTTGACTTTGTTCCCTCTTTGTGACCATCGGCTTCATCAAACTGATTTCTGAAAGCTTAAGAAAGTCTACAATCTCTTTTGGGTTCTTTCAGGCTGACAGAAGAACCATGATGACTGGTCTATTATCTCGCTTTCTATATTATTAATCGGTTAAATCATGTTTCATGCGTTCCTCAATTTATCCAAACTAATCTATGATATTTCAAACAGATTATGTGAACTATAGTATCATTATTTTTTATAACATTCTCATTGTGAATATCTTGGTTATTTATTGAGGAGAGGAGCCACGGACGCCATGATCGAAGATCACTAACTACAAGGAGAAGTCAATAAACATAATATTCTTAAAAGGTAATTTATTCATTATTTACATCGATTATATGGAAACCCGCTCGGGGAAACGTGTACGACACAAAGAAAAAGGGAATCAAGGTAGATGACTCTACAAAGTTGCAACACTCTGCAACAGTATAAACATGTAATGAACATTTTAAAATGATATACGGTTACAGATAGAAAAAAAAAGAAAATATTAACATATAAAGTTATATATATTGTTACGACGCTTTTCAGCCATCGTTGTTTGCGTACAAGGCTTCTAAATAACAAAGGGTTCCAATGAAGATAGAGTGATGTACTGCATTGCCAGTAGCTGCTAGTGGAATTAAGGATTAGATGTCTCCATTGTTCGCCACCAGAAGGATCTTCCTCGCCAACAGCCGGCTCCCGTCAAGGTTGGGCTTGCTTCTCAAACTCTCTCTTCCAAGATCATCCACACGGCCACACTCCCGAAGACAACTTACCGCTTCTTATTTCACCGCTGATGCCACCAAACTGCTTTGGCAAAATACAAGAAAATTAAACAAAAAATAAGTAAAGATCAAATATGTGAAATGAAGTCTGAGAGAAAACTGACAAAAACTATAACAAAACTTATAACAGAACACTATAAAGGAATGACAATACATCCAGATGGCACAAGAACCTACAGGACATGCAACAACTGTCCTGGTGTGGAAGTAACACCTACCCACATGTTCTCATGCCCAGTAATGGCCGTAGCCTTGAAGAAAATTGACATGGACCCAGAGCAGCAGCTTTACACACCCAAGATAGTGGACATTGATGCTGCTGTGATGGAGATGCATGGAGACATCTGAGGCTCTTCATTGGACACGACAACAACAACAACAACATGTCACCAAACTGTTTGTTCTTCCCGCCTGTTTCTTACTCAGTTGACCCCTTATTTTATTCCACGGTCCCCCAGTAGTACTTCCTTGACCCACGTCGTCTTGGCTCTGGTGAAGTCAGATGTCACAATATATTGTGAGCTGACAATGTTAGTTCCAATTCACCTGCAACGCCGCGTTTTGTTACTGTGTGTTTTAGTAAGGGTCCAAGTTTCATTCACAACAAACATTTAAATTAAACCATCATAACAAAATTATGCGGCATATGGCTCTATAATTATTTTCAAAAAGCAAATTTTCTCTTATTGTTACAATATATTTACCATTATATATAAAAAATTATAATCCAATAAAGAAAAAATAGAACTTCATATATGAAGCATTGATTTTGTATTACTTTTATATTACAATACTTCAAATATGTTTAAACTTTATAAATGTTTTCCATTCCTTTTTATTGCTATAATTAATATCTTTATAATCTTATTTACATATTTTCGAAAAATATGCATAGGTTTCTATTCCATATTTTATAATGCAGGAAAGGAATATGAAAAAAAATATTGTTGAACAGATCTGAAGACTTTATTTTTTGTTTTAATTAGAGTTTGTGGTTAATTTTTATTTTAAAGATCTATGTAGAATAACAAAGGTTATAAGATTATGTGCACAAATTTAGATTTGGAAAACTAATTCAAACTACAAAGGGAAGTATGTAAATATAACAGATAGAAAAGGTATAAAAGCGCGCCAAAGATTCTTGAATAACGCTTCTGTGTTATTTATGGAAATTTCTGCCTCAAATTTTTTTGGATGAACATTTGAGCAAGACAAATTCATAATAATTTATAAAAAAGGTGAAATTATTTAAGCCTTTTACCAAACATACTTTCAATCATAAATTGCACGCATTCATTAGCTATTATTGGCATCAAGAATTTTATTCGTTGATCGTAAATTTTAGAAGTCTTTAACAACCAGAACTGTGAAATCGTTTGAAACATTTCTTTAATGGACAAAGAATCAAATCCATCTATGCAAGTTCCTTCAGAAGTATCTATTCTGGTGCAGGCAGTAGAAGCTTCATCTGTTTCTGTTCAATCCTCAGTCTTTGTAGCTCAGACACCATATCCTCAAGAAGTAATTCCAGAATCGCAGCGTGTCGCACTTCTACAACGCAATCAAGATCCACCTCAGGATTCACAAACTCCTCTCATAGTTGATATAGGACCGCCTCCACCATATTCTCAAGAAGTAATCCCAGAATCACAGCGTGTCCCACTTCGACCACGCAATCAAGATCCACCTCATAATTCACAAGTTGATCTAGGACCGCCTCCACCATATTCTAAAGAAGTGATTCCAGAATCGCAGCGTGTCCCACTTCGACCACGCAAACAAGATCCACCAACTCGTCCTGTATGTGATCTAGGACCGCCTCCCCCATATCCTGGAGAAACAACATTGGAACGTGTCCAACTTCTACAACGCAATCAAGATCCATTTCATATATGTATTCAAAGACCATCTGCAGAAAACAGGATGTTTCGCAAAGGGCTGATTATATTAGCAGCAGTACTTTGGTTATTTACTGTAGTCTTCGCGGGTATGACCATCCATGATTTAAAGTTCCTTGTTGTTACTGTACTTACTCTCTGTATGGCGTTAATGCCTTCTTTTCATTTATATCTCTACAGATCGCAGCTTTTTTAGCTAACTTAACGGTGTAAACTATATATAATATTTTTTCAAATCGGAACCTTAACATTTTGTCATTTCGAACTATTTTTTTGGTTAATTTTAATATTTAAGAATTTAAATTTCTTCAAAACATTGTTTAAAATATTTACTTCAGCATGTCGATATTTAAATCTTTTTTAATTGCTCTATTAAAGGTGTGTAAAAATATTTTAAATATAAATATATTTCTTCAAATTAAAGATACTTCGGCGAGTAAATATTTTTATTACCTCGACGTTTCGACAAAAATCTTTTGTCGAGGTAATAAAAAGATTTACTGGCCGAAGTATCATTAATTTGAAGAACTATGAATGCCAGCCAGGCAACCTCTATCTTTATAATTAATATATGTATTTTATGCATTTATTGGCAATAAAATTTTATTATTAAAACTTTCAATTGGTGAGTTTCATATGTGGTAACATGTTAGAAAATCGAGGCTAGTAAAGATTACGGTGAAGACCGAGTTTTGGTGCATTACCGCGAGCAGAGATATTTTAATAACCTGTCAATTATATGAGGGCAATATTCGCACAATTATGATAAAAGAAAAATAATAGGGTAGTTTATGTTAATTCACATAATTCTTAAGTTTCATATTTACATTTATTTGCATATATTGGTTTGTGATTGCTATATAAATTGGTATATATTCAATTTTAAGGGGAAAACGTTGGTACCGAAGAATACCTACTTCTGGTATCTATATTGTCAACGCGATAATAGATAAGTGAATTGAAATATATACACTAGTTCTATACATGGTGTCTTGACCATCGATACAGAGTGCACTGGAAGATCGAATTTTGCTTATAATAAATAGTTAAAATTCAATTTTTTTTAAACATACTTTTTGTTTTGGCTTTAAGTCTTTGATCATCTCATTCTGTCATTCTGGTAAGGCGGATGGCGTACACCCAAGTGCCTGCCTAGACTCTAGGCCTTAGAGAGAAGATTTAGGGATCGATTCTTGGACGGTTCTATTATTTTAATTCGACTTAATAATAATTGGGTGTCGGTACATAACTATTGCAGCTTTTTTTCGTGATTTTTTGAATGATCTTCTTTTTAATTTTTATGAAAAATAATTTTTTTACAAATAATATATAAAAAGGCATACCAAAAACATATTCACATTGGCCCTATTTTACCAATTCGAGGAAGGTTGTAATGCAGCAGTCATTTCGCGATCACAACAAACTTTTAGGCAAAGGAATAAAGAGCAAGGTAAATGGCGGTCCAAGAAGTTAAAACCTTGCACATGAAGAGGTTGAACATCAAATTTCAACAACAAGGAACTTTTAGCACCAATAAAAGAAAACAGAATAATATTGACCGAAGACTTCCAATTGAATCATTTAAGTTCATCGTCTCAATTTGTAAGATATAGAAACTTTTGGCAGCTAAATGGATTGTTCTAGATGGTTCAAAGACATGATTTATGAGATAAAAATTGGATCCTGTTATATGATGATGCTTGACTTCACAAGGCCCTTTTAGTTGCTCAATATTTTGCGAAGAACGGAATTTCTGAACTTTCTCATTCACCCTATTCTCTTTAACTCTCTCCTCCTGACTATTCCCTGAAATATTTATTCCTTGAAGGGTGAACATTTTGATTTATGTAAGTGCAATTAAGAAAAATTAGAATAAAAATTTTCAGAACCATTTCCGAAAACGAAATTGCTATATGTTTTAAGCAGTTGCGTTCATAGACCAGCGGTCAAATCTTGCATCTGTTGTTTCGCCCTTCAGCTATTCTTTGACCTTTGCAACTTTGGTCTTCTAAAATCAGCGGCCAGATCTTGCAGCCGTGGTTCTACCCCGATCAATTCCTTGACCCTGACAACTTGCGGCCTTTAAAACCAGCGGCTATATCTTGTAGCTGGGGTTCCGCCCTGTTGGAGAGTAACTTCGCACATCAGCTGTTGCCTAGCAACGACACCATCCTACCAGACATCACGTGACCTGGCGCCACACTGTCTATACCAGTAGTTTAAGTTTCGGTTTTCTTCCTGCTACTGCGCTTGCCTTTTTGTGGCTCTTTTTGTTCCTTGTCATCTTAATATACAACAACAACAACAAAAAAGTCTTTATTTAGGGTCACTGACCCTATACAGGATTCACCAGAGGTATGCATAAGAACAAAGCAGTGAGACAGAGGAAATAACGATATATACAGAGTAAAAAGAGAAAGAAAAAAAAAAAACAAGAAAAGGAAAAAAATAATAATAATAAGAAAGAGGGAAGCAAGAAATCAACACAAAAAGAGTAGCAGTAAGAAAGTGAGGAGTGAGTATTACTTGGCCTTCTTCTGAGATATGGACTTGTGGAAACCATAAAACGCCGTAGCAATATACTTATTCTGGGTCATATTGTCAATTATTGATGGAAGTGAAGCACAGAGTTGCCCAGTTTTGAGCATAAGGGTTCTTCTTTCTTCTTTCAGAGCAGAGCAATCAAAAATATAGTGAGTGATTTCATTTTTTAGTTTTGAATTACAGAAGGTACAAGTCGGGTCCTCACCGCAGAGCATCTTGGTGTGGTTTTCTCTAAAAAAACTTGAAAGTATTCTAACTTGTGCGAGTAGTCTTACAACCGGGAAAGGAAAATCCCCTAAAAGGTATCCCTCCGTCATGAAAGATATGTGAATGTCTTTGTAGTGAGAGTATAGCTTAGATTTATCCATTCTTGTAAGGTCGTTTTGTATAGATTGGTCTGCCGCTGTTTTTAAGAGCCCTGTAATCGTGCTCCTCAGCGTTTCAGGGTCATCACAGGAAACAAGTGCAGGGGATCCATTATTGTTAAGCAGATTGGTGAGCTTTTTAATGAAACCGATGGGTGTGCCCGAAGCATTAGACAGTTCCCGTGTTCTATTAAAACATACACGTGGCAATCGTCATCTTAATATACATTTTTTAGTTAATTAAACAATACTTTTGAGATCCAGCCTCTGATTCTCTTACATGGCAGCAGAGCTTGGTTGGTATCAAATATTTTTTGTTTATCTAAGCTGAAATTCGTTTGCTTGCTCAAGATGACAACTGAACTTCCACAAATTCAAAAATTCAACGGCGATAATTTTCATCTATGGAAATTTCAAATGAAGATTATTCTAGAAGCAAAAGATCTTCTCATTATAACTGATGACTCTGAAGTAAAACCTGAAATAGAGGTAATTGCAAAATTCTCTGAATGGAAAAAGAAAGATGCAAAATCCAAAATGCTGATCACACTACTGCTCTAGAGTTTAAATATCTTCAACAGATTGTTAATTGCCAGACTTCAGCAGAAATGTGGAGGAAATTATCAACAATATATGAATAGAAATCTGAAACAAACAAATATTTGCTGCAACAAAGATTTTTCGAATATAAAATGAATCCAAATGATAACATTGCTTCTCACATTTCCAAAGTTGAAACTCAGGCACAACAAATGAAAGATCTAGGTGAGCCAATCTCTGATGTTGCCCTAATTACAAACATAATTTGCAGCTTGCCTGATAAATACAAGAATTTCATAACAGCGTGGGATTCAGTTTCATCAGAAGAAAAGACTCTAGAAAACTTGATGGCAAGATTACTGAAAGAAGAAAGCTTACAGGATCATTGGGATTCTTCAGGAAATTTTAAACCAGATAATGCCTTGATGACTTTTTCAAAGTTCAACAGAAATTCAACAGCTTCCAACAAACAACAGCAGCATCAACAATCCATTAAAGATAAAAAGAAGAACACACACTGTGGATATTGCAAGAAGAAAGGACATTGGTGGAAAGAATGCTATGAAAGAAAGGAAGAACAAAAAGGACAACAACCACGTTCTTCAGCCAGAGATGATAGCTGTGCTTTTTCACAAGAGAAAAGTGCCTTCCTCGCTGAAACAAAGGATTCCTGGATTGCAGATTCTGGAGCAACGGATCACATGACTTTCAGAAGAGAATGGTTCTCTACGTTCGAAGAAATACCAGAAGGTGTTATTCCTGTGTGCCTTGGAGATGGAAAGAAGATATATGCAAAAGGTAAGGGAAATATTGATATTTTCTCTTATGTTGATAGTCAGGAAATTAATGCAACTCTTTTGGATGTTCTCTATATACCTGAATTGGAGACCAATCTTTTTTCAATATCTACTGCAACAAAGCATGGTTTGACGCTCATTTGTAAAGGAAATCAGATAAAATTGACAAAAAATTCGAAAGTGCTAGTTACTGGAATAAAGGACAATTCAAATCTTTATATAATTTTTATTAAAGCAAAGCAATCTTCACAAACTCATGTTGCTCAGTTGAGTCTAGATATATGGCATCAAAGAATGGGTCATGTAAATCCTTTAAAATAAACCCAAATGTTTGAAAATAATGATTTTGAAGAAAACATTAAAATTAGATAAAAGCCTGATTCTTTACTATGTGAAGCATGCATCTATGGAAAACAAAATAGAAAAGTTTTTCACGCGTCAACAAGTCCAAATTCGACCTATCCAGGAGAGCTGATCTATTCAGATGTTTGTGGACCAATGAGTAAAAGATCACCAGGTGGATCATTATATTTTGTATCATTCAAGGATGATTTTTTGAGATTTAGAGTGGCCTACTTCATTAGGCATAAATCAGATGTACTTGAGAAATTTAAATAATTTGTAAAAAGAGTTAGGACTGAAACTGGAAATAAAATAAAAAGATTCATAACAGATAATGGCACAGAATTCTTAAATAAGATTTTTTCTGATTATCTAAAATCTCTAGGAATTGTTCATGAACTCACTGCTCCATATACCCCAGAACAGAATGGAATTTCTGAACGAGATAACAGAACAATAGTTGAATCAGCTAGATGCTTGTTACATGGAAGAAAAATGCCGCTTGAACTGTGGGCTGAAGCCGTAAACACAGCAGTCTATCTCTTAAATAGATATACTACTAAAGTATTGGGAAATTCTACACCTTATGAAATATGGTACAAAAGAAAACCCTCCATTTTACATTTGAAAACTTTTGGATGTAACGCTTATGTGCATATACCAAAAGATAACAGAAAGAAATCAGACAAAAAGAGTATTCGTACATTTTTTGTTGGATATACTGAAACTAACAAAAATTATAGAATATGGGATCCTATTGCCAGAAAAATTATCATAAGCAGAGATGTAATATTTACTGAAGCTAATACATCAGAAAATATTCAGGATAACCAACAAGAGCAGGTAACTATATATAGTGAAGAAAGTATTGATAGCACAAATACCAGTTCCAAACCAGAAGAATCATGTCGATACCCTCTCAGGAATAGAATCAGAGAAAAGGAACAATCATCAACCAACTGTACAAGAGCTATTTCATATGCTTGTTATGTCCATGACCAAGAACGATTGAACTATGAAGATGCAATTGTAGGACAAAACTCAAAAGAGTGGAAACTAGCTATGGACGATGAATTCAATTCCTTGATGAAAAATCAAACATGGACTTATGTGACACTACCATCAGACAGAAAAGCTATTGCATGCAAGTGGGTATACAAAATAAAGCAAAATGCAGATGGATCAAATAAAATGTTTAAGGCTAGACTAGTTGCGAAAGGTTATTCAAAAAATCAGGACTTGATTATGGTGAAACCTTTTCTCCAGTAGTAAAATTCGATTCAATTAGAACAATCTTATCACTTTGTGCATCACTTGTTATGGAAATGATTCAATTAGATGTAAAATCTGCCTTCTTGAATGGTGATTTGGAAGAAGAACTTTACATGGAACAACCCCAAGGTTATGAAAACCCAGATTTTCAAAATCATGTTTGCTCTTTTCAGAAAAGCATCTATGGTCTTAAGCAATCCCCCAGAATGTGGAACAAGAAATTTCATGAGTTTTTAATTAAGTTTGATCTCAAACCTAGCATATCAGATTCATGTGTCTATACAATGAAATGTAAACAGGATTACATATTACTTGCAATATATGTAGATGATTGCTTATTCTGCAGTGTAAATAAACAACATTTAGATGATATAGTACAGTACTTAAATTCCAATTTTGAAATAAAAACTTTTACTGCCGATTATTATCTTGGCCTACAAATATATCGAGATAGAACAACTAAAATGTTATTTCTACATCAAGCCTCATACATTGAAAGAACACTTGAACATTACAACCTTCTTGAAATTAAGTTAAAATCTGTACCTTCTGATCCTTACTCAAAACTAAGAAAAGAGATGTGCCCGAAGGATAATCAGGAAATTGAAGAAATGAACAAGATTCAATACAGACAGACAATTGGTAGTTTAATGTACCTCATGACTGGAACTAGACCTGATATTGTCTACGCAGTCAGCAGGGTTAGCCAATTTATGAACAACCCAGGACCTTCACATTGGACCGCAGTAAATAAAATATTTGGATACTTAAAAGCTACGAAAAACATCGGAATTTGTTTTGGTGGGAGTTCCTGCACTACATTTCTGATAGGTTTTTCCGATGCTGATTTTGCTGGAGACCTAGACACAAGAAAATCAACCACCGGATATGTGTTCATGTTAAATAATGGACCTATTCCTTGGTGCAGTCAAAAACAGAATTGTGTGTCTCTGTCAACAACAGAATCTGAATATATTGCGGCTTCAAAAGCAACGAAAGAAGCAATTTAGCTGAGACAACTTCAACGCGAGCTACATCAAGAACAAGTAAAGCCTACAACAATTTTTTGCGACAATCAAAGCTGCATAAGACTTGTTCACAACCCAGAATACCACAAAAGAACTAAACATATTGATATTTCGTACCACTTTATCAGAGATCAATTTCAAAAACATGCAATTGACCTTTTTTATGTCTGCTCCAATGATCAAGCTGCAGACATATTTACGAAAGCTCTACCTCCAGAAAGGTATAGAAGACTAAGAAGCCAACTTGGACTGTTTGAAACAACAAAGTGCTTGTTAGGTGGGAGTGTTGGAGAGTACTTCGCACATCAGCTGTTGCCTAGCAACGACACCATCCTACCAGACATTACGTGACCTGGCGCCATACTGTCTATACCAGTAGTTTAAGTTTTGGTTTTCTTCCTGCTACTGCGCTTGCCTTTTTGTGACTTTTTTTGTTCCTTGTCATCTTAATATTGTGGCGAAGAAATATTTTATTATTTAATTTAATATTATTCAATGAAAATATATTCAACAGATTATAAAAATATATATTAATCTGTATTTGTGAAATCATCTTTAAAATATTTCTTTGCTTGCTTGCTTAAGATTCTCGAGCTGTAAATAGTTTGGGCTGACTTGTTAATAATTGTCGACTTGTCGCTGTGACGTCATCAATAAATACTTTTATATCTTAGGATATTTCAAGGCTTGATTTCTACGCTACAACTGGTGGAGAGACTGGACCGATACCCATTAAGAAATAAAAGAAAAATTGATTCTGTTGAACCAGAAGAAACTTCTATGAATGTGAAGAAGGAAGGTACCCAGGTAAGAAACTACGTTGTTCAACATCTGCCAAGGAACCCTTCCATTTTCTCTGGGGAGGATGGTGAAGATCTCCAAAAATGGTTAAAAGGGTATGCACGTGTGGCAAGGTACAACCATTGGGACGAAACCCTTTGTCTTACTAAAGTTTATTTTTATCTGTCTGGAACTGCTCTCAAATGGTTTGAGAACAACGAAGAAAGCATACAGACTTGGAAGGAATTCACATCTCAATTAGAGAATGTGTTCGGAAAAAAAGAAAATTCAAAATTGCAAGCGGAGAAGAAACTTAGAACACGGACACAATTAAAAGGTGAAAGTACTGAATGTTACATCCAGGATCTCCTGTGCTTGTGCAAAGAGGTTGATCCTCAAATGAGCGAGGAAGATAAAATCTCCCACCTCATGAAGGGGATAACTGAGGAGCTTTATCAAGCACTCCTACCGAGGGATGTACAGAGCACCGAGCAATTCATTACAGAATGTCGCCGTGTCGAAGCACTCCGTTGTAGGCGAGTTACCCCAACCAGGTACGAGCGCCTACCAAATGTAGCCTCTCTCTGTGACCAGGATGACGGAGAAGATCTGTCATCTTTGATTAGTCAAATTGTTCGTGAGGAGGTACAGCGGGCATTAGGATCTCCTCGGGAGGAACCAAAAAATGCTACGATCGAAGAAATTGTAAAGGAGGAGATTGGAAGAACCCTGGCGCCAATCTCAAAGTCTAGGAGAAGTCCCCCTCAGAAGGAAAAACCCCGACAGTTTTTAAATACCAGATATGAGGCCGAAACGATAAGACCGCACCCTGAACCTCGATACCCAAAACAAGGAGGAAGACGCGACACCAATGATTGGCGTACAACTGAGGGAAGGCCAATCTGTTTCTACTGCGGACGCCCAGGTCACGTCGTCCGCTATTGCCGTGACAGGAAGAGACACAATGAGGAAAGGAGAAATGACTATTTCCAAAGAAAGCAAGACGCAATGGTATCCTACAACTCTCGAGCTGAATCTCAGGACCCCAATGACGAATCATCGAGGAAAACTTTCACTCGCTACCGAAGCCCTACTTCATATCGCGGTCGAAGCAGACAACATTTCTCACCTGCTAGAAGATCTAGCTGGACGCCCCGCCATTAAAACTAGATGATAGACCACATTGGAGGTGAGGCCGTAAAGTTATAAAAATCCCCCCTTGCCGACCACAGTAGAAATTAGAAAAAGCTACCTTGACGTAAACATAGACCTACCAAGTCCTCATGAAGAAGATATCTCAACTGAAAGAAGACATCCACCGCAGTCACCTGAAAATATCCCTGGCCATAGTACTAGTTCTTAAGACTGACGACGTAAGTCTCCTGCTGATCATCGGGTCGATGCTCTTTATAGGAGGAGGCTATGTGGCGAAGAAATATTTTATTATTTAATTTAATATTATTCAATGAAAATATATTCAACAGATTATAAAAATATATATTAATCTGTATTTGTGAAATCATCTTTAAAATATTTCTTTGCTTGCTTGCTTAAGATTCTCGAGCTGTAAATAGTTTGGGCTGACTTGTTAATAATTGTCGACTTGTCGCTGTGACGTCATCAATAAATACTTTTATATCTTAGGATATTTCAAGGTTTGATTTCTACGCTACAATATAATATTATTGCTAATTAAACAATACTTTTGAGATCCAGCCTCTGATTCTCTTACACGCCCTAATCAATTCTTTGAACCTTTGCAATTTGCAGCTATTAAAACCAGCCGCCATATCTTGCAGCCGTGGTTTCTCCATGATCAATTTCTAGAACCTTTGCAAATTGTGGTTTAGTAACCTAGCGGTAAAATCTTGTATCTGTGGTAACGCCTGTTCAATTCCTTGAATCTTTGCAACTTGCGGCCTCTAAAACCAGCGGCCATATCTTGTAGCTGTGTTTCCACCTTGATTTGAATCTTTGTAACCTGCGGCTTCTAAAACCATCGACCATATCTTGCAGCCGTGGTTCCTCCCTAATCAATTTCTCAACCTTTTGCAACAGCGGTTTCTGAAACCAGTGGCTATATCTTGCAGCTGTGGTTCCGCCCTGATCAATTCCATGAACCGTTAAAACTTGCGGCTTTTTAAACTAGCGGCGAAATCTTGTAGCTGTGGTTCCGCCTAGAAAGATTCATTTAATTGTATTTGTCTCATTGTTGCAATTAGGAACTTTGCAACTTGCGGATTCTAAAACTAGCGGCCATATCCTTTAGCTGTGAATTCGACTTGATCAATTCCTTGAGCGTTTGCAACTTGCGGTTTCTAAAACCAGCGGCCATATTTTGCAACCGTGGTTCCTCCCTTAACAATTCCTTGAACCTTTGCAACTTGCGGCTTTTAAAACTAGCGGCCATATCTTGTATCTGTGGTTCCGCCCTGATTTGAATCTTTGCAACTTGTGGCCTCTAAAACCAGTGTCAATATCTTTCAGCTTATGTTAGGTACTGATCAATACCTTGAGCCTTTGCAATTCGCGACCTTTAAAAACAGTGACCATATCTTGTAGCTGCAGTTCCACCTTGATTTGGATTTTTGCAACTTGCGGCTTCTGAAACTAGAGGCCATATCTTGCAGCTGTGGTTCCGTTCTGATCAATTCTTTAAACCTTTGTACCTTGTGGCCTCTAAAACCAGCTACCATATCTTGTAGCTGTGATTCCACTTTGATTTGGATCATGGTAATTTGCGAATGATAAAACTATCGGCCATATCTTGCAGCTGTGGTTCCAGCCTGATTTATTCCTTGAACCTTTACAACTTGCGGCTTCTAAAACTAGGAGCCAAATCTTGCAGCCGTGATTTCGCCCTGATCAATTCCTTGACCTTTGTAATTTTCGGCCTCTGAAACCAGTGGCCAGATAATACTTCTGTGGTTCCTCATGATCAATTCCTTGAACTTTTGTAACTTGAGGCCTCTAAAATAAGCGGCCAAATCTTTTAACCGTGGTTTCGCCCTGATCAATTCCTTTACCCTCACAAACTTGTGGCCTTTAAACCAGCTGCCACATCTTGCAGCTGTTCATCAGCTCTAATCAATTTCTTGAACCTTTGCGACTTGCGGCCTCTTAAACAAGCGGCGAAATCTTGTAGCTGTGGTTCTACCAGGAAAGATTCATTAAATTGTATTTGTCTCATTGTTGCATGGTTCATTCTATCAATCTATATATACATATATAATATTTTATATATTTTTTTTACACTCATAATATATATACTCTCTATATCCTAAAATTACTATTAAATTTCCTAACAGTTATCTATAGAATAAATAATTCTAAATGAAGCGCTTTTCAACCTTCTAATTAATTGACTCACCCTAGGAATAGAGCTAAACAATTAGCACTAGAATACTCACCAGACTGTCTGTCTCTTTATCTTGTGATTGCGGTAAATAGCCAAACTCTTACTTAGCAAACAGAAACTAGGTTGTTTGCACTTCAGAAAAATGACTGTTACTAAAAAAGGAAGCCTATGATGATACTTCAAAATAATGGTGTTGCCAGATGAAATAATGAAATAATAACCTAGTAGCACCATCTTTATCAAAACGGCACTAACTTATTTATACTCCCAATAGAATATTAAAGGAATATATAGGAAAAGGAAAATAAGAAAATACCTTGCAGCCTCTTCCTTCTTCATTTTCTCTAAAATTGATATCTACCTCATATTCAAATTCATCCGCGCAAACCATTCAACAACTCCTAGAGTCCATGGTTTCAGGCTAATAGCCCTCGTCAGCAAAGGGCGAACTTTTTTCCATGAGATCCACAAGGGATATAATGGAAGCTTCACAATCTGCCAAAGAGTTGTTTAGCTGGCTAAGTTTGCGGCGACGGTCAATGGATGGCGTTTAGTTTTGACGTCTAATTTGACAGGAAAGGCGAATTTGTCTCTTTAGATCAATATTCTCCCAGAAATATTTCCATTAATTATTATATCCCCAGCATCAGTGTCAGAACACCCGCTGTTTTATAGAGGTTTTTGAGCGTATAACAAAGTTTACTCATGGACAAAACTTAAGGAAGAGGAAAATTTTATTAATATGAAAATATTTTTTTTTCGCGCGCGTACAATATATATGTAGGATTGTTGTGTGATGTGGTGGTGTGGCTTGTGGAAAAGCTGCTGATAAAATTATAATTAAAATTAATTTATTTAAAGCCAGAAATATATAAAGAGAAAAGAAACAACGGTTGAAGTAACGGCCGTTGGAGCAAGCCTAGATGTTTACCGCTGAGTGGCCAGAGTCTCTGATGACGTCCCGCGCGCAGGCGTAGTCAGGTTGACGCTCGCGGTTGCCGATGCCGTCCACTGCTCCCTGTGTGTAGTGGAGCTTAGTCAAAGTGTAGTCGCCACACTACTCCCCCTCCAGTAGGATCTTTCCAGCGATCCTATGCCATCTTATTGGCTTGCCAAGTTCGGGTCTTGGGAAAACATCGATCCTTCTGATGTGAAAGCAGGCTTGAGGCGGTCGATTGACACCCACGTGGATCTCTTTTTAATTTTCAGTTTGTAAATTTCGGGTTTCCTAAAAAGGACTTCATATGGACTGTCGTATGGGGGAGCTAGCGGTGGCAATATCAGGTCCCGACGTAGATAGACATGGGAACATATCTCGAGTGGTTTGGGCACGTAAACGTGGCGGTTCCCATGTGGCCTGCTTGGTGCAGGTTTCAGAGATGCCATGGCGCGCTTGAAGTCCTCCAGCCACGGTTCGGTAGGCGAGCTTGCAGAGGGGGGGGGGGTCCTCGAAAAATGTTCCTGGAAGGGGTAGGGGCTTCCCATAGACCAGCTCAGCGGTTGTGGTGTTGAGATCTTCCCTTAGCGACGAACGAATCCCTAGGAGCACCAGGGGAAGTTTCAAGGACCAGCTCGTGGAATCGTGCAAGCGAAGGGAGTCTTTCAGCTGCCTGTGGAATCTTTCTACCAGTCCGTTTGCTGCTGGGTGGTAGGGTGATGTCCTTATTCTGTTGATTCCCAGAAGCCGTGTCAACTCACCGAAAAGTGCTGATTCAAACTGCCTGCCTTGGTCTGTAGTCACTTTTGTTGGCACGCCAAAACGAGATATCCAGACCGATAGGAAGGCATTTGCTACTGTTTCGGCGGTGATGTCCTGTATGGGTAGGGCTTCGGGCCACCTAGTGAATTGGTCGACGCAGGTGAATATGTACCGATAGTTTTCACTTGGTGGTAGTGGTCCGACCAGGTCAATGTGAACATGACTGAACCTGCGGTCTGGGGGACTAAACGACTGAAGGGGCGTTCTTGTGTGTCTAGTGGTTTTGGAGACTTGGCAGCGGTGGCAGGCGCGAGTCCAAAGTGCGCAATCCTTCTTGACGGCCGGCCAGACGTAATGGGCGGTGACCATCCTTGTAGTAGCTCGTACTCCGGGGTGAGACAAGTTGTGGTATGCAGAAAAAATTATGCGGCGACAGGATGCGGGTACGAATGGTCTGGGTTTTGCTGTGGAAACGTCACAGTACAGGGAAATGTTCGTTTCTGGGATTTGTACTTTTTCCAGTTGTAGTGAGCTGCAGTTTTCCGATGTCAAGAGAGCTTGTAGCTCTTGGTCTACTGCTTGCGCTTCGGCGAGGGATTTCGGGTCATAAGGTTGGTGATGGGAGATGGGTTCCACACGTGACAGGAAATCTGCAGGTACATTTTCACAGCCCGCGATGTGGCGGATATCTGTTGTGAATTGCCCGATGAAATCGAGGTGTCGACATTGGCGCGGTGAGGCTTTGTCCAGATTTTGTTGGAAGGCGTATGTGAGAGGTTTGTGGTCCGTATAGACAGGAAATTGTCGCCCTTCCAATAAATGCCTGAAATGCTTGATAGCCAAGTATACTGCCAAGAGTTCTCTGCCGTATGCGCTGTATTTTCTTTGTGCAGCGTCTAGTTTCCTTAAGAAAAACGCTATTGGTTGGAAATTGTTGCCAACCTGCTGGTGAAGCGCGGCGCCCACAGAAAAATCCGAGGCATCTACCGTAAGGCAGAGAGGCGCTTCTGGAAAAGGATGGTGCAAGAGGGCAGCGTTGGCTAGTTGAAATTTGCACTGGTCGAAAGCCTGGAGTGCTGTTGGCGTCCATTGGCAGGATGCGTTCTTGCGCCCTTCGACCATGGCGTGGAGTGGTGCCTGAGTACTAGCGGCATTGGGGAGGCAGCGCCGATAGAAATTTAACATACCCAGAAAACGTCGAAGTTTTCCGACAGTATCAGGGATTGGGATGTCTTTAATTGCTTGTACTCGCTGAGGGTCCGGCGAGATTCCGGCGTTGGTGATGATAAACCCCAAGAATTTGACTGAAGGTTGGCCGAAGGTGCATTTGGTTTCGTTGATCGTTAGGCCGTAGTTCGAAGGCGATCAAAAAGTTGTTGAAGATGGGATACATGTTGATTTTCTGAATCGGATGCGATAAGCACGTCGTCAATGTAGGCTATGCAAAATCCAAACCTTGGAGTACTTCGTTGATGAGCCTTTGAAAGGTTTGGGCTGCGTTACATAAGCCAAAGGACATGCGGGGAAACTCGAAAAGGCCGAAAGGCGTAATAACGGCAGTCTTAAGGATATCTCTAGATTCCACGGGCACATGGTGGTACGCTCTAACCAGATCGATAGTAGAAAATATTTTCTTACCATGCAGATGCGATGCATTCCGGCTCACCAATTTTGTAGGATTGTTGCGTGATGTGTTGGTGTGGCTTGTGGAAAGGCTCCTGATAAAATTGTAATTAAAATTAATTTATTTAAAGCCAGAAATATATAAAGAGAAAAGAAACAACGGTTGAAGTAACGGCCGTTGGAGCAAGCCTAGATGTTTACCGCTGAGTGGCCAGAGTCTCTGATGTCGTTCCGCGCGCATGCGTAGTCAGGTTGACGCTCGCGGTTGCCGATGCCGTCCACTGCCCCCTGTGTGTAGTGGAGCTTTGTCAAAGTGTAGTCGCCACATATATATGTGGTAACCGGAAGGACACTCAGGTGTGAAGAGCTTTCCAAATCCTCTCTGCACCTTGGAAGATCTTTCACAGTTTTCAAAGAGTACAGGCAGTCATGGTCGAGGCAGAATGGAAGACTTGGAATATTCCACACAAAGAACAAGGATACAGTTGCACTGGGAAAATTTCCGTGAACAGAGTGAATTGAGCTAGCAGAATGAAGGAGATTTTTTGATAACCTGTCAATTATATGGGGGCAAAATTCGCACAATTATGATAAGATAAAATTATAGCGTATTTTATGTTAATTTACATAATTCTTAAGTTTCATATTTGCATTTATTTGCATATATTGGTTTGTGATTGCTATATAAATTGGTATATATTTTTTCAATTTAATGGGGAAGAATAACTACTTCTGGCAACTATATTTTCAACGCGATAATAGATAAGTGAATTGTAATATATACAATAGTTATATACATGGTGTCTTTGCCATCGATACAGTGTACACTGGAAGCTCGAATTTTGCTTTATAAATAGCTAAAATTCATTTTTTTAAAACATACTTTTGTTTTGGCTTTGTCTTTGATCCTCCCATTCCGTCATTCTGGAAAGGCGAATGGCGTAACTGCAGAGTGCCTGCCTAGACTCTAGGCCTTAGAAAGAAGATATAGATATCGATTCTTGGACGGTTCTATTATTTTACTTTTACTTAATAATAATTGGGTGTTGGTACATAACTAGTGTGGCTTTTTTCGCGACTTTTTAAATGGTGTTCTTTTTAAATTTTATGAAAAATATATTCTTTACAGATAATATAAAAAGGCATACCGAATACATATTAATATTCGACATTTTTGACCAATTCAAGGAAAGTTGTAATGCAGCAGTCATTTCGCGATCACAACGAACTTTTAGGCGAAGGAATAAACAGCAAGTTAAATGGCGGTCTGGGAAGTTAAAACCTTGCACATGAAGAGGTTGACCATCAAATTTAAACAACCAGGAACTTTTAGCACTAATGAAAGAGAACAAAATAATTTGACCGATGACTTAAAATTGACAATTAAAAATCATTTATTGTCCTCTAGACAATATTACATCTCACATGAGAGAGAGAGAAGAAGAAAAGAAAATATATACATAAAGAATTAAATATATACATATATGATACAAATTTACAAGGGGGATAAAGGAAGGAGACCTCGGCGCTGGAGGGTCCTGGACCAGGCGATGAGCGGGTCCTCCACTGCTTCTCCGAGCCCAACCTGGACAAAGTAGCGGTAAGTTCGCAACTTTGCTGACGCCAGGATGGAAAGGGCGTCGTCCTCAAGGCCGGACCCGCCGAAGATCCAAGCCAGCAGGTCAAGGGGCCGCCCTGTGATGTTGAAGGCCTCTCTGATGAGAGGCCTGATGGAGGGGCAGCACCAGTAACAGTGGCTGAGGGAGCGGTCGATGGACCCGCAGTCAGGACAGGAGGGGCCGACCGAGGCAGGATGGGCCGGGTGGGGCAGGGCGTGGAGGGCCAACTTGAGAGCCGCGTCGGCCTCGTGGCCCGAGAAGGCGCAGCGCCGGAGCGAGGCCCAGTCGATCCTGGATGGTGGTGGATCGATGGTGGGCGACCATCTCGAGGTGAACCTTGTGATGGGCGTGGCGGCGAGGCGCGGGCGATCCAGGGCCCGTCGGGCCGAAAGGGTCGTGAGACCGTTGAGGAACGGCGTAGCCGTCCCTCGCAGCACCACGGCCTAGAGAACTAGATGATGACGTGGACTCCGCCCCGAAGCCCACGGCGTTCTCGGAGGTCAGCCTCCGACAGAAGGCGCCCAGGGCCGCAGCGTCAGCCAGGGCCGAGCGCGTAGGGCGGGCGATGAGGTGTTCCTCCACGATGAGGTCCCGGACTCGGGCTCCGCGTCAGCGGGGGGGGGGGGCAGGAGGTCGGGAGGGCGGAGGAACCGGCAGCGTGTTCGCCGCTCTTGCTCGTCCGACGAGGGAGAGGCCGCGGGTGAAGGGCGTCCATTTGCGGCATGCAGTCTCCAGGAGGGCCAGGAGATGCTGCTCCCAGTGGGCGACGGTGCTCCTGGGGGCGATGTTGAGCCCGAGGATCCTGATGGAGGTGGTCGACCAGGAGGCGCCGAGAGGGGAGTAGCCGCGGTTGAGCCAGGCGCCGCACCAGAGGCCAACGCTCTTCCGGAGGTTCACGCCAACTCCGGAGGCCTGCTTATAGTCTTCGAAGACGGACGCCACCCGCTCGAAGTCCTCGTCGCGATGGAATAGGAGGACGATGTCGTCGGCGTAGGCGGTGACGTTGCTCATGCCGAGGGTCAACTCCAGGCCACGTAGCAGCGGCCCCGTGGCGATGCTGAAAAGTGCGGCGCTCACGGCGCAACCCTGTCTTAGGCCGTTGAGGAGGGGGAAGGCGGTGGTGTAGAAGCCTCCGGCCCGGATCGTGGCGTCCGCCCCGGCGTAGAGAATATTAATCCAGGCCCTGAAGGCCGGAGGGAGGCGGAGGGACGTTAGCAGGGACTCCAGGAAGCCGCGGTCTAATGAGTCAAAGGCGGACTCCAGGTCGACGCCCATGACGGCCAGCGGCGAGCCCAGGGCGGTGGCCTCCTCGACGGCGTCCGTCACCATGGCGATGTTCCATGACGGGGACCTCCCGGGGACGGCGTAGGTCTGGCATCACCAGGGTCCGCAGGTGGGGCTTGAGGCGCCGGTGAAGGATGGCGGCCAGGACCCTGTAGTCGGCCGAGGGCAGCGCGACGGGCCTGTAGCCATCAAGGCCGCTCGAGGAGCTCGCATGGCAAGCCGTCCCAGCCGGGGGCCTTTCCGCGAGAGAGGTGCTCGATGGCGTGGGCGACCTCGCTGGGGCTGATGTCTGGCCGCTGGAGCGGGTCCTCCTCACTCAGCTCGCGGGTGGTGTTGGGCGCGCTGCTGGCGATGAAGGCAGCTCCCGCAGCTGGATCGCTGGTGGGACGGGCGAAACGGGGCTGGAAGGTCGCGAACGCCCTCCGCCGAAGCTCGGGGCCCTCGATGATGTTATCTTCCTCGTCCTTGATAACGCTGACCGGGCGTCGGAGGCGGATGGCGCGCGCCAGGTCCGGCAGCGAAGGGTAGTCGGCCCGGATGGAGGAGGCCTCGAGCTGCGCCGCGATATAGCGCCTTGCCCTGTAGATGTAGCTGTCGCTGGCAGCGTGGCGCGGGTCATGCAGGGATCTGGCCTCCGCCAACAGCCCCGCCTTGATGGTGGTCCATCTGTCCCATAGGATCCCGCCGTCGTTATCGTGCGCCGTGTCTTCCTCCAGCTCCCGGATGTAGCCAGCCAGATGTTCGAGAGCAAGGCCCGAGCGGAGCATCACGGCCAAGCGAGGCTGGGTGGGGGAGGAGACGGCGGTGGGCGGGCCCACAATTTGTAAGATATAGAAACTTTTGACAACGAAATGGATTGTTCTAGATGGTTCAAAGACTTTATTTATGGGATAAAAAATTTGATCCTGTTACACGATGATGCTTGACTTCACAAGGCCCTTTTAGTTGCTCAATATTTTGCGAAGAACGGAACCTCTGAACTCACTCATCCGCCCTATTTCCCTGAACTCTCTCCTCTTCACTATTCCCTAATATAAATTATTTCTTGAAGGGTAAACATTTTGATTATTTAAGTGCAAATATGGTAAAATTTAAGAACCAATTCGGAAAACGAATTTGCTATATGTTTTGAGCAGTTGCGTTCTCTAGACCAGCGGTCAAATCTTGCAGCTATGGTTTCGCCCTTTAGCTCTTCTTTGACCTTTGCAACATTGGTCTTCTAAAATCAGCGGCCATATCTTGCAGCCGTGGTTCCACCCCGATAAATTCCTTGACCCTGACAACTTGCGGCCCTTAAAACCATCGGCCATATCTTGTTGCTGGGGTTCCGCCCTAATCAATTCTTTGAACCTTTGCAACTTGCGGCTTTTAAAACCAGCGGCTATATCTTTCAGCCCTGGTTTCTCTCTTATCAATTTCTTGAACCTTTGCAAATTGGGCTTAGTAAACTAGCGGCAAAAACTTGTATCTGTGGTAACGCTTGTTCATTTCTTTTAATCTTTGCAACTTGCGGCCTCTAAAACCAGCGGCCATATCTTGTAGCTGTGTTTCCACCTTGATTTGAATTTTTGTAACTTGCGGCTTCTAAAACCATCGAACATATTTTTCAGCCGTGGTTCCTTCCTGATCAATTTCTTAACCTTTTGCAACAGCGGCTTCTAAAACCAGTGGCTATATCTTGCAGCTGTGGTTCCGCCCTGATCAATTCCATGAACCGTTACAACTTGCGGCTTTTTAAACTAGCGACGAAATCTTGTAGCCGTGGTTCCACCTGAATTGAATATTTGCAACTTGCGGCCTCTAAAACCAGCGGCCATATCTTGCAGCTGTGGTTCCCCCCTTTTTTGAATCTTTGCAACTTGCGGCCTCTAAAACTAGCGGCCATATCTTGTAGCTGTGTTTCCATTCGAATTTGGAACTCGAATATTGCAGCTGTTGATCCGCGTTGATCAATTTCTTGAACCTTTGCTACTTGCGGCCTTTAAAACCAGTGGCCAGATAGTACAATGTGGTTCCTCCATGATCAATTCCTTGGGCCTTTGTAACTTGAGGCCTCTCAAATCAGCGGCCAAATCTTGTAACTGTGGTTTCGCCCTGATCAATTTCTTTACCCTCACAAACTTGCGGCCTCTAAAACCAGCTGCCATATCTTGTAGCTGTGTTTCCACCTTGATTTGAATTTTTGTAACTTGCGGCTTCTAAAACCATCGAACATATTTTTCAGCCGTGGTTCCTTCCTGATCAATTTCTTAACCTTTTGCAACAGCGGCTTCTAAAACCAGTGGCTATATCTTGCAGCTGTGGTTCCGCCCTGATCAATTCCATGAACCGTTACAACTTGCGGCTTTTTAAACTAGCGACGAAATCTTGTAGCCGTGGTTCCACCTGATTTGAATATTTGCAACTTGCGGCCTCTAAAACCAGCGGCCATATCTTGCAGCTGTGGTTCCCCCCTTTTTTGAATCTTTGCAACTTGCGGCCTCTAAAACTAGCGGCCATATCTTGTAGCTGTGTTTCCATTCGAATTTGGAACTCGAATATTGCAGCTGTTGATCCGCGTTGATCAATTTCTTGAACCTTTGCTACTTGCGGCCTTTAAAACCAGTGGCCAGATAGTACAATGTGGTTCCTCCATGATCAATTCCTTGGCCTTTGTAACTTGAGGCCTCTCAAATCAGCGGCCAAATCTTGTAACTGTGGTTTCGCCCTGATCAATTTCTTTACCCTCACAAACTTGCGGCCTCTAAAACCAGCTGCCATATCTTGCAGCTGTGGTTCCGCCGAGAAGCATTAATTTTATTTTATTTGTATCATTGTTGCATGGTTCATTCTATCAATCTATATATATATGATATTTTAAATATATTTATTTTTACACTCATAATATATATACTCCCTACAACCTAAAATTACTATATAATTTCCTAACAGCTATCTATAGAATAAATAATTCCAAATGAAGCGCTTTTCTACCTTTTAATTAATTGATTCACCCTAGGAATAGAGCTAAACAATTAACACTAGAATACTCACCAGACTGTCTGTCTCTTTATCTTGTGATTGCGGTGAATAGCCAAACTCTTACTTAGCAAATAGAAACTAGGTTGTTTGCACTTCAGAAAAATGACTGTTACTAAAAAAGGAAGCCTATGATGATACTTTAAAATAATGGTGTTGCCAGATGAAATAATGGAATAATAACCTAGTAGCACCATCTTTATCAAAACGGCACTAACTTATTTATACTCCCAATAGAATATTAAAGGAATCTATAAGAAAAGGAAAAATAGAAAATACTTTTCAGCGTCTTCCTTCTTCATTTTCTCTAAAATTGATATCTACCTCATATTCAAATTCATCCGCGCAAACCATTCAACAACTCCTAGAGTCCATGGTTTCGGGCTAATAGCCCTCGTCAGCCAAGGGCGAACTTTATTCCATGAGATCCACAAGGGATATAATGGAATCTTCACAATCTGCCAAAGAGTTGTTTAGCTGGCTAAGTGGCTAAGTTTGCGGCGACGGTCAATGGATGGCGTTTAGTTTTGACGTCTAATTTGACAGGAAAGGCGAATTTGTCTCTTTAAATCAATATTCTTCCAGAAAAATTTCCATTAATTATTATATCCCCAGCGTCAGTGTCATAACACCCGCTGTTTTATAGAGGTGTTTGAGCGTATAACAAAGTTTACTCATGGACAAAACTTAAGGAAGTGGAAAATTTTATTAATATGAATTTTTTTTTCGCGCGCGTACAATATATATATGTGGTAACCGGAAGGACACTCAGGTGTGAAGAGCTTTCCAAATCCTCTCTGCACCTTGGTAGACCTTTCACAATTTTCAAAGAGTACAGGCAGTCGTGGTCGAGGCAGAATGGAAGACTTGGGATAGTCCACACAAAGAACAAGGACACAGTAGCACTAGGAAAATTTCCGTGAACAGAATGAATTGAGCTAGCAGAAAGATGGAGAGGGTTGAGTGGAGAAGATTGCTTACTGGTTTACAGTGGTATCAGAAGATGGACTGACAAAGGCTTCAGCGGACTTGGATGTGACGATATATTTCCTACTTTTTAGGGGTTTATATAGTCTCAAAGGCGGAAGTGCTGGGCCTTCGTCTAAGGCAATACTTGGGGAGTCCAAAAAAGAGAAGTCATTGTACTCTCTTTACGACCTTCTGGAATCTTTTAGTTCCAGAGGCTCCCTGAGAAATCAATAAATGGGTATTTAAGGCCAAACCTCCCTAAATACGCTGAACATGCTGAAAAATAACATTAAAAAATTACACTAAAAGGTCATATATTGATATTAAAAAAACAAGCATATCCTGACCTGCTTACATGAGCTTTTTTCGATGGCAGAGCGCCATCTAAATCGAGGCCAACAGTCCGAAACGCGTTCGTGATTGGCTTTTCTTGATTTATCAAGAAATTGGAATGGCCAAATATCAGGGAACAGATTAAATCAATGTTTATTTGATATCTGTTCCACTAGATTTTATTCTTAATACAGAGAAGATAGTACAAATTAGAGCTAATACAGACTTATACAGATTCACCTCAGGAAGGAAGCATAAATAGATTCCCTAATAAATATATTTTTGTGTGTGTGAAAAAATAAAAATAAAAATAGAAAAAAGTTCAGGTGTTGATATTTAAATCAAAAATGGATATACTTACAGCTCACATGACTATTTTAGATAGCAGAGCGTCATCTAGCGGAACAAAAAAACTAAGCGTTGATATAACTTGCCTCATGATATCTGGCCAACCCAATTCCTTGATAAATCAAGAAAAGTTACCCACAGAGGCGTTTCGGGATTTTGGCCTTCGTCAGTGTGGTGTAGACTCTACCTCTATGACCAAAATATTGAGTCCGAATCACGCTGAAGAAGGCCAACAGCCCAAAACCCATTGGCACATTTTTTGTAATAATAAAAAAGTGTCCAATGCGGGATTCGATCCCGATCGAAAACCAAAGGTTTAAACCACCCTTCCACCGGCCCGCCACGCTTCATTATTAACTACGACAGACTCGAGGCAAGGAGGCACAGACCTTGGCGACGTTGACCTAGTCTATTTGAGCCATCATCGCGTAACCGCATATATTTACAGATTACTGGCTGGTGTTGTGTGGGGAGTTACATCTCTCCCTACATCACCCCGTACCTCAGGAGTCAGTCTTGGGGAGTTGAGCAGCCAAATATCAGGGGTTGAGGACCTTAAGTGTCAGCCATGTCTTCTTTGACTTTGTTCCCTCTTTGTGACCATCGGCTTCATCAAACTGATTTCTGAAAGCTTAAGAAAGTCTACAATCTCTTTTGGGTTCTTTCAGGCTGACAGAAGAACCATGATGACTGGTCTATTATCTCGCTTTCTATATTATTAATCGGTTAAATCATGTTTCATGCGTTCCTCAATTTATCCAAACTAATCTATGATATTTCAAACAGATTATGTGAACTATAGTATCATTATTTTTTATAACATTCTCATTGTGAATATCTTGGTTATTTATTGAGGAGAGGAGCCACGGACGCCATGATCGAAGATCACTAACTACAAGGAGAAGTCAATAAACATAATATTCTTAAGAGGTAATTTATTAATTATTTACATCGATTATATGGAAACCCGCTCGGGACACGTGTACGAGACAAAAAAAAAGGGAATCAAGGTAGATGACTCTACAAAGTTGCAACACTTTGCAACAGTATACACATGTAATGAACATTTTAGAATGATATACGGTTACAGATAGAAAAAAAAATTAACATATAAAGTTATATATATTGTTACGACGCTTTTCAGCCATCGTTGTTTGCGTACAAGGCTTCTAAATAACAAAGGGTTCCTATGTAGATAGAGTGATGTACTGCATTACCAGTAGCTGCTAGTGGAATTAAGTATTAGATGTCTCCAATGTCCGCCACCAGAAGGATCTTCTTCGCCAACAGCCGGCTCCCATCAAGGTTGGGCTTGCTTCTCAAACTCTCTCTTCCAAGATCATCCACACGGCCACACTCCCGAAGACAACTTACCGCTTCTTATTTCACCGCTGATGTCACCAAACAGCTTTGGCAAAATACAAGATAATTAAAAAAAATAAGAAAAGATCAAATAGGTGAAATTAAGTCTGAGAGAAAACTGACAAAAACTATAACAAGACTTAAAACAGAACACTATAAAGGAATGACAATACATCCAGATGGCACAAGAACCTATAGGGCATGCAACAAATCTCCTGGTGTGGAACTAACACTTACCCACATAATCTCATACCCAGCATTGGCCGCATTCTTGCAGAAAATTGACATGGACCCAGAGCAGCAGCTTTACACACCCAAGATAGTGGACATTGCTGCTGCTGTGATGGAGATGCATGGAGACATCTGAGCCTCTTAATCGGACACGACAACAACAACATGTCACCAAACTGTCTGTTTTCCCCGCCTGTCTTTTTCTCAGCTGACCGCTTCTTTTATTCCACGGTCCCCCAGTAGTACTTCCTTGACCTCACGTCATCTTAGCTCTTGTGAAGTCAGATGTCACAATATATTGTATGCTGACAATGTTAGTTCCAATTCACCTGCAACGCCGTGTTTTGTTACTGTGTGTTTTAGAAAGGGTCCAAGTTTCATTCACAACAAACATTTAAACTAATCCATCGTAACAAAATTATGTGGCATATGGCTCTATAATTTTTTCAAAAAGGAACTTTTTTTTTATTGTTCCAATATTTTTCCCTTTGTATATAAAAAAATAGAAACATAAAAAGAAAAAATAGAACTTCATATTTGAAACATTGATTTTTTAAAACTTCAATATCTGCAAGTTTCAAATATGTTGAAACTCTATAATTGTTTACCATTACTTTTTATTGGTATAATTAATAGCTTTATAATCTTATTTACATATTGTCAAGAAGCTAAGCGGCTCCAATCACGAGAGGCCCCATGGGACGTCTGTCAATCATCGCTGGACACCGGGTGTGAGGGGTTCTGGGGAATCTCGCCGGCGGGGGGAGCTGAGGTCCCTCATTAGGATTAACTCTGTCTTGGAGTAAGTCGTATTGACTCTCTCTCTCTCCCTATCAATACCCCTTATAATAAATTAATTATCCCCAAACTTGCCCTTGCTTTATTTATCTCCGCGACATATTTTGGCGGAGACGCTGGGTAGCGTGACGGAACTTCGAAGAAGTCGACGTCTACAGGGACGTGAACCAATTCTTCAACCTTTGCCACAACGAATAGAAATGGAAGACGACCACAGACCTACTGTTAGCGGATCCTACCTCCCTTGTCAGCGCCAACGAGATCCTTCTACCTTTTCTGGAGATGGAAATATAAACCCTGGACAGTGGTTGAAAGAGTACGAGAGAGTGTCGAAGTACAACAGATGGGACGAGACCATGAAGCTTGCCAACGTCGTATTTTACTTGAACGGAACTGCTGGAAGGTGGTTTGATAATAACGAAGAATCACTCAACTCGTGGAGAAGCTTTGAAGACGCATTCCGCGGTGTGTTCGGACTGCAAGAGGATTCTGCTCGACGCGCCGAGGAAGTTCTGAAGTCAAGAGCACAGAAAGCCGAGGAATCCAGCGAGTCATACATCCAGGAGATTCTTAGTCTCTGCCACCAGGTGAACCCTCGCATGGAAGAAGGTGAGATAGTTGCTCACATTATAAAGGGAATTTCGGAGGACACATACCAGGTATTGGTGGCGAAAGACATACAAACGGTAGATGAGATCCTGAAGTTCTGCCGTCATCTGACAACCGTCAAGCAGCGCCGGATCGGCCGTACGAAATTCGCCAGGTTGTCAAACGTAATGCCCATTTCGTGTGTTGACGACTTAGACGACTTGGCCGGCTTAATTCGCCGCATCGTTAGAGAAGAGATACAAAAGGTTTTCTCAGCACCTGAAGTGATCAATCCGCTCCGAGAGGTGAACGCCCTTGAACAGACTGTGAGGGAAGAGGTCAGCCGTGCTCTACAACCTACCATACCACAAGTCAACGTGGTACAACAACAACCACGAACGCCCTTTTATAATATCGACCGACCAACCCAACCCAGGAAAACGGAACATTGGAGAACCTACGACGACAAACCTATCTGCTTCCACTGCGGACGACCCGGACATGTCGTCCGTTATTGTAGGGAACGACGGCAGGTCTTCGCTGAAGCCAGGTCAAGGAATGGCGGAGAAGGAAGAAATGTTGGATTTTCGAGTCGACCCCCGAGATATGACGCCGACGACGACTATGTAACGCCCCAAACCTCGACGTACTTCTACCGCAGCTCTTCCCCACATCCAAACCGCGCAAGGTCGCCAGCCCGAAGACAATCCCAGTCGCCAGCCCGTCTTTTTAGCCGTTCTCCCATGCCTCAGAATGTGAAAAACTAAGTGGAGCGGTTTCTAACGGGGGTGAGGTCGCCATTGAGGAAAATCCTCCAGGGTATATTGCCGCTAAATTAAAAGAAAATTTTGTTATGGTCGAAATAAATGGACGCAAAATTAAAGCATTGGTGGATTCAGGAGCCGACTTTTCTGTTATTTCAGACAAATTTCGACGCGAACTAAAGACACCTCTCTTCAAAGAACCAGGTCCCATTCTTAAAGCCGCAAATAAAAATTTAATAGAGACCCTAGGAAAATGTGTCCTGAACATAGAAGTTAATGGTCTGAATATCTCATTTGAATTCGTTGTTATGGTGGAATGCAGCCATGACATCATATTTGGATGGGACTTCTTCAAGGTCACCGAGGCCGTCATTGATTGTGGCAGAAATGAACTCCATCTCGGGGAAACCTCCGTCCTGGAATCTCGAGAGGAGGAAAACCAGAGATTGTTTGCTTCCGACGACTTTGTCATCCCGCCTAAATCAATAAAGAAGATCAGTGTGATGAACGAAGAAATATGTGGTGTTAGAGATGTTTTAGTCTCAACTTCTAAGGACTTATTATTAAGAAAGGAAGTTCTTATACCAAACTCATTGGTTACATTTCGACACGGCCGAGGTAGCATTTGGGTGGCGAATGGAGCGTCTTGGCCGCAACTGATTCCATCAGGAATGAATATGTGCACCATGGAAAGTTATGAAAATGGGAATATCTGCAGAATATCTTCGCCAACAGCCGTCCAGTTTGGGCAAGTTTCTCTGGCATCCTCTTCAAGGATCATCCACACGGCGACACTCTCGGAGACAACTTACCGCTTCTTATTTCACAGCTGATGTCACCAAACTGCTTTGACAAAATACAAGATAATTAAACAAAAAAAAATAAGAAAAGATCAAATATGTGAAATGAAGTCTGAACGAAAACTGACAAAAACTATAACAAGTCTTAAAATAGAACCTTATAAAGGAATGACTATACATCCAGATGGCACAAGAACCTATAGGGCATGCAACAACTGTCCTGGTGTGGAACTAACACCTACCCACACATTTTCATGCCCAACAATGACCGCAGCCTTGCAGAAAATTGACATGGACCCAAAGCAGCTTTACACACCAAAGATAGTGGACATTGCGCTGCTGTGATTGAGATGCATGGAGAAATTTGAAGCTCTTCATTGGATACGACAACAACAACAACATGTCACGAAACTGTCTGTTTTCCCCGCCTGTTTCTTACTCAGCTGACCCCTTCTTTTATTCCACGGTTCCCCAGTAGTACTTCCTTGACCCACGTTGTGTTGGCTCTTGTGAAGTCAGATGTCACAATATATTTTGTGGGCTGACAATGTTAGTTCCAATAACCTGGATAAACTGTGTTTTGTTACTGTGTGTTTTAGAAAGGGTCCAAATTCCATTTAGAACAAACATTTAACTCAAACCATCGTAACAAAATTATGTGCCATATGGCTCTATAATTATTCTCAAAAAGCAAATTTTCTCCTATTGTTATAATATATTTCCCATTATATATAAAAAATTATAATCCTATAGAGAAAAAAATAGAACTTCATATATGAAGCATTGATTTTGTATTACTTTTATATTAACATGCTTCAAATATGTTTAAACTTTATAAATGTTTTCCATTCCTTTTTATTGCTATAATTAATAGCTTTATAATCTTATTTACATATTTTCGTTGAACACATCTAAAGACTTTATTTTTTGTTTTAATTGGAGTTTGTGGTTAAATTTTTTTAGAAATCTACATAGAATACCAAATAGTATAAGATTATGCGCACAAATTTAGTTTTGGAAAACTAATTCAAACTACAAAGGGAAATATGTAAATATAACTGATTGAAAAAGGTATAAAAGCGCGCCAGAGGTTTTTGAACATCGTTTCTGACCTTATATATGAAAAATTTTGCTTCAAATTTTTTGGACGAACATTTGAGCAAGAAAAAGTGAATATTCGTGATTACACAAGCATCTCAATAATAATTTATAGAAAAGGTGAAATTCATTAAGCCTTTTAACAAACATACTTTCGATCATAAATTGCACTATTCATTTGCTATTATTGACATCAAGAAGTTTATTCGTTGATCGCAAATTTTAGAAGTCTTTAACAACCAGAACTGTGAAATCGTTTGAGACATTTCTATAATGGACCAAGAATTAAATCCACCTATGCAAGTTTCTTCAGAAGTATCTAATCCGGTGCAAGCATTAGGAGCTTCATCTGTTCCTGTACAATCCTCAGTCTTTGTAGCTCAGCCACCATATCCTCAAGAAATAATTCCAGAATCGCAGCGTGTCCCACTTCTACAACGCAATCAAGATCCACCTCAGGATTCACAAACTCCTCTCATAGTTGATCTAGGACCGCCTCCGCCATATTCTCAAGAAGTAATCCCAGAATCACAGCGTGTCCCACTTCGACCACGCAATCAAGATCCACCTCAGGACCCACCAACTCTTACTGTATGTGATCTAGGACCGCCTCCACCATATTCTCAAGTGATTCCAGAATCGCAGCGTGTCCCACTTCGACCACGCAATCAAGATCCAACAACTCGTATTGTATGTGATCTAGGACCGCCTCCCCCATATCCTGGAGAAACAACATTGGAACGTGTTCCACTTCGACCACGCAATCAAGATCCACCAACTCTTCCTGTATGTGATCTAGGACCTCCTCCCCCATATCCTGGAGAAACAACATTGGAACGTGTTCCACTTCGATCACGCAATCAAGATCCACCTCAGGACCCACCAACTCTTACTGTATGTGATCTAGGGCCGCCTCCCCCATATCCTGGAGAAACAACATTGGAACGAGTTCCACTTCGAACACATCCAGCTCCAATTCCTATAGTTAATCCTGAACCATCTGCAGAAAACAGGATTTTTCGCAAAGTGCTGATTATATTAGCAGTAGTACTTTGGTTATATACTGTAGTCTTCGCGGATGTGGCCATCCATGATTCAAAGTTCATTAATGTTGCTATATTTGTTTTCTTTATTGCGTTAATGCTCATTATATTTATATCTCACTAGATACAGCTTTTTTAGCTAACTTAATAGTGTAAACTATATATAGATATTTTTTTAAATCGAAACTTTAACATTTTGCCATTTCGAACTATTTTTGGTTGATTTTAAGATTTAAGAATCTTAAATATTTTCAAAACACTGTATAAAATATTTACTTAGGCATGTCGATATTTTAAATCTATTTTAATTGCTCTATCAAAGGTGTGTAAAATATTTTAACAATCAATATATTTTCTTCAAATTGAAGATACTTCGGCCAGTAAATCTTTTTATTACCTCGACAAAAGATTTTTGTCGAAACGTCGAGGTAATAAAATGATTTACTGGCCGAAGTATATTTAATTTGAATAACAATGAATGCCGAATGCCTGCTAGGCAGCCTCTATTTTTACGATTAATATATGTATTTTATGCATTTATTGTGAATAAAATTTTATTATTAAAACTTTCAATTGGTGAGTTTCATATGTGGTAACATGTTAGAAAATCGAGGCTAGTGGAGATTACGATGAGGTCCAAGTTTTGGTGCATTTCCGCGAGCAGATATATTTTGATAACCTGTCAATTACATGGGGGCAAAATTCGCACAATTATGATAAAAGAAAAATAACAGCGTAGTTTATGTTAATTTACATAATTCTTAAGTTTCGTATTTACATTTATTTGCATATCTTGGTTTGTGATTGCTATATAAATTGGTATATATTCAATTTTAGGGGGAAAACGTTGGTACCCAAGAATACCTACTTCTGGCAACTATATTGTCAACGTGATAATAAGTAAGTGAATTGTAATATATACATTAGTTCTATACATGGTGTCTTTGCCATCGATACAGAGTACACTGGAAGCTTAAATTTTCCTTTATAAATAGTTATAATTAGAATTCAATTTTTTAAACTTACTTTTGTTTTGGCTTTAAGTCTTTGATCCTCTCATTCTGTCATTCTGGTAAGGTGGATGGCGTACACCCAAGTGCCTGCCTAGACTCTAGGCCTTAGAGAGAAGATTTAGGGATCGATTCTTGGACGGTTCTATTATTTTAATTTGACTTAATAATAACTGGGTGTCGGTACATAACTAGTGCAGCTTTTTTTTTTTGTGAATTTTTAAATGTTCTTTTTAATTTTTATGAAAAATATATTTTTTACAGATAAAATGAAAAAAAAGGCATACCAAAACATATTTAAATTGGTCATAGTTAACCAATTCGAGGAAGGTTGTAATGCAGCACAGCCATTTTGCAATCAAAACAAACTCTTAAGCGAAGGAATAAACAGCAAGTTAAATGGCGGTCCAAGAAGTTAAAACCTTGCACATGAAGAGGTTGAACATCATATTTCAACAACCAGAAACTTTTAGCACCAATAAAGAAAACAGAATAATCTTGACAGAAGACTTTAAATAGGAACATTTAAGTTCATCGTCTCAATTTGTAAAATATATAAACTTTTGACAACGAAATGGATTGTTCTAGATGGTTCAAAGACTTTATTTATGGGATAAAAATTGTACCTGTTATACGATGATGCTTGACTTCACAAGGCCCTTTCAGTTGCTCAATATTTTGTGAAGAACGGAACTTCTGAAATTTCTCATTCACCCTATTCTCTTTAACTCTCTCCTCCTGACTATTCCCTGAAATAATTTAATCTTGAAGGGTGAACATTTTGATTATGAAAGTGAAATTAAGAAAAATCAGAATAAAAATTTTAAGAACCATTTCGGAAAACGAAATTGCTATATGTTTTAAGCAGTTGCGTTCCTAGACCAGCGGTCAAATCTTGCAGCTGTGGTTTCGCCCTTTATCTATTCTTTGACCTTTGCAACATTGGTCTTTTAAAATCAGCGGCCAGATCTTGCAGCCGTGGTTCCACCCTGATCAATTCCTTGAACCTTTGCAACTTGCGGCTTTTAAAACCAGCGGCCATATCTTGCAGCTGGGGTTCCACCCTAAATAATTCCTTGAACTTTTGTAACTTGCGGCCTCTAAAACCAGCGGCCATATCTTGCAGCCTTGGTTCCTCCCTGATCAATTTCCTAACCTTTTGCAACAGCGGCTTCTAAAACCAGTGGCTATATCTTGCAGCTATGATTCCGCCTAGATCAATTCCATGAACCGTTATAACTTGCGGCTTTTTAAACTAGCGGCGAAATCTTGTAGCCGTGGTTCCACCTGATTTGAATCTTTGCAACCTGCGGCCTCTAAAACCAGCGGCCATACCTTGTAACTTTGTTTGCGCCCTGATTTGAATCTTTGCAACTTGCGGATTCAAAAACTAGCGGCCATATCCTTTAGCTGTGATATCGACTCTATAATTTTCTTGAGCCTTTGCAACTTGCGGTCTCTAAAACCATCAGTCATATTTTGCAGCCCTGGTTCTGCCCTGACAATTCCTTAACCTTCTGCAATTTGCGGCTTCTAAAACCAGCGGCCATATCTTGCAACCGTGGTTCCTCTCTGATTTGAATCTTTGCAACTTGCGGCTTCTAAAACCAGCGTCCATAACTTCCAGCTGTTGTTCGGTTCTAATCAATAACTTGAACCTTTGCGACCTGTAAAACCAGAGGCCATATCTTATATCTGCGCTTCCACCTTGATTTTGATCATTGCAACTTGCGGCTTCTAAAACTAACGGCCATATCTTGTACCTGTGGTTACTTCCTGATCAATTCTTTAAACCTTTGCAACTTGTGGACTCTAAAACTAGCGACCATATCTTTTAGCTGTGGTTCCGTCCTGATCAATTCTTTGAACCATTACAACTTGTGGCCTCTGACACCAGCTACCATATCTTTTAGCTGTGATTCTACCTTGATTTGGATCATTGTAATATGCGGCTGATAAAGCTATCGGCCATATCTTGCAGCTGGGGCTTCAGCCTGATTTATTCCTTGAACCATTGCAATTTGCGGCTTCTAAAACTAGGAGCCAAATCTTGCAGCCGTGATTTCGCCCTGATAAATTCTTGAACCACTGCAATTTTCAGCCTCTAAAACCAGTAGCGAGATTTTACAATGTGGTTCCTCCATGATCAATTCCTTGAACCTTTGTAATTTTCGGACTCTAAAACCAGTGGCCAGATATTACAATGTGGTTCTTTAATGATCAATTTCTTTAACCTGTGTACCTTGAGGCTTCTAAAAGCAGCGGCCAAATCTTGTAACTGTGGTTTCGCCCTGATCAATTCCTTTACCCTCACAAACTTGTGGCCTTTGAAACCAGCTGCCACATCTTGCAGCTGTTTATCTGCTCTGATCAATTATTTAAACTTTGCGACTTGCGGCCTCTAAAACAAGCGGCGAAATCTTGTAGCTGTGGTTCCGCCGAGAAAGATTCATTAAATTGTATTTGTCTCATTGTTGCATGGTTCATTATATCAATCTATATATACATATATAATATTTTATATATATTTATTTTTTTACACTCATATTATATATACTCTATATATCCTAAAATTACTATACAATTTCCTAACAGTTATATATAGAATAAATAATTCCAAATGAAGCGCTTTTCAACCTTCTAATTAATTGACTCACCCTAGGAATAGAGCTAAACAATTAGCATTAGATTCCTTACCAGACTGTCTGTCTCTTCATCTTGTGATTGCGGTGAATGGCCAAACACTTACTTAACAAACAGAAATTAGGTTGTATAGACTTCAGAAAAATGACTGTTACTAAAAAAGAAAGCCTATTATGATGCTTCAAAATAATAGTGTTGCCAGATGAAATAATGGAAAAATAACCTAGTAGCACCATCTTTATCAAAACGGCACGAACTTATTTATACTCCCAATAGAATATTAAAGGAATCTATAAGAAAAGGAAAATAAGAAAATACCTTGCAGCCTCTTTCTTCTTCATTTTCTCAAAAATTGATATCTACCTCATATTCAAATTCATCCGCGCAAACCATTCAACAACTCCTAGAGTCCATGGTTTCGGGCTAATAGCCCTCGTCAGCCAAGGGCGAACTTTATTCCATGAGATCCACAAGGGATATAATGGAAGCTTCAGAATCTGCCAAAGAGTTGTTTAGCTGGCTAAGTTTGCGGCGACGGTCAATGGATGGCGTTTAGTTTTGACGTCTAATTTGACAGGAAAGGCGAATTTGTCTCTTTAGATCAATATTCTCCCAGAAATATTTCCATTAATTATTATATCCCCAGCATCAGTGTCAGAACACCCGCTGTTTTATAGAGGTTTTTGAGCGTATAACAAAGTTTACTCATGTACAAAACTTAAGGAAGAGGAAAATTTTATTAATATGAAAATATTTTTTTTTTTCGCGCGCGTACAATATATATGTAGGATTGTTGCGTGATATGGTGGTGTGGCTTGTGGAAAGGCTGCTGATAAAATTATAATTAAAATTAATTTATTTAAAGCCAGAAATATATAAAGAGAAAAGAAACAACGGTTGAAGTAACGGCCGTTGGAGCAAGCCTAGATGTTTACCGCTGAGTGGTCAGAGTCTCTGATGACGTCCCGCGCGCATGCGTAGTCAGGTTGACGCTCGCGGTTGCCGATGCAGTCCATTGCCCCCTGTGTGTAGTGGAGCTTTGTCAAAGTGTAGTCGCCACACTACTCCCTCTCCAGTAGGATCTTTCCAGCGATCCTATGCAATCTTATTGGCTTGCCAAGTTCGGGTCTTGGGAAAACATCGGTCCTTCTGATGTGAAAGCAGGCTTGAGGCGGTCGATTGACACCCACGTGGATCTCTTTTTAATTTTCAGTTTGTAAATTTTGGGTTTCCTAAAAAGGACTTCATATGGACTGTCGTATGGGGGAGCTAGCGGTGGCAATATCAGGTCCCGACGTAGATAGACATGGGAACATGTCTCGAGTGGTTTGGGCACGTAAACGTGGCGGTTCCCATGTGGCCTGTTTGGTGCAGGTTTCAGAGATGCCATGGCGCGCTTGAAGTCCACCAGCCACGGTTCGGTAGGCGAGCTTGCAGAGGGGGGGGGGGGGGTCCTCGAAAAATGTTCCTGGAAGGGGTAGGGGCTTCCCATAGACCAGCTCAGCGGTTGTGGTGTTGAGATCTTCCCTTAGCGACGGACGAATCCCTAGGAGCACCAGGGGAAGTTTCAAGGACCAGCTCGTGGAATCGTGACAGCGAAGGGAGTCTTTCAGCTGCCTGTGGAATCTTTCTACCAGTCCGTTTGCTGCTGGGTGGTAGGGTGATGTCCTTATTCTGTTGATTCCCAGAAGCCGTGTCAACTCACCGAAAAGTGATGATTCAAACTGCCTGCCTTGGTCTGTAGTCACTTTTGCTGGCACGCCAAAACGAGATATCCAGACCGATAGGAAGGCATTTACTACTGTTTTGGCGGTGATGTCCTGTATGGGTAGGGCTTCGGGCCACCTAGTGAATTGGTCGACGCAGGTGAATATGTACCGATAGTTTTCACTCGGTGGTAGTGGTCCGACCAGGTCAATGTGAACATGACTGAACCTTCCGTCTAGGGGACTAAACGACTGAAGGGGCGTTCTTGTGTGTCTAGTAGTTTTGGAGACTTGGCAGCGGTGGCAGGCGCGAGTCCAAAGTGCGCAATCCTTCTTGACGGCCGGCCAGACGTAATGGGCGGTAACCATCCTTGTAGTTGCTTATACTCCGGGGTGAGACAAGTTGTGGTATGCAGAAAAAATTATGCGGCGACAGGATGCGGGTACGAATGGTCTGGGTTTTGCTGTGGAAACGTCACAGTACAGGGAAATGTTCATTTCTGGGATTTGTACTTTTTCCAGTTGTAGTGAGCTGCGGTTTTCCGATGTCAAGAGAGCTTGTAGCTCCTGGTCTACTGCTTGCGCTTCGACGAGGGATTTCGGGTCATAAGGTTGGTGATGGGAGATGGGTTCCACACGTGACAGGAAATCTGCAGGTACATTTTCACAGCCCGCGATGTGGCGGATGTCTGTTGTGAATTGCCCGATGAAATCGAGGTGTCGACATTGGCGCGGTGAGGCTTTGTCCAGATTTTGTTGGAAGGCGTATGTGAGAGGTTTGTGGTCCATATAGACAGGATATTGTCGCCCTTCCAATAAATGCCTGAAATGCTTGATAGCCAAGTATACCGCCAAGAGTTCTCTGTCGTATGCGCTGTATTTTCTTTGTGCAGCGTCTAGTTTCCTTGAGAAAAACGCTATTGGTTGGAAATTGTTGCCAACCTGCTGGTGAAGCGCGGCGCCCACAGCAAAATCCGAGGCATCTACCGTAAGGCAGAGAGGCGCTTCTGGAAAAGGATGGTGGAAGAAGGCAGCGTTGGCTAGTTGAAATTTGCACTGGTCGAAAGCCTGGAGTGCTGTTGGCGTCCATTGGCAGGATGCGTTCTTGCACCCTTCGACCATGGCGTGGAGTGGTGCCTGAGTACTAGAGGCATTGGGGAGGCAGCGCCGATAGAAATTTAACATACCCAGAAAGCGTCGAAGTTTTCCGACAGTATCAGGGATTGGGATGTCTTTAATTGCTTGTACTCGCTGAGGGTCTGGCGAGATTCCGGCGTTGGTGATGATAAACCCCAAGTATTTGACTGAAGGTTGGCCGAAGGTGCATTTGGTTTCGTTGATCGTTAGGCCGTAGTTCGAAGGCGACCAAAAAGTTGTTGAAGATGGGATACATGTTGATTTTCTGAATCGGATGCGATAAGCACGTCGTCAATGTAGGCTATGCAAAATCCAAACCTTGGAGTACTTCGTTGATGAGCCTTTGAAAGGTTTGAGCTGTGTTACATAAGCCAAAGGACATGCGGGGAAACTCGAAAAGGCCGAAAGGCGTAATAACGGCAGTCTTAGGGATATCTCTAGATTCCACGGGCACATGGTGGTACGTTTAACCAGATCGATAGTAGAAAATATTTTCTTACCATGCAGATGCGATGCATTCCGGCTCACCAATTTTGTAGGATTGTTGCGTGATGTGTTGGTGTGGCTTTAAAGCCAGAAATAAATAAAGAGTTGAAGTAACGGCCGTTGGAGCAAGCCTAGATGTTTACCGCTGAGTGGCCAGAGTCTCTGATGACGCCCCGCGCGCATGCGTAGTCAGGTTGACGCTCGCGGTTGCCGATGCCGTCCACTGCCCCCTGTGTGTAGTGGAGCTTTGTCAAAGTGTAGTCGCCACATATATATGTGGTAACCGGAAGGGCACTCAGGTGTGAAGAGCTTTCCAAATCCTCTCTGCACCTTGGAAGATCTTTCACAGTTTTCAAAGAGTACAGGCAGTCATGGTCGAGGCAGAATGGAAGACTTGGAATATTCCACACAAAGAACAAGGACACAGTTGCACTGGGAAAATTTCCGTGAACAGAGTGAATTGAGCTAGCAGAATGAAGGAGATTTTTGATAACCTGTCAATTATATGGGGGCAAAATTCGCACAATTATGATAAGATAAAAATTATAGCGTATTTTATGTTAATTTACATAATTCTTAAGTTTCATATTTGCATTTATTTGCATATATTGGTTTGTGATTGCTATATAAATTGGTATATATTCAATTTAATGGGGAAGAATAACTACTTCTGGCAACTATATTTTCAACGCGATAATAGATAAGTGAATTGTAATATATACAATAGTTCTATACATGGTGTCTTTGCCATCGATACAGTGTACACTGGAAGCTCGAATTTTGCTTTATAAATAGCTAAAATTCATTTTTTTTTAAACATACTTTTGTTTTGGCTTTGTCTTTGATCCTCCCATTCCGTCATTCTGGAAAGGCGAATGGCGTAACTGCAGAGTGCCTGCCTAAACTGTAGGCCTTAGAAAGAAGATATAGATATCGATTCTTGGACGGTTCTATTATTTTACTTTTACTTAATAATAATTGGGTGTTGGTACATAACTAGTGTGGCTTTTTTCGTGACTTTTTGAATGATGTTCTTTTTAAATTTTATGAAAATATATTTTTTACAGATAATATTGTCACGGTAGTGATAACGAGTATAACAAAAGTTTAAGTAAAAATAGTTTATTTATAAAATGCCAAACTATTTCTAAAAATTATTTACAAGTAATAAAATACAAGAATGGTAAGGGGTGATGACTATGCAAATATTAATGATGATATACCACAGAATATTTAAAATAATTATTCAGTGACATTGCCCCCTTCCTAGATGAACAGCGTCCCGCTGTAATTATCACTTGAACAGATCAGCTTGGTCCTCAGGGTCATGGTAGGGTTTCATTCTCAGTACATGGACCAGGTCTCTTGTTTTGCGTCTCCTGGTTGGTTGGTCTACAGGTTCAACTTCGAAGGTCACGTCAGAGAGTTTCCGAGTAACCCTGTATGGCCGAAGTACCTTTTCCTCAGTTTTTCTGAGAGTCCCACCTTTCTTATCGGGATGAAAATCCATACCAGGTCACCGACGTTGTAATCCATTGCCTCGTGCTTTGAGTCATATCTGGCCTTGTCCTTTTCTTGGGCTTTCAAGGTTTCTAATCTTGCTAGCTGCCTAGTTTCTTCGACTCGCGAGGCAATCTTCTGACTGTAATCCTCTTGGAGATCTTCATGCGGATTTGGGAAAAGAGTGTCTACAGTTGTTTTGGCTTCGCGTCCATGAATCAGTTTAAAAGGGGTAAAACCTGTCGTATCTTGTTTTGCCGTGTTGTAGGCGAACGTGACGTAGGGCAGGATTACGTCCCAGTCCTTCTGTTCAACACTTACATACATAGCGATCATGTTGGCTAAGGTTTTGTTTAACCTCTCCGTCAGTCCATTCGTCTGGGGATGATACGCTGTCGTGAACCGATGTATCGACGAGCATTGATTGGTGAGTTCCGCAATCAACTTGGATTGAAATACTCGTCCTCGGTCCGTGATGATTTCTCTGGGGGCTCCGTGCTTGAGAACAACATCTTCCATTAAGAACTTGGCTGCTTCTTTTGCTTCCCCTGTGGGTAAGGCTTTAGTAACGGCAAATTGAGTAAGATAGTCGGTACAGACTATGATCCATTTATTACCATTATCAGACTTGGGAAATCTTCCAAGGAGGTCCATTCCAACTCTCTGAAAAGGGGAGGTTGCAGGAGGTATGGCCTTAAGTAGTCCGGGTGGCTTTTGAGTTGATTGTTTCTTTCTTTGGCACTCTTTACAATGAGCGACATACTTCCGTATGTCCCGGAGAAGTCCTGGCCAGAAATATTTATTTTTAACTCTCTCATATGTCTTCGAAAATCCAAGATGACCTGCTGTGGGAGCGTCGTGTAAACTTTTCAGTAGTTCTAAGCGTAAGTGCTTGGGTATAACTAAAAGGTGTTGGTTTCCCAGGGGGTCGAAATTCTTTTTGTATAAGGTTCCTTTTAACATTTCATATCCTTTCGATTCGGCACCAAATCTTTCTGTTTCCTCTATCAATTTACAAATTTTAGGGTCTTTTCTTTGTTCAGCCTCGAAGCACGTCAGAGCAGTTATTGAGGGTATATCATCATCCTCATCATTGTTTGCTTCTTCCGATTCAAGTTGGAGAGGATTTCGAAAAAGACAGTCGGCATCTTGGTGTTTGCGTCCACTTTTATAAACAACCGTTACATTGTATTCTTGGAGTTTTAAAGCCCATCTTGCTAGTCTTCCTGTCGGGTCCTTCAGATTAGATAACCAGCAAAGAGCGTGGTGGTCAGTGACGATGACAAACTCACGACCAAAAAGGTACGGTCGAAATTTGTTGATGGCCCATATTGCGGCCAAGCATTCTCTTTTCGTTGTTGAGTAATTCTTCTCCGCCTTAGATAAAGTTCTTGAAGCATAACCAACTGGTCGCTCTTTCCCATCGTTGATCTGTACGAGGACAGCTCCAATTCCATAACCGCAGGCGTCAGTATGAAGCTCGGTTGGCAGTTGTTCTTCGAAATAGGCAAGAACAGGTTCAGACATCAATGCTTTTTTCAAGGAATCAAAAGCATCCTGTTGGTCAGAGTTCCACATGAATTTATTATCTTTTTTGAGGACTTCGTGTAAAGGAGCAGCTTTCTCAGCAAAATTTTCGATAAATCTACGATAATAGGAACATAGGCCAATGAAGCTTCTCACATCTGTTATAGATTTTGGGGTCGGAAACTTGGCGATAGCTTCAATCTTTTCTGGATCGGGATAAATACCTTTACTATCGACGAGGTGTCCAAACACTCTGATTCGTTTGGTTCCGAAAAGGCACTTTTTTGGGTTGAGGCGTAGCTCGGCCTTGTCGAGACATTTTAGTATAATTTCAAGCCGGTGTAAATGTTCGTTGAACGATTTGGAATACACCACGATGTCGTCTAAATAACAGAGGGCCATCGTCCATTTCAGGCCTTTCAATATCTTGTCCATCATGCGCTCGAATGTTGCAGGGGCATTGCACAGGCCAAAGGGCATGACTAGGAATTCGTAGAGTCCGTCAGGGGTGATAAAGGCAGTTTTTTCTCTATCTGCTTCGTCGACTTCTATTTGCCAATATCCTGAACGAAGGTCCATTGATGAATAAAATTTGGCTCCTTTCAGGGAGTCAAGTGTATCATCGATTCGGGGTAGTGGGTAAACATCTTTTTTAGTAACTTTGTTTAGTCGTCTGTAATCTACACAGAAACGCCAGTTACCATCCTTCTTCTTCACTAAAATAACCGGCGATGACCATGGACTTTCTGAATGACGTATAATCCCGGCGTCTAGCATTTTGTCCACTTCCGTTTGGATTGCTTGGCGTTCTGTAGGGGAGACTCGATATGGTCTATGCTTAATAGGCTGATGGTTTCCAGTTTCAATTTTATGTTTGGCTAATGAAGTTTGCTTTACAGGTTCATTATTTTTATCAAATATTTTATCATATCGTTTTAAAATTGATAAGATTTGAGACTGCTGCTCTTCTGATAAATCATCACTAATTAAATTTTGTAAAAATTTAAAGTCACTTTTATCAGCATGACTGGCATGATTCGCATTTTTCACCTCCTTATTAGATTCAGAACATTCTGAAATAGCCGTCAAGTTATTTTCTTCAAACCTTTGAATTTTTCCTAGGCACATTCCCTTAGGGACTATTTGAGCTGTGGTGCTAGAATTTACGATCCAAAGTTTTCCTTTATTATGGGAAAGCCTGAATAATGCACAGGGAAGTGTTAACCCTTTTCCTATTAATACCTTTTTCGAAGGTTCGAAAAGTACCTGATTTTGCCCATTAAGCTCTTCACTCATAACATTTATTAGTTTGGTAGATTCGGCTGGGATTACGACGCTTCTGCTAGCCACAACCTTTCCCATGGAAGCTGGTGAATTTAGTACATATTTGGCCTCTTCCAATCTGATTTCGGCGCGTCCACAATCAATCACGGCATTTGATGCCTCTAGGAAATCCCATCCGAGGATAATACTTGGGTTACTATTAGGGAGGACGATAAACTCAAGCGGCTGTTCCAATCCATTGATGCTCAAGTTGATTGTGCATCGGCCGATCGATGTAACATTCTTGCCATCAGCAACTTTCAGAGTCATTCCGCTATCTTTGAACATGGTCTTTTTTAATTGTCGTCTTAATCCATCAGAGATAACTGAAAAAGAGGAACCTGAATCGACCAGAGCAGAAAATGCATTGTCATCAATGATGATTTCGACATAATTTTGTTGTAATTTAGCGGCTGTCGACGATGGAGGGTTTTTCACACCCGCGGCTTCCCCCTCGAAAGAAGACGCGACGCTTAGTTTTTTTCTAGATTGTAGCGGCGTGGGGATTGGCTTGTATGGCGGCCTGGGGAAATGGACTGGCGTCTTGGGGATCTTCCTCTGTTTGGATACGGCGATTGTCTGCGGTAGGTTTGGCTTCTTATGGCTTGGTGGTTGCCCATTTGAGGTTCTTGGGTGCTTGGTACATGTCCTTCGGGTCTCTGCGTCCATTGTCGGCGTTCTCTACAATATCGCTTAACATGGCCTGGGCGGCCGCAATTAAAACATATTGGGATGTTGTCATGCGTCCTCCATTCATCCGTTCTTCGTTGTGGTGGCGTCTGGTTATATATGGGCGTTTGGGTAGGGTACTGACGTCGTGGAACCTGGTTGAATGTACGTGTTTGGTTGGGGCACGACTGTCGTGGCGGAGGCCTTTGAATAGGCTTCGAAATTGCAGCTACGTTATTTTCAATCTCTTCTCGGATAATTTCTTTCAGAGAAGATGGTTCAGGGGTAGTTGACTCGGGATTTAGTGCGCGATGAACTTCTTTACGCACGATGCGTCGGATTAAGTCTTCCATTGATTCAGAGTCTGCTGAATCGATGGCGGCAACATTCGGTAGTCTGTCGAATACTACACGTTTATTTACACGTTTTTTATTTGAAGCCTCGATTTTACGGCACCATTTGATGAACTCATCGATAGTTGCGATGTCTAAAATGATTATTGACTGATATATCTCCTCCGATATCCCTTTCGACAAGTGTGCGACTATTTCATTTTCCATCATAGCCGGATTCACTTCTCTGCAGAGATGGAGAACATCTTGAATGTAGGAATCACTGGTCTCCTCCTTCCCCTGAGCTCGAGTTTTGAGGTTCTCTGCGAGCTGATCTTTTTGGGTGACATGATGTCCGAAATTCTGAGAAAACATTTTCACAAAAATATCCCATGAATTAATTTTCTCTTCAACATTTTCGTACCATCTGTGCGCTGTTCCTTGGAGGAAAAATAAACATTTGCGAGGCACATTGAATCATCCCAGCAGTTGTAGCGTGCGACGCGATGGAATTCTTTCAACCATTTTTCTGGATTCTGGTTGCGCTCTCCAGTGAAAATAGAAGGGTTTCTAAAAGGTTGAAAGTGGTACTCACCCATTTTTGTCTGTGTCTCTTGCTTGACCATAGCGATGTTTTCTTCAGGTTCTAATCCTTGTAGTCTTCGGCTTCTTCTAACGGCTTGGGCGTCGAGGGAATATTCCAGCTTCTCCACCAGTTGTCACGGTAGTGATAACGAGTATAACAAAAGTTTAAGTAAAAATAGTTTATTTATAGAATGCCAAACTATTTCTAAAAATTATTTACAAGTAATAATATACAAGAATGGTAAGGGGTGATGACTATGCAAATATTAATGAGGATATACCACAGAATATTTAAAATAATTATTCAGTGACAATATAAAAAGGCATACCGAATACATATTAATATTCGACATTTTTGACCAATTCAAGGAAGGTTGTAATGCAGCAGTCATTTTGCGATCACAACGAACTTTTAGGCGAAGGAATAAACAGCAAGTTAAATGGCGGTCCAAGAAGTTAAAACCTTGCACATGAAGAGGTTGACCATCAAATTTCAACAACCAGGAACTTTTAGCACTAATGAAAGAGAACAAAATAATTTGACCGATGACTTAAAATTGACAATTGACAATTAAAAATCATTTATTGTCCTCTAGACAATATTACATCTCACATGAGAGAGAGAGAGAGAAGAAGAAGAAAAGAAAATATATACATAAAGAATTAAATATATACATATATGATACAAATTTACAAGGGCGATAAAGGAATCAGACCTCGGCGCTGGAGGGTCCTGGACCAGGCGATGAGCGGGTCCTCCACTGCTTCTCCGAGCCCAACCTGGACAAAGTAGCGGTAAGTTCGCAACTTTGCTGACGCCAGGATGGAAAGGGCGTCGTCCTCAGGGCCGGACCCGCCGAAGATCCAAGCCTGTAGGTCAAGGGGCCGCCCTGTGATGTTGAAGGCCTCTCTGATGAGAGGCCTGATGGAGGGGCAGCACCAGTAACAGTGGCTGAGGGAGCGGTCGATGGACCCGCAGTCAGGACAGGAGGGGCCGCCCGAGGCAGGATGGGCCGGGTGGGGCAGGGCGTGGAGGGCCAACTTGAGGGCCGCGTCGGCCTCGTGACCCGAGAAGGCGCAGCGCCGGAGCGAGGCCCAGTCGAGTCTGGATGGTGGCGGATCGATGGTGGGCGACCATCTCGAGGTGAACCTTGAGATGGGCGTGGCGGCGAGGCGCAGGCGATCCAGGGTCCGTCGGGCCGAGAGGACTAGAGAACTAAATGATGACGTGGACTCCGCCCCGAAGCCCACGACGTTCTCGGAGGTCAGCCTACGACAGAAGGCGCCCAGGGCCGCGGCGTCAGCCAGGGCCGAGCGCGTAGGGCGGGCGATGAGGTGTTCCTCCACGATGAGGTCCCGGACTCGGGCTCCGCGCCAGCGGGCGGGGGCCAAGAGGTCGGGAGGGCGGAGGAACCGGCAGCGTGTTCGCCGCTCTTGCTCGGCCGACGAGGGAGAGGCCGCGGGTGAAGGGCGTCCATTTGCGGCATGCAGTCTCCAGGAGGGCCCGGAGATGCTGCTCCCGGTGGGCGACGGTGCTCCTGGGGGCGATGTTGAGCCCGAGGATCCTGATGGAGGTGGTCGACCAGGAGGCGCCGAGAAGGGAGTCGCCGCGGTTGCGCCAAGCGCCGCACCAGAGGCCAACGCTCTTCCGGAGGTTCACGCCAACTCCGGAGGCCTGCTTATAGTCTTCGAAGACGGTCGCCACCCGCTCGAAGTCCTCGTCGCGATGGAATAGGAGGACGATGTCGTCGGCGTAGGCGGTGACGTTGCTCACGCCGAGGGTCAACTCCAGGCGACGTAGCAGCGGCCCCGTGGCGATGCTGAAAAGTGCTGCGCTCACGGCGCAATCCTGTCTTAGGCCGTTGAGGAGGGGGAAGGCGGTGGTGTAGAAGCCTCCGCCCGGATCGTGGCGTCCGCCCCGGCGTAGAGGATATTAATCCAGGCCCTGAAGGCCGGAGGGAGGCGGAGGGACGTTAGCAGGGACTCCAGGAAGCCGCGGTCTAATGAGTCAAAGGCGGACTCCAGGTCGACGCCCATGACGGCCAGCGGCGAGCCCAGGGCGGTGGCCTCCTCGACGGCGTCCGTCACCATGGCGATGTTCTATGACGGGGACCTCCCGGGGACGGCGTAGGTCTGGCATCACTAGATTCCGCAGGTGGGGCTTGAGGCGCCTGTGAAGGATGGCGCCTAGGACCCTGTAGTCGGCCGAGGGCAGCGCGACGGGCCTGTAGCCAATAAGGCCGCTCGAGGAGCTCGCACGGCAAGCCGTCCCAGCCGGGGGGCCTTTCCGCGAGGGAGGTGCTCGATGGCGTGGGCGATCTCGCTGGGGCTGATGTCTGGCCGGTGGAGCGGGTCCTCCTCACTCAGCTCGCGGGTGGTGTTGGGCGCGCTGCAGGCGATGAAGGCAGCTCCCGCAGCTGGATCGCTGGTGGGACGGGCGAAACGGGGCTGGAAGGTCGCGAACGCTCTCCGCCGAAGCTCGGGGCCCTCGATGATGTTATCTTCCTCGTCCCTGATAACGCTGACCGGGCGTCGGAGGCGGATGGCGCGCGCCAGGTCCAGCAGCGACGGGTAGTCGGCCCGGATGGAGGAGGCCTCGAGCTGCGCCGCGATATAGCGCCTTGCCCTGTAGATGTAGCTGTCGCTGGCAGCGTGGCGCGGGTCATGCAGGGATCTGGCCTCCGCCAGCAGCCCCGCCTTGATGGTGGTCCATCTGTCCCATAGGATCCCGTCGTCGTCATCGTGCGCCGTGTCTTCCTCCAGCTCCCGGATGTAGCCAGCCAGATGTTCGAGAGCAAGGCCCGAGCGGAGCATCGCGGCCAAGCGAGGCTGGGTGGGGGAGGAGACGGCGGTGGTTCAAAGACTTTATTTATGGGATAAAAAATTTGATCCTGTTACCCGATGATGCTTGACTTCACAAGGCCCTTTTAGTTGCTCAATATTTTGCGAAGAACGGAACCTCTGAACTCACTCATCCGCCCTATTTCCCTGAACTCTCTCCTCTTCACTATTCCCTAATATAAATTATTTCTTGAAGGGTAAACATTTTGATTATGTAAGTGCAAATATGGTAAAATTTAAGAACCAATTCGGAAAACGAATTTGCTATATGTTTTGAGCAGTTGCGTTCTCTAGACCAGCGGTCAAATCTTGCAGCTATGGTTTCGCCCTTTAGCTCTTCTTTGACCTTTGCAACATTGGTCTTCTAAAATCAGCGGCCATATCTTGCAGCCGTGGTTCCACCCCGATAAATTCCTTGACCTTGACAACTTGCGGCCCTTAAAACCAGCGGCCATATCTTGTTGCTAGGGTTCCACCCTAATCAATTCTTTGAACCTTTTAAACTTGCGGCTTTTAAAACCAGCGGCTATATCTTTCAGCCCTGGTTTCTCCCTTATCAATTTCTTGAACCTTTGCAAATTGGGCTTAGTAAACTAGCGGCAAAAACTTGTAGCTTTCTTGTAGCTATCTTGTAGCTTTGTTTCCACCTTGATTTGAATCTTTGTAACTTGCGGCTTCTAAAACCATCGAACATATTTTTCAGCCGTGGTTCCTTCCTGATCAATTTCTTAACCTTTTGCAACAGCGCCTTCTAAAACCAGTGGCTATATCTTGCAGCTGTGGTTCCGCCCTGATCAATTCCATGAACCGTTACAACTTGCGGCTTTTTAAACTAGCGACGAAATCTTGTAGCCGTGGTTCCACCTGATTTGAATATTTGCAACTTGCGGCCTCTAAAACCAGCGGCCATATCTTGCAGCTGTGGTTCCCCCCTTTTTTGAATCTTTGCAACTTGCGGCCTCTAAAACTAGCGTCCATATCTTGTAGCTGTGTTTCCACTCGAATTTGGAACTTTGCAACTTGCGGATTCTAAAAACTAGCGGCCATATCCTTTAGCTGTGATTTCGACTTGATCAATTCCTTGAGCCTTTGCAAGTTGCGGTCTCTAAAACCAGCGGCCATATCTTGCAACCGTGGTTCCTCCCTTAACAATTCCTTGAACCTTTGCAACTTGCGGCTTCTAAAACTATCGGCCATAACTTGTATCTGTGGTTCCGCACTGATTTGAATCTTTGCAACTTGTGGCCTCTAAAACCAGTGTCAATATATTTCAGCTGTTGTTAGGTACTGATCAATACCTTGAGCCTTTGCAATTTGCGACCTTTAAAAACAGTGACCATATCTTGTAGCTGCAGTTCCACCTTGATTTGGATTTTTGCAACTTGCGGCTTCTAAAACTAGGAGCCAAATCTTGCAGCCGTGATTTCGCCCTGATCAATTCCTTGACCTTTGCAATTTTCGGCCTCTAAAACCAGTGGCCAGATAATACTTCTGTGGTTCCTCATGATCAATTCCTTGAACTTTTGTAACTTGAGGCCTCTAAAATAAGCGGCCAAATCTTTTAACTGTGGTTTCGACCTGATCAATTCCTTTACCCTCACAAACTTGTGGCCTTTAAACCAGCTGCCACATCTTGCAGCTGTTCATCAGCTCTAATCAATTTCTTGAACCTTTGCGACTTGCGGCCTCTAAAACAAGCGGCGAAATCTTGTAGCTGTGGTTCTACCGGGAAAGATTCATTAAATTGTATTTGTCTCATTTTTGCATGGTTCATTCTATCAATCTATATATACATATATAATATTTTATATATTTTTTTTTACACTCATTTATTTATTTATTATCATTTACACACACACAAAGCACGCGATATCCGTCTGGGATATTTGCATGCATACACAAGTTTGGGAGCTTATTTACAGTAATTATTAATATGATTTTAGTTATTATAATAGAAATTATTAACATATTTGTCAGTTAGTTAACGATTTAATTACCCTATAATGAATATTAGTGAACATCACATAAGAACAGAAATTTAGAGCTATTTACAGCATATAACTATATATCAGTTATTACAGCCCAGGCTATCTATTACTAAGAAACATTCTACAAAATCTATTAAAATTTATATACATATATCTATTATTAGCTATTTGATTTAGACAATTTATATTTATTTGATTCTTGACTCTCAAGTCCTCTACAAGTCGACAGTCCGTTAAAATATGTACAGGATTTTCTTCTTCTGCACCACATGAGCATTTAGGCGAATCCGTCTTTCTGACTTTGTACAAATATGATCTAAAGTTACCGTGTCCAGTAAAAAATTGGACATTGTAAAAATTTGGCTTGACATATTTGGGTATTTGGAAATCAGTGAAGAAGGACTTGAAAATAGTATTAGGCTTCTCATAGTATTTCTGCAATTTTTCCCTTATGTAATTAGAAATTATATTCCTAATTGAAGAGTCAAATCGGTTGTAATTTATTTCGGTTTTCAACATGTTAGATTCAATATATTCAGTAAGTTTGGGGACTTGTGCAAGTATATGCGTACAATCCGATGATGTTGTACTGTAGGCCTGTATACAATGTTTTAATATACTATATTGAAGAGAATTAAGTTTGTCTTTAGACTTTTTGTTTATGAATGGATACCATATTGGATAACCATAAGTAATTGTACTTCGATATAATGTCTTATACAATATCAGTCTTCGTCTAAAGTCTAGACCCCATGCTTTCTTTGTCAGGCCAAATAGGTATCCACTAGCTCTAGTTACCTTTATGATCATTTCATTAACGTGAGGCGTAAAGTCCAGTTTGCTTCTGACTCTGTGATTTTTAATAATCACTCCTAGAATCTTAAGTTCTTCAACCGGTTTAATTAACTTGCTACCTGAGACTATTATATCGCTATTGCATTTATATAAATATAATATTTTTGTTTTTTCATCTGACAATTTTAATTTACGACTTTCACACCACTCATTGATTTTTCTTAATACATTATCTATTGTCTTTCTTAGTTGTTCAGGAGTTTTATTCCAACATATTAACGTAATATCATCTGCATATCCTATTGTTTCACAATTATCATCCAGATTATTATTCAGTATCTCATTAATAAGGATATTCCATAATGTGGGAGACAGTGGTCCTCCCTGTGGACATCCTTTACTTAGTTTCTTATTAATTTCAGTTGAGGAATATCTAAATCTTATTCTTCTATTATCAAAGTATGATTGTAGAAGTTTTATCATTGAAGCCTGCACACCATCTTCATCTAGTCTTTTCATCAGGGCCGGCCACCATGCATTATCAAACGCTGCACTAATATCCACTGCAATTATTGCTGCATATTCTCTTGTTTTATGTTCTAACGCAATTTTTATTATTTCAGTTAGTGCAGTAATAGTAGATTTCGATCTTCTAAAGCCATGTTGTCGATCACTTAGTAAATTAAAATCTTCATAATATTTTATTATTCTGTTATTAATTATTTTTTCAAATATTTTAGAAATGTTGGAATTAAGACATGAAGGTCTATAATTTTTATAGTTATTAAAATCTGTTTTTCCAGGTTTCGGAATAATTATTGCCTCTGCTCTTTTCCATTCAGCAGGATAGTATTGTATGTCTAAACATTTTTGAAATAGTTTCACCAATATAGGAGCTATATATTGTTTAGTGTGCCTTATCATGTTGTTAGAGATGTTGTCTATTCCGGGAGATTTCTTTGGATTTAATTTGTCAATCAAGTCGTTAACTTCAGTAATCATAACCATCGGTTTTTCTTTATTGAGTAGTTTTAAATTATAATTTCTTATACTTTTATGGATGTTTGTATCTTCTTCACATTTATCATCTGGAAATAAGTTGTTCAATAATTCCTCACCCTTCTGCAAACATTCCATATCAGTATTACCCTCCAAAATTTGCATATTTCTCTTCCGCTTAGATCCACTTTTGATGTTTTTGTACACCTTATATAAGTTTCCATAAGGGTTGTTCGATTTGTTTTCCTTCAGAAAAATTCTCCATGATGCTTTCCTAGCTTTTTCTATTTCCAGTAAATACTTATTTCGTATGCTTTTATATAATTGTTTAATATGATTAGGGCAATTTTTGTTTCTATAGTAACAGTTTCTAAGATAATGACAGTGATCCTTTAGAAGCTGTAAATTCGTATTCCACCACTTATTACTAATATTATTTTTTGTTGTCATATTATTATTTACTTTAAGTGAATTATGCGCTGCCTCAATCAGTATGTTCGTAATTTCTTTTACCGTTTGATCAATCATTTCTGGTGTATCCACTATGTCTAGTAAGTTTTCAATTTTTTCTTGTTCAGCACTGTTAATTCTCTGACTAAAACTTAACCAGTTCGCATTTTTCTCATTAAATTTCCAAGTGGAATAATATTTTTCTGAACTAAATTGTTCGTTTGTATATATTTCAAAAGATATAGCTACATGATCTGAAATTTGCGATATCTGCTGTGTCTTCCAATTTCTGATCGCCGCAATTGCCTGTTTATTTGTTAGTGTGAGATCAATCACACTTGCATCACGACACGTGAAAGTTTCATAATATACAGGGTGATCCAAAAGTCCCGCACAACTTTAAAAATTAATAACTCCGCGAATATTTGCGCTAGAGCAATGCGGTAAACACCATTGTGTTCAGAATGCAATGGGATTTTTTATGGCAAATATTGAAAATTTCGAAATTGATTTTAGTTACAATTTCATTTCCTAGATGGCGCTGTACCAGAATCAGAAATTCAGCGGCCAAATTGTTTGATTAATTGAAAAATATAACTGATCGACACGTATTTTTCCTTTTTGTATACCAGGAAAAAATCCTAATAATATCAAATCGTTAATTAATAAAGCACCATTTCGCCAAAAGTTAGAAGAAATGGTTAACGATTTTTAAATACAATCTGAGATATGTAAAATAGGTATATGCAAATTAAAACATGTAGCAAAAAATATTTATATTTTTGATAGAGTTTTGTCAAATATATTGAATGTTTGAAAAACATAGCTGAATTCAATACACGATTTTTTGAAATGTTAATATAGTACCAAAAATTATGATGGTACTACTAATAGGATTTCTTGCTATAAGGAATGTGTAATTTCTTGAATAATTGGCGATACTCGACTATTTAACTGGAAATTTGTCATGATTCAACAAATGAAATATAGATGGGAGTGACAAAATACATTTGTCGTACTTTATTCCAAATATCCTATGGGCTTGTCAAATGTTATCATTGTTTATTATACTGTACACGATTTTTAAAAATGTATCCCCTCAAATAAATATAATTTTTAAATCAACCTTTTGCGTTGAAAAACGTGGTAGTAAAATCATTTTGTATTATTTTTTTTTTGCCCAAAATTTCAAAAGGTGGGGGGTTACAGAGAATATTCCTTATGCTATTTCTTTTAATGAGCGAAAAGCGATAAATTAAACATAAGGGGTAAAATTGTGTGTACCAGTGTTATTCGAGAAGTTATAACACTTTGGTCTGCACGACATAATATAAGATGTGAGCAAATGACAAACAAACAAAAATTACTGTTCACAAATAAAAAAGAGACAAGATATGAGGACAGAATTTATTTACCCATAACCCAACACAAAGAGCTTCAAAATATTGGTAGATAATATAATACATGGCAGCTTATATAACACATGAGGTAACTTGTCTCTTGGAGGCCTTGTCTCTTGTATTAGATCACAATCCTTGCTCAATGTGGCGCCCTTCATTCTCAAACACCGCCTGCAGACGATAGATGACAGATTGGACAGCATTAAATAACCTATCTGTTGAAATTGATGAAACGTGCCGTCTGATAGAAGCCTTCAACATGGCCAATGTGGTAGGCCGGCATCGATAAACACGCGACTTAATGTAACCCCATAGCCAAAAATCGCAAGGCGTCAAGTCTGGTGATCTTGAAGGCCACTGGTGTATAAAGTGGCGACTTATCACACGATCTTCACCGAACGTATCCTTCAGCAATTGTTTGGCACCGCGGGAGATATGAGGAGGTCCTCCATCTTGCATGAATGTTATTTCGCTCAGTGCTTGTCTGTCCTGCAATATGGGGATAACCTTTTCTCTCAAAAGTTGAACATAACGTTCACCAGTTACAGAAACGGTTTTAAAAGTTCTTCCATTTATTTCTTCAAAGAAAAATGGCCCAATAATAAAAGAAGAAGTGAACCCACACCAAACTGTAACTCGGGGCTGATGAAGTGGCATTTCTGTAAAAATCCTAGGGTTTTCTGTTGCCCAAATGCGGCTGTTTTGAGTGTTGACTTCTCCGTTTAGAGAAAAGTGAGCTTCATCTGTCCACAAAACATTCGACAGCCAGTTTTCATCAATATCAATTTGCCGGAAAACCCATGCAGCAAATTCTTGACGCTTCTCAAAATCGCCGACTTTTAGCTCGTGAAATCTTTGAATTTTGTACGGGTATTTTTTAAGAAAAATTCTTAGAGCTCTTCAAACTGTTCCATACGAAATCCCCGTTTGTCGAGAAACTTGTCGAGCACTTACTTCTCCATACGTGGATAACGTTTCAATAGCTTCAACATTCTGCGAAACTGTAACAGCCACTGACTTGCGTGTCGATGGTCTTCCACTCCGAGGTTTTGCTTCCAGAGATCCAGTCTTCTCAAAATTTTTTATCATTCTCCTTATGGGTCCTTTACCTCTTCGAATACCTTTAAAGTTACGAAACGCTCGTAAAGCTTCAGTGGAAGATTCTGAATTGCAATAATAAAATTTCACCAAGAGTACTTTATCCTGTAGTTACGGCATCCCAGAATAAAATAAATGATCAGGGATAGTTGAATTTTTCAAATGAATTAAAATAAGCATAATCGATATGTGGCTTCTGAAGCCAACTGTGCGGACGTGTTTGGCATCGCTTGTCTCGTACCGCGAATGGGATTTAACTCTGCATATCACAATATAGTATTAAAAGTAACTACTAAAGTTTATCAAATTTTAAGAAAAATGGGTAATGAGATATACACCGATTTTGAGCGATGTTCTACACAAGACAGAATATTTGTAAGACAATGCCAGAATTGTTTTGAATTTAATCCGTACCACAAAACAAAAGACTGCCAAAACATTAAAATATGTAAAATATGCGGTGTACAGGGTAGCCACAACTGTATTGAAGCGCCAAATTGTCACAATTTCTCTAAGCACCCTAAATTTAAAAACCTTTCTACAAACCATAAATCAAATTCAAGTGAATGCCCGATTTACAAATCACAAATAGACAAAATTATCCAAAGGACACAATATTCACAAATATACGAGGGAAATGATGTAGCAAATACAATTTAAAGCTTAATCTTAAATAGATTAATATCCTATATGATTGAAAATGTGAGATGTATTCAACAAAATGTAAGAAAAAGTTTTACTGCGATAAGTAAACTACAGGCCAACACTAGAGATGACCCACCTGACAAGGACGAGTGGGTAACACCCTCGTTTCCAGACAGTCATGAACCGGGATCGAATCCCGCGTTAACATTTTGTTTGATATGTGAATATCCTTCACCTGACATTCTTTTGATTCAAGAACCATATGTTTTACATGAAAATGTTATTTATGATATGGACTCTCAAATTATATGTTCGAATAAAACTGGGGAAAAATATACGGCAACTATAATTTTAAATAAAAATATAGCAAAGAGGAAAAATTCACAAATTATTTTTGTACAACAATATCTATTTCTACAGTTAAAGCAAAATTAATTATTTCTAATTTATACATTCATCCGAATACTTATAAACCTGTTCATCAAACATTCATTAGAGATCTGCTCAAAACGTATATAAATCAACCTGTAATCCTTTGCGGTGATTTTAATTCAAGACATACTATATGGTTTGTTATAAACTCTAATGGATATAGATTACAACCTATTATAGACGAATGTAACCTCTTTATACATAACCTGAAAAACCACCCACCTGCCGCGGAGAGTAAGTATAATTGATCTCACAATCTCGAATAAACACTCACTAAGTTTAATAAACAACTGGCATACCTCTGATTTTATTTGACTAATATTTCCGACCATTTATTTTGCTGTTAAATTTGATATCAGGTTAAAGAATGGTCATTTAATCAATAATCAAATTTCCACTTTGAAAAAAATGCGAATTGGGCAAATTTTTCTATTTTTTCTAAACTGGGAATTGATATAAGCAGAGTGAAAGATGAGGAAGACATTGATGGGATAGTGAACGCACTCATGAATTTATTGAGAGAAGCAGCATATAAATCTTCGAAGGTTAAATCCCCCATTAATAAACATGTTTCCAGAATTGACTGGTGGACTAATGAACAAGAAACAATAAAAAATCATTTTCATTATATTAGAAACTAGTATTATCGTCATAAAACAATCAGTTACAATACATTCAAGTTGGCAAGAAACAAATACACCAATGCAACTGGCGAAACGTTATTGAAGAAAATTACACAGATAATCCATTTGGTAATGCTTATAAGTTCTTCAATAAATTAAGATCCTCAAATGTAAAGAATGGAATTCCCATAATTGACAATTCACCAGAATATCTAAAAGAGCAAACAATGACCATATTAATGGACGATTTAATTCCTGAAGACGATCCTAATTTGGACAATTTTCAACAACAAATAATTAGAAATTTTAAGCCACGAATGAATAATCCAAGCATAATTATTATCGAAGTAGAAGAAATAATGAATATCATTTCTAATTGTGATGTTTAAAAAGCTCCAGGTTTAGACAACATAAGTAACAATATTGTAGCGTAGAAATCAAGCCTTGAAATATCCTAAGATATAAAATAATTTATTGATGACGTCACAACGACGAGTCGACAATTATTAACAAGTCAGCAAAACTATCTACAGCTAGGGAATCTTAAGCAAGCAAGCAAAGAAATATTTTAAAGATGATTTCACAAATACAGAGTAATATATTTTTTTATAATCTGTTGAGTATTTTCATTGAATTATATTAAATTAAATAATAAAATATTTCTTCGCCACAATATGATCAAATGTGCTTACCCAAAAATTAAGCATATGTTATGCAAACTATTTAATAAATGTATTCAAAAAGGGGTATTATCCGGAGAAATGGAAAATTGCAGCTCTAAAGATAATTCCTAAACCACATAAATCTAATTTAGAATCAACAAAAAGTTATCGACCTATCTCATTGATTTCAAATCTTTCAAAAATTTTCGAAAAAATTTTTAAAAATCGAATTTATGAATTTTATGAAAGTAATAATCTTTTGAGCTCCAGACAACATGGATTTGTCAAATAAAAATCAACGACAACGTGCTTGAATAAAATATTTATCGATCGAGGATCAACAGCGATACGACTTGGATATTCCAGATATAATTGAAAATTTGATTAAATATAAAATTACACTATTGAAGAAAAATACTAACCAAACATTTCAAAGTTTCTTTCCCGCTAATATTCCGAATTATTTTCGGGCAAATTTCCACAACTCTCAATTTATTACAAATCACGGAAATTTTAGAAGCTTTTTAAAATTCATCAAAGCAGTGCAGGATTCAAGATGCTTCTGTGGATGTGAGGAACAAATTTCTATTCATCTGCTGCTAAATTGCCCCGTCTTCCAAGAGTATAGAGAGAGAAATAAGGATAACCCAGGCCCCTGGAGCGCAAGAAACGCCAACTGCTGTCAAGCTAACTAGTAGAAACCAGTTACTCTAGATTATATTTACATAGAGCCAATTGCAGAGCCGAACCAGCTGGTCAGGAAGTTCCATGCCTGCAGAGAACCCGGGAGTCCAGCCAACGAGACTGGGTCGAAGGAGGTCTTCCCAAGCAGCAGAGCTGCTTTCATTCTGTGTTGCATGAAAGCAGGGCATCTGAATAGAAGGTGGTCCACAGTCTGTTGTTCCTCCATACAATGTGGGCAAGATGGGTCTTCCCCAGGACGCCAGAGAACCAAGTCTGCCCGAACATGGCCATGTCCTGTAAGTAAGGTGGTGGTGACTTCTCCAGGACAGACCTTAGGGAGGAATTGGAGCAGCCGGTCTGGAGTATGGGCTATTCTCCTCAGGTGTCTGTTGTAGTGGTCCTGGCAATAAACCTCCGTCCATGCGTCTAGGGCTGCCGCGCGTGAGTGGTTACGGGCCAGGCTTCTAGGCAGAATGGAAAATGATGGCTCTAAGATCAAAACGGCCGCGTTCTTAGCAGCTCTGTCTGCTCTTTCCTTTCCGTCGATGCCGCAGTGTCCCGGCACCCAACACAGATTTACGTTTTGATTGGTGTTCAGTACGAGAATAATCTTAGCTACTAATGTCGATCGAACTGGACCTGACAAAGAAGCAGGGCCTGGTCTAGATTCAAAATTTCCTTCATTGATTTCCTTCAGGAACGCCGTACGAGACCTAACAATAATATCAAAAGGAGGGCTGCTGGTGATGGAGATGGCTGAGACTGTAGGTGTGTAAGGACCTCCTCTCAGTACACGTTTCGCAAAATTGCAGTGAAGGCTCCTAAGTTGCCTAATGCCTTCGCTGGAGAGAGCACGACCTCCCCATGCTGACGCTCCGTCCAGCTGAAAAGAAGATTCCAAATTTACCCTGTATGGTGTGGGTGAGTCGTGGGATTATTGATCTGCATCTACGTGTGATCTTGCGTAGGTGGGCGACAAATCCGCGGGTCTGGTAAAACTCCACTCCTAAGATTGTGACTGTCTTCTTGATGTTTAAAGGTTGACCAAGGACTCTAAGCCCTGTCTCGGAGTTGGGGTGCACATTACGCCATTGGAACAGGCAAGCTTGAGTCTTAATGGGGTTTATATTAAGACCATTTATCGTGCACCAAGATGTCAACCTCTCCAAGAAGGTGTTAGTGGCAGAGACCGGCAGGCGACTACGAACCTGAGTCATAAGGGTGAAGTCGTCCGCGTAAGCTATTAATCGGCTATCTATGATGGAGGGAAGGGTGAAGATGGTCCGAGCAACTATGTTCCACAGGAAAGAACTTAGCGCTGAACCCTGGGGAGTGCCGAGTTGGGAGGACGTACATTCTGTTGCTGTCCAAGCTGAGTAAGAAACCGTCCGGTCTTCCAAAAAGCTTTTTACTAAACAGGTAATAGACACTGAACAATTTAGACGTTCAAGATTTTGTATGATTGCCGGCCTCCAAACAGTGTCGAAGGCCTTACTGATGTCCGAGCTGATGACAAGAGTTTTCCTCCAGTGAGCTTGTCTTTCTTCAATTAATTGAGTGATACTCGCCAGTGCATCTTCCGCTGAACGACCATTTACGGTACCCAATACGGTTTTGTATTGATCTTCAAAGAACCATCCATGACGATCCGCGAGCCTCTGAAGTCGGGCCAGGATACATCTCTCAAATACTTTGGCCATAGTGTTCAATAAAGTAATAGGTCTGTATTTCTCCAGCTGACTGGTGGCTGAATTGGAGGATTTAGACAGAAGTATGAGGCGGCCTTCTTTCCATTGACGGGGGAAGTGGCCCCTACGAAGGCATTTGGTGAACAATTCGGCCAGCAGGAATTGCAAGGAAGGGCCGCCCAGGTCTAGGCATTTTGAACCAAGACCGTCAGGGCCCGGGGCTTTCCTTTTTCCACAGCGATGAATGGCTCGCAAAACTTCCCAGGGTTTGAATTCAGGTTCGTCTGAGTGAGCAGAAATTGCATTCCTTTGCGGGTGAGGTCTGGTGTCAGGTAGGAAAAAGTGATTTAACAGGGTCTGGCAAGTCTCATGAGGATTGTAAAGAGAGCCGTTATCATGTTTGAGAAGTGGCGGACCTCGGGGGGAGCCGCGGCCCCGGGCGATAAATCGATGTATGTCACTCCAGTATGCGGATGACACCTCCTTGCAGAGATTAAACCAGGATTTACTTTTAGCTTTCCGTATAGCCGCCTTCAGTCGATTATGGCACGCTCGGTATAAACCGCGGAAGAAATTCCTAATAGAACACCGGACTTTCTGACTATAACGGCGGAGGGAGATAACCAACCTTCTGATCCGACTCAGTTCGGGGGTCCACCACGGCTTTGACGGTCTTGTAGTATTGGAGCGTCTCCCCATGGAAGAGTCACAAGCTGATTGCAGGATGGAAGTCAGAAGGAGGACCACCCTGTCAATATCTTCTGGGCTAGAGGCCTCGTTTAATAAGGTAGTTACACCATCAAATTATAGGGGCATTGCCCTTATAAGCAACTTGTCAAAACATTTTACATCCATTTTAAAAAATAGACTAAGTAATTGGATTGAAAATAGAAAACTCATAGCGGAAAACCAGGCAGGATTCAGAAAGGGCTACTCGTGCAAAGACCACATCTTCACGCTTACGTCACTAATTCAAATGAGATTAAACCGCAAAAGCAGGAAACTTTACACATTCTTTGTTGATCTTAAAAAGCGTTTGATACAGTTCCACATCTACTATTATGGAGAAAGCTTGCGCTTGTTGGTTTAAGTGGGCGATTTATCAAACTTATACAGAACTGTATAACGAATCTAAAGTTTTACGAAGGAGCCTCTTTTATAAAAGAGGCTCCTTCGTAAAACTTTAGATTCGTTATACAATTATACTTTTTATACGGAGTTTACCTGTAGAAACAGAACTACTATGCTCAAATGATGGCAGCGGTCAGATGGGACGGCTCTTTTACAGAATTTATCAAAATACAATCAGGTGTTCTTCAGGGTGAACCTCTTTCACCGTATTTATTTATTATTTTCAATAACAATCTGGTTGCTACGCTGGATGATTCTGACCTGCCAGGTATATACTTACCGGGCCATGGAACTATACACCTCCTCCTGTTCGCGGATGATATAGTCTTCCGTGGTAAATCCAAGATAAGTATCCAAAAATAAAGATTAATTTAATAAAAAATATTTTGAGGAAAATAGTTTAACTCTGAACCAATTCCAGTCTAAAATCGTAGCGTTTCGAAATGGAGGCCGCTTGGCTAGATCTGACGTTTGGTTTTGGGGCCAACAACCTTTGACAGTTACCTCAAAATATACGTATCTTGGCTACCCCTTAACAATCAAGAATCCAACTGCTTACGTGGCGCAGCACTTTAAAAGCAAAGCATTGATTGCTACAAACGCAGTATGGAGAATACTATCTAAGTCAAGAACCATATCGTTCGGAGCAGTGATGAAATTACTTGACTCCATAGTTTTATCCACGTTATTATACTCGGCCCCACTGTGGGCGACGAATCAGATAGGAGTTGTAAACCAGATCCAGGATATTTTTCTTACGGCGATTTCTTGACCTTCTCAAATTTACACTCCGGGCTATATCTTACGAACAGAAACCGAAAGGATGTCCCTTGAATTAAACATTACGAAATTGATTCTAAAGTTCTAGATACGGATTTTAAAAATGGACAGGACAAGATTACCTTATGTTTGCTTGTTCCAGCTCTAGGAAGTTTCAATTTTGGGAAAAGCGGGAAACAACTTTATTTATAACCTGAATAACATCATTGACTCTTGGGGTTTTTCTTTTCTTAAGAACTGTGAAGATTATATGGTTTTGCGAGGAGAAATGCCTAGAATAGTTCAAACCACAGTGGACCAGCTACTCCAATTTGACCGAGCTAAGATACAAAACTCAACTCATTGTATTCACTATCAATCTCTAAGTAGCTCCTTTATGACGGAGGACTACTTACTATCAAACCTCTCTTTGAAAATAGCCCGTCAAAGGATTATATGGCTATTTCCCCCCGGGGATATCACGGGATTTTGGAACAGCGACCCTTTAAATTTCTACTTCTGCAATGCTGGCATCCAAAAAATTTGGTTCATTATCTATTCCATTGCCCATTCCTACAGGAAAAGAGACTGGAAATTCGCGAAATTTCGGGGCTAACTCACTATAATGAACAACATGTATATACAATTTTTACTACTCTCCAGCTGGATAAAACATTTGTTTATAAATATTTAAAATTTTTCAAGGCGATTGACAAAATGAGGGAAGAAGTGCTCAACTCCCCAGACAACGGCTGATTGCTCCACCTCCCCTCTAAATTGCTTTTCCTCCTCACTCATGTACATATATAACCTCTTAGGGGAATCCCCTTGTAAAACAATAGTGTCTTAATAAAGGTTTTTGTTGTTGTTGTTGTAATAAGGTAGTTACCTGGAGGAGAGAAGAGTTGAGGAAAGATTTAAAGGTCTGTTCTTTACATGAGGATTCAACCCAGGAGCAGTTTGTCTCGTTATTGACCATGTCTAGGAATGTAGTCCAGATAGGTATATGGTCAGTGAAGGCCATCTCATCTAATAAACCTCTAGTGACATGGATAGCCAATGAGCTGGATGCCAGAGTTACATCTATAGAAGAAGATAAAGGCCCATTTGACCAGGTCGAGTCCACAGGAGGTCCCAAGAAATGAAGATCATTGAAGCTGGCGAACTCTTCAAGATTAGCACCCCGGAAGTCCAACCTCGCACCGATGCCCCAGGTAGGAGAGTGGGCGTTAGTGTCCATACCCAGGATCACTGGAAGAGAGGCCCGTCTTATCGTATCTTCCAGAAGAGGGATGAAATCATCGGCAGCTCTAAGGCCGTGCCAGTAGGCCGAGTGCACCACGATGATGCTTTGCTCTAGACATATGGCTATGTAGGTTATGGCGGTGTCTGGGGAGGTTAGAGGGATGGGATGAAGGTTGCTAAGTGCCACAATTCCCGAGGGGATGTAGGCGCCTGGGACAAAAAAAAATGCCTGAAACCCACGTGTGGGCCAGAAGAAGTTAGTTGAGAGTTCTTGCAGGAGCACGATGTCGGCCTGTGTCGAATTTGCCAAATTTGCAATTTCAAGAATGACAGTTGGTGATTTTCTAGCTTTCACCTGCAGGACACGCAATGGCCTAGACATTGTTTCTTGTTCGGGCTATTCTCTCTTTTACAAAGGGACAGGTAGATAATGTGGCAAAGTGGTTGATGGGAGCTCCAGATTTTTTTTTCTGCAGCGGCAGCAGCGGCTTTGGCTTGGCTCGACCGAGCATCGGATGCCTTCATGCTCTGCAGAGCCGCAGCGATAGCAGATTGGATGGGCAGCTGGACAGGCAGAAGCGCGGTGGCCGAAGTCACAGCAACGGAAGCATTGCTTTAAAGTATGACTGCGCTCATACCTGTGCACTAGACCCGCCACAGGAATACGTCCATGTTGACCGAGGATTTCGGCGACTTGGTTGTCCACTTCGATGAACACTGTACTAGTGCTGTGTGCCGCATTATTCGATCGATGGACTACCCTGATTTCACGCTTTTCCAGGAGTGACTGCACGGAGTGGTTGGAGCGGAAGCTCTCGCATATCTCATCGTCCCGCACCTCCCCGTCCACTCTGAAGAGGCAGTATCTTGGTAGGATAACCGGGCACTCGGGGCAGCTTAGGCCCGTTGGCAGGGAGGTCAGCCCAGTGGCCAGCTACTTTGCCATTTGGGTTGTTTTGGGGTGGAAAACCACCTCGCCGCTGGTGTTGATGGACGCCACCACGTGTTTTGATGACGCTAGGGAAGGATGAATCTTTTGAATTTCCCTCAAAAATTCCCTTGGGTTGCTTTGGGGTTTGCCGACCTGACGACGACATACGATTCGAAGGAAGGAGCCAGATTCACAAATGTGGATTTCGCTTTGGGTTTCGGAGGTGCAGGCTTTACCGGCTTGTCTTTCTCTGCCACTACCGAGGCGAAAGAGGTGGAGGGAATCGGGACGTTGGCTGTGGGATTGGGTTTTCCTAGACTGGCTCCCTTGAAGGCGTCCTTAAGAAGAAGTTCTGCCTCTTGGACGAGAGTCAGCATCAGTCCTTTGGTGGCCATCTGTATTTTTTCGGGGGAGTCCAGGCTGGTGTCGGCAATGATCGCTTCGAAGGTTTGGCACTCAAAGTTGAACAAGTTCGCCGTGCTGTTGAATATAAATTGGTGATGGGAAGACGGGAGGAGGTCTTCGTCCTCAGAACGCGGCCGCTTGTTGGCCTGCTGACTTCCTCCACCACCGCCATCATACTGGTTCAGCTCCATAAATAAAAACTATCAAAAAACAAATCTACTCCAAAGAGAGTAAAAAAAGGCAGACCAGACAAAGAACATTATTCCGTTAACGAGATGAGGTGTGTATGGTTATTGGTTCGGCCAACAACAAATATCCAATTTATATACACATATATTTTTACATAATGAGGTTTTGAAAAATGCAAATAATCTTCATCTATTTACATGCACAACAATTTATTTTACCATCACTACAGCATAAATCACTCTTGGTGAAATTTTTTTATTGCAATTCAGAATCTGCCACTGAAGCTTTACAAGCGTTTCGTACCTTTAAAGGTATTCGAAGCGGTAAAGGACCCATGAGTTGCTACTCTCTAAGGCGAATGATAAAAACTTTGGAGAAGACTGGATCTCTGGAGCAAAATCTCGGAGTGGAAGACCATCGACATGCAAGTCAGGGGTTGCTACGGTTTCGCAGAATGTTGAAGCTATTGAAACGTTATCCACGTATGGAGAAGTAAGTGCTCGACAAACGGGGATTTGGTATGGAACAGTTTGGAGAGCACTAAGAATTTTTCTTAAAAAATACCCGTAAAAAATTCAAAGACTTCACGAGCTAAAAGTCGGCGATTTTGAGAAGCGTCAAGAATTCGCTTCATGGGCTTTCCGGGAAAATTGATATTGATGAAAACTGGCTGTTAAATGTTCTGTGGACAGATGAAGCTCAATTTACTCTGAACGGAGAAGTTAACACTCAAAACAGCCGCATTTGGGCAACAGAAAACCCTAGGAATTTTACAGAAATGCCACTTCATCAGCCCAGAGTTATAGTTTGGTGTGGGTTCACTTCTTCTTTTATTATTGGGCCATTTTTCTTTGAAGAAATAAATGGAAGAACATTTAAAACCGTTTCTGTAACTGGTGAACGTTATGTTCAACTTTTGAGAGAAAAGGTTATCCCCATATTGCAGGACAGACAAGCACTGAGCGAAATAACATTCATGCAAGATGGAGGACCTCCTCATATCTCCCGCGGTGCCAAACAATTGCTGAAGGATACGTTCGGTGAAGATCGTGTGATAAGTCGCCACTTTATACACCAGTGGCCTTCAAGATCACCAGACTTGACGCCTTGCGATTTTTGGATATGGGGGTACATTAAGTCGCGTGTTTATCGATGCCGGCCTACCACATTGGTCATGTTGAAGGCTTCATCAGACGGCACGTTTCATCAATTTCATCAGATATTTTATTTAATGCTGTCCATTCTGTCATCTATCGTCTGCAGGCGGTGTTTGAGAATGAAGGTCGCCACATTGAACAAGGATTCTGACCTAATACAAGAGAGAAGGCAGTTACCTCATGTGTTATAAAAGCTTCCATGTATTATATTATCTACCAATGTTTTGCAGCTCTTTGTGTTGGGTTATGGGTAAATAAATTCTGTCCTCATATCTTGTCTCTTTTTTATTTGTCAAAAGTAATTTTTGTTTGTTTGTTATTTGCTCACATCTTATATTATGTCGTGCAGACCAAAGTGTTATAACTTCTCGAATAACACTGTACACACAATTTTACCCCTTATGTTTAATTTATCGCTTTTCGCTCATTAAAAGAAATAGCATAAGGAATATTCTCTGTAACACCCCACCTTTAGAAATTTTGGGCAAAAAAAAATAATACAAAATGATTTTACTACCACGTTTTTCAACGCAAATGGTTGATTTAAAAATTATATTTATTTGAGGGGATACATTTTTAAAAATCGTGTACAGTATAATAAACAATGATAACATTTGACAAGCCCATAGGATATTTGGAATAAAGCACGACAAATGTATTTTGTCACTCCCATCTATATTTCATTTGTTGGATCATGACAAATTTCCAGTTAAATAGTCGAGTGTCGCCTATTATTCAAGAAATTACACATTCCTTATAGCAAGAAATCCTATTAGTAGTACCATCATAATTTTTGGTACTATATTAACATTTCAAAAAATCGTGTATTGAATTCAGCTGTTTTTCAAACATTCAATATATTTGACAAAACTCTATCAAAAATATAAATATTTTTTTGCTACATGTTTTAATTTGCATATACCTATTTTACATATCTCAGATTGTATTTAAAAATCGTTAACCATTTCTTCTAACTTTTGGCGAAATGGTGCTTTATTAATTAACGATTTGATATTATTAGGATTTTTTCCTGGTATACAAAAATGAAAAATACGTGTCGATCAGTTATACTTTTCAATTAATCAAACAATTTGGCCGCTGAATTTCTGATTCTGGTACAGCGCCATCTAGGAAATGAAATTGTAACTAAAATCAATTTCGAAATTTTCAATATTTGCCATAAAAAATCCCATTGCATTCTGAACACAATGGTGTTTACCGCATTGCTCTAGCGCAAATATTCGCGGAGTTATTAATTTTTAAAGTTGTGCGGGACTTTTGGATCACCCTGTATATACTCTCTATATCCTAAAATTACTATACAATTTCCTAACAGCTATCTATAGAATAAATAATTCCAAATGAAGCGCTTTTCAACCTTATAATCAATTGACTCACCCTAGGAATAGAGCTAAACAATTAGCATTAGATTCCTTACAAGACTGTCTGTCTCTTTATCTTGTGATTGCGGTGAATGGCCAAATTCTTACTTAGCAAACAGAAACTATGTTGTATAGACTTCAGAAAAATGACTGTTACTAAAAAAGGAAGCCTATGATGATGCTTCAAAATAATGGTGTTGCCAGATGAAATAATGGAAAAATAACCTAGTAGCACCATCTTTATCAAAACGGCACGAACTTATTTATACTCCCAATAGAATATTAAAGGAATCTATAAGAAAAGGAAAAATAGAAAATACTTTTCAGCCTCTTCCTTCTTCATTTTCTCTAAAATTGATATCTACCTCATATTCAAATTCATCCGCGCAAACCATTCAACAACTCCAAGAGTCCATGGTTTCGGGCTAATAGCCCTCGTCAGCAAAGGGCGAACTTTATTCCATGAGATCCACAAGGGATATAATGGAAGCTTCACAATCTGCCAAAGAGTTGTTTAGCTGGCTAAGTTTGCAGCGACGGTCAATGGATGGCGTTTAGTTTTGACGTCTAATTTGACAGAGGAAAGGCGAATTTGTTTCTTTAGATCAATATTCTCCCAGAAATATTTCCATTAATTATTATATCCCCAGCATCAGTGCCATAACACCCGCTGTTTTATAGAGGTTTTTGAGCGTATAACAAAGTTTACTCATGAACAAAACTTAAGGAAGTGGAAAATTTTAATAATGTGAAAATATTTTTTTGCGCGCGCGTACAATATATATAAGTGGTAACCGGAAGGACATTCAGGTGTGGAGAGCTTTCCAAATCCTCTCTGCACCTTAAAAGACCTTTCACAGTTTTCAAAGAGTACAGGCAGTCGTGGTCGAGGCAGAACGGAAGACTTGGGATAGTCCACACAAAGAACAAGGACACAGTTGCACTAGGAAAATTTCCATTGAACAGAGTGAATTGAGCTAGCAGATAGATGGAGAGGGTTGAGTTGAGAAGATTGCTTACTGGTTTACAGTGGCATCAGAAGATAGACTGACAAAGGCTTCACGTACTTTGATGTGGCGATACATTTCCGACTTTTTAAGGGTTTATATAGTCTCAAAGGCGGAAGTACTGGGCCTTCGTCTAAGGCAAAACTTGGGGAGTCCGAAAAAGAGAAGTCATTGTACTCTCTTTACGACCTTCTGGATTCTTTTAGTTCCAGAGGCTCCCTGAGAAATCAATAAATGGGTATTTAAGGCCAAACCTCCCTAAATACATGAACATGTTGAAAAATAACATTAAAAAATTACATAAAAAGGTCATATATTGATATTAAAAAAACAGGCATATCCTGACCTGCTCACATGAGCTTTTTTCGATGGCAGAGCGCCATCTAAATCGAGGCCAACAGTCCGAAACGCGTTCGTGATTGGCTTTTCTTCATTTATCAATAATTGTGATGGCTAAATATCAGGGAACAGGTTAAATCAATGTTCATTTGATTTTTGTTCCACTAGATTTTATTTTTAATACAGATTTTAGTACAGAGTAGAGATAATACAGACTTGTACAGATTCACCTCAGGAAGGAAGCATAAATAGAGTCCCTAATAAATATATTTTTGTGTGTGTGAAAAAAATAAGAAAAAATAGAAAAAAGTTCAGGTGTTGATATTTAAATCAAAAATGGATATACTTACCGTTCACATGACTATTTTATATAGCAGAGCGTCATCTAGCGGAACAAAAAAAAACTAAGCGTTGATATAACTTGCTTCATGATATATGACCAACCCAATTCCTTGATAAATCAAGAAAGGTTACCCACAGAGGCGTTTCGGGATTTTGGCCTTCGTCAGTGTGGTGTAGACTCTACCTCTATGACCAAAAAATTGAGTCTGAATCACGTTGAAGAAGGCCAACAGCCCAAAACCCATTGGCACATTTTTTGTAATAATGAAAAAAGTGTTCAATGCGGGATTCGATCCCGGGTCGTAGCGATCGAAAACCGAAGGTTTAAACCACCGTTCCACTGGCCCGCCACGCTTCATTATTAACTACGACAGACTCGAGGCTAGGAAGCACAGACCTTGGCGACGTTGAACTAGTCTATTTGAGCCATCATCGCGTGAACCGCACATTTTACAGATTACTGGCTGGTGTTGTGTGGGGAGTTACATCTCTCCCCACATCACCCCGTACCTCAGGAGTCAGTCTTGGGGAGTTGAGCAGCCAAATATCAGGGGCTGAGGACCTTAAGTGTCAGCCATGTCTTCTTTGACTTTGTTCCCTCTTTGTGACCATCGGCTTCATCAAACTGATTTCTGAAAGCTTAAGAAAGTCTACAATCTCTTTTGGGTTCTTTCAGGCTGACAGAAGAACCATGATGACTGGTCTATTATCTCGCTTTCTATATTATTAATCGGTTAAATCATGTTTCATGCGTTCCTCAATTTATCCAAACTAATCTATGATATTTCAAACAGATTATGTGAACTATAGTATCATTATTTTTTATAACATTCTCATTGTGAATATATTGGTTATTTATTGAGGAGAGGAGCCACGGACGCCATGATCGAAGATCACTAACTACAAGGAGAAGTCAATAAACATAATATTCTTAAAAGGTAATTTATTCATTATTTACATCGATTATATGGAAACCCGCTCGGGGAAACGTGTACGACACAAAGAAAAAGGGAATCAAGGTAGATGACCCTACAATGTTGCAACACTGTGCAACAGTATGCACATGTAATGAACATTTTATAATTATAATATATAAAGTTATATATATATTGTTACGACGCTTTTCAGCCATCGTTGTTTGCGTACAAGGCTTCTAAATAACAAAGGGTTCCTATGAAGATAGAGTGATGTACTGCATTACCAGTAGCTGCTAGTGGAATTAAGGATTACATGTCTCCAATGTTCGCCACCAGAAGGATCTTCTTCGCCAACAGCCGGCTCCCATCAAGGTTGGGCTTGCTTCTCAAACTCTCTCTTCCAAGATCATCCACACGGCCACACTCCCGAAGACAACTTACCGCTTCTTATTTCACCGCTGATGCCACCAAACTGCTTTGGCAAAATACAAGATAATTAAACAAAAAATAAGTAAAGATCAAATATGTGAAATGAAGTCTGAGAGAAAACTGACAAAAACTATAACAAAACTTAAAACAGAACTCTATAAAGGAATGACAATACATCCAGAAGGCACAAGAACCTACAGGACATGCAACAACTGTCCTGGTGTGGAAGTAACACCTACCCACATGTTCTCATGCCCAGCAATGGCCGTAGCCTTGAAGAAAATTGACATGGACCAAGAGCAGCAGCTTTACACACCCAAGATAGTGGACATTGCTGGTGCTGTGATGGAGATGCATGGAGACATCTGAGGCTCTTCATTGGACACGACAACAACAACATGTCACCAAACTGTCTGTTCTCCCCGCCTGTTTCTTACTCAGCTGACCCCTTCTTTTATTCCACGGTCCCCCAGTAGTACTTCCTTGACCCACGTCATCTTGGCTCTGGTGAAGTCAGATGTCACAATATATTGTGGGCTGACAATGTTAGTCCCAATTCACCTGCTACACCGTGTTTTGTCACTGTGTGTTTTAGTAAGGGTCCAAGTTTCATTCACAACAAACATTTAAATTAAACTATCGTAACAAAATTATGCGGCATATGGCTCTATAATTATTTACAAAAAGAAAATTTTCTCCTATTGTTACAATATATTTACCATTATATATAAAAAATTATAATCCTATAAAGAAAAAATAGAACTTCATATATGAAGCATTGCTTTTGTATTACTTTTATATTACAATACTTCAAATATGTTTAAACTTTATAAATGTTTTCCATTCCTTTTTATTGCTATAATTAATATCTTTATAATCTTATTTACATATTTTCGAAATATATGCATAGGTTTCTATGTCATATTTTATAATGCAGGAATGGAATATAAAAAAAAATATTGTTGAACAGATCTGAAGACTTTATTTTTTTGTTTTAATTCGAGTTTGTGGTTAATTTTTATTTTAAAGATCTATGTAGAATAACAAAGGTTATAAGATTATGTGCACAAATTTAGATTTGGAAAACTAATTCAAACTACAAAGGAAAGTATGTAAATATAACAGATAGAAAATGTATAAAATCACGCCAGAGGTTCTTGAACATCGCTTCTGTGTTATTTATGGAAATTTCTGCCTCAAATTCTTTAGACGAACATTTGAGCAAGAAAAAGTGAATATTCGTATTACAAGCATCTCAATAATAATTTATAAAAAAGGTGAAATTATTAAAGCCTTTTAACAAAAATACTTTCGATCATAAATTGCACGCATTCATTAGCTATTATTGGCATCAATAATTTTATTCGTTGATCGCAAATTTTAGAAGTCTTTAACAACCAGAACAGTGAAATCGTTTGAGACATTTATATAATGGACCAAGAATTAAATCCATCTATGCAAGTTCCTTCAGAAGTATCTAATCCGGTGCAAACATTAGGAGCTTCATCTGTTTCTGTACAATCCTCAGTCTTTGTAGCTCAGCCACCATATCCTCAAGAAGTAATTCCAGAATCGCAGCGTGTCCCACTTCTACAACGCAATCAAGATCCACCTCAGAATTCACAAACTCCTCTCATAGTTGATCGAGGACCGCCTCCACCATATTCTCAAGAAGTAATCCCAGAATCACAGCGTGTCCCACTTCGACCACGCAATCAAGAACCACCTCAGGACCCACCAACTCTTACTGTATGTGATCTAGGACCACCTCCACCATATTCTCAAGAAGTGATTCCAGAATCGCAGCGTGTCCCACTTCGACCACGCAATCAAGAACCACCTCAGGACCCACCAACTCTTACTGTATGTGATCTAGGACCGCCTCCACCATATTCTCAAGAAGTAATCCCAGAATCATAGCGTGTCCCACTTCGACCACGCAATCAAGAACCACCTCAGGACCCACCAACTCTTACTGTATGTGATCTAGGACCGCCTCCACCATATTCTCAAGAAGTGATTCCAGAATCGCAGCGTGTCCCACTTCGACCACGCAATCAAGATCCACCAACTCTTCCTGTATGTAATCTAGGACCGCCTCCACCATATTCTGGAGAAACAACATTGGAACGTGTCTCACTTCGACCACGCAATCAAGATCCACTTCAGGACCTACCAACTCTTCCTGTATGTGATCTAGGACCGCCTCCACCATATCCTGGAGAAACAACATTTGAACGTGTCCCACTTCGATCACGCAATCAAGATCCACTTCAGGACCTACCAACTATTACTTTATGTGATCTAGGACCGCCTCCCCCATATCCTGGAGAAACAACATTGGAACGTGTCCCACTTTGGCCACGCAATCAAGATCCACCTCGGTATTCACCAACTCTTTCTGTATGTGATCCAAGCCCGCCTCCTCCATATCCTGGAGAAACAACATTGGAACGTGTTCCACTTCAAACACATCCAGCTCCAATTCCTATAGTTAATCCAGAACCATCTGCAGAAAACAGGATTTTTCGCAAAGTGCTGAATATATTAGCAACAGTACTTTGGTTATATACTGTAGTCTTCGCGGATATGGCCATCCATGATTCAAAGAAGTTCCTTGTTGTTGCTGTACTTACTCTCTTTATGGCGTTAATGCTCACTATATTTATATTTCACTAGATACAGATTTTTAGCTAACTTAATAGTATAAACTATATATAAATATATATTTTTTTAAATCGGAAACCTAAAATTTTGTCATTTCGAACTATTTTTGGTTAATTTTAAGATTTAAGAATCTTAAATTTCTTCAAAACATAGTTTAAAATATTTACTTGGGCATGTCGATATTTTAAATTTATTTTAATTGCTCTATTAAAGGTGTGTAAAAATATTTTAAATATTAATATATTTTCTTCAAATTAAAGATACTTCGGCGAGTAAATATTTTTATTACCTCGACGTTTCGACAAAAATCTTTTGTCGAGGTAATAAAAAGATTTACAGGCCGAAGTATCTTTAATTTGAAGAACTATGAATGCCAGCCAGGCAACCTCTATCTTTATAATTAATATATGTATTTTATGCATTTATTGGCAATAAAATTTTATTATTAAAACTTTCAATTGGTGAGTTTCATATGTGGTAACATGTTAGAAAATCGAGGCTAGTAAAGATTACGGTGAAGACCGAGTTTTGGTGCATTACCGCGAGCAGAGATATTTTGATAACCTGTCAATTATATGAGGGCAATATTCGCACAATTATGATAAAAGAAAAATAATAGGGTAGTTTATGTTAATTCACATAATTCTTAAGTTTCATATTTACATTTATTTGCATATATTGGTTTGTGATTGCTATATAAATTGGTATATATTCAATTTTAGGGGGAAAACGTTGGTACCGAAGAATACCTACTTCTGGTATCTATATTATCAACGCGATAATAGATAAGTGAATTGAAATATATACACTAGTTCTATACATGGTGTCTTGACCATCGATACAGAGTGCACTGGAAGATCGAATTTTGCTTAAAATATAGTTAAAATTCATTTTTTTAAACATACTTTTTGTTTTGGCTTTGTCTTTGATCATCTCATTCTGTCATTCTGGTAAGGCGGATAGCGTACACCCAAGTGCCTGCCTAGACTCTAGGCCTTAGAGAGAAGATTTAGGGATCGATTCTTGGACGGTTCTATTATTTTAATTCGACTTAATAATAATTGGGTGTCGGTACATAACTAGTGCAGCTTTTTTTCGTGATTTTTTGAATGATCTTTTTGATTTTTATGAAAAATATATTTTTTACAAATAAAATGAAAAGGCATACCAAAACATATTAATATTTGACATCTTTTACCAATTCGAGGATGGTTGTAATGCAGCACAGTCATTTTGCAATCAAAACAAACTCTTAAGCGAAGGAATAAAGAGCAAGGTAAATGGCGGTCCAAGAAGTTAAAACCTTGCACATGAAGAGGTTGAACATCAAATTTCAACAACCAGAAACTTTTAGCACCAATAAAGAAAACAGAATAATCTTGACAGAAGACTTTAAATAGGAACATTTAAGTTCATCGTCTCAATTTGTAAAATATATAAACTTTTGACAACGAAATGGATTGTTCTAGATGGTTCAAAGACTTTATTTATGGGATAAAAAATTGTATCCTGTTATACGATGATGCTTGACTTCACAAGGCCCTTTCAGTTGCTCAATATTTTGTGAAGAACGGAACTTCTGAACTTTCTCATTCACCCTATTCTCTTTAACTCTCTCCTCCTGACTATTCCCTGAAATAATTTAATCTTGAAGGGTGAACATTTTGATTATGAAAGTGAAATTAAGAAAAATCAGAATAAAAATTTTAAGAACCATTTCGGAAAACGAAATTGCTATATGTTTTAAGCAGTTGCGTTCCTAGACCAGCGGTCAAATCTTGCAGCTGTGGTTTCGCCCTTTATCTATTCTTTGACCTTTGCAACATTGGTCTTTTAAAATCAGCGGCCAGATCTTGCAGCCGTGGTTCCACCCTGATCAATTCCTTGAACCTTTGCAACTTGCGGATTTTAAAACCAGCGGCCATATCTTGCAGCTGGGGTTCCACCCTAAATAATTCCTTGAACTTTTGTAATTTGCGGCCTCTAAAACCAGCGGCCATATCTTGCAGCCTTGGTTCCTCCCTGATCAATTTCCTAACCTTTTGCAACAGCGGCTTCTAAAACCAGTGGCTATATCTTGCAGCTGTGATTCCGCCCTGATCAATTCCATGAACCGTTATAACTTGCGGCTTTCTAAACTAGCGGCGAAATCTTGTAGCCGTGGTTCCACCTGATTTGAATCTTTGCAACTTGCGGCCTCTAAAACCAGCGGCCATACCTTGTAACTTTGTTTGCGCCCTGATTTGAATCTTTGCAACTTGCGGATTCAAAAACTAGCGGCCATATCCTTTAGCTGTGATTTCGACTCGATAATTTCCTTGAGCCTTTGCAACTTGCGGTCTCTAAAACCATCAGTCATATTTTGCAGCCCTGGTTCTGCCCTGACAATTCCTTAACCTTCTGCAATTTGCGGCTTCTAAAACCAGCGACCATATCTTGCAACCGTGGTTCCTCTCTGATTTGAATCTTTGCAACTTGCGGCTTCTAAAACCAGCGTCCATAACTTCCAGCTGTTGTTCGGTTCTAATCAATAACTTGAACCTTTGCGACCTGTAAAACCAGAGGCCATATCTTATATCTGCGCTTCCACCTTGATTTTGATCATTGCAATTTGCGGCTTCTAAAACTAACGGCCATATCTTGTAGCTGTGGTTACTTTCTGATCAATTCTTTAAACCTTTGCAACTTGTGGACTCTAAAACTAGCGACCATATCTTTTAGCTGTGGTTCCGTCCTGATCAATTCTTTGAACCTTTACAACTTGTGGCCTCTGACACCAGCTACCATATCTTTTATCTGTGATTCCACCTTGATTTGGATCATTGTAATATGCGGTTGATAAAGCTATCGGCCATATCTTGCAGCTGGGGCTTCAGCCTGATTTATTCCTTGAACCTTTGCAATTTGCGGCTTCTAAAAATAGAAGCCAAATCTTGCAGCCGTGATTTCGCCCTGATAAATTCTTGAACCACTGCAATTTTCGGCCTCTAAAACCAGTAGCGAGATATTACAATGTGGTTCCTCCATGATCAATTCCTTGAACCTTTGTAATTTTCGGACTCTAAAACCAGTGGCCAGATATTACAATGTGGTTCTTTAATGATCAATTTCTTGAACCTTTGTACCTTGAGGCTTCTAAAATCAGCGGCCAAATCTTGTAACTGTGGTTTCGCCCTGATCAATTCCTTTACCCTCACAAACTTGCGGCCTTTGAAACCAGCTGCCACATCTTGCAGCTGTTTATCTGCTCTGATCAATTTCTTTAAACTTTGCGACTTGCGGCCTCTAAAACAAGCGGCAAAATCTTGTAGCTGTGGTTCCGCCGAGAAAGATTCATTAAATTGTATTTGTCTCATTGTTGCATGGTTCATTATATCAATCTATATATACATATATAATATTTTATATATATTTATTTTTTTTACACTCATATTATATATACTCTCTATATCCTAAAATTACTATACAATTTCCTAACAGATATATATAGAATAAATAATTCCAAATGAAGCGCTTTTCAACCTTCTAATTAATTGACTCACCCTAGGAATAGAGCTAAACAATTAGCATTAGATTCCTTACCAGACTGTCTGTCTCTTTATCTTGTGATTGCGGTGAATGGCCAAACCCTTACTTAGCAAACAGAAACTAGGTTGTATAGACTTCAGAAAAATGACTGTTACTAAAAAAAGGAAGCCTATAATGATGCTTCAAAATAATGATGTTGCCAGATGAAAAAATGGAATAATAACCTAGTAGCACCATCTTTATCAAAACGGCACGAACTTATTTATACTCCCAATAGAATATTAAAGGAATCTATAAGAAAAGGAAAATAAGAAAATACCTTGCAGCCTCTTCCTTCTTCATTTTCTCTAAAAATGATATCTACCTTATATTCAAATTCATCCGCGCAAACCATTCAACAACTCCTAGAGTCCATGGTTTTGGGCTAATAGCCCTCGTCAGCCAAGGGCGAACTTTATTCCATGAGATCCACAAGGGATATAATGGAATCTTCACAATCTGCCAAAGAGTTGTTTAGCTGGCTAAGTGGCTAAGTTTGCGGCGACGGTCAATGGATGGCGTTTAGTTTTGACGTCTAATTTGACAGGAAAGGCGAATTTGTCTCTTTAGATCAATATTCTTCCAGAAAAATTTCCATTAATTATTATATCCCCAGCGTCAGTGTCATAACACCCGCTGTTTTATAGAGGTTTTTGAGCGTATAACAAAGTTTACTCATGGACAAAACTTAAGGAAGTGGAAAATTTTATTAATATGAATTTTTTTTTCGCGCGCGTACAATATATATATGTGGTAACCGGAAGGACACTCAGGTGTGAAGAGCTTTCCAAATCCTCTCTGCACCTTGGAAGACCTTTCACAATTTTCAAAGAGTACAGGCAGGCGTGGTCGAGGCAGAATGGAAGACTTGGGATAGTCCACACAAAGAACAAGGACACAGTTGCACTAGGAAAATTTCCATTGAACAGAGTGAATTGAGCTAGCAGAAAGATGGAGAGGGTTGAGTGGAGAAGATTGCTTACTAGTTTACAGTGGCATCAGAAGATGGACTGACAAAGGTTTCACGGACTTTGATGTGGCGATACATTTCCAACTTTTTAGGAGTTTATATAGTCTCAAAGGCGGAAGTACTGGGCCTTCGTCTAAGGCAATACTTGGGGAGTCCAAAAAAGAGAGGTCATTGTACTCTCTTTACGACCTTCTGGAATTTTTTAGTTCCAGAGGCCTCCTGAGAAATCAATAAATGGGTATTTAAGGCCAAATATTGGAAAGTAACGTCGCACCCATAGCAACTAGCCAGCTTCCCCCAGACATCACGTGACCTGGCGCCGGCCGACACCTGTATAATATTACAGATTTGCTTGCTTGTTGACTGCCACCGCTTACCTCTTTTAACTCTCTATTGTTTGTCATCTAAATATAATCTTTTGATAATTAAACATACTTTCTGAGATCCAACCTCTGTTTTATTCTTACATGGTAGCAGAGCGTGGTTGGTATCAAATATTTTTGTTTATCTAATCTGAAATTCGTTTGCTTGCTCAAGATGACAACTGAACTTCCACAAATTCAAAAATTCAACGGCGATAATTTTCATCTATGGAAATTTCAAATGAAGATTATTCTAGAAGCAAAAGATCTTCTCAGTATAACTGATGGCTCTGAGGTAAAACCTGAAATAGAGGATATTGCAAAATTCTCTAACTGGAAAAAGAAAGATGCAAAATCCAAAATGCTGATCACTACTGCTCTAGAGTTTAAATATCTTCAACAGATTGTTAATTGCCAGACTTCAGCAGAAATGTGGAAGAAATTATCAACAGTATATGAACTGAAATCTGAAACAAACAAATATTTGCTGCAACAAAGATTTTTCGAGAATATAAAATGAATCCAAATGATAACATTGCTACTCATATTTCCAAAGTTGAAACTCTGGCACAACAAATGAAAGATCTAGGTGAGCCAATCTCTGATGTTGCCCTAATTACAAAGATAATTTGCAGCTTGCCTGATAAATACAAGAATTTCATAACAGCATGGGATTCAGTTTCATCAGAAGAAAAGACACTAGAAAACTTGACGGCAAGATTACTGAAAGAAGAAAGCTTACAGGATCATTGGGATTCTTCAGGAAATTCTAAACCAGATAATGCCTTGATGACTTTTTCAAAGTTCAACAGAAATTCAACAGCTTCCAACAAACAACAGCAGCATCAACAATCCATTAAAGATAAAAAGAAGAACACACACTGTGGATATTGCAAGAAAAAAGGACATTGGTGGAAAGAATGCTATAAAAGAAAGGAAGAACAAAAAGGACAACAGCCAAGTTCTTCATCCAGAGATGATAGCTGTGCTTTTTCAGCTGAGACAAGTGCCTTCCTCGCTGAAACAAAGGATTCCTGGATTGCAGATTCTGGAGCAACGGATCACATGACTTTCAGAAGAGAATGGTTCTCTACGTTCGAAGAAATACCAGAAGGTGTTCATCCTGTGTGCCTTGGAGATGGAAAGCAGATCTATGCAAAAGGTAAGGGAAATATTGATATTCTCTCTTATGTTGATAGTCAGAAAATTAATGCAACTCTTTTGGATGTTCTCTATGTACCTGAATTGGAGACCAATCTTTTCTCAATATCTACTGCAACAAAACATGGTTTGACGCTCATTTGTAAAGGAAATCAGATAAAATTGACTAAAAATTCGAAAGTGCTAGTTACTGGAATAAAGGACAATTCAAATCTTTATAGAATTTTTATTAAAGCAAAGCAATCTTCACAAACTCATGTTGCTCAGTTAAGTCTAGATATATGGCATCAAAGAATGGGTCATGTAAATCCTATAAAATTAACCCAAATGTTTGAAAATAATGTTTTTGAAGAAGACATTAAAATTAGAGAAAAGCCTGATTCTTTACTATGTGAAGCATGCATCTATGGAAAACAAAATAGAAAGGTTTTTCACGCGTCAACAAGTCCAAATTCGACCTATCCAGGAGAGCTGATCTATTCAGATGTTTGTGGACCAATGAGTAAAAGATCACCAGGTGGATCATTATATTTTGTATCATTCAAGGATGATTTTTCAAGATTTAGAGTGGCCTACTTCATTATGCATAAATCAGATGTTCTTGAGAAATTTAAAGAATTTGTAAAAAGAGTTAGGACTGAAACTGGAAATAAAATAAAAAGATTCAGAACAGATAATGGCACAGAATTCTTAAATAAGAATTTTTCTGATTATCTAAAATCTCTAGGAATTGTTCATGAACTCACTGCTCCATATACCCCAGAACAGAATGGAATTGCTGAAAGAGATAACAGAACAATAGTTGAATCAGCTAGATGCTTGTTACATGGAAGAAAAATGCCGCTTGAACTGTGGGCTGAAGCCGTAAACACAGCAGTCTATCTCTTAAATAGATGTACTACTAAAGTATTGGGAAATTCTACACCTTATGAAATATGGTACAAGAGAAAACCCTCCATCTTACATTTGAAAACTTTTGGATGTAACGCTTATGTGCATATACCAAAAGATAACAGAAAGAAATTAGACAAAAAGAGTATTCGTACATTTTTTGTTGGATATACTGAAACTAACAAAAATTATAGAATGTGGGATCCTATTGCTAGAAAAATTATCATAAGCAGAGATGTAATATTTACTGAAGCTAATACATCAGAAAATATTCAGGATAACCAACAAGAGCAGGTAACTATATACAGTGAAGAAAGTGTTGATAACACAAATACCAGTTCCAAACCAGAAGAATCATGTCGATACCCTCTCAGGAATAGAATCAGAGAAAATGAACAAACATCAACCAGCTGTACAAGAGCTATTTCATATGCTTGTTATGTCCATGACCAAGAACCATTGAACTATGAAGATGCAATTGTAGGACAAAACTCAAAACAGTGGAAACTAGCTATGGACGATGAATTCAATTCCTTGATGAAAAATCAAACATGGACTTATGTGACACTACCATCAGACAGAAAAGCTATTGCATGCAAGTGGGTATACAAAATAAAGCAAAATGCAGATGGATCAAATAAAATGTTTAAGGCTAGACTAGTTGCGAAAGGTTATTCACAAAAACCAGGACTTGATTATGGTGAAACTTTTTCTCCAGTAGTAAAATTCGATTCAATTAGAACAATCTTATCGCTTTGTGCATCACTTGATATGGAAATGATTCAATTAGATGTAAAATCTGCCTTCTTGAATGGTGATTTGGAAGAAGAACTTTACATGGAACAACCCCAAGGTTATGAAAACCCAGATTTTCCAAATCATGTTTGCTCTCTTCAGAAAAGCATCTATGGTCTTAAGCAATCCCCCAGAATGTGGAACAAGAAATTTCATGAGTTTTTAATTAAGTTTGATCTCAAACCTAGCATATCAGATTCATGTGTCTATACAATGAAATGTAAACAGGCTTACATATTACTTGCAATATATGTAGATGATTGCTTAATCTGCAGTGTAAATAAACAACATTTAGATGATATAGTACAGTACTTAAATTCCAATTTTGAAATAAAAACTTTTACTGCCGATTATTTCCTTGGCCTACAAATATATCGAGATAGAACAACTAAAATGTTATTTCTGCATCAAGCCTCATACATTGAAAGAACACTTGAACATTACAACCTTCTTGATATTAAGTTACAATCTGTACCTTCTGATCCTTACTCAAAACTAACAAAAGAGATGTGCCCAAAGGATGATCAGGAAATTGAAGAAATGAACAAGATTCCATACAGACAGACAATTGGTAGTTTAATGTACCTCATGACTGGAACTAGACCTGATATTGCCTACGCAGTCAGCAGGGTTAGCCAATTTATGAACAACCCAGGACCTTCACATTGGACCGCAGTAAAGAAAATATTTGGATACTTAAAAGCTACGAAAAACATCGGTATTTGTTTTGGTGGGAGTTCCTGCACTACAACTCTGATAGGTTTTTCCGATGCTGATTTTGGTGGAGACCTAGACACAAGAAAATCAACCACCGGATATGTGTTCATGTTGAATAATGGACCTATTTCTTGGTGCAGTCAAAAACAGAATTGTGTGTCTCTGTCAACAACAGAATCTGAATATATTGCAGCTTCCAAAGCAACGAAAGAAGCAATTTGGCTAAGACAACTTCTACGCGAGCTACATCAAGAACAAGTAAAGCCTACAACAATTTTTTGCGACAATCAAAGCTGCATAAGACTTGTTCACAACCCAGAATACCACAAAAGAACAAAACATATTGATATTTCGTATCACTTTATCAGAGATCATTTTCAAAACCATGCAATTGACCTTCTTTATGTCTGCTCCAATGATCAAGCTGCAGACATATTTACGAAAGCTCTACCTCCAGAAAGGTATAGAAGACTAAGAAGCCAACTTGGACTGTTTGAAACAACGGAGTGCACGTTAGGTGGGAGTATTGGAAAGTAACGTCGCACCCATAGCAACTAGCCAGCTTCCCCCAGACATCACGTGACCTGGCGCCGGCCGACACCTGTATAATATTACAGATTTGCTTGCTTGTTGACTGCCACCGCTTACCTCTTTTAACTCTCTATTGTTTGTCATCTAAATATAATCTTTTGATAATTAAACATACTTTCTGAGATCCAACCTCTGTTTTATTCTTACACCAAACCTCCCTAAATACCTGAACATTTTGAAAAATAACATTAAAAATTACATAAAAAGGTCATATATTGATATTTAAAAAAAAAACAGGCATATCCTGACCTGCTCACATGAGCTTTTTTCGATGGCAGAGCGCCATCTAAATCTAGGCCAACAGTCCATCACGCGTTGGTGGTTGGCTTTTCTTGATTTCAGGAAACAGGCTAAATCAATGTTTATTTGATTTCTGTTCCACCAAATTTTATTTTTAATATAGATTATAGTAGAAATTAGAGCTAATACAGACTTATAAAGATTCACCTCAGGAAGGAAGCATAAATAGAGTCCCTAATAAATATATTTGTGTGTGTCAAAAAATAAGAAAAAATATAAAATTTCAGGTGTTGATATTAATATCTAAAATGGATATACTTACAGCTCACATGACTATTTTAGATAGCAGAGGGTCATCTAGCCGAACAAAAAAAAACTAAGCGTTGATTTAACTTGCTTCATGATATATGACCAACCCAATTCCTTGATAAATCAAGAAAAGTTACCCACAGAGGCGTTTCGGGATTTTGGCCTTCGTCAGTGTGGTGTAGACTCTACCTCTATGACCAAAATAACGAGTCTGAATCACGCTGAAGAAGGCCAACAGCCCAAAACCCATTGGAACATTTTTTGTAATAATAAAAAAGTGTCCAATGCGGGATTCGATCCCGGGTCGTAGCGATCGAAAACCAAAGGTTTAAACCACCCATCCACTGGCCCGCCACGCTTCATTATTAACTACGACAGACTCGAGGCTAGGAAGTACAGACCTTGGCGACGTTGACCTAGTCTATTTGAGCCATCATCGCGTGAACCGCATATTTTACAGATTACTGGCTGGTGTTGTGTGGGGAGTTACATTTCTCCCCACATCACCCCGTACCTCAGGAGTCAGTCTTGGGGAGTTGAGCAGCCAAATATCAGGGGTTGAGGACCTTAAGTGTCAGCCATGTCTTCTTTGCCTTTGTTCCCTCTTTGTGACCATCGGCTTCATCAAACTGATTTCTGAAAGCTTAAGAAAGTCCACTATCTATTTTGGGTTCTTTCAGGCTGACAGAAGAACCATGATGCTGGTCCATTATCTCACTTTCTATATTATCCAAAATAATCTATAATATTCTAAACAGATAATGTGTACTATAGTATCATTTATTTTTAAAACATTCTCAATATTTTAATCTTGGTTATTTATTGAAGAGAGGAACCACGAACGCCATGATTGAAGATCACCAACTCTACGAGGAGAAGTCAATAAACATAATATTCTTAAAAGGTAATTTATTCATTATTTACATCGATTATCTGGAAACCCGGTCGGGAAACGTGTATGACCAAAAGAAGGTGGGAATCAAGGTAGATGACCCTACAAAGTTGCAACACTGTGCAACAGTATACACATGTAATGAACATTTTAAAATGATATACGGTTACAGATAGAAAAAAAAGAAAATATTAACATATAAAGTTACATATATTGTTACGACGCTTTTCAGCCATCGTTGTTTGCGTACAAGGCTTCTAAATAACAAAGGGTTCCTCTGTAGATAGAGTGATGTACTGCATTACCAGTAGCTGCTAGTGGAATCAAGGATTAGATGTCTCCAATGTTCGCCACCAGAAGGATCTTCCTCGCCAAAAGCCGGCTCCCATCAAGGTTGGGCTAGCTTCTCAAACTCTCTCTTCCAAGATCATCCACACGGCCACACTCCCTAAGACAACTTACCGCTTCTTATTTCACCGCTGATGTAACCAAACTGCTTTGGGAGAATACAAGATAATTGAACAAAAAAATTGAAAATATCATATTTGTGAAATGAAGTCTGAGAGAAAACTGACAAAAAATATAACAAGACTTAAAACAGAACCTTATAAAGGAATGACAATACATCCAGATGGCACAAGAACCTATAGGGCATGCAACAACTGTCCTGGTGTGGAACTAACACCTACCCACACATTTTCATGCCCAGCAATGACCGCAGCCTTGCAGAAAATTGACATGGACCCAGAGCAGCAGCTTTACACACCCAAGATAGTGTACATTGCGCTGCTGTGATTGAGATGCATGGAGAAATCTGAAGCTCTTCATTGGATACGACAACAACAACAACAACATGTCACGAAACTGTCTGTTTTCCCCGCCTTTTGTGGGGTGACAATGTTAGTTCCAATAACCTGGATAAACCGTGTTTTGTTACTGTGTGTTTTAGAAAGGGTCCAATTTCCATTTACAACAAACATTTAACTTAAACCATCGTAACAAAATTATGTGCCATATGGCTCTATAATTATTTTCAAAAAGCAAATTTTCTCCTATTGTTATAATATATTTCCCATTATATATAAAAAATTATAATCCTATAGAGAAAAAAAAATAGAACTTTATATATGAAGCATTGATTTTGTATTACTTTTATATTAACATGCTTCAAATATGTTTAAACTTTATAAATGTTTTCCATTCCTTTTTATTGCTATAATTAATAGCTTTATAATCTTATTTACATATTTTCTTTGAACACATCTAAAGACTTTATTTTTTGTTTTAATTAGAGTTTGTGGTTAATTTTTTTTTTAGAAATCTACATAGAATACCAAATAGTATAAGATTATGCGCACAAATTTAGTTTTGGAAAACTAATTCAAACTACAAAGGGAAATATGTAAATATAACTGATTGAAAAAGGTATAAAAGTGCGCCAGAGGTTTTTGAACATCGTTTCTGACCTTATATATGAAAAATTCTGCTTCAAATTCTTTGGACGAACATTTGAGCAAGAAAAAGTGAATATTCGTGATTACACAAGCATCTCAATAAAAATATATAGAAAAGGTGAAATTCATTAAGCCTTTTAACAAACATACTTTCGATCATAAATTGCACTATTCATTTGCTATTATTGGCATCAATAATTTTATTCGTTGATCGCAAATTTTAGAAGTCTTTAACAACCAGAACTGTGAAATCGTTTGAGACATTTCTATAATGGACCAAGAATTAAATCCACCTATGCAAGTTTCTTCAGAAGTATCTAATCCGGTGCAAGCATTAGGAGCTTCATCTGTTCCTGTACAATCTTCAGTCTTTCTAGCTCAGCCACCATATCCTCAAGAAGTAATTCCAGAATCGCAGCGTGTCCCACTTCTACAACGCAATCAAGATCCACCTCAGGATTCACAAACTCCTCTCATAGTTGATCTAGGACCGCCTCCACCATATTCTCAAGAAGTAATCCCAGAATCACAGCGTGTCCCACTTCGACCACGCAATCAAGATCCACCTCAGGACCCACCAACTCTTACTGTATGTGATCTAGGACCGCCTCCACCATATTCTCAAGAAGTGATTCCAGAATCGCAGCGTGTCCCACTTCGACCACGCAATCAAGATCCAACAACTCGTATTGTATGTGATCTAGGACCGCCTCCCCCATATCCTGGAGAAACAACATTGGAACGTGTTCCACTTCAACCACGCAATCAAGATCCACCAACTCTTCCTGTATGTGATCTAGGACCTCCTCCCCCATATCCTGGAGAAACAACATTGGAACATGTCCCACTTCGATCACGTAATCAAGATCCACCTCAGGACCCACCAACTCTTTCTGTATGTGATCTAGGACCGCCTCCCCCATATCCTCGAGAAACAACATTGGAACGTGTTCCACTTCGAACACATCAAGCTCCAATTCCTATAGTTAATCCAGAACCATCAGCAAAAAACAGGATTTTTCGCAAAGTGCTGATTACATTAGCAGTAGTACTTTGGTTATATACTGTAGTCTTCGCGGATGTGGCCATCCATGATTCAAAGTTCTTTAATGTTGCTATATTTCTTTTCTTTATTGCGTTAATGCTCACTATATTTATTTCTCACTAGATACTGCTTTTTAGCTAACTTAATGGTGTAAACTATATATAAATATTTTTAAAATCGCAACTTCAATATTTTGTCATTTCGAACTATTTTTGGTTAATTTTAAGATGTAAGAATATAAATCTCTTCTAAACATTGTATAAAATATTTACTTGGGCATGTCGATATTTGAATCTATTTTAATTGCTCTATTAAAGCTGTGTAAAAATATTTTAAATTCAATACATTTTTTCCAAATTAAAGATACTTAGGCCAATAAATCTTTTTATTACCTCGACAAAAGATTTTTGTCAAAACGTCGAGGTAATAAAAAGATTTACTGACAGAAGTATCTTTAATTTGAAGAACTATGAATGCCGGCCAGGCAGCCTCTATCTTTACGATTAATATATGTATTTTATGCATTTATTGTCAATAAAATTGTATTATTAAACCTTCAATTGGTGAGTTTCATATGTGTAACATGTTAGAAAATCAGGCTAGTGGATATTACGATGAGGACCAAGTTTTGGTGCATTACCGCGAGCAGAGATTTTTTGATAACCTGTAGATTATATGAGGGCAAAATACGCACAATTATGATAAGATAAAAATTATAAAGTATTTTATGTCAATTTACATAATTCTTAAGTTTCATATTTACATCTTTTTGCATATATTGGTTTGTGATTGCTATATAAATTGGTATATATTCAATTTTAGGGGAAAAACGTTGGTACCAAAGAATAACTTCTTCTGGCAACTATATTGTCAACGCGATAATAGATAAGTGAAGTATAATATATACACTAGTTCTATACATGGTGTCTTTGCCATTGATACAGAGTACACTGGAAGATCGAATTTTGCTTTATAAATAGTTCTAGGTAAAATTCAATTTTTTTAAACATACTTTTGTTTTGGCTTTGTCTTTGATCCTCCCATTCCGTCATTCTGTTAAGGTGGATGGCGTAACAGCAGAGTGCTTGCCTAGACTCTAGGCCTTAGAGAGATTTAGGGATCGATTCTTGGATGGTTCTTTTATTTTACTTTGACTTAAACTAATAATAATTGGGTGTCGGTACTTAACTAGTGCAGCTTTTTTTCGTGACTTTTCAAATGTTCTTTTTATTTTTATGAAAAATAAATCTTGCAGCCGTGGTTCCACCCCGATCAATTCCTTGACCAACTTGCGGCCTTTAAAACCAGCGGCCATATCTTGTAGCTGGGGTTCCTCCCTAATCAATTCTTTGAACCTTTGTAACTTGCAGCTTTTAAAACCAGCGGCCATATCTGGCAGCCGTGGTTTCTCTCTGAAAATTTCTTGAACCTTTGCAAATTGTGGCTTAGAGAGAGAGAGAGTAAACTAGCGGCAAAAACTTGTAGCTGTGGTAACGCCTGTTCAATTCCTTGAATCTTTGCAACTTGCGGCCTCTAATGAAAAGGCTTACCAAAAACATATTAACATTTGACATATTTTACCAATTCGAGGAAGGTTGTAATGCAGCAGTCATTTCGCGATCACAACGAAATTTTAGGCGGAGGAATAAATAGCAAGTTAAATGGCGGTCCAAGAAGTTAAAACCTTGCACATGAAGAGGTTGATCATCAAATTTCAACAACCAGGAACTTTTAGCACCAATGAAAGAAAACATAATAATATTGACTGAGAACTTCAAATTGGATCATTTAAGTTAGTCGTCTCAATTTGTAAGATATAGAAAATTTTGACAACGAAATGGATTGTTCTATAGGTTCAAAGACTTTATTTAAGGGAGAAAATTTTGATCCTGTTACATGATGATGCTTGACTTTACATGGCCCTTTCAGTTGCTCAATATTTTGCGTAGAACGGAATCTCTGAACTTTCTCATCCCCCCCCCCCCCCCCCTATTCCCCTGAACTCTCTCCTCCTGACTATTCCTTAATATAAATTATTTCTTGAAGGGTGAACATTTTGATTATGTAAGTGCAATCATGGAAAATTCGAATAAAAATTTTAAGACCATTTCGGAAAACAAAATTGCTTTATGTTTTGAGCAGTTGCGTTCTCTAAAGCGGTCAATTCTTGCAGCTGTGGATTCTCCCTTATAAATTATTTGACCTTTGCAACATTGGTCTTCTAAAATCAGCGGCCAGATCTTGCAGCCGTGGTTCCACCCGATTAATTTTTTGACCCTGACAACTTGCGGCCTTTAAAACCAGCGGCCATATCTTGTAGCTGGGGTTCCGCCCTAATCAATTCTTTGAACCTTTGCAACTTGCGGCTTCTAAAACCAGCGGCCGTATCTTGCAGCCGTGTTCTCGCCCTGATCAATTTCTTGAACCTTTGCAAATTGTGGCTTAGTAAACTAGCGGTAAAATCTTGTATCTGTGGTAACGCCTGTTCAATTCCTTGAATCTTTGCAACTTGCGGCTTCTAAAACCAGCGGCCATATCTTGTAGCTGTGTTTCCACCTTGATTTGAATCTCTGTAACTTGTGTCTTATAAAACCATCGAACATATCTTGCAGCCGTGGTTTCTCCCTGATCAATTTCTTGAACCTTTGCAAATTGTGGCTTAGTAAACTAGCGGTAAAAACAAGTAGCTGTGGTAACGTTTGCTCAATTCCTTGAATATTTGCCACTTGCGACCTCTAAACACAGCGGCCATTTCATGTAGCTGTGTTTCCACCTTGATTTGAATCTTTGTAACTTGCGTCTTATAAAACCATCGACCATATCTTGCAGCCGTGGTTCCTCCCTGATCAATTTCTTAGACTTTTGCAACAGCGGCTTCTAAAAGCAGTGGCTATATCTTGCAGCTGTGGTTCCGCCCTGATCAATTCCATGAACCGTTACAACTTGCGGCTTTTTAAACTAGCGGCGAAATCTTGTAGCTGTGGTTCCGCCGAGAAAGATTCATTTAATTGTATTTGTCTCATTGTTGCATGATTCATTCTATCAATCTATATATATACAGTGGTACCTCGACATACGAGTTTAATTCGTTCCGCAACCTTGCTCGTATCTTGAATTACTCGTATCTCGAAGCAAATTTCCCCATACAAAACAATTGAACTACCATTAATCCGTTCCAACCTCCAAAATGTCACCTCAGTTATTTTTGTTACGTGGTTTTAAATAATAAAAACGTATTTATAAATATCAAATATTTATTGCACAAAAACAAAAAAGAGAATGTAGAGAAATAAATTAGATATCCTCACTGGTCTTTGCCTTTTTCGCTACATTTTTCTCGCTTTCACTTGTAGGATGTTTAGAAAAAAACATGTCCAAGGAGGTTTGTTTCTTCCTTTCTCTCAGAATGTTCCGGAAATGAGTTAGGCAAGTGTCATTAAAAAGGTCAGATGCACGACCTGTTGCAACTTTTTCTGGGTGTTTTTTTTTCCACGAACTGTGAAACTCTCTCCCACATTCCTAAGATCTCCTTTATCTCACTTGTAGAAATTTCACGTTTTAATTCAATACTCATCATCTTTTTCTTAGCACTTGACTTTTTACAAACTTTCTTCCGATCCATGGTTATAAAAATAAATGAACTAAAACTGTAAATGTAAACGCAACACAAAACACAACTTATCACAGCGGAAGCACGCTGCTAACTGATCGTGATGGCGCGACTGCGTGTTACTACCGAACCGAACTCGTATCTCGAATTTCGCTCGTAACTAAAAGCAAAAAATCACTTGCTCGTCGGCTCGTATCTCGAAAAACTCGTATGTTGGGGCGCTCGTATGTCGAGGTACCACTGTAATTATATATATATACACTGGTCCGCAAAATTAAAGGAACAACATATTTTTTTCATGTATCTCAAATTTTATTGAACATTTATAAATGAAATTTCATACACAAATTTATTATTCCATTATTGATTAGAATACCCGAAATCAAAGAATTCTAACGCGTATTTTATGCAAATTAGCCGGTCAGACAATGATCTTCTTGCAGTCAGTGTATAAATATCTTGGAAATTGTTGTTAATATGGGGTGTGATCGTCTTTAACTGATAGACAGGCTCAACATCGGCGACCCATACTAAGAATTAGGGAGTTTATCAGCTCCTGTGGAATCAACACCCACTCCTTTTTAAATGTGTGTTTCTAGCTCATGAGTGTTTCTAGGAGGGGGTTGGAGGGATGAGATCCACTGTCCTAGGTTGTTCTATACATGCTCAAAAGGATTTAGGTCTGGAGATCGAGCTGGCCAATTCATCCGAACAATTGCATGGTTTTGGAGAAAAGTGTCGACCACATCAGCCCTATGTGAACGGGCATTGTCATCCATTAGAAGAAAGTTTTCTCCCATTTCAACTGATACAATACGCAGAAGGCTTCACATGAAGGGCCTCTATGCTCGACGACCCATAATTTGTGTGCCATTGACACCACCTCAAAAGAGAGCAAGGAAACTTTGGCGCAGACAACATGTCGCCTGGAATCCAGATGAATGGAGACGTGTAATGTTCACCGATGAGTCCAGATTCTCTCTAAACAGCTATTATCGTCGTGTCTTTGTTTGGAGAGAGGTAGGAACCAGAAATAATCCCCGAAATATGGTTGAAAGGGATCCCTACAGAAGGCAATGTTTTATGGTCTGGGCTGCAATCTTCTTGGGCGGTCTCACAGCACTCCATATTTTTCGGCAAGGAACCCTGACTGGACAGAGGTGTCGGGACGTGATCTTGGCAGCATATGTGATGCCTCAAGCATTGGAAATGGGAGAAAACTTTCTTCTAATGGATGATAATGCCCGTCCACATAGGGCTGGTGTGGTCGACACTTTTATCCAAAACCATCCAATTGCTTGGAAGAATTGGCCAGCTCGATCCCTAGACCTAAATCCCATTGAGCATGTATGGGACAACCTAGGACGGCGGATCTCATCCCTCCAACCCCCTCCTAGAAACACTCATGAGCTAGAAACAGCCTTAACACAAGAGTGGGCGTTGATTCGACAGGAGCTGATAAACTCCCTAATTCTTAGTATGGGTCACCGATGTAGAGCCTGTCTATCAGTTAAAGGCGATCACACCCCATATTAACAACAATATCCAAGATATTTATGCACTGACTGCAAGAAGATTATTGCTTGACCGGCAAATTTTCCTAAAATACGTGTTAGATTCTTTGATTTCGGGTATTCTAATCAATAATGGAATAATAAATTTGTGTATAAAATTTTATTGATAAATGTTCAATAAAATTTGAGATGAATGAAAAAAATATGTTGTTTCTTTAATTTTGCGGACCAGTGTATATATATAATATTTTAAATATATTTATTTTTTACACTCATACTATATATACTCTCTACATCCTAAAATTACTATACAATTTCCTAACAGCTATCTATAGAATAAATAATTCCAAATGAAGCGCTTTTCTACCTTCTAATTAATTGACTCACCCTAGGAATAGAGCTAAACAAGTAGCATTAGATTCCTTACCAGACTGTCTGTCTCTTTATCTTGTGATTGCGGTGAATGGCCAAACTCTTACTTAGCAAACAGAAACTAGGTTGTATAGACTTCAGAAAAATGACTGTTACTAAAAAAGGAAGCCCATGATGACGCTTCAAAATAATGTTGTTTCCAGATGAAATAATGGAATAATAACCTAGTAGCATCATCATTATCAAAACCGCGCGTACTTTTTTACACTCCCAATTGAATTGCAATGGAATCTATAATAAAGGGGAAAATAAGAAAATGCCTTTCAGCCTCTTTTTTCTTTATTTTCTATAAAATTTATTTCTACCTCATATTCTACTTCATCCACCAAACCATTCGCCAACTGCTTGGACAGCGCGCGCGCGCTATTTCCAATAATTAAAATAATATTGAATATTTTAGATAATAATATAATCGTACATTCTAAAGTGGCATGCTCCACACCAAATAGGTATCCTTTTCAGCATTTCAACTTCATAACCTGTGATCAATATATGTTTATTAACTTTTCATGACTCTGCAAGTGTTTCATTATCATGTGCTTTTATATGTAAAAAAATTAAATTGTGTATTTGTGTGATTATTATAATGTTGCAAGCTCTTTGTTTATAAAAATACTACAAAATATTTAAGTCAAAAGAATATATATCCCATTATGACGGTAATATTAGTCATTGAAAGTTGGGAATTCAAAAATTAAGGAACATTATTTGGCGGATGAGTGGAAATTTTCATTTCAAACTTTAGTGGTGTGTCGATTTATTATAGTCCAGCGATGGCTCAGAAAGTCTCCTCAAAGTTAGTGTTTTATTGGAATTTCTTATTAGCTACATTTATATGGGAAGACAAAAAGGACAACACCCTAGAATGCACATCTGGTCCTCTCTGGATTCCACCGCTGTGCCGCCCTGGCGCAGCGGTCGTCATCTCCTGATTTATGACGCCGCTTGTTTATTTTTCTTGACGGCGTGATCCGTCATCCCAGCAGGCTGGAAGGAAGTCTCTCAGCCCCCACAGTACTCCCCTACCAGTGGCGAAGTCACGATTCGGTGCACAAAGTGGTTAATTACAATATATATACATCATCAATGTAGGCAAGAAAAAAAAAGGAGAAATATAGTCTATTGCTCCTTAAATCTCACAGGTTTCTTGTTTATTCTCCCCGATCTTGTCCTAATCAGGTCTGGTGCTGATCCTGTTCCTTAGAATTCTGTGTACTTCTCCACATCTAGTGAGTCAAGATTCTGTTGGGACGATGTAGAAGGCAGCGCTCCCGACACGATGGGTCTTGTTGCAGTAGGGTGTTCTGAAATTACATTGTCCGAATCTGCCAGTAAGTAAGCAGGTCGCAATCGGTCATTCTATATGGTTACATTTCTTCCTTTCACTTTGAGTGTGAAATACTTGTCTGTTCTATCAAGGACTGGGAAGGGTCCCTCATATGGTGGTTCCAGAGGTTTCTTCACTCGATCTGTACTGTTAAATATATGTGAACATGTTTTCAAATCTTTATGGACAAATACTTTAGTCTTCGAATGATGTTTTTCATTCAAGTGTTTGAGCAATTCCATTTGCTTTTGAAGCTGTTGAACAAATTCTTCAGCATGCAGGTGATGTTTAGAATCATCAAATAATTCGCCAGGCAGTCTGATGGTTTTGCCATATATCATCTGAGACAAAGAATGGTTGTTATCTTTGTTGATAGCACACAGCACGCAAGCCTAGGAGAACTGTTGGGAGCGTTTCTGTCCACTTAATATTATTGTGGGCACGAATGGCAGTTTTAATGGTTCTATGAAGCCTTTCAATCTTCCCGTTACACTGAGGGTGGTACGCCGTGGAATGGAGAAGTTTGATACCACACAGCGTTGTTAAATCTTTGAAAAGCTGAGAAGTAAACTGCTTTCCTTGGTCTGATATTACTGTATGCGGTGCTCCAAATCTAACAATCCAGTTTTCGTAGAACGCTCTCGCTACCGTTTCAGACTTCATATCTGGTAGCGGAACAACTTCCATCCAGCCGGTGTACCTGTCGATGCAGGTCAGACAGTAGATGTTACCATTCGATGGAGGTAAAGGACCAATTAGATCGATGTGGACAACACTAAATCTTTCATCCACTTCTTGATATTTGCCTATTTCTGATTTCGTGTGTATCGACACCTTGCACTTTTGGCAGTTGACACAAGCTTGAGCCCATTTCCTAATGTCTTTATTCATATTGGGCCATATAAATCTTGACGTTAATTGTTTAGTAGTGGCTTTAATGCCTGGGTGTGAGAGTTCATGGAAGTTCCTAAAAACCATCATTCGAAATTTAATTGGAATGAATGGTCTAATATTATTGGTAGACACGTCACACGATAACAATTTGCCTGATTGTAGTGGGCATTGCTTAAATTTTAGAGAATAATTCTTTGATATCAGGTTTTGTAGTTCTGAATCACCAGTTTGTTCTTTGGCGATCTCTTCGTAGTCGATAGTTGTGATAGCATCAACTCTGGACAGAGCATCGGCGACTATGTTGTCAGTACCTTTTATGTACTTGATGTCAGTAGAGAATTGGGAGATGTATTGTAGATGTCTTAATTGTCCAGGAGAAGCTTTCTCATTTTTTTGTTTGAATGCGTAAATTAAAGGTTTGTGATCAGTCAAAATTGTAAATTCACGTGCCTCAAGCAGGTGCTTGAAGAATTTGATGGACAAATATATTGCGAGAAGCTCTCTATCATATGTACTATAATTGCATTGAGCAGGATTTAATTTTTAGAGAAAAATGCTATTGGTTTCCAAGTATTATTGTCAAGCTGTTGGAGAACTGATCCAACTGCCAGATCTGAAGTACAGAGTGAGATAGGCAGTTCAGTATCGGGGTAGGCTAACAGTGCTGTATTAGCTAGGGCTTGTTTGCATTTTTCAAACTGAACTTCAGCTTCTTCAGTCCATTTTATCTCGCTTCTATCATTTTTATTGGCCCCCCTCAAGTATTTATGAAGGATTGCCTGAGTCTCTGCGACATTTTTCAAAAAGGTACGATAAAAGTTTAGCATTCCCAAAAATATGCGTAATTCATGAACTGTTTTTGGTTTCTTATATTCTAGAATAGCTTTAACCTTTGTTGGGAGTGGTTTCACACCGTGAGAGGTAATTAGGTATCCTAGAAAATCAATTTCCTGTACTAGGAATTTAGATTTAGAAAGATTGATTCTCAATCCATAGGAATTTAGTCTGCTGAATAAGGTTTCTAGGTGGCTATAATGCTCTTCTTCCGTTTTAGAGGCTACCAGAATATCATCTAAGTAGACAAATGCAAAGTCCAAGTTTCTTAAGACTTCATGCATGAATCTCTGAAAGGTAGCAGTAGCATTTCTAAGACCGAAACTCATTACATTAAATTCGAATAGCCCAAAAGGAGTAATGATGGCAGTCTTTGGTTTATCCTCTTCAGCAATTGGAATCTGATAGAATGCCTTGCATAGGTCTATTTTTGAGTACACACGAGTACCTTTTAAGATGTGGTGGAAATCGTCCAGTCTAGGGATTGGATAACGATCTGGAAGTGTAACTGCATTGAGTCTTCTATAATCACCACAAGGTCTTAGTGACTCGTCCTTTTTTGAAACTAAATGTAGTGGACTCGCCCAAGGAGAATTTGAGGGTCTAATTATTCCATTATTCAACATATATTGAAATTCTGCCTTGGCAAGAGTTAATCTCTGTGAATCTAGACGACGGGCTTTAGAGTGAATTGGCTGACCTCTTGTAGGAATATAATGCTTAACGCTATGTTTTGCTTCTACAAAATCTGATGGTGGCCTACATAGGTTAGGATATTTGGTTAGGATAGCGCTGACCTTGGATGATGAGTTTAAAGCTAATATTTCCCATGTCTGAGATTGACTGAATGACGCCTCTTATGGAAAGATTAGTTATTCCATCAATTAGGCGTTTATTTTTTATATCAATTACCAATCCAAAGTTGTTCAGAAAGTCGGCTCCTATTATTGCTCTGTTAGTATTGGCGATTACAAAAGGCCATTGGAATTGACGTCGAAGTCCGATATCCAAATTTCTAGCCTTTGTTCCATAGGTAACAATTTCTGTACCATTGGCTGCATATAATTTATAATCAGAGCTAGGCATCCTATTTTTATCCTTTGGAGGTATTATAGATATATCAGCACCACTGTCCACCAAAAAGCGCAATCCCGTGTTTTTGCCAGTCACAAATAATCGGAGATTGCGACAATCCTGAATGCCGGCGGAAGAGTTTGTCGCTACTCTGTCCGCCAGTTGGAGTTTACCGACTCTTTCCAACTGCACGGAGGCCTGCATTTATTTTGCAAGCAATTAGATCCATAGCGAAAATGGTAATAAGAATATATTCCTCTTTGATCGAAGGATCTTTGAGAATTACTTCTCGGTCTTGACTGAGTCCTATTTTTGGATCGAGATCTAGATCTATCCAGTCTCAATTCGGACACCTGCCGTTCAAGATCTTCCAATTTGGCGATCAAGCGATCTGTTGATGAAGAAGGCACTTCCGCATCATATATTTCTTTGGAAGAGTTTATTTCATTTATTTTATCGGCCATTATGGCCAATTTGCTAATGTCCTCATCGCTTACAATAAGTATATTCTTTATGGATGTGGGCAATTTATCGAGCCATAAAGTTTTTATTAAATTGTCAGAGATATCTAGAGTAGCGAGGGATCTGAGCTTTTGTAGTAACTGGCTCGGCTTCATGTCTCTGAGCTCTATACCAGAAATAAACTTTTTAATTCTCAACCCTTCACTTTCTCTGAACAATTCAAGTAGTCGTGATTTACATTCAGAGTACTTGTTGACGCTTTTGCTATTAATTATGTCCCAAATGTTTTCTATATATTTAGGTTCTAATTGGAAGATCAAATAATTAAATTTAGTGTCTTCCTGAATAATTCCACCTATTTTGAACTGCGCCTCTACCTGGAAGAACCATATTTCAGGTTTTTCAACCCAAAAAGGCGGTATTTTAACACTAACCTAGCATATTTCTGAGGTATCGCTAGGCTTATTTTCTGTTTCCATTTTACGTAATTTTAAATTCGACACAACAGCTTAGAGATAAAGTTAAAAATAAAAATATTGAGATAAAATAATAAGGAAGATAATATAAAAACTTATCTTAGTCTTGAGATGATATCCCGATATCTTGGATGATGCTTCTTTCCAAGCTTGAATCAATTTTTTTTTGCATTTGTTTATCTCTTGATATCTTCGTATGTTTTTTCTTTTCAATCACGTCAGGATCACCAATGTGGTGTGTCGATTTATTAGTCCAGCGATGGCTCAGAAAGTCTCTCAACGTTAGTGTTTTATTGGAATTTCTTATTAGCTACATTTATATGGGAAGACAAAAAGGACAACACCCTAGAATGCACATCTGGTCCTCTCTGGATTCCACCGCTGTGCCGCCCTGGCGCAGCGGTCGTCATCTCCGGATTTATGGCGCCACTTATTTATTTTTCTTGACGGCGTGATCCGTCATCCCAGCAGGCTGGAAGGAAGTCTCTCAGCCCCCACACTTTTCAACATACACAATGCATTATTACTAAAAATAATATTTCAAATTATTTTTAGTATATAATATAAATTCTTGGTTAAAAAGAATATATTATTAATTTTATTTAATATAAAGACGTCTTTCTGACTGAAGTATTTTATATACCAAGAATGCATAAGTGCCTTTTAGGTAAAATAATTTTGTTTATTAATTAGCTACAATATTTTCTAATTTTACTCTTATGCGCATTAAAACAATAAGTTATTTCTTATATTTAATCACATATACATATTTACTCATGAATTAAATTGATTCTTTTCTTACTTTTTAAATAATGCTATAAAGCCATTAAATTTAGGAGTCAATATATAATTTAGAATTTTTTTTTTTTTTTTAATTATTTTAATTTTTAAAAATACATATATACTATCATAAAACTATTTTTGGATCACATAAAATTATATAATTAATAAAATTATTGATAGAAATATAGTAGTTTAAAAATGGCCTGATTTTCTAGAACTTTCTCCAATAGTTTTGGTTAATGATTGGTACATTGGGGACGTTTTCGAGAAAGAGCCTCAAAAATAGTAGTTGTTTTAAGTAAATTCTTTTTCAAGCTCAGAAATACTGTCATAATTTATTACATTATTTTCCCTTTATTTGAACTTCTGTTTGCATATATAAAATTTATTTCTTCAATTAGCCTTTCGAATATTCTCTTGCACCAAGTTATCATCATTAATTTCTTACTAACAAAAATAGCAGTATTTATTTCTGCTGCGCATTAGCGTTTTAAAAGCTGTCGAAATTTCCGTGAGAGTTTAATAAAATAAAAAAAATCTACCCAAAACAACAAAGTTAGTCGCACTTATTCATTTTGCGATCTTTTTTGACTATTGTTATAACGCCGACCATCTAATTTTGCAGACCTTTCGGCTCTGGTCTGTTTGGTCGGAGTGTGCCGGTTATTAAATAGGTTGTTATCTCTACAAATGCATCAAGGAAATACTCCTCTTTTCCATATTTTTGACATCAAGGCTTCCATTTTAAAGGTAAGTGCATTCCTAATTTATTAAATACATTGACTTCACTTCGGGCAATATGCATTTGTTTGCAGAAGCCTATTCTTGCAAAGGTTTAATATTAAATACGTTTTAAATTTTATTAACAATATATAGGGCTAAAAGTCTTTAGATTAATTATTTAACGATGTTATCGTTCATTGCACATACCCTTAATTATATAAACATCTGTTAATAGCAAATCGTGTTCACTTTTGTTTTTAACCATGCCGTATGATTAAATGAATCTGTTCAACACGGAGCTCTTTAATAAAGATATTTATAAAGATGAAAAGTGGTGCGTGTGTGTAACTAAAATATATTTGCCTATTTAAAAAAAAAATTAAAGAAAAACTTTAATATTTTATTTTCAAATTTAATATTTGATATAAAAGCTGCCTTGAGATGACAATCTGACAAATGCTTCCATGAGTCAACCAGGGAACACATTTTTTTATATCGGTTGAGAAATGAAGGAAATATAAACATGGTAGCTGAACTTGCCCATGCTCTGTGGCCAGGCTTGGAAAGTCTTTAAATATCTGGGTTTAAAGCCGGGGGGGGGCTTTATTTGATTTGATTTATTGGTCCCAAATGTTGCACATGTTCAATACTACCAGTGAGCCATAGAGCTCTATCAAGACAACTGCTTGCCAATGTGCAGAGATGTGATGCACTTAGAGTAGAAAGAATTCCCATGATTACCCATACCATTGGACAGACACATTTTTTTTGCTTATCCCAAGTACACGAGGTACAGGCCATGATAATCATGGTGGGTAGTTAGCGACTGCTTTTTACTGTAATCGCACCACATGTCTACACATGTGAAAAGCAGTTCAACTTTGCACTTACAAATGCCAGAGCTCCGTTTGGTTACTTGCACTCGCTGGTGGGGTTAGACTTTGCAAGAATCGGGAGCTATTGGAGTAGGACAGACATGTATTTATATTTGAGGTAAATCCAGAATATGTTTATTAACTGCCCTCTAGTGGTTGTTGAGTGCATACTTGTGTATATAACACGTAGTTCATACCATCACAAGACATATAGACAAACAAGCAAGAACATGAGCCAGGAACAAGACAGAAGAGCAGTGATCATTGATTCCCTTCTTGCTGGAAAATTACCAAAATAGATAATTGAGTGGTTTGGGTAAAAAAAAACCTCAAGTTTACAAAATTTTGAAACAGTTTTGAGAAGCAGACGAACTTGATGAAGTATCCTCTGAATGGGCAAGCCACAGTAAACAATCAGATATGAAGAACGTCCGATTTTGTGACATGGTGGCTGCTGATAGAGATTAAGTCTTTTAGCAGGACTCAGCGCCAGCCCACAAATCGAGAAAAATCCAATTGTGGCTCTACAGTAATGTGTTCTACCACTGGACTTGTGGCCACCCACCAGCCCAGACTGAAATCCTTTCGATTACTAGTTTTGGGGCGAACTTGAGGAAAGGTTAATGCAAAATTTCACAATATCAAGGACATGCTGAGAGCCACCATTACTGAGATGGTGACCAACGTGGACAGGTAGGAGGTGAAACATGCATGTGGTCGGTTCCGGTCACAGCTTGAGCAAGTGGTGGCAGTCTTCTTTCTTATCACCACTCAATCATATTAAGGTATCAAGCCTGTAAAGCTTTTGATGGTGTCTGCCAGGAATGTGTAGAGCTCATCAATGGATTAGTCAATACAGTCAATAATGTGTTTTGGGGTTGCAGGTTGACACTTAGTACATAGTAGGAAAACCTTGCAACCATTCTGGAAAGTCATTGTCCATAGATGACCAGACTTAAGTCTGGAAATCAAAGACTGCTGGGTGGTGGCAGATAACAGCTGCAATATAGAATAATTTATAACATATTTTCTATAATAGTGCAAAGTTGTGTAAAAAATATTTTTGTTTGCGTTATAAGAGTTTAAATATTTGTGTCCAATTTTCCGGATTTACCTCAACGGCCATGTATATTATAGTAGCCATTTGATAAATTCATTGTTTTGTTATTTTCAAGGCTATCTTTTGATAGAAACCATCATTCAACAAAAGTTATTTCCAATCAAAAACAAACCAGAACAAAAAGTTGGTATATCAATTAGGATAATTGCACAAAGTTTCCTCATTGAATAAATGAAGAATTATAAAGCCCAATTTGGAATATAGATTATAGTTACAAGAAATATTTTATTCTTTTGTCTGATGATGGTAACAACACTGTTGCTGAAACGTCACACGCTAATAATTTATTTGGATAAATATTGAATAAATAAACTTTTTGCAATTAGCCTGATTGATATATTGTGTTTAAACCATTGCAATTATTTAAAGAATCTTTAGTCCAAAAAGTTGATATTGATTATATCCCCAGATTTTATATGATCAATGTCGGGAGATTTTTCTGCCACCCTTTCTTCACTTTTTTAAATTTTGGGTTCTTAAAAAGTGTTGGGACAATTAGTGATAACATCTATTATTGATCCAGGCAGATACCATAGCACAACAAGTTATTGTACAAGTTGATTGTATTAAATATAAGGTAACACATGATGAGGTCTTGTTATGGCTTCAAAAGAGGGCTGTGTGTGTGTGTGCGACATTTGAAAAATTTACGATATACAACTACTTCAATGTTGCAGGTCACCTCACATTGTTTTAAAAGAAACATCCCAAATATCTTAACCCTCGAGCGCGCGCGCTAGAAATGTAACGTACTTGCGCGCGCTGGGTGAAATTTACCCGATATTAAAATTACATATTTTGAATATAAATATTAACTGAGGAAAAACAAAACCTTTTCTATTTCAAAGTAATAACATTTTAATTTTCAAAAAAGGCAATTATTAATAAAACTAGACGAATGGCCCGGGCAACGCCCGGGGTTTACCCGAGTGCGAATATATTTTAAAAACGTTGACTTGGGTGGTCGCTATTAACAGGGTGGTCTGTATAGACAGGTGGATGTATCACACAGCTGATAACAGGGTTGTCTAGAGTGGTCGCTATAGACAGGGTGGTCTGTATAGACAGGTGGATGTATCACACTGCTGATAACAGGGTTGCCTAAGGTGACCGCTATAGTCAGGGTGGTCTGTATGGACAGGTTTATGAGAGGCAAACTTACATAAAAAAAAAAAAAATAAAAATAAAAAAAAAAAAATAAAAAAAATAAAAAAAAATAAAAAAAATAAATAAAAAAAAAAAAATAAAAAAAAAAATAAAAAAAAAATAAAAAAAAATTAAAAAAAAAAAATAAAAAATAAAAAAAAAATAAATAAATAAAAAATAATAAAAAACAATAAATAAATAAAAAAAAAATAAAAAGAATATTACGCCTCTAAAATAGTTTTATAATTTGATAACAGATGGCGCTCTAGTACATCGTATCTACAGCAATGAGCGCGCATTCTATCCGTGAGCTTCAGACAAAGCTTCAGACAAACAAACAGACAGAATAAGGCAAATATATAAGTAGATATTTATATTTTTTACACAGATTAAACATTTTAAAAAGTATTCTTGAATAATCCTCAAAATTGGTAATGGCATATAAAATATGAAACTATTGCTCCTTTTCAATATTAAATATATAAAATTCCATGAGGATATTTTAGACAAATCATTGCAAACTGCAATTGTATGTCCTTTATAAATTGGCTTTGCACATTTATGGCACAAAGTCGAGGTCTTCCTGTCCTTACTGGAGGGACACACTACATCTGGTAGGAAGCTTTATCTTGCGGTTCCTGACCTTCTTTATGGCTTGAAGTGCCTTCTAAAAATAATTGTAATAAATATTTAGAGTATACATTTATTATTTAAATTAACTTAACTGTAAAAAAAGGAAATTTTTAATAGTCTTTTAGGCAGTGAAGAAATGATTTTTCTTTGATTTAGTTGCTCTTTGATGAGTTCAAGGGCCAAAACTTTCAAGAATTTTCTTCAAAGGAGCTTCTAAAGGTGTATTTTAATTTTTTGCTTCTTCACCTTTCAAGCCTAGTAAATGTGTAATGACATTAGGCGTTCTCAGCTTTACTGTTTGTGAAGGACAATTTTTGAACCATTTGATTTTCGAGGCTCTCCCTATATAAAAATGTGTTTGTAGGATAATTGCCTTATTCCACAAAATTCCTATATCAGAATATATTCCAGTGTCATTTCCATAAAAATGTTCATTTAGATGATCTTCTTCAATATCACCTTCTACAATAATCTCTTCTTGATCTAATAAATATGACCTTCTTCCCTCCATTTTATATAGAATTATAGGCTGATAAATATATCAACCTATTATAGTTATTTTTTAAATTATTAATTCGAATTATTTATCTCACTTTAAAAAACGTTATAAAAAAATGCGCAACAAAAAAAATTACGTGAGTGCGCGCGCCGGGTAATTTTTACCCGACAGTGACAATAGATGGAATTTCAGTGGGAGCTGTCAAAATGTGAAACCAAAACTTTAGACTAATTGATGAGTCAGGAAGCTAAACGAAACCACATTTCCGCCAACCGATTTTTTATTGGTTAATTCTCCATTCAAATGTTGCCATGGGTAATTTTCACCCGGCGCGCGCAATGCCGGGTTAAACATTTAGAACACCCAGCTTAGATAACATTTCCACACTGAGAAAACCTCTCTTAATCAGAAATATAGGAGGAGGTACAATGGTTACAGTCCAACTTCTATAGCTCAACACCCTGAGAGATCAGCATTTTCAGTTGAATGTGTTAGAATTAATAAAGCACAATTTCAATTATCTATATACAGTATAACCTCGTTAATTCGACACACCCCAATTCGACACTCGGCGATAATTCGACCATGTTCTGATGTCCCGACCTCCGGCCTATCAAATAACAAACCGTAATTCGACATATCGATAATACGACACTTCTGGTAGTTCGACCATTTTAAAATTTGAATTTCGACAGTTGAATGTTTTTTACTTACAACTTTCCGCTAAAAAGGTATTACGGCGGTGATCGGCGGGCGCCGATAGGATCGCGCGCGCACACTTTTGGTTTCTGGTTAGTTTAAGTTTCACTTTGCAGTGCCGTTGCGCAATGTCGCGAGTGTTTTTTTTTTTTTTTTTACGCTGGGATTTAGGCTTCGTGCGCTAATTAACAATAATATTTTCTTTTTAAATTTCAGCATTAAAATATTTTAGTTATTTTAAAATTTACAAATAATTTCCTTTTGAATAAATAAATCTTTATAAAAAGTAGCCAAAATGTTTCAATATTTCAATATTCCATTTCTGTGTTATTTTAAAAGATTTAAACAAAAAAATCAATAACACCTGCAGCAGCAGTGGATGACTTTAATACATTAAAATTTATTTATTAAAATACATTTCAGAGTAAGAAAGACATGTATGTTTTTTCAAAATGACCAACTGGAATACATCCTGAATAGGATTTGAGTGCAAAAACAGACATCTATAAAGGAATTTTTTAAAAGATCTTCATGATTATCTTTAAATAATATTTTAAAATTTTCTTTTTATTTACCATATTTATTTCCTTTCAACTGCTATATTTTTCAATAAGAATAAAATATTATTTAATATATTATATTTAATATTTTAAAGTCTTTAGAGTTAATATTTGATTATATTATTGAAAAGAAACACATTACCACTAAATTTATTTGTTACAATTATTTATGTTTCTAAAATATGTATTAATGCCATTTTGTCCCTGATACTAAAAGTTAATCATGAAAATAAAATAAAAACACACAATGGTTTCAATTAATATCATTAATTTATGTTACAAAGCTATTTTTAAAAAATATTATTTTAGCGAGTTAGATGATTACCTAATCATCTGACTAATTCAACACTTCCTTTAATTCAACCGAAAGCTCTGATCCCTTGGGGTGTTGAATTAAAGAAGTTCGACTGTATATATAAAAATGAATGTCTGTCTGTCTGTGTGTACTCTATAGATTCAAAAACCATACATCCAATCGCCGTGAAATTTTGGGATATTATTAGGTATATCCCCGGAAAGGTTTTTGAAAAATAATTTCTTGAATATCCTTAGAGTTATTTGCAGATTTGTAGCTTTAACTTGCAAGCAGCGCCACCTTGCGACGGAGATAGGCTTAGGTCTGCCCCACCCCCTGTCGAGAGAATGTAATCGTCCGGCCGCCGGCCGGATGGACAGTCCAAGTACCCACCGACCAATCAGGGGGGTCAAGAGGTCCTGGCGCGCGGGGGCAGAGTTGGTGACACAGCTGTGCCAAGTAGGCAAGAAAAAAGCCTCGCGGGGGCTTGCCCAAGATGACCTCCGGGAACTTCGTCCATCTTCCATAAACGACCATGATTTAATTCAACTTATCGAGTATTTTTCAAAGGACCGGGAAAAAATGTTCACTAGATAAAACGATGATTTTGTAATGTAGAAAATTAGGAAAGACAAAATTCAGGATGACACGGCACACAGGGACCGGGAAAAAATGATCACTTTATCGAGAGATTCAAATTTACGAGTTTCAAATTATCAAAATATATCTATTATTTTTTTTCATAAGTTTATAGAGAATTGTTTTAACAAATGTTCGTTAGACAAACCTTTACTCGGGTAAAACCCGGGCAAAGCCGGGTACATCCGCTAGTCTATATACAGTAAAACCCCGCTAATACGAACCCTGGATATAGCGAACCTTCCCTTATAACGAACCCACGGCGATTCCCAATTCCATTCCATTGAAATTACCATCGTTATAACGAACTTTGCGATTTTTAAGATAACGAACTACCCCTATAACGAACCTATTTTCGGTCCCAAAATGATAAAATCTATTAAAAATACTAAGCTTATAACGAACTTAAAATTGTGATTTAAAATTTTTTTAAAACAACAAAATTTTGAGCATGTTTAAGCACGCGGATCGCGATTTCAAAACAAAAAATTAGCGGCATTGTTTGTTTTCATTTCCATTCTATTTTTGCTGTATGTTGTGTACATTTTTACACATTATACTTTTATTTAATAGAATATCTTTGCATTCGACAATTTTGAAATAGAAGAAAAATACAAATGGCTTCCAAAATAAAGAAAAGAAACAAAGAGTGGCGTTCTAAAAAAAAAAAAAAAACAGTGGCAGCATGCCCTTTTAGAAGCATTCTATATCAAGTTTAACCCAGGCTAAAAAATAATTCTAAATAATTTTAAGGCCAGAAATGGTTTGAATAACAGGTTAAAAACAAAATTTAATATACACTTCAGAAGAATATGTGGAAACTGGAATTGGAAGAAGAAGAAGAAAAAAAAAATAGTTCCCCCAAGTTCCCCCGTGTCTCATGGGCCACAAACAAATCAACTTATAAATTCTCAAAAACTACCACTACAGTTCTATTTTTAGAATGGAATTCTTGTTAGGTATATGACTCATTCAGGGTTCGCGGATATTCCCCCTGGCCGGCCGTTTTACCACCGATTTTGTTTGCAAATTGGCGTTTTTTATTCGCAATTTTACCGATCGCGCTATCGTATCAACATGTTTCGAGTCCGATTTTTCTGAATTGGATACTTTTGATTCATCCTCAATTGATTCAGAATACATGGAGCTTTATTCCTTTGATAGAAATAATGTTATTTTAAGACAATTCTTATTTTCAAATTTCACTTTTCACTTTCAAGCAACAAGGTATTAGAGGATTTTTTTTCAAATAAATATAGTATTATATTATTTGAGAAAGATGTTCTAAAATACTCTTATACCTTTCAAATATATAATTAATAATTTTTTGCCCTGGGGGATTTGGCTCAATTTTTAAATAATACATAGGTTTATATATAAGCATGTATGCTAATGATAAGAAGAACCTATTATCAAATGACTTCTTTTGATATTCAGCATTACTGTAAAGAAATAGGTAAATTTAGGGAATTAAAACAAAGTGACCATTATTAAGTAGCTGCCTTTTCCTGTTTGTATGGCTGTTTTTTAATTATATGGTCTAAAAATTTATAAAAGTTAAAAAAATGGCCAAACCGTGGCTATAGTGAACCGTGGCTATAGTGAACCAAAAGCTCTGTCCCATTGGGGTTCACTATAGAGGGGTTTTACTGTATATAAAAATGAATGTATGTGTGTGTGTGTGTCCTTTATGCCTGACCAAACCACTTATTGGAACACCATGAAACTTTGGGAAGTTATTTAGTATAGTACTGGGAAGGTTTCTAGCAAATAAAATTTTTGAAATAACTTTTTGACTAAAAATAATCAAGATAAATAGTCTAATTTATCTGTTATAATTCAACAATCTGCTCTAAATATTATCATGATGATACGATGATTTTGTAATGTAGAAAATTAGGAGAGACAAAATTCAGGATGACACGGCAATTCATTTGAGACAAGAATAATGATACAATTCCAAGGCAAGATACTATTCCTTTAACTTCCAATTACCGAGGGAACCAATTAATATTGATTTTATTCAACTTATCGAGTATTTTTCAAGGGACCGGGAAAAAATGTTCACTTTATCGAGAGATTCGTTAGACAAACCTTTACTCGGGTAAAACCCGGGCGAAGCCGGGTACATCCATACAAGAATAATGATACAATACCAAGGCAAGATACTATTCCTTTAACTTCCAATTACCGAGGGAGCCAATTAATATTGATTTTATTCAACTTATCGAGTATTTTTCAAGGGACTGGGAAAAAATGTTCACTTTATCGAGAGATTCGTTAGACAAACCTTTACTCGGGTAAAACCCGGGCGAAGCCGGGTATATCCGCTAGTAGATTATAAACGCAAGGTAATAAGACCAAATCCAAATAAATAGTGTGTAACGTTTCGGTAACAACACTGTTACTGAAACATCACATTCAATACTTTTGTCTGAAGATGGTAACAATGCTGTTACAGAAACGTCACATTCAGTACTTTTGTCTGATAGTGGTAACAATGCTGTTACCGAAACGTCACATTCAGTATTTTTTCTGAAGATGGTAACAACACTCTTACCAAAAAGTCACATTCAGTACTTTTGTCTGAAGATGGTAACAATGCAGTTACCGAAATGTCACATTCAGTTCTTTTGTCTGAAGATGGTAACAACACTGTTACAGAAACGTTACATTCAGTACTTTTGTCTGAAGATGGCAACAACGCTGTTACCGAAACGTCACATTCAGTACTTTTGTCTGAAGATGGTAACAACGCTGTTACCAAAACCTCACATTCAGTACTTTTGTCCGAAGATGGTAACAACGCTTTTACCAAAACGTCACATTCAGTACTTTTGTCTGAAGATGGTAACAACGCTTTTACCAAAACATCACATTCAGTACTTTTGTCTGAAGATGGTAACAAGGCTGTTACCGAAACGTCACATTCAGTACTTTTGTCTGATGATGGTAACAACGCTGTTACCGAAACTTCACATTCAGTACTTTTGTCTGAAGATGGTAACAATGCTGTTACTGAAAGGTCACATTCAGTACTTTTGTCTGAAGATGGTAACAATGCTGTTACCGAAAGGTCACATTCAGTACTTTTGTCTGAAGATGGTAACAACGTTGTTACCGAAACTTACTTTTGTCTGAAGATGGTAACAATGCTGTTACCGAAACATCACATACTATTTATTTATTTGGATTTGGTCTTATCACCTTGAGGTTATACTGTATATGTGGTGAGAATACATGTAGTGGCATTAAAGAACCATCTTTTTTTAAATAACAATTTGTATGTAAGAAGTGAGCTTTGTGTACGAGGGTGAGTAGAAAAGTAAGGTCTCCTATTTTTTTTTCATAGAAAAACACATTTAATCACAACTTTTTATACATCATTGGAAAGGTTGGACACTTTGCTATTTTTCTACATAGTCGCCTTGATGCTCAATCACTTTTTTCATCCTGTCAACCAACTTTGTAATTCCGGTGTTGTACCACTCTCCTGCCAAGTGTGAGTTGCGCTCAGTTATACGCTTTTTAAATGCGAAAAATAATTCTCCGGTCGAAATTCACCGTCAGTTAGTGGAAGTGTATGGTAATAAGTGCATGGACATCTAAAATGTGCGGAAATGGTGCCGGGAGTTTAACGAGGGGCGGATAAACGTCCACGATGAACAGCAGTCTGGGCGGCCGAGTTTGCCGGAATCAACCATGGCTCGAATCGACGAAATGGTGCGCGCAAACCGGCGGATAACCCTTGAAGAGATCGAGGATGGCCTGAATGAAGATTGCAGCCACTTCTCCGTGCACAAGATTGTGTCTGAGACCCTCGGCTACAGAAAGGTGTCCGCCAGGTGGGTCGACAAGTGGCTCAAAGAGGCGGCGGGAGAGTGGTACAACACCGGAATTACAAAGTTGGTTGACAGGATGAAAAAAGTGATTGAGCATCAAGGCGACTATGTAGAAAAATAGCAAAGTGTCCAACCTTTCCAATGATGTATAAAAAGTTGTGATTAAATGTGTTTTTCTATGAAAAAAAAAATAGGAGACCTTACTTTTCTACTCACCCTCGTAGAAGGTTCCTCCTTTGCTGCTGTGGTCCACACACTTTCTTGGGGATATAAAGTATAACTTCTGTGATTTGACACATGATGTCCCAACCTCCATCTCTTCTTCTTCTTCTTTCTTATCTCCACTCTATCATATTAGGGTATCAAGTTGTGACCCTTGATGGTGGCTGTTTGACAACCATCATGACTGGGTGAAGTAGAATGCGTCTGCCTTTGTCATTAAGACTGGGAGCACTACTCAGTGGCAGGCCGACTTAACTCCAAAAGAAATGGCCGCCTCTGACATGAAGAACAGACGCCATGTGCAGCTGCTCCTAACATGGAGTACAAATGCTGCTCATCCTATATCCCTAGATTAGGTGCCTTTACAGGATACTATCAGCCAGGCCAGCTGAGCCCAGGTTTTTTTATTGAGCTTGTTACTGCTCCCCCTCCTCCTTTTTCATCTGGGCTTAGGACCGGCAAAGGCGGAGTTCCCAACCTCCATCCATCCTATCAAATAACAAATGATAATTTGACCAATTGGGCACTAACAATAATTTGAAAATTATTAAAATCAAATTTCAACAGCCTTAGATAATTCTTGTTTAAATACTCTTGTATTACAGTAAAACCCCGCTAAGACGAACCATGGCTATAACGAACCTTCCCTTATAACGAACCCATCGAAAATCCGCATTCCATTCCATTAAAATTACCATCGCTATAACGAACTTTTCACTTTTCAAACTAGCGAACTATCGCTATAACGAACCCAATTTTGGTCCCAAAATGATAAAATCTATTAAAAATACTATGCTTATAACGAACTTAGAATTGTAATTAAAAAAAAAATTAAAAAACAAAATTTTGAGCATGTTTAAAGCTCGCGGATCGCGATTTCAAAACAATAAATTTAGCGGCATTGTTAGTTTGATTTTTGCACTTTATTTTTGCTGTATGTTGTATAAATTTTTACACATTATACTTTTTATTAATTAGAATATCTTTGCATCCATTAAATTTGAAATATAAAAAATGCAAATGGCTTCCAAAATGAAGAAAACAAAGGCATTTTAAAAACAAAAGCATTATTTCATTAAAAAAAAAAAAAGGCCATTTTCAGAACTTTTCAAAGTGAAACAACATAGGCAAAATGTTAAGAACATATTAAAATAAGAGAATATAACTTTTCTATTATAAAAGATAAAATATAAAGTTATTAAAAATTGTTACAAAGAGGAGTCAACTTCAACTTTTGCCGCGATCGCGATCGTACGTTTTAGAACTTAAAAAAAAAAAAAAAGTCCAAATAAACGGTCCCGTGATGAAACAAAAATTATTTTTATGCCATTAACTATGGTGATTTTAAAGTCAGCAATGTTTTGCATGGCAGGTTAAAAAAAAAAACGAAATCTAGACCTAAAAGAATATGGGGAAACATGAAAGGGAAGAAAAACACTAACTTTATTTGAATGGTGCAATGCTTGGAAGAATGCTTTGAAACAACAAGGTATTAGAGCCATTTTTTTCAAGTAAAAATTGTATTATATAATGTGATAATGATGTTTTAAAATCATTTCATATCTTTGAATATATATTTAATAAAACTTTGCCTAGGATTTGTCTTGATTTTTAACTTAGACATAGAGGTACATGTATGTTAATCATAAGAAGAACCTATTATCTAATGATTTCTATTATTATTCAGTATTAATATAAGGAAATTAGTCAATTAAGGGAATTAAAATAAAGTGACCACTATTAAGAGGCAGCCTCTTCTTGTGTGTATGGCTGTTTTTTAATTATACGGTCTAAAATTTTTGAAAAGTAAAAAAAAATAGCCAAACCGTGGCTATAGTGAACCGTGGCTATAGTGAACCAAAAGCTCTGTCCCATTGGGGTTCACTATAGAGGGGTTTTACTGTATATTTTAAATAATAGCAATTGATATTACTGGGCCTATTTTATCTCATTAATTTAGAATGATTGTAATTTTGTCCCTCACTAAATGTTGTGGCTAGAACCCACTGTGCATATTCCAGCTGATCAAAAAGACATGTCTTCTCTGTATGTTATTTCAAATAGCAGAACGCTGTTCCCTATGACACCTCATTGCTTAGTCAGTGAGTAGCTTTCACTTAGGTTATCAAATTGTCCACAAGGAAACAACATGCAACAATGGCATTGATATTTGTGATGCCGCATTGTAATACTTTCAAGCATGGTGCATGTGCGCCAACTATGGCCTGTATGCTGAAGTACTGAATTTTTACCAATAAAATTGTATTTAAACACAAGGTAATAAGACCAAATCCAAATAAATAAATAGTGTGTGATGTTTCGGTAACAGCGTTGTTACCATCTTCAGACAAAAGTACTGAATGAGAAATTTTACCACAGCATGTTTTAAATAGTTACTGTTATCAAGATCTTGTTTACACACTTGATGACAGTAACTATTTAAAACATGCTGTGATATTTTTTCTCATTCAGTACTTTTGTCTGAAGATGGTAACAAGGCTGTTACCGAAACATCACACACTTTATTTATTTGGATTTGGTCTTATTACCTTGTGTTTGTAATCTTTAATACAAATTGTGCCTTATCACTTGTATTTAAACATTAATTATCTAATGCTCTTGTCAACATTTGATTTAAAAAATGGTTGAATTAAAGTTGGTTATTTTAATAGACTGGAGGTCAGGACATAAATGGTCTAATTATCAATGGTTGAATTAAAGTTGGTTATTTGATAAGCTGGAGGCCAGGACATAAAAAAAGGTCAAATTGTCAATGGTGTTGAATTATCATTGGTTGAATCAAAGTTGGTTGTTTGATATGCTGGAGGTCAGGACATAAAAAAAAGGTTAAATTATCAATGGTGTTGAATTATCATTGGTTGAATTAAAGTTGGTTGTTTGATATGCTGGAGGTCAAGACATAAAAAAAAAGGTCAAATTGTCAATGGTGTTGAATTAATGAAGTGTATAACTGGAGTGTAGATGTCAGGATGAGAAAGTAACCAAACCAAATAAAGGGAAGTGCCACCTTGATAAATATCTTGGAACAAGGAAGTTGAGCTGAAAGGTTGATATAAAATATTACATAAGTGTCTTTGTGAATGATAAGAATCTGTTATTGCTCCAGTCTATGTTGACTTCCTGATATAGATGAACCATTTGATAGCACTATCCAACCTCGTTATGCCAGCTGGAACAAGGCCATAACATTTTGGTATAAACTCATGTAGAAGCCACTGTTTATCATGTCACATGTAGCACAACAGAATTGTCCCATGAGATTAAGATATAACTTTTCAACGGTTTCCATTTTATACAACTCAGATTGTTGTAAATATCTTAATTGCAGTTAGGAGATAGCATATTTTGATGTTCTCCCTTTCAACCAATTATTTATTCAATTTTTTATTTCCTCTAAACAATTCTTTTTGCACTTTTAAAAGTTAAGTTCTTAAAGAAAGTTGGTGTTTCATAAATGGATGGAAGGGAGTAATTCTCCAAAGGTGTTGTTGTTTCAGCCATTTGGCTTATCCAGGCCCACAGATGTGACAGCTGCTCTTACATAATTCTGTAACATGGGCAGAACAACACTCATCCTTCCTTCCTGCCAAACTAAGATATATATTTACATAGTTTGCAATCCATGTTGTATACAATATTTTGATATTTAATAGATAATTTAATCCAAACTAGGCATTTTATTATTTATAGCATTGTGTGTTACTTAGATAATTTATTTATTTACAGTCTTACATCTTTAATTCAACACCTGAGGGATCAGTGCTTTAGGTTGAATTATAGTTGTTTATCATATCACAACATTGACTACTGGTGGACATCCAATTATTAAATCATTAAAAGGATATTTTTAGAGAATTTTTATAAAAGAAAATAAAACCTAATCCAAATAATTTTTATTAGTGTGTGACATCTCTGCAACAACATTGTCACCATCATCAGACAGTGACCATGTTGTTTCTGAAATGTCACACACTAATTTTTTTTTTTGCTTATCCCTAGTACACGTGGTACAGGCCATGATAATCATGGTGGGTAGTTAGAGACTGCCTTTTACTGTAATTACACCACATGTCTACACATGTGAAAGCAGTTCGACTTTGCACTTACAAATGTGCCAGAGCCCCGTTTGGTTACTTGCACTCGCTGGTGGGGTTGGACTTTTGCAAGAATTGGGGGGCCATTGGAGCATTTTTTTTTTTTTTTAAACAGAAAAAAGTGTTCAATGCGGGAATCGAACCCGGGTCGTAGTGGTTGAAAACCAAACGGTTTAACCAGCCTTCCACCGACCCCCCTCACACACTAATAAATTATTTGGATTAGGTCATATTTTCTTTTATTTTAATCTATAATCCAAATTGTGCTTTATGATTTTAGAGAATTTTCTTTTTTTAATATTTTACAGTAGAACTTAGATAATTCGAAAACATCTTTAATCCAAATATTTATCTTGGTTCCCAAGAATTTCCTATGAAAAGATTTCACATATTTTAATTCAAATTTTTGGATAATTCGGATTTTTTTTTTTGTCCCTTGGGCTTTGAATTATCCAAGTTTGACTGTATTATGTGTGATATCACATTGGGCCTTTTTCATTCCATTTATTTAGAATGTGTCATGATTAACTTGCAGTGAGGGACAAAATTGCTTTATAATGCACATTTTAAACATGAAACATTACAAACACTATTTTATAATAAGTGAATAAGTGCATTGGGAAGAAAGAGAATAAACTGGGAAATAAAGAAAATACAAAAATTTTATTTAAAAAAAAATCATATTTTAAATGACTACTTTATGGTTGTTTGCTTATAGTATGCCTCTCAATGTGAATTCTAGCAGATCAATCTTTTTTTTTTTTTTTTTTGCTTATCCCTAGTACACGTGGTACAGGCCATGATAATCATGGTGGGTAGAAGTTGGCGACTGCTTTTACTGTAAGTGCACCACATGTCTACAAATGTGAAAAGCAGTTTGACTTTTCACTTACAAATGTGCCAGAGCCCCGTTTGGTTACTTGCATTCGCTGGTGGGATTGGACTTTTACAATAATCAGGGGCCATTGGAGCAGCTTTAAAATTTTTTTTATCAGAAAAAAGAGTGCCCAATGCGGGAATTGAACCCAGGCCATAGCGGTCAAAAACCAACAGTTCAGACCATTCTTCCACCGACCCCCAGCAGATCAATCTTCAAAATACATGTATCCTCTTCTGTAGGTTATTTCAAATAGCAGAATTCTACTCTCCAAAACATTTCATTGTTTACATCAACGGTCGGTTAGTGAACCAACAGTGTCAAAATCGTCAAAGAGAAAACAAAAATTGCCTGCAATGCTGGTACTTACAACGCTGCAATATAACTTTAAGCAATATGTGCATGCACAAACTATGGCCAAAGTATTGCATTTCTAGCAATAAAATTGTATTTAAAACAAAAATTAACTTATGTTGTCAAAATTTAATTTTGTAATGATTAAATTATCGATGGTGTCGAATTATTGTTGGTTGAAATAATGTTGGTTATTTGATAGGCTGTGGGACATGGTTGAATTATTGTGTCCAAATATTGTTGGTTGAATTAACGAGGTTGGACTGCACACAACTTGTCTTTAATCCTTACTTTAGGTGCTGTGACATCACACTGCCAGAGTTTCACTACACCCTGTACTGTATTCTCCATACAGACCGTTGTCCAATATATCCAGTAGAGTCTAAATAGTCTAAATCATTGGTTTTTGACCACTACAACCTGGGATTGAATCCCGCATTGGGCCCTTTTTTTCTAATCAAAGAAATGCTCCAATGGCCCCCAATTCTTGAAAAAGACCAACTCCACCAGCGAGTGCAAGTAACCAAACGGGGCTCTGCTACATTTGTAAGAACAAAGTTGAACTGCTTTCCACATGTCTAGACATGTGGTGCACTCACAGTATAAGCAGTCGCTAACTACCCACCATGATTATCATGGCCTGTACCACAAGTACTAGGGATAATAATAAAAAAAACTTATTGAAGATTATTTTTAGTCAAAGAAGTAATGGAAACCAAACAAATATTTGAAGCTAAAAATGTAGTTTCTCTCAATCTTTATATAAAAGGCTATTTGGGGATAGTTGGTATATGCTCCATACAAGAATATAAATAATAATAAGCACACCTAGCTGGTCAAGGTCATTTAGAGAGCAAGGTCAAGGGAACAACTCTCGTATCTTATCATCCCATCCAAAGGTGGTGTTGACATCCGTTATCTCTCTCTGCAGTGTTTCCCTGCAGCCTGCCTAGTTAGCATAGATGCCACCAAACCTGTGCTATAGCACTGTATTACTAGTTAGAAATCACCATATAGGGCTGTGTTTTAAGGTAGTTTCTATTTGAGGCCTGTAGCTCACTTTCCAAGAATCTCCCTTTCAATGCAAATGAAATAGACTCTACATTATGGATGCTTGCTTCCCAAGAAGACCTCTTGATACAGCTGTTGGACTTATTTAGAAGGTAATTTTAGAGCTGTGAGACTTGTGTGTGTGGTGGGTAGAGGTGTCTGTGTGGTGAGATGGCAGCACAGCATTCTGCATGGATCACATTTGAACAGCTCTCTGTATGTTTACACAAACATTTATAATGTGTATTTTATTTTCTGATAGAATATATTAAAAAAAGGGCTTGTCATAAGGTTTAAAATAATGTAAAATAATGAGGCACAATTTGGATTATAGATTATAAACACAAGGTATTAAGACCAAATCCAAATTTGTAAGTGCAAAGTCGAACTGCTTTTCACATGTGTAGAAATGTGGTGCACTTACAATAAAAGCAGTCGACTACCTCTAACCACCATGATTAACACACTATTTATTTATAAAATAAAAGGATTTAAAAGCGCGAATGTTTCTTTTATACATAAAACGAACTTCTACTGTCCTTACTGCGATGAAAAAATATATTGGGAGGGCTTGGCTCATCAGTGGTCAACCCTCCCAGCGGTTTCGCCAATTTAATCCACCAGACCGCTTCTCAGAGCTCTAATACTGTATTGGATCATTCCGCTTTTATATGCTACACCGAAGGATGGAATCTTAGAAATGGTTTTCAAGTAAACTATGGACATAAGCTTATAGGACAGTAGAATTACATTCAAATATTTGCTTCGAGCAATGCTCTTCAGCAAACTATAAAGACAAGGCCAGTTAGGAATAAATTAACACAAAGCAATAATAGTTTATTTATAGTTTGCTGAAGAGCATTGCTCGAAGCAAATATTTGAATGTAATTCTACTGTCCTATAAGCTTATGTCCATAGTTTACTTGAAAACCATTTCTAAGATTCCATCCTTCGGTGTAGCATATAAAAGCGGAATGATCCAATACAGTATTAGAGCTCTGAGAAGCGGTCTGGTGGATTAAATTGGCGAAACCGCTGGGAGGGTTCACCACTGATGAGCCAAGCCCTCCCAATATATTTTTTCATCGCAGTAAGGACAGTAGAAGTTCGTTTTATGTATAAAAGAAACATTCGCGCTTTTAAATCCTTTTATTTTATATGTATAGATGGCGCGTTATTGCTTTGTGTTAACACTATTTATTTATTTGGATTTGGTCTTATTACCTTGTGTTTATAATTTAGTACTGATTCAAGTTTTAATTTCTCTCATATGCGCTCCATAATATAGTTACAATGACGTCCAAAGGAGGCTAAAGCCGTCCACCACCTGTGAACCAGGGAGGGGGCAGACGGACCAATCAGGAAGGAAGAAGCCTAGCTGGCGGAGAGTGAAGTCTTGCTTCCTTTTGTTGACGATGGTTGTGGGATGATACTCCCTATCTGTTACTTGCTTGGTCTCCATATTGCTTGAAGGTAAATAAAGAGAAGTCAAACAGAGATCCTTACTGATCCCGCATGCTCATTTGACTGTCCTTGACACAGCAGCAGTGTAACAAATTGGTGTTAGAAACGGAGATCTCTGTTCTTGAAGACAATTCTGGGTACCAGTGAAACCATAAAATGGCGGCCAAACAATTAGACCTCATTCAAGCTCTTCTTTCAGAAATGAAAGGGTTGAGTGAAAATATCTATGGGAAGACCAAGCAAAAATTTGCAGTGTTGAAGGAGAATGTTGCCTGATATCAGGATGCTCAAAAATCTGAACTTTGCAAGATGGGTGACACCCTATGGATGAAGGATCAAGATGGTGGCATGGATAAGGATATGATCCAGCCCGGTACTGTAGTTGAGGTGGTGAACTGATCAACACTGGCTGTGGCATGAATAGTTCGAAGCAGGTAAAGTGGACGGAGAAAGAGTGCCCTCCGGATGATGTGCTGTGTTGAAATTCCACCTCTGGGATCTCTTATGAACATCTCCATGAGATCAATAGTGATTATGGTGAGCGGCAATATGACAGCATTGACTGCCTTGATGAGGCCAGACTGGGATTACAGAGGAGATCCAACTTGGTGTGATAGAGCTGGGTGCTTTGTGGATGACTGGATGGTCAAAGTTGGCAATCCGACTGGAATGAATGAAGAATTGGAAGTCTGACAGTGTCTGTGACCAGGATTAATGTTGGTTATTTGACAGGCTGCAGGACAATCTAGGAAAACAGGGTCAAATTATCGCATGTGTCAAATTATAGGGGGTCGAAGGTTATGCTGTAGATTGTTAGCCTCCTCCACCACCAGAGGCACACACCTGGCAGTAGTCAGAAAGATTGTAAAAATACACATTGTCAGCTATGTAATCATATTATTTTTTTCTGTGCTTTGTGAACTTGCAGCATGTATATATTGGAAGGTATTACTTTTCCAGCATTGGCAACACTGAGAGACATTGATAAAGGCAAGCAATTGCGACATCACATTGCAAGTGTCGCAAACATCATTGTTAAGGGTAATTTGGAATCCTTGGGCAGAAAATGGAGTTGGCATTGCACAGGGGGTTAATAGCACCTGTGAGAGATAGATCTTAGTGGTATTGTTGGTAATTTTTATTCATCTCTAGCTACCAATGTTTCTCTTCCAAGTTCTTGGAGATACAGTTTATAATTTGACACATTATAAACACAAGGTAATAAGACCAAATCCAAATAAATAGTGTGTGACGTTTCGGTAACAGCATACTGAATAGATTCAGTACTTTTGTCTGAAGATGGTAACAACGCTGTTACCGAAACGTCACATACTATTTATTTATTTGGATTTGGTCTTATTACCTTGTGTTTATAATCTATAATCCAAATTGTGCCTTATCATTGATACATTATATAAATGACCAGTATTGATTTTGTTACTAAAACATCAGATATATAAATGCATGTTGTAAGCATTTTTTAATTATATATTTCTTTCGACTCTTAGCTTAAAAATTTAACACAATAGTTTTTGTTTGGATGGATGGAGACAGCAACTTTATATATATAAGGTGTTTAAGAGGATCTTTCATATCACAATATAACAACGGGGGGGGGGGGGGGGGTCTCCATTTGATTCTCAGTCATGTTATCATGGTGGAAATGGTATTGTGGTTTCTATCACAGTATAGTCAACATCTCAGTATAGTCTCCTCCTAAGATGACTACATGAACAGTAAAGTTGAGTTTTCAGAGAATGCTTCAGACGACAGACAGCCTACGATCGAAGAGGCTGAAAGGGCAATTGGCTAGACCCCACCCATCATCCAATACTCCTAATGAAACACGCCCTACTGTTTACTTCCTGCCCAATTTTCTTAACGCCCGCGTTTTTATCTTCTCACAGATTCTGAACCACCCCCTCTTTTTTTTTTTTTAATTGAAGAGTGAGACATCGATTTGTTCTCAGTCTTAATGGCTCTTATAGGTTACGTGGACATATGCCATTTTTAATAAAGGATTGAATTTAACGTAAAAGCGCAACCCGAATTTCCATTCTTCAATCAAGGATTGCTTTCAAACGACAAAATTAGAATACACAAAAAGTAGCCTACAATTAGATGGCGTCTGGTTAAAACAAGGTCGATCCATTGCAACACACGTTTGAAAATATCATCGCCTTTTTAGATGTTTTGGAACACTTTCACGAATAACTTATAAATTGCGCAATCTTTGGAAAGGACCAAATATGAAGGAGGGATGTATAAACACCACCACACACACATGTTACTGGCGTATAAATCAGTAATTACCACAATATAGAAATGATTTATTATTATTATATAACTTATCCCTAGTACACGTGGTTCAGGCCACGATAATCATGGTGGGTAGAGTGTCAAATTATATTGACAAATATTTGCAATCTTATCATATCTTATCTCAGGTTTTAGTGGAAAGAATTTTTGTTTTCGTTTGTTTGTGAACAAATCTCTCCCGCCTTCTCATTGGACGAATGTGGCCATGTTTGTATATAAAGGGGGCTATGGTATGGGTCGACACGCCAGTGTGGTGGATGATCTTGTGGGGACACTTAAAGTGTTCTCTGCGTGCTATATCCCTGTCTGGCAATCTCGGCGCATACCTGTGTAACCCCGGTCCGATCCCTACCTAAGCAGCAATAAAGCTAAGTACTGTTTTTTATTTTATTTAACAAATTGTGGTTTATTATTTACTTTTTTTTGTGTTGTACTTTTGAGTCCACGATTTTTCTGTGTTTAAGTTACTCTTACTGTAGGCCCTAGTATATTGTATTTGTGTGTTTATCCGTACAAAGTAACTTTTGTCATTGGCGAGCCTGCCAGGATTACTGGTGTTTTGCACGTGTAAATTCCTGTAATTTTACGTGCGGTTTTTTTTTTCTTTGATTGTATGGTTTATTACTATTCTTTGTACTCCATCATGTTTGTGAACTCTATGCTTAACCTGTCAGTGTTTAATGGGGTTGATCTCGAATCTTTCATTCGGGAAGTCGAGCTTAAAGCTCGAGTAGGCAAATGGGATCCTGAGGTCAAAGCACTGCTCATGTTCGAGGCTCTATCCCCTGAAGTTAGGTTTAGCTTAGAGGAGATGGGTATCCGTAACGATAGCAGTTTCAAAAGTATTGCTAGTAAACTGAACATATTGTACCCTAAGAAAGCGCGTGGTATTAGGGAATGCCTTAAATTAATAGAAGGTCTTAAGCAGAGAGTTGGGGAAAGTCCGATGGTTTTTAAAGAAAGATTCCTGGCCATTAGAGATAAAGTAGAGTACAGTTTTGACGATAGCCTAGTGTTCGAAATTTTCCTCGAAAATGTGCTCGATAAGTATAGAGAGGCTATTGTTCGCAGTGAGGCTAAATCAATAGAAAAAGCAGTCAGTGTCATGGCCACGGAGGATAGTGTAGAACACCGTTGCAGCTTTATGAAAGGGGTATGTTCAGTAGAAGGGGTTGAAGAAATAAATAGCATTAAGAGTGAGATGAAGATGCTTAGTGCCAGTGTAAACAGGATGAAGCACGAAAATGAGCAGTGTATTGCAGATCTTAGAGGTGAGATAGAAAAACTGACTAAATTGTTGGGCGAAATCAGGCTGAGTCCATCTGAGTGTAGATTAGGACATATAGCTAGTGATTGTTGCTCAAGACAGTCTTCTATGTTTGCCAACCGCAATACTCTTGACAATGCCGAGATAGTGAACATACGTTCATATGGCGGAGATCCGTATGGAAATCTGCCAATAGTTAAGGTTAATATTAACGGCAATATGTGGCACCTGTTATACGATACAGGAAGCCAAGTCAGTATTATTGATTCCGAAAAATGTAAGGTCTTGAAGGAGAATTGGGACGATGCACTTAAAACTTTACGTATAGTGTCAGTGACAGGCCAAGAGCAGACACTTACACGTGTTAAAACCTGTAGAGTTGGTAACGAATACGGCATTGAACTGGGAGAGATAAGGTTTTGGCTAATGTCACTCGGAGATAAGGCCTACGACGGGATTCTGGGAATCAATGATATAAGGAGATTCAATATCCCGTTACCTGCCATACGGGAGCGTTGCAACATGATTTCCTTGAAACCAGAAGACCGAGATTATGTAGACCTTAGCTACGTTGCCAGTGTGCATAGACCGATGGTTTCAAGCTCCTTCGAGGAGAAATCAGTGAAGCGCATTGAAAACGAGGCTGTAAAGTTGCCACCTACTGAGTTTAACAGAAACTGTGAGTGTAGTGCTGGGTCTGTTAATAGTTTTAGGAAGCCTACTTGGGCTGAGAGGTTAAGGGTGATGCGGAAAGCAAAGGAGACTGTCAGACAGTTCATGTCAGGTAATTCTGCTAAAAAGCTTATGAATCCTAGGCCACCTTATTCCAGAAGTTTCGACAGAGGAGATCTGGTAATGCTAGCTGTTCCTAAGACTGAAGGTTACTCCAACGTCTATGGGCCTTTCCGTGTGGAAGCTAGGGTCTCCGATGTTAACTTTAAAGTAAGAGGGGTCACCATGCACGATGTGAAAGTTGTACATGTCGATAGGATGAAAGCGCTTAGAAACAGACGTTAAGAAGAGCTTTTAGCTCTTGGACTTGAGAGAACTGAATGGAATTGGATCGTTCGGTTTCTCATCAAGTGAGCGTCTGTCAGTACCCTAAGTCTACCTAACATACCCAGCCGGTCCCAGATGAGAGCTTATTTGGTCCCCCATGAAACTCTGTATACTAAAGCATATTATATATGTGTGTGTTTGGTAATCACTCATGGTAACTCACGTAGTTTGCGCAGATTTTTTTTTTTTTCAAGTTTCTTTTGGGAGAAGCAAGATGGAAGGCGCCTTTATGGAACGACCCGGATGCCTACTTCTCCTCTCTTTAGTTTTTTTTGTTTGTTTCTTTATAACATGGCTCCCGTGAGCTTTTTTCCCCCCGAACAGCGGGAGGTTTTCCTTACGGGACAATGGGAATGTTTGGGAGATTTGTTAGTTTCTTTCTTTTTTTTTTGGAAAGACACCTTTTGTCAAATTATATTGACAAATATTTGCAATCTTATCATATCTTATCTCAGGTTTTAGTGGAAAGAATTTTTGTTTTCGTTTGTTTGTGAACAAATCTCTCCCGCCTTCTCATTGGACGAATGTGGCCATGTTTGTATATAAAGGGGGCTATGGTATGGGTCGACACGCCAGTGTGGTGGATGATCTTGTGGGGACACTTAAAGTGTTCTCTGCGTGCTATATCCCTGTCTGGCAATCTCGGCGCATACCTGTGTAACCCCGGTCCGATCCCTACCTAAGCAGCAATAAAGCTAAGTACTGTTTTTTATTTTATTTAACAAATTGTGGTTTATTATTTACTTTTTTTTGTGTTGTACTTTTGAGTCCACGATTTTTCTGTGTTTAAGTTACTCTTACTGTAGGCCCTAGTATATTGTATTTGTGTGTTTATCCGTACAAAGTAACTTTTGTCAGAGTAGGCGACTGCTTTTACTGTAAGTGCACCACATGTCTACACTTGTAAAAAGCAGTTCGACTTTACACTTACAAATATGCCATAGTCCCGTTTGGTTACTTGCACTCGCTGGTGGGGTTGGACTTTTTCAAGAATCGGGGGCCATTGAAGATTTTTTTTTTTTTATCAGAAAAAAAAAAAAAAAAAAGTGGCCAATGCGGGAATCGAACCAGAGTCGTAGCGGTCTAAAACCAACGGTTTAGACCATCCTTCCACCGACCCCCCAATGTAAAGTGTCGGTACAACGACCTACCCTGGTCTGTAACCAAATGCTGCCATTGGTTACCAAGACGGCCAACTCTCGTATTAGCACATCGCGGAAACACCTGCGGCCATTTTCTCTATTATTAGCCCTACTTCCTCGTTGTCCGCCCACTGTATTGTCATTATGATATAAACGGGGATCTTGCATAAATGTTATTACGAAACGCCGCAGAGTTAAGAACTAGTTGAATAGGTGTTTCATTTGAAAATACTTTCGGACCACCATCTATATACGTGGCCTACGTGTCCTCTCTAGAAACGATCCTATTTGTACTGAAGGATCTAAGAGAGATGGTAAGTTTAGTGGGTCTCCGACCATCTTTTCACTCATTACTTGGTATGATATGTACAAGGAATTGACAACAAAATTGGATGCTACGTACACACTTAGATTTACAGAGTAATAAAAACTTTGCCAACTAAAGCTATTTAGTAGCTAGGACGACTTGCGAACTTTCCAGTAAGTGAACCACCCAGACTACTGGAGTGTAGAGCAGTCACCAGTTGTCTGGAACCTTCCAGAAAATTGAGGGTCCTCTACGATAGCGAGACGATAGGTTTATGATAAAGTAGCTGTCTCCAAAGAAGAACGCTAAAGTGACCCAATTCGACATTCCGCGGATTGGATACATTTATTGCAAATAAAAATGACTCCTTCACTTGAACTAGATTACATTAAAATATAATATTTCTATGATAAGGTAAAAATTGTGTGAAAGGTATTAAAATGATTAAAAATATCCCCCCCCTCCCCAAAGGCAGGCTTTCAAATTAAAAAGATTGTGAAATAACGCCCCGAGAAGAAGAGAAATAGTTTAATAAAGAAAACCATCGCAGTTTTACGTCGTTACTTGATCTAAACATCTTCCTCGTTGGCCTGGTAGCCATATCGCCGTCTTGACTTACATGGCTAGCTGCTGACGATACATCGATCGAAGGGGCCGAGGTACAAAACTCTGAACATTAGCAACACTATACTTGTGGGTAATTAAACACACACACGTATATAACAAAGTAGCGGGAGGATGATGTACCTAGAGAGGTGCTTGAATTATACATCAGAACGATGCATTATGTTTATCGCCCTAGTAAAAGAACTGTGGTGATAAAGAATGAACCACAACACCAATTTTGACATGTTCAGACAAAGAGCCAACCAGACTCTGGCCCACATCAGTACAGGGGCGGCTTCCATAACATCTACGAGAGGGTTATGAAACCCGGCCCTTATCACTTCACCAGCTTAAATACCTTTTTGGTGAATTCATTCTACCGATTTCATAACCCCTCTCGCAGGATGTTATAAAATCGAAGCCGCCCCTGTACTGATGAGAGCCATAGCCCGAAACTATGGTATACAGGTTGTTGGATTTTGTCAGAATTTGCCAAAACTGGTTTTGTTACTCATTCTTTATCAACACTAGTAAAGTTTTGTATTAGGGTTATAAACATAATGCACATCGTTCTGAATCATAATTAAAGGGAGAGGTGTGTCTCTAGATACACCCCCACACTTCTCTATGAGACAGCACCTCTCTCTTTCTACATGTACACCTAGTACATATTTAACAATTCCGCGGTTAAATCTCTGTGCATCATTTGTGTACTGAATAATGAGTGAATAGATGCAGGGATCTGAAGCGCACACAAGGTCGCTACTAAAACCTGCAAAACAACGTCCTTTACTCCAATTGATATCATTTCCAAAGAGGACACGCGGGCTGTAGAGATCCTAACCGTGCCACCTTGCCATAACTTGTGCCCCTTGTTACTTTATAGATGTCTAGAGTGACTATACAATGGTTGTTGTGGCGACCGCTTGTGTTGTCCTACATTGTTAGATCCCAGTAAGGAAAAGGAAGTAAGATAATAATGAGCGAGCCCGGACAACCTGTTTACGGCGGCGACATTAGAATAGATCTCCTCAAATCTAACGTTGCGCTGCCTACGTTTCCTTACAAGGAGAGAAATCGCTAGTGTAAAAGCACGCCATTTGTTTAGTGGTTGTTGTTCAGGCCTAGTATGATACTTTATGAAAGATGCTCAACCTAATTAACGAGGTTGTAAACAAGGTTGTAGCACCCAGGTAAACATTTTTATTTTCTGTATGTTTGAGCAGAAACAATCGGCGGATTATAAACCAGCCAGCCAACTCACGGTCCAAACTGGCCGACAGTTGTTGCATGGCGATGACGGTGTCCATTCGCATGGATATTATTTTTTTCGATATCCTATTTTGTCGACCCGTGAAATGGTGACCAACTTAATGAAAAATATGTTAAAAAAAAAAAAAAAAAGATAAAATTTCGTATGAAAATTGTTCTCTCCGCCAAATTGAAGCAACTAGACAGTGGGTTTACCATATGTTTCAGGCGATCGGTGATATAAAGGGAGTTCTTTGGCACACGTAGAACCAATTTCCAAAGGGCGGGTTGGGCGGGGTGTAGGTAGAGTTGTTTTTCTAACGTCGTCGCCGAGTCACTGCTCAGTAATCGTGAGCTTGGACTGTTGAAGTCTCATCCCGCCTTAACCATGAGCCTACGTTTTTGTGATTACGTGGCTTATCGAGTAAAACCTATAAAGGAGGGAGTCACCTGGAGTTTAAATGGAAATTGCCAATATCGTAAGTTTTTACGATAGCTTTTTGGAAAGCTAGCCTTAATTTTCCTGTCTATTTTTTCAGGTTTTGTCAAGGTTGGGTAGAGCCGGCAGCAAACCGCGATTGTAAGTGCAGATAGCTAGGGGCAGCCCATTTATATATGCACCCTATATCTCTAATTTGTACCGAGCGACATGAAAATCACCGTTTCTAAATGCGTATTTGAATGTTTTAGAGTCTTCACGCGAATCAGTTTCTAATCAGAGACCGAATGACAAAGTTTGACCTTAGCGAGTTTGGAACCTATACGCTACTTGGCACAATAGGCCAATATGTGAGAAAATACCTAGGGAACTAAAATGTCAATAATTTTACAAGGTGATTGATATTAAGCCTTAAAGTTCCGAAATTAAGCGCCTGTGCTTGGCGCATTCACCCGACATCAAGTCGGTGTGGAAAGTCTTCCCTTGACCATGAGCCAGCAACAAGGTCCAATTTCAACACGGCCATGTTTCAAGGTGAACGGAGAACTGGAACATGGGTGGCCGCGTCTTGGAGGACTTTTTAACACAATCTTATATAGACTAGGAGGGATATGAGAACCTTAGAACCAATTGCCGTCTGGTCTACAAATAGCATGTGTGTAAAAGTACCCCTGCTTGCTTTTGCGTCCAAACGGCATGCCATTTTTTTTACCTCAGTTGAGGAAACCACTGCTTCTAATTAAGGGATTTGCTTCCATTAAATATGCAAGTGTATTTTTTCTTAGTTTTTCTCCTAGACGACTGCAGAACTTTTTTGAGGTTTTGAAGTGCATACCTATCTGGAGTGTATGCAGAAGATACCAAGACGCCGACGTTCCTCGAGGGCTCTTCCTCTCTAGACCCAACTGTCTCTTGTGTACATTGTAGTTCATTATGGTTATCGAGGCCTGGTGTACTTCTTATATCTATAATGATCGTTTTTTTTTCCAAAAGTTTGACTTTTTATATATTTGTAGTTTGTTTTTCTCTATAACATGGTTACGTTTTTACGATCTTTTCCCATGGTGTTTTTTTTTTAGTCGTATAAAGTTTATTCCCCATTAAAACTTTTAAACATATTTACACAAAATTTCCGTTTAGTTTTCAGCTTAAAAAAAAAAAGGCTATTCCCGCCGTCGGAACATTTTAATCAGGAATTGATTTGGTGTTTTGCAAGTTCGCATATGCCGAAATCTTTGCTCCTGTGAGGATTTACAACGAATTTTTTTAAATGATTATACATACACATAAGACTCCTCAAGCGTTCTCTAATACCACCTGTTTGAAATCTTTAACTGCTTCTCTAGGAAGAGTTGGTCTCGACGTCGACCTAAGGGAGAACTCCACGTAAGGATCACTTCCTTGCATTTTGTTTAAACATTGAAATAAATTTTGATTTTTTAAATAAAAGAACTACACAAAGAGCCATTTCATGTGTGAGGAAGCCACCAAAGAAATGCTTTGTAAACTTACTTCATCCCATTTCTGACGCAATCTTACAACTGGGTGGTATTATTGTCACACGGCGCCATTTTTTTGGTTGTAGGACTGGCACAGCGCCGACGATAACATGGTTATGTAACTCCAGCTGTTATTGTGACCTAGTTGAATATTCCCACCTAATTACTGGGAGAATTTCAAACATATAAATCAACTCTCGGAGTCGATAGATCTTTGTTTACATTTATTGAAGATATAGAGGTTTAAACATAAGGTAACAACGGACCATCTATATATAAGGGATAAAACCATTAAGCACTAATGTTTCTTTTCCTGTTGGCGAAGAATGCTTCGTATACCTTGGACAGCGCGTAGAACAGCGATACTATCACAACTACCCATTTCGGAAGATGACCGACTTCTGTACAACGGAATTGTTTGAGATTCTGCGGTCACATCGCGCGACGCAGGGGGATGGTGTTCACCATATTGACCGGAAAGACGTCTGGGCGACGCATACCTTGACGCCCACCGACACGCTTCGTGGACCAGTTAAAGAAACTCACTGGCTTGACTATCGCCGAGATGGTACATCGAGCTCAAGACAGAGATGGCTGGCGTTGCATCGTGTTTGGGATGTAATGCATACAATGAGCCACAACGTTCGTTCACGAATAAAATGATATTGCCGTTTCTTTTCCAAATAAAGCAAACGTTCTACTGTCCTTACTGCGATGGCAAATATTGGGCTGGCTTATCAGTGAATAACCCATAGCAATAAAGACAGTAGAAAAGTTTGCTTTATTTGAAAAATAAACTTTCGTGCTTAATCCTTTTATTCGTTACATATAGATGGTGCGTTATTACCTTATGTTTAATTCATGTCTAACTGGCCTTGTCCTTATTGTTTTCGGAAGAGCATTGCTCGACGCAAATATTCATATGTAATTATACTGTCCTAAAAGCTTATGTCCATAGTTTGCATAAATTCCGCAACTAAGACTCCATCCTTCAATGTCGCATATACATATAAGCATAATCGTCCAATACAGTATTACATATCTAAATTTCAACATCGCAGTAATTTGTGAAGATTTATATAATAAGGGCAAAAAAGAATGGCAAAAATATGTGACATTTATAAAATGGAGGAGATAGAAGGCGTTATTAAAAGCCGTTTCCACCATTGGATTGGACATTAGGCATGTGATTCGAAACCAGGTTTACGGAATTAAAACGGTCCGCTCTTTATTCTTTTGCAAGTTCTCTTCCATTAGAGAACGTAAATTACCCAATGGAGTTTTGACATATGGTCAAAAAACTTCATTCTCTATGTCTAAACATCTCATGCACTTTCAGTTGCAATCTTCTACTTAACATGAGACCTAGAAAATGGAACTACGGTCTTCTAAAGAAACTAATTGCCACAACATCTAGGTTTGAACTACCTGGCTGTGGTAGATATGGCGTTATTATCAGTGAAAGTTAACGTTGTCACATCTTGTTGCCCTTTTTTTACTTCATGTGTGGATGCCATTTGTTGGCTGGTTTATTGGAATAGAGAGAAGTGGGTGCTATGCTTCCCAGATATGTTTGATGGGGAACTACAATTAACAACAGCCCATGTATATTCATTGGTGAAGAGTAGCTGTCTCAAGAGTTGTGTCTGAACATCGATGTAGTTCCCAGTAAATCCTGATTATATAACTCTCTCAGCCCAATCTTGGAGCCGCCTGGATGTCAGTTGTGGCCCCGAGCCAGCGGCTGTTGAACTCACCAAGGTTGCCAACTTACTCTAGCGCCATCTAGGCTCTATACAAATTAAACAATTTTATTGATTCTTACAATCAAATTTTACAAAGGAGAAAATATAAAAGAGTAAATGGGCATATAAAGTGTAGGGGAATATATATACAAATATCTTCAGCAAGGAGGGCTTCCCCACCTTGAGAGGGTCCTCCTCCAGACAAGGAGGGGGTCTTCTTGTACACTCCTCAGTTCCGCGCCGAGGAAGTGCCTATAGATGCGCGTCTTGGCAGACGCCAGGATGGCCAGGGCGTCATCGTCTAGGCCATGCCCGAAGACCCAGCCCTGCAAGTCAGGGGGCCGCCCGATGATGGTAAATGCCTCCCTGATGAGAGGCCTGATGTAGCGGCAGGACCAGTACCTGTGAACCAGCGACAGGTCGCCGGACCCACAGGCGATGCAAGACTGATGTGCCGATGCTGGATGGGCTGGATGGGGCAGGGCGTGCAAAGCTAGCCTTACTGCCACGTCCGCGTTGTGCCCGGAGAAGGCGCAGCGCCGGAGCGACGACCAGCCGATGTTGATGGGTAGGTTTATATTTTCCTCCCACCTTCTAGCGAACTGGATGATGGGCAGGGCAGTCAGGCGTGGACGCTCTAAGATGCGACGGGCAGTTCGGGTGATGACTCGCAAGAACGGCGTAGTCGTCCCGCGCAGCACTACGGCCTGGCCGATGGTGTTTACTCGGTAGGTCCCGCGTAGATTTTCGTCGATAAGACGACGGCAGAAGCTGGTCAGCGACGCGGCGTCAGCCAGGGCGCAGCGCGTAGGCCGAGTGAGGGGAGGGGCAGGGCCAGCGAAGTCCCTAATGCAGGCATTGACCCACCGGGTAGGAGCGAGAAGGTCGGGTGGCCGGAGAAGGCGGCAGCCACCTATGATAGGGAGGTTCAGGAGTTGATGTGGTGTAAGCACAGAGTGGTCTAGCGTGAAGATGTCAGCGACCGCCTCCCAGATCTTAAGAAGCCGGAGACGCCGTGGCGAGAGCCAGGACCCGGATGGAGGTGGATATAGCCACGCATCGCTCTCGACCAGCCAAGAGTAGGCATTACGGTTTCCACGCAGTGCGGCCTGCACGCCCTTGAAGCACGACAGCCGCAGCTGGGTCTCGATGTCGATGAGGCCGAATCCTCCAAGAGAGACAGGTCTCGCCAGGACGCTACCAGGAAACCAGGCGGTGCGCTCCGGCCCCCAGATGAACCGCGCAAGACGTGCCTGGATCTTGTGGATAGTACGGTCGGTAGGCAGGTAGCCGTGGATGTGATGGACCACCGAGGAGAGAACCAAGGAGTTGGCCGCTCTGGCCCGGCCGACGAGAGAGAGGCCGCGGGTGTAGGGGGACCACCTCGTTATAGCAGCTTCGAGGGTTGGCACATTCATTCCCAACTAAACTTTTATTATTTTGCACGCAGTTTTTGGTGTTGTTGATTGCTTTCATGCTATCCCTTCCTTCTCTTTATCCTCCCAAAACCACACACACCGTCAAAATGTCTTTCCAACTGGTATTTTGCCGAGCATAGGTCTAAAAGGCTCAATTGCTCCAGTGCCTAAGTTACACGTGGCCGTAGTTAGACTTTGTGTTAGTATTGATTGCCCTCAAATATAGAATTGTTGTTCACGCTATGGAGAATGTAACGGTATGCATAAATTCCATCCTTGCAACAACCAGCAGATGATTAATTTGGTAGGTTTTTGTTGTACTTAAATGCGGATTATTTGATTCTATATATTCATATCTCCTCTATCGAGGTGTAACATGCAGAGAATGAGGGAGGGAGAACACATGGCTTCTTCATAGAAGAGCACGTTGCGTGTGTTAATTACTTCTAGAAAAGAATAGAAGTGTGGTTTCGACCATTAGTCCGGCACAGCGATATATTCGATTTGGCTCATCTCAATAAATAATATATTTACTTCTTTTTGGAATTCTGTAAAGGCAACATTGTGGAAGAGTCTTTTAAACTCTTTACCTATTTTGTTTTTCAGCAGCTTTCACTCATTGTCTCTGTTCTTTCATGAAAATTAGTTGGGAATTGTTTTGATCAAAATATTTTTCTTGCCGCCCTCAAGTTTCTCTTCCCTCATTTTCTACATGACAATATTTTCTTATACCAGATGAAAGTAAAAAGAGCTGGGGGTATTTGGATTGTTACCAACTTTCTCTAAAAACAACACCGACACCCAGACAAGAGAAGTCCCAGAGATAAAGGGGCAAACAGAGTCGTAAATATGCCAAGAATACTTGTCCCATGCTCCGAGTCTATTTCGGTATGAATTCAATCCTTTTTTTTAGCTTCTGGGCGGGTGCCCTGTAGCTGGTACCATGGCCTCTTGCTTCCTAGTTTGACATGTTTTAAGCCGTGAGTATTCGTGTGCTTCTTCCCCCGCGCCGAGGAGGGCATTGATTGCTTCGGGCAGTCATCCATTGTGTCGTCCCAATGCATCCTCGTAATTTATCACTGCCTTTTCTCAACAACAAGAGCAGAACTGGGATTTAGGAATGATCCGTTTTCCTAATCTGCAACACTCAAACAACAAGTTTCAACAAACCGTCCTCACACTTTTAATAACTGTGTATTCCGCAAAGCATAGAACAAATTGGGACGTTTTGTTTCTCGGCGTTACTAGGAATGCTCGCGTGAACAATCTAAGGGCGAGCTATAGTGGCATTAGCTATACGTTGTTGTGAAGTCCTCCGATCCAGCTCTAACTGTTGAACCCAAAAGAATTGAAATATTCTCGCATCGTGTTGAATGTACTATCAAGGTATTAAACTGGAGGTCTTTGAACCATCTAACTAGCGTTCTTTACTTTTAAAAAGTTACATCTTCCACGCGACAAATCGTAGCGCGACCTAATTTAGGATTAAAGTACTATTTAGAAGTTCAAGTGTACAAGGAGAACCTTAAGAGGTTGTTGATAGGAGAGCACTGGAGTTTGACATCCCCCTGGCGGGCGGTAACCACGTTGGTGGTGTATCGATCGCCCGGTTGGCTGTGTATGCCGTCTTTATTACAACTCGGTAGAATATCCCGCCTAGCACCTATTGATTTTAAGTAGAGAACTACACTGGTGGTGGTGTGTGACAGCCAAATCTTCTCTTTCCTTAAAGTACGATATGTAATCAAATGGAGTCTATACTTTCTACGCATAAATAATAACTTTGTGTGTGGAAGCTCGTAGAGGTGTAAAAGATCCATTTCTCTCATAAAAAAAATTCTTATCTGTCAAATTTCCATGGAAATGATGTACGAAATTGACCGTTTCTTTGATTTCCCCCGTCACACACAATGCCAGTGGTTTTCAAACCTTTTTATTAGGATAGTGGCCCACTTTAAAACGGAATAGATATTTTGAGGAATTTAAGGAATATTATAGGGCAAGAATAACAAAGCCGAACATGCTATTTATATTATATTAATACTAACATTATTACATGTGTATATCATTCATTTTATTAGCCTCCCTATATAGTTATTCCTGGAGCTTGTGTACATATGGTTGTCCTACAGACCTGTTTTAGCTTAGATGTTAGTTTGAGAATTCCTAAAGGGCGGCATGTTTTTCGTGATCAAATATGTCTCTACGCCCATGCTATAAAGGCAATAGGCATAAACAACAGATGAGTGAGCGTATGCAATTACAGCTCTTAGCTCTTGTGCGGAACTGTTTCATAGAAATATAACCAACTTTCTCTACCATCTTTTGTATAGACTCTTTTTTATACTGGAAATTCGACTCTATACATAATAAAGTGATCGCACACAGCGCGGAACAGGATTGATATAGACAAGTGCTTGTATCCCCTCCCTCCAAGTCAACGGAACCCGGAAAAACACCCCCCTAATTAGGTATTGGAGGATTTTTACCCCGGCACGCTCACTTTACCTGGGTCTCAAAGAAGGCTTCATTGGCTCCAGTAGACCAAGCTATCCAGGTTTCCCTCGACGAGGAGTGCCGGCCTTGTCAGGAACATCGTTAGTCATGCATTGGTTAAACACGTGTCTAGGGTGGACCTCGTCAGCGTATGCTATCGGGTCAAAACATTAGCGCCTCTCCCACCTAGACCTACGATGATCAGTCCGCGCCTCTAGGATCTCCTCTCAGATGGCCACCCATTGGTCAAAAACCTTGGGACTCTCATAGCTAGTTATGTCCAAGAATCTCAAGTTCCATAAGCATCTCGTCCCTTATAGTCAGTCAATTCCCTGATGAATGACCAAGTATAAATCCCTGCTACTTTAGCTGAGGCCCAAGGCTCAACCATTCGCTCCAAGCTAGCCAAGGGTCCCAGTTCACTACACGCAATAAAACTTCACAGTAATGGTTTATTGGGATTTTTTTCCCTGGACTCGTCTCAACTTGTCATATATATAACGCTATTGGTTTATACAGACCGTAAAATAGAGTCCTGGTTGTAACAAAGTTTACCATAGAATTTAATACGATCGTGAATACCTTTCGTTCATTAGAATAAGTCCTACGTGTAGGTTTTAAACATGGCAAGTTGGTAGTGGAAACTTGTGCCATTGCGAGGTACTAAAATATCTCATAAATATATATTCTCGTTCTCCCCCCTAGATTAGACTTTACTGGAACACAGTAATTTGTACAAACAGAAAGAGACCATGATTGAAATAAAACTTTCGGCCAGGACTCGATCGATAAACTTAATTTTAACTCGAGTTTCAGTTTTGCGTGACGAAGACTGTGCTTGCTCTTTTTAGACTGGCGATCCCGTGAAATCTTCATTCCGGCAAATCTCCGCCCAGTTAAATGTGTGAAGAGTTGATTCGAGCTACATTTTGCCATATACCTTCTGCTCCGTAGACATCTCATGTAGACGGGCCTATAGCTGTTTTAGATGTATTCAATGCATTTAAACATAATTCAAGTAGGGATGATCATTTTACAAAGTTCTCTCCTGGGAAATACATTGGTAGATCCACATGTGGAAAGAAAATGAAGGCCTCGGTCTCGATTGCCCAAGAACGACTTTCTTGTGAAGAAGCAAAGCTTACCGTAAGCAAAACACGACCATATGTCCACCCAAAATGAAATGGGAAGTTCTGAGAAGACAATGTATAGCTTTTTTTATTGTGCGCATTATAAAATACAATACAATTTTGAAAATAACAATAAAATGTTTTAAAATTATCATGTAATTAAAAAAAAAAATCAAAATAGTATCTACTCGCGCGTTTAAAAAATTGTTTTTAACCAAATGTATTCACTATAAAAATGCGGCCACACTCGGAATGCCGTCCCTAGGAATATTGGAAAATGTCACGGTTAGGGGTTGATTTACTTTCTGCAGAGAACATCTTGTGACGGGAGGTCTTCCTAGAGAATCACTGCGTTGTTATCCGTCGACCAAGATGGAGGTCGATGACCTTGTTTATTGCGTCGATTGGCCGCTCATTGAGAATGTTCATTTCTCTTTTACGGCGTTTTATTAATAGGATCAATACATTCTAAATCCCGAGTAAAGTCTACGTGGTACATTTCTTCCTAGCAACATGGAAACCAGGACATCTAAAGAGGTGTCGAGGCCGTCGCCAGGTTGTACGGCTGGCGAGCACATCCTGCACCTAGACTTGATGAACTGAATCCTAACGTGATGCGTATAGCATCTCTTTATACTAGCTAAGTTCCACCTTGAAGTTTCTCTAACGATATTTGATCAACTACATGTTGATTAAAATAAAGTCACATTAAGCTACAGCCGCCGCCAGTAGAAGAACCGCGTGCTTGTAAATTTTCCACCAATAAACGCTTCCCTCAACAACTTACTTTATTTCCATAACTCTACCGGTGTATTGAAGCCTTGGTCTATATTTGGAATACCTTCCACTCTAATGTGATTGATTTTAACATCCGTTTAAGGACGGTACGCGAGTATCCAAGTGCATATGTACAACGTATGATACACATCTACTAAATCCATTTAGTGTTTATTTCCGTACTATTCTCCCGTTATTAATTCTGGTGTGTAAACAATGTACTGAGGGGAGGATATTGGCACCTGGGGGAGGGAGGGGTAGGAAATAGAAAGGGAGGGCGCCGACACCCAGCCTTGACCCACGTACCTCGGAGGGTGAAGCCGCCGGCACCACATCGCCAGTGTAGCCCGCTCAGCGGTGGGATAAGTACTTTCTTTCTTTCCATCTACTGCCTTCTTTAATGATCTCCGTCTTGAGAACTTATAGTATGTGGGTATCCCAAGAGAGTTTTAGCTTCATTTTTATTTTAAATTTAAAACTCTTCTCCCTAAAACTTCTAAAGGATAAAAACAGCTAGAAACATTGGATAATCAATCAAACAGTAATGAGAGATCCCTTCCTTAGTTTAATGACACTTGCTTGGTATAAGCATGAGGATTTTAAGAATGCATTTCTTTTTATAAAACGAAAAAATAAAATGAAACTAATCTTTGGATGCAATAAGTTTTTTTACTTATTATCATTAATTGAATATACAATTTGTTTGTCAATGTTAGTGAAACTATATAAAAGTGGGTTGTTCTATTCAGTGTACTTCAGCTCAAGACATTATATTGAACAAGATTTATAGAATTAAGGATTTATGAAATATTTGCCTAATGATTGATTGTTTTTAGCATGAAAATGTCAATTATTTTCAATAATCTTTTAGCTAGAAATAATTGAGCTTTATATAAAAAACACTAAATAAATGACAAAGAGTAGTTTCAGCCCCAAGTTTGTCTAGGCAGTGTATCCTACACTCAAATACCAAGTTAATTTGGTAATGTTTTTTACCTTTTTTTTTTTTGCCTAAAGATGGTCTCAGAGCACCACAAGGATCTATGTGCCATACAATCCTAGAATGGTTTGACATGTTTCAATTATGAGTGAAACATCTAGAATCTTGTTTCTACATTAATATATATATAAGGAATTAGTCTCATTTCTCTCTTCTCCCTTTTTTCTTTATTTTTGCAATTATGAAGCTCATAGTGTTAGGTAAGGTATGTACATATATAGCAGGACTAGAACTGATCTTTGGCCCGAATACATTTCATTAGCAACCAGACTTGCAAAAAAATACTTTTTCACCCTAAAATGATAATTAAAAAAAAAATCATTTTATGCAAATTTATATGATGAGTGATTTTTTTCTACCATTCTCATATATCATTTGAAAGTTTTGCAAATTTTACATCCAATAAAAAAAAAGAGTTATCACTTAGGCTTCTGTTCTCTAGTTTCATCAAAAAAACTTTGCCAAGAATCAATGGATCCATTCAATATTTCAACACCAATAGAAATTTGGTAAATATTACTGCAAATTGATTATTCAGATTTATTATCAGATATTTTTAATAAGTAACCTTTTTGTGTGGAGACTTATCTTAGAGATAGTCAAATCTCTTTCAATTCAATTTTTTCAATGTACAGTAGATAATATATCAGAGGCTGATAGGTCTGTTGTCATTTTGACAGGAGAATAAGTGAACTCATGATGAAAGGACCATCTTGTTGATTCCCATTTTGTTCTTCCATTATCTTTCTTTAATCTTCTTAGCCTGCATATTTTACTGGCTCGTAATGGTTTGTTTTGATGCTCTTGGTTTCAATTGACCACAGAGTCTGGGGTCAGATGTTGATAGACAACCTATGGCACATGCCATATCCCTTCTATAGTTTCTTATTTACCTTGTATAGATTTTGTACAAATAAATTTACTGGAAATGTGTTTCTTCAAATAACTGCCATAATTGCAGTAAGGTCTGTAGAGATATTATTTGATATAACACATTGCCATTAAATTTATTTGTACAAAATTTTAACAATAGATGACAATTTATAAATTTACCTTGTATGAATATTTGGCACGTATTAATTAGAACATCTCCATTTGATCACTTACAGTTGACTCACGTTCCAAACCTACATTGAAGCAAGGTTTTTTTTACTTATCTCATGTGCATGTGGAACACAAGATATCATGGTAAATAGTTAGTGACTGTCATTTACTGTAAGTGGGCACTACATGTAGAAAGCAGTTCAACTGTTGTGTTTGCAAAGATTAATGACTTGCACTCAATGGTGGGGTGATGCAAGAATCATTGAAGCAGAAAAATCCTGAGTGTCAGAGAGCAACAGGGTATACTATTCCTCGACCATCCCCACAATTGAAGCAGTTTAAAACAACTTGCCACACAATGGTGGTACAAGTTGTAAGTAGCCAAACATTGCAAGAACACTACTAGAGTTGTACCTTGGTTACTATGAGGATATAATAAGCAGGTTGTTGCTGATACTGAAGGTTTCCTTCCCCTGCACTTTAAAATTGAGACATACAGTCAACCAACTCACTGGGCAGGAGTATTCAAACATCACTATATTTTGTAACAATAAATAAATAAATAAAACATCACTATCTCAAGTTTAATTGCACTTTTTTTTACTTCCATTAATTTCCAAAAATTAAGACTATATACTGTATTTCACACCTAACTCTCTCAATTGTGGATAAAATTATATAAAGATATACAATATAAAGATTTTGTTCATTTTTCTTTTTCCCAACACTTTGCTCCTACTGAATGATCAGTTTAGTGTTTGTGCCACTTTTTTGGAGGTCTAGAGGGGGCCAAGAGAAGTTTTGGCAGATGACAAATGTTATCAAACAAACATACATATAAATATTGTAAGAGATAATAATTGGGAGTGACAAATATAACTCGGGTGGGTTGAGACATCTCGGTATTTTGAGGCTGGAGGCTTGTGTAACAAGAGTCCTGGAGTAACTTGTTCTAAAATAATTTATGTTAACACAATTAATAGGGCTCTTTGTGGGGGATAGATAAAATATATTTTTGGGTAGGTAGGTAGGTATATACATTGCTAGAAAGTTGATTTTTAGAGATTATATTTAAAAAAAAGTAAAATTCATCCATCTCTAAACTCTTTAATTTTTGTATATAAATATTTTTTTAAATGTTAAAACTGGAATGGTGCTATTTGGATTACTCATCAAACTAAGTAAAATTGTGTCAATTTGGACACCAAATTAATCCACAAGGTGACAATTAGCTAATCTGTGTGACAGCCAGCAGTGTAGAATTGTTCTGGATAGATGCTTTGGTAGCAGCTGCCATTGAGTCAGAATTTTTACAGGACATTGAAACTAAGGTTAAATTAAATGGGTGTTATATAACTCTCTATTCAATAGAAATGTTATATCTGAATGAAATCATCTTTCCCAACGACATAGTTTACCTTCTGTCTACCATCTAGTTAACTTTAGCAAGTTTTATCTGGTGAGTCCACCATTTCCAAGTCATAACCTGAATCAACTCATTTCCTTGTGTGAAGGAGAAGAAGGAGAAGCTAATTTTCTAAATCTTCTTGTGCTACAAAGTTTGTTTTAAATCTCATCATGATTTTCTGTAAACCAGTCTTTAAGAAAGTGTAACTTAACTACCCACTTACTGAATCCTTTATTGCTCTTGTGTGCAGGAAGAGTACCTGATCAGCAAGTGGCTGTTTCAACTGCTTCTCCTGTCCTGCTGCGAACGCTACTATGTCCCCCGAGGAAGATTTTGAGGCGCACCTCAGTCCCCTGGACCTGAGTGACATCAATGCTAACAACCTGGTTATCCTTGACAAGGAGGAGGATGGTCCTCTCAATGATTCCAACATCTTCTCTGAGGCCATGGGGCTCAAGCCTGTGATACCTAAATCTCCCCGTCACTTCCTTGACCCAGCTGCCAAATGTAAGCCATGGAAGAGACTTGTTCTTGTTCCGAGACAAGTGGACAGGCAGTGGTGGTGGTGGGTGCTTTGTTGTGTTAATGGTTGTGAGTTTGGTGTCCAGTGATAAGATTGAACAATGGCTCATCTCTGCTTGCGCCTGTTGAAGGTAGGACAGTCGCACTGGACACATTTGTTGTCAACTTTCATTTCACTCTTTCTCTTTCCCTCTTTTTTCAAATTGATATAACAAACAAATGTTTAACCTCCCAGTTTGAATAGTTGTTTAGGTCATAGCTCATTGTTGTTATCAATTATTTAGTATTGAAAGGATACTTCAACCAGCTAGAAGTTATTTATTTATAAATCAAATTCTGTCCGCGAGGGTTCTTTTCAATACTAAATAGTGAGTGCCAGTCAGGTAACATCCATTTTCTACAATTAGTTCTTCATTTTCATTTCTTATTCTCATCTATACTTATTTATCTCCTATTCATTTCATCAGTTATTTCATATATTCATCTATATAAGCCTTTTCTTATTTTTCCAATTTTCTTCATTTTCTTCAGCCATAATAGAATCATCAAACAATTCTATCAAAATTTGTGAATTCATCTCTATCGGTTTTATAGTGGAGGATCCCAAAGCTGCATCAAATATACAGAGGAGTGAAAGCAGCCAACTCTATACAATGAAAATTGCCTCATCATGCAGTCCAACACTTTCTTAGATTCCAGAAGTCAGCTTTCAAGGAGCATCACTCTGTGGATTTTCAACTCAGGTCCATGTCAGGCCATCATCTTTCCCATTGTTGGACTTTTTGTCAGACTTTGTTGATCCTTCCTTTTCTACACTCTTGCCTTGGTGACCAGGAATTTGTGAATTGATATAACTTCAAGAATACACATTTTTGGAAGCAAATGTTTATAAATATACACCTAAGAAACTAAATAAAGATCTTTACTTCAAGTCCAAACAATTTTTATTTTGTTAAAGTTAGTTAAAATAAAATTACTATCAAATTTATCAATGTTATCTTCATAATTAGCATATTAATTCCAAAAAAATATACAAAATCATTTGGAATATGCTAAAAGATAGATCAAAGCATGACTTGGAAAGTAAAAATATGATAAATTTAGAAAAGGGCATCTTCTGATCATGCAACTAAAAGTTGCTGATGGCTTGTGCCATTTGTCGGAATAAATATCAACTAATCATTGATTTTAATTATTCCAGAATTGGCCAAATACCCATTCTTGATTAATTAAGAAAAGCTAAACACGTACATGTTAGGGCTGTTAGCCCTCATCAGCTTGTGGTGCAAGCTGTACCTAAACGACCAAAAAAAAAAAGGGTCTTTCAGACATCCTAAAAAATCTTGAAATGTGTTTAAATACATGAAGTGCAGGAGAACACCAAACAATGTGAATAAATAGCACAAAAGTGAAATTGTACTGGGATCAGATGGATAAATTAAGACATCTCCTGATCCTGCAACAACAAATTGATTAACCAAGAAAGAGTATTTGGCCAATTCTGGAATAATTAAAAATCAATGATAAGTTGACATTTCCCACTGAAGACGCTGAGAACTATTTCAGAAAAGAAAAATATAGCAATAGAACTCTATCATTTCTACAGATCAATTGTAAATAGATTCATACACAAAAGAGGTAGTGAGGAAGGTTTTATAACAGATGCCTAAATAAATCCCTTTTCGCACAAAGACTCGCATGCACATGGGGAAAGGGAGAACAATTGCTGTATTGTTTTGTTGTTGTATGGCGAATCCATACAGGGCAATGGGCCCTAATAAAAGCCTGTTGTTGTTGTTGATTAGTTGACATTTATTCCAACAGATGGTACAAGCCATCAGAAACTTTTAATTACATTATCAGGAGATGTCTTAATTTATCCACCCAATACAATTTTACCTTTGTACTATTTTTTCACAAAGTTAAATTTGAAAAAAAAAAAAAAAGAAGTAGCTTAGTTTGTTTCTGTTTTGGACTTCAGTAGGTTGATCTGTATTTTGGTGTGTTGGGAAACCTCTAATAGACGGCTATTTTGACTTGGGTTGATTCAACCCACTTGGCTAACTTCAGAAAATAACCACTAAATAAAACCTATTCAACAGTTTTCACATATTTGGGATGTCTTTGCAAACCTGCAGTTGGAGGCATATAAAGCACAAAGGTTTTTCATTTTTTGATGGACATTTGTACCACCTTTTTGAAATAACTAATGCCACTGGAGATCCACACACATCCTTTTTTATTTTATTTTTTCAAACTTTTGGCCAGGGGTATCCATCAAACAAGGCTCTTCAATCCAAAGCTGTGATATGGGACCTAATGGATCAGTAAGAAGGCAGAATTACCATTTGGTGGTGGTGCTTGTTCCACTCTTCTGTTTTTTTGGAGGTTGGGCTTTCTCAAGGCCTCTTTTTAGAGTTCAGGAAGATCTTCTTTCTGTTTGGTAGGTTTGGGGCTAATGGTATATTTCTTCACATCATCAATGTCAGGCTTTCCTATTTCTTCATTTTTATTGCCATGGTGCATTGAAGAATTACTGATTCTTTTATTTTTTTATTTTTTTTTGGGTAGAACCTAGAAACTCAAGTGGTTGTTCCAGAGAAACCAAAAATAGATGCTCTTGTTTCTCCCTTCAAGAGCAGTGTTGTTCCTAAATATGTGCTTTCATCTAAGGAAGAGGAGCAATTATTATATTTCTAATACTGATAAAACACAATTTGGATTATAGATTATAGATACAAGAAAATAAGACCGAAACGTCACACACTATTAAATTATTTGGATTAGGTCTTATTTTCTTGTATCTATTTCTACTACTGTTCCAAAGTAGTGACTAATCTGTCAAGCTAGTTGAGTTGGTAGTTCTGTGGAGACCTTCTAAGAGAGTAAGGTGAAAAGTTCTTGGTTTGACCCAGAGATGACATTCCAATCAGCAATAGTTTCCCCTGCATGCGCAGTCATAAGTTTGTAGGACAAGTTTCAACTTGTATTTGCTAAAGTAGCTCGTGCAAATGTACAGTACATGTCTTGTGCATGTTTCATTAAAATGAATAATGCAACATTATATGTATAATGTGTTCTCTCTTTTCGACTCCAAGTTTGGCCTTAAATACCCATTTCTTGGTTTCTCAAGAAGCCTCTGGAAACAAAAGCGCTAAATGCGTTCGTCGATGGCTTTCATTGATTTAATAAAGAAAATGGGTTGGTCAAATATCAGGGAACAAGCTAAATAAATGTTTAGTTTATTTCTACTCCACTAGATGGCGTTCTGCCATCTAAAAAGCACATGTGCTCCTGGTCAGGATATGCCTTCTTTATTTTTAATATTCTCCATGTTTATTAGGTTTTGGGGGTAAATAAATTTAGAATTTTTTCACATGAAATCCTACAAGCATTTTGTCAATAGTAAACTACTCAGCTAAATTCTTTATCATTTGTAGGATTTGTACACCAGTACTTTTGGTCAAATCTGAAATTCTTTATCAATATTCTTCTTTTTCAGTGATAACAAAAAAAAAAAAGTTATAAAATTCAGAATTTTTGACTTTGATTTAGCAGTCTTTCATACCAATTATCACAGGGTTTTACTCAACTTTTTTTTTTAATTGAAGCAATTGCTTAAAGAAATTTGAACAGTAATAAGAATCATTTCTTCACCTCTCTTCTGTCCTCTTCATGCAATCTTCAGTTTCATCATGAAAATTTTCTTGGAAAATTATTACTTCCGGATAGCCATGGCCATGTGCAAATTTATTCCCAAAAACAAAGAAAAGGCATAAAAAAAGAAAATGTAACATTTCTACTATAAAAGATAAAAATAGAAGGTTAAAAAATTGCTACAGAGGGAATCAACCCCAACCTTTGCCATGATCTTAGCATCAGAAATGTTCTATATTTAGCTAGGTTAACCTAGGCTAAAAAATGTCCCAAATAAATGGGTCCATAATGCAACAAAAGGTTATTTTTTTAGGCCATAAACTATGGTGATTTTGAAGCCAGCAATGATTTGCATGACAGATTCAAAACAAAACGAAAATTAGTCTTCAAAATATATGGAAACTGGAATTGGATGAAAAATACTTATTCATTTAAAACGCAATGCTTGAAGAGGGCCTTCAAAAACAAATTATTAGAGATATTTTAAAGTAAACTTTGTTTTATAGAGTGTAATATGCTAAGATGTTTTTAAAAAAATAATTTGTTGTTTTTCAATATAGAATTAATAAAGCTTTGCCTAGGAGACTCGACTTAATTTTCAAATTAGATATAAAGCTACATGTATATTAATGATTCTGTGTTCATTTATATATCTCACATTAATGCGGTATGAAAATAGGCCAATTTAGAGAGGGAATTGAAACAAAATGACCAATAATCAACTTTTTTTACTGTGTGCATGTCTGTCCTTTATTATATCATCTCAAATTTTTTAAAAGTGAAAAATAAAAAAACACCACCGTGGCTCTAGTGAAGTTTGGTCCCACTATAGAGAGGTTTATTGTATATCGGGTATGAGAGAATACTGTTCCTCAGAATGTTTTCAAAGGATGACGCTTGGGCAAATAAGTAAAGTCCCCATGTTCAGACCATATAATGGGTTCTGCCAATTATCGCAGGGTTCCACTTCTAACTTTTTTTTTTAATTGAAGCAATCGCTTAAAGAAATTTGAACAGTAATAAGAATCATTTCTTCACCTCTGTTCTGTCATCATGAAAATTTGCTTGGAAAATGATTACTTCCGGATAGCCATGGCCATGTGCAAATTTATTCCCAAAAAGTTCCTCAATGTTTGTGTCAGAATTATTCTGCTATTGAGAAGAAGATAACTTTGCTGGAGAAAATATATTTAGGATTATTACTACATCTCCAAAGTGGTTTAACAAGGTCTTGAGAGGTGGTGGTATCTCAGCATTTGTTTACTCTTCGACTTTCCAAATGTAGAGTTGGTACATTGCTGACAGGTGCTGTGTGTGCATGCAGCCCAGTACTACCGGAGCCAATGGAAGCATGCTGCCCGCAAGGCCCTCAAGCAAGCAGATCCCTGGGCCCAGTTCCGGCTGGAGGAGCTGGAGACTGAAGTGGCCATGAGACATCGGTACAATGCCATCCGGCAGACTTGGCTCACTGACCAGATCCATGTCAAAATTGACAAGCAGGTGAGTTAGTTGCCTTTCTGTGATCTGTTTTGATTGGGCTTGCTTTGTAGGCATTCAACTTTTAACATGATTTCCTTGGATTGCTCTAATCTCTCTCTTCATGCTTATCCCTGGCTAAAACATCCTTAATCCCTAGAGATGATTTCATGTCCCTGCTGTGTTGGTTTGTAGCCATTTGCACATGGAGCAATGAGATCCTGCTACAGATTGTGAGTACCCCTTTCCTCATTGTTGTTGTTGTTGCATGCCTTGGGTGATGGTGGAGTTCTCTATTAAAATTTGAAACTATTATAGATGTGTATGATTATTTTAAAAAATTAAACAATTTCTACTGTCCTTACTGCAATGAAAAATTAATAGGATGGCCTGGCTCATCAGTAGTGAAGTTTTCTATGTGGAGATGTGTACAAAGAGAAGTAAATTCTGCTAAACAATAAGGTATCAGACTAAGGATTCCACAGAGGCTAACACTGCTATTGTCATATATTGTTATAGTTAGTCTTGTTATCTCTTTAGAACTCTCTGAATCCTGAAAAATCTCTTGGCTTATTTTACAGTTCACTTTTACCTTGACCTGACCTGGTCAATGTCTCCCTCTCTTGGTTGAACAAACTTTCAAGGTCCTACTAATTAGAGACCCCGCTGCTTTCTTTATTTAAAACACTCTCTTTATTTTTTTTACATCGTCAAGTTTTAAACCACTTTGCAGTAAAGCCAAATTTAGTGCTAAAGATAAGGCTATTACTTAGCTAAGACCACCACTCCCATACTATTCATGGCCTCCCAAGTACATATTGCAGCTGTCATCAAATAAACTTGGTATTTTATTCTGTTTGTCTTCCTACATTCCTCTTGCTACTGCTGCTTTGCTGCCTGCTTCTTGGTTGTACACTTCTTGTGTGTGGGAAGTCTATAGCAAGGTGTTTTTTTAATTCCTATATGTATATCAAATATAAAAATCCTCATAAGATTAAAGAACAAAGGCTAGATAACGTTTTAGCACCAAAATGTTGCCATCAGTGAAGGCAGGTGAATGTAGATAAAATGTCCAAAATGTTAAGGGCAACAAGCTTGGTTTTTGACTTCGCCATTATGTGCCTATTGAGTGCTCAGGTTATAAGACCCCCTCCCTTTTCACTCCAATTGTCTTGGACACTGTCTGCCATTACTTAGTTATTGCCCACATAATGGAACAGAGTCAGCCATTCCTCCAGCAGTTAGTAATGTGCTTAGTGATCTTTTTTTATTAATCTTTTCCACTCTGGTCTTGTCATGTACCTAAGGTCTTGTTTTCATTTTATTTTTCAAATACCCAAGTTGCTCAAAGGTTTATCTGAAAACTCTATTGATGCACCATGTACATTTTTAGACGGCCTTATACCATCACAAGAATGTGTAGTTGATGTCTACTCATGCATACATTGGTTGAGAGAGAGATACTAAGGTAGAGAGAGTGGTAGGTGAGCACCAAGTAAGTAGTGTGGGGTTCCAGGAAGAAGCTGCCCAAGACCACCAAGGAACAGCCCCAGAACTGGACCACGGCCTCCAACTACGTGGGCAAGTGCTACCGCAGCGAGAGTGTGAGCCGAGACATCTACTTCCAGGATGTCAAGCTGCAGATGGATGCCAAGCTCTGGGGAGAGGAGTATAACCGCCACAACCCTCCCAAGAAGGTGAGAGGAAGGGCTACTTAATTTTAAAATGAATATCCTACTTCTCTCCTCAAAAAGTAAATTAAAAAATTATGAAACACACATTTTAAACTATTTTTTCCCTACTTATTCACCTAGACTTTGCAGGAATTTTTGAGGGAGGCTGCCTTGGTTTATCAGATAATTTTTACTCTGGGATTAAAACTCAGTTGTTGTGGTGTCCTCTCTATCCTCCCAACTAACTCTGACATTGGCCCTTAAATATCTACAAATATAATAAAGCACAATTTGTAATATAAACACAAGGTAATAAGACCAAATCTAAATAAATAAATAGTGTGTGATGTTTCGGTAACAGCACTGTTACCGAAATGTCACACACTATTTATTTATTTGGATCTGGTCTTATTACTTTTTGTTTATTGACAAATATAGTTTAAATTTTCCCTTGTTTCCACTGACTTAATACCTCTAGGCTCTTTTTTTAAATGAAAAGTTCTCATCTTGATTCTCTGAAAAGTCCACATTGACATCAATCATCTTCAAATATTTTGTATATGTATGAATAAGATGTCAGGAGAGAGCTAAATCTGGGAGGAGGGTGGTGTTGACCATGAAGTGGTGTGAGCCCACCTCTTGATAGCTGCTTTCCTCCATAGTTCTTATTTTGATTCCTGCAGAGCAGAATTCATTGGAGCATTTAGATGTCTGTTGATGGGACATGTGATGTAGGTAGGAATGTTAGCTGGACATAGTGGGATTCATGTCTTGGGTACCAGGAGTTCAGAACTCCAGACATATCCAGGGTCACCCCCCCACCACTTTGAGGCAGTTAACAGGTCTTGGGGAGGATTTTGATTCCTAATTTTCCTATTAGTGAAAAACAATAACTTTCAACTACCTTCCTTGTTCATTCTTTATAATAAATTGATGTCACAACTTAGATATAGCTCTCTAGTTGTTTTCTCTCTTGTGTAAAACTAATATATATTTTTCCCAATATTTTCTTTGGTTCTTGTCATTCATGTTCTACATCTTGATATGATAATACTACCCTGATAAAGCACAATTTGGATTGTAGATTATCAATACAAGAAAATAAGAAATAAAAAAATCATTTTTTTATTCTTTTGTCTTATGATGGTAACAATGCTGTTACCTAAATGTCACACACTATTAAATTATTTAGATTAGGTCTTATTTTCTGGTATCGATAATTCTACCCCTTTATAAAAAAAATCAGAATTTTTTTTTTTTACTGTGAAATAAATTATACTTTTCTCTTTTCTCCAATAACTTTTACAACATCATTATAAATTTCTATTAGTGTTAGACTTTAAAAATTTAAAGATTTAATTATGCTCATAATATATATTTGTGCTGATCAATTCCAACAAAAGTGTTATAAAATATTACTTTTAAGAATATAGGATTAAGGTTTGTTTTATCATTTTTGTGATGTTGATAACAATGATTGCTCTAATTGTGATCAAAATGTGATAGAAATATTCTTTATTTTATGGTCAAAATTGTGACCATTTGATATGAATACAATTGACCTCTTAAATTGAACCTTTTGTCAAAGTTAGCTATTTTAACCCACTATAATTCAACACCCACTTTAAACTAACCACCCTTTGAGGTAAAATTGAATTAAAAAGCCATAACTAAATATATATGATCAACATAGATGTTATCATCCAATGGGAGATTATAAACTGTAGTTAATTGAATCACCAGTACCTGTTATGTAAGAAATACTAGGTTTGAACTGTTTTAAAAACTATGGTAGGAATTCTAATGATGTCTTACCTTTTCTATTCGGCAATATGTAAAGTTTGATCCAAAAGGCGATCCATCAAATAAGTTTATATAAAAAAGGGCGTACCTGGATCTGTAAAAAAATATGATTTTTAATTTTTTTATTTTTTATTTACAGATCTAGGTACGCCCTTTTTTATATAGGAATGTAAAGTGTTGTGAAGTCCTAGTGAGTTAATTGTACAAGCGATGTTGTAACATTTTGTTATTTATATATAACACAGATATATGTTATGTGCTGCTTGTATCATTGCTTGAAAAATCAAGCAGCCATTATGGTTCCAGGTGGACATCTTCCAGATGTCTGTGATAGAGTTCATCAACCGGCCGGGGAAACCTCTCTTCCACCTGGAGCACTTCATTGAAGGGGACTACATCAAGTACAACTCCAACTCTGGCTTCATCTCCTGCGAGAACATGCGACTCACTCCACAGGTGGGTGGGTCCTCCATAAACCTTTCTTGGGCAAAACCTAGAAGTGGAGATTTCTTTATTCAGGGCTTTGTCCTCTTGTTATAACATGAGATCTGCTTTAAACATGTTTGATGTGCCTCCAAACAAAAAATATTTGATATTAATATGATACACTTAGAGAACTCTATATGAAAAATAGTACAAAAGTGAAAATTGTGTTTTTTTTTTTTTACTTATCCCTAGTACACGTGGTACAGGCCATGATAATCATGGTGGGTAGAAGTAGGCGACTGCTTTTACTGTAAGCGCACCACATGTCTACACATGTGAAAAGCAGTTCAACTTTGCACTTACAAATGTGCCAGAGCCCCGTTTGGTTACTTGCACTCGCTGGTGGGGTTGGACTTTTTCAAGAATCGGTGGCCATTGGAGCATTTTTTTTTTAAAAAGTGTACTGAAATCAGTTTGATGGATTAAGAGAGAGGCATCTCCTGATTGTGCAACTAAAAGTTGCTGATGGCTTCTCTCGTGCCATCTCTTTAGTTTCATGATCAGGAAATTCGTTAATTTATCCACCTAATCCCTGTACAATGTCACTTTTGTACTATTTTTTCACATTGTTTGATGTTAGTACACAATTCTGGTCTTAAATACCTGTTTCATGATTTTCAGGATGCCTCAAAGACCAACTATTGTTGAGGTACAGCTTACACCACACTGATGAGGGTCAACAGCCTGTACGAGGTTAGCTTTTCTTGTTTAATCAAGAATGGAATAAACAATTAACGAATAATTGATATTTATTCCGATGGATGGCACAAGCCATCAGCAACTTTTAGTTGCACGATCAGGAAATGCCTTTTTCTTAATTTATATAAATAAGTGTATAAATCTTATTGTTCAATTGCGGATCTAAAATATTTACATTTTTAATTTTTAGTGCATTTTAATAAAGGCTTTTTTAAAAAAGGTATTTATTATTTTCATTTAATGTTTAAATCAACTTCCACTTATTTGATAGTGTTGTTGTTGTTGTTTCTTATCCCTTTGTGTAAAGTTTACACGAATTCCATGAGTTCATGCTCCTCGAGCTGTTTTATGATGAGCAGCGGCCTCTCCCAAAGGTCCTGTTTAGTGTATCTAATGCAAGCCAAAATGTGTTCTGGAGCTGCAGGTGACAAGCTACATTTTGGGCAAGTGGGGTAGATTTTGTTGTTATTTTCTACCTTCAATGGCTTGAGATGGCCTGTTCTTAATCTTGTTAGTGTTGTTTGATGCTGTCTATTTCTGATGTTCAGAGCTCCTCCTGGGTTCACTCCACTGTACCAACTGTGCTTAGGTGGGATCCTCCAGTTCTTGTTTATTTTTGTTTTGGCTATTGTTTCTATTTCTTTAAAAGTAAGTTTATTTTTCTGTGGCAAGGGTTCTTTTGTGCCTTTTTTCGCTAGCACATCAGCAGCTTCATTGCCTTCAATTCCAACATGTGAGGGTATCCATTGAAGGTGAATTTTTGAAAATTTTGAGAGTTTTTGGAGATAACCAATTATGTTCCTGCTTACTTTGTCTCTGAGTTCCCCTGTGTGACTCAAGTGTTGTATGGCACTTCTACTATCAGTAAGAATCCAGATATCTTGATAATTAGTATTTCTGATGGATTTTAAGGCTTCATTGATGGCTATAAGTTCTGATCTGAAGACTGAGCAAAAATCTGGGTTTCTTCTGTTCATTTTATCAATGCCATTTGTAGTTTTGATGAGACAGCCACTGCCAGTGTGTCCCAACTCATCTCTGCTACCATCGGTATAGATAGTTATTGCATTTTTAGGAATGTTATTAATTATTTCTAATGATAATTGTTTTAAGTATTCTGGATTTTGGTATTGTTTGTTGGTGGGTTCATTTAAAGTGTCATTAAAAATAACATTTTGTAGTGGTTCGCATGGAGAAATTTTTTCTGCTAAATAATTTTTTTCTACTTTATATTTTAAAAATCCAATTCTTTTGGCCAGGTGGAGAGGACCTTCTTTTTTGAGTCTTAGATTGGATTCCCAATTAAGTATGTAATTGGAAGTTCTGTGTTTGTTTCCATAACTCTTGATTTTGTTTATATATTTTGGCAGATTGTAGCTTCTTCTATCCTTTAAGGGCATAATGTCTGCCTCGTAAAGTACAATATCGTTAGGGCAGGTATTTCGAAGACCTGTAATAATTCTAGCTGCACTTAGTTGTATCCTTTCCAGTGATTTTAGATTTGTTTCAGATGCTGTACCATAGATTTGATATCCATATTCCAGGATAGGTCTAATTAGAGATGTGTAAGTTAATTTTAGTGTGGTTGCATCGGCTCCCCACTCTCTTCCTGAAATATATTTCAGGATTTTTAGTCGGTCTCTTCCTTTTCTAATAACTTCTTCAATATGTTTACTGGAGTTAATTTGATAGTGTAGTTTTGCCATGTGGAGGCAACACTTCCTGTTGAATGAACAGCTTGAGACAGGTATACAGAATTTTCTATATTGGACTCTTACAATCTGAGCTGCATGTTGAATTGTGTTCATATTTTATTTGGGAAATATTAGCATTTTGCCATATATATTCCATAAAAACCACATCATACATATGAAGATAGGCGTACAGCCTAGCGAACTATTGGATTTTTGTAATAAATAAATAGTTTTATTTTATTTTTGATCCAAAATATGCCTAGTAATTAATAGATATATGTGTTAAAATTTGCAATAATTATTTTTGGTAATGTGTTTCTTTTCACATAACAAATATTATCTCTACAGGCCTTACTGTGTGTGAAATGATATAAGTTATTGAATGAAAGGGCTTGACTCATCAGTGATGACCCCTCTCAGCGGTTTTGCCAAATTAAATCTCCAGACCACTCTACTATTGTAATGGAGTGGTTTTCTTATATATCCTGCATTCACTAAAGCAGGCAGCTTAGGGGGGTTTAGGGAACCTATGGACATAGGCTTATAGATATGTAGTGGTACATACCACTGGAGGGTTCACTACTGATGAGCCAAGCCCTCTCATTAAATAACTTTTATCATTGCAGTAAGGCCTGTAGAAATATTTGATGTGTAGAAAGAGATACATTGTCAAAAATAATTATTACATATTTTTTAACAATAGATAGTAGTTGAATATTAAATATATATGTGTGTGTTGAAATAAAAAAAAAAGGCATATTCTGACAATTCACATGAACTTTGTAGATGGCAGAGCGCCATCTAGTAGAACAGAAATCAACTAAATGTTGATTTAACATGTTCCCTGATATTTGGCCAACCCATTTTCTTGATAAATCAAGAAAAGCCAACCACAAATGCATCTTGGGCTGTTGGCCCTCTTTAGTATGGTAATTTTTTTCACAAGTATGTGTGTGTGTGTAATCTATATGTGGTGTGGAGCAGGCTTTCAGCCACTTCACCTTTGAGAGGTCGGGCCACGAGCTGCTGGTGGTGGACATTCAGGGAGTAGGGGACCTCTACACCGACCCCCAGATCCACACAGCCACCGGCCAGGAGTATGGGGATGGCAACCTGGGGACTCGCGGCATGGCCCTCTTCTTCCACTCCCATGTCTGCAACCGCATCTGCCGCCGCCTAAGTCTGAGCTCCTTTGACCTGGCCCCCAGTGAGAGACAGGACCACCCCCGCATCCTTCAGCTCCAGGTATAGTGCCTATATCTTAATTACCTGGAGTAAATTTGGAATGGGATTTTTTTTTGCTTATCCCTAGTACACATGGTACAGGCCATGATAATCATGGTGGGTAGAAGTTGGCGACTGCTTTTACTATAAGTGCATCACATGTCTACACATGTGAAAAGCAGTTTGACATTGTACTTACAAATATCGGTTTTGCTCTTCATTGGAAAATGGGTGCTGTTGCCACGTAAGTCACCTTGGAAATGAACCAGAATTTAGTCGAATATTCCAAGGGTCCAGGGGGAACCGCAGGGAGGTGTGGTCGGACTTCTCCCCCTACAGCTATCTGGAAAGCCCTTGATGTATGCCTGAACCAACCATCCCTGCATCAAGCAGAAGGAATTTTAATATAACACGACTCCAGATCCGCTCTAGAAGCAATTCAGAAGCAATACTAAAATCACACAGAAAATACACTCATTTCTTACCCAACTGGAACCATTGGAATGGATTCCTGCCCAAGTTGGGATCAGGGGTAATGAGATCGCAGATGAATTGGCAAAGGAAGCCAGAAAGTTGAGCCAAAGGAAAGAATAAATGTCAGCATTTGACATTGATGCTTGGGAAAAATACAAGATAATTGAACAAAAAAATTAAGAAAAGATCAAATAAGCGAAATAAACTCTGAGAGAATAATTACAAAAACTATAACAAGACTCGGAACAAAACACTATAAAGGAATGACAATACATCCAGATGGCACAGGACAGAACCTACAGGACATGCACAACTGTCCTGGTGTGGAACTAACACCTACCCACATGTTCTCATGCCCAGCAAAGGCCTAGCCTTGCAGAAAATTGACATGGACCCAGAGCAGAAGCTTTACATACCCAAGATAATGAACATTGCTGCTGCTGTGATAGAGATGTATGGAGACATCTGAGGCTCTTCTTTGGACACGACAACAACAAAAACAACTTACAAATATGCCAGAGCCCCGTTTGGTTACTGGAATGGGATCTAGAGCAACAGAGAGAAAGGATGTGGTGTAGAGAATGATGAGATGTGTGCCATCTATTGGGATATATGTTTTTATTCTGGTTTATCTAAACATTTTTAAAAACCCCTTTTGACATCCTTAAATAAACTTTTATTATCTGTAAAAGTTTTCTGGCCAAAAATTGACCTAGTTGATAATATTTATTTTGATGTATCACAGTGGCCATCAGTTGCACCATACATTATATAAACCCAATGGTGTGTTCCATCAGATCAGCTGCAAGACTCAGGTCCGAGGCACAGAGGAAATCTGCCAAAGTCCCCCCTCCCACAACCTGCCCCGGGTGATGGATATGTTGAGGGAAAGGTCCCAGTCAGAGTCTGCACGTCACCCCTCCCTAGAGTCCAAGGACTCTGGCTGTCCCAGCAGCGAGGACCCCCAGGACAATGACTCTGCCTATGATGACGATGATGATGAGGAGGACTCTGAGGATTCCTACCTGGACGACCTTCAGTTTGGAGAGGTAGACCTGGGCACTGTGCGCAGCAGGCGGAGGAATGACTCGGAGAGCACCAGCATGTTTGATGTGAGTGCCCATCCACCTCTGCCTAGCCTCATACTAACCTTCTCCTTGTAGGAGAATGATTGTGTAGCCTTCCAGGAAGAGGTTTCCAAGAAATCTCGCCCTTCAGGAGTTCTCCATGAGATCCAACGGCAGGAACTTGATGTGGATAACTTTTATTCCGATTCCATTCTTGGTCAGGTGAGCCTTGGGCATCCAACACCTTTCTTTACTGAATTTCCGTTTGATTCTCATCTCTTTTTTTCTTTTCCATGACTTGCCTGGCGGAGATTTGGAAGAGAAGGAGGTGTTGGCAGATCCACCTGGACATGGCACGGTACCATGAGCTGGAGAGGTTTGTGGAGACCCCAGAGGGTTTCAAGACAGGCCCCAGGTATGACCACAAGGCCGCCCTCTTCCACCTGGAGCACGCAGCCTCCTGCAACAACATGGAGGCCCTGCTCTCTGTGGCCTCCATCTACCTGCAGATAAACCACGACCTGCTGTCCCATGTTACAGTTGAGGTAGGATTGGCAGTCTGTCTGGTCACCCCAAGCTAAGGGAGGTGTGGTGGTGTAGAATAATGAGGTTAACCGCACTAAGGGGTTCCACTACCTGGAGAAGGCAGCTGTGCTGGGGGACCCAGGAGCCATGGTATCTGTGGCTAGAGCCTGGGACTACGGAGAGAACCTCCCTTCTGGCCGCACCTGCAGCTGGACCCTGGCGGCTCAGTGGTACCTCCGCAGTCTGGAGTGTCCCCAGGCCAACTCTGGAGATGATTTCATGCCCACCTACCGCATCCACTGTCGGCTTGCTGAGCTCTACGTTACTGGAGGCAATGGTCTGCTGCAGGACACTGCTACAGCTGGTAGGTTCTGGATCACTTCTCTTTCTAATATTCTCCTTTCAAAATATAAAGACCCATTTTAGAGAAGACCAAAAGACATTTATTAACCCTTTGCTGACCAGTTTCAGATGTAATTGGGAAGTTTGGTAGCAGGACCTGTGTGTGGACATTGCTCTGCATTCAAATAGTGACGGCAATTAAACATTGGGACACATATAGGGTTTTCTCTTTACAAAGCTACATAATGTATCTGGTTATTTATAAATGATTAAAGCTGTAGAAATTGTGTAGGGTGAGCCCCAATAGATGATGCTGTAGCAGAGGTGAGGTGTGTGCAGCCACCTACTACCAACAGGCAGCGGAGGAAGCTCTGGCCTGCCACAAGGGCAAGCTGGCCACCAAGTACTTTGAACTAGCGGAGGCCCTGGAGTCTGAAGAGTGAATGTACATACCCCCTGCTGCTAGTATAGTCTTGTTTTGTATATATTTTCTTGAAGGTTAGATTTACCCCTTCCAGAGCTCTCTCACTTCGCTTTCTTCTTCCCTCTTTCAATTATAAATGTAATCCACTTTCAAACTATAATAAAAAAAATATAAAATTTACCATGGTGAGATTCACATCCCTTTACACCATATACAGTTGTAGGATAACATGGAATACTTTAATATGTGGGTGTAATATTTTTTAATTACAGAGGGCTTTGTCTCAGTTGGTGTTTAGCAGATTATCACCACCAAATAACCTCTCTTGATCCAGGAAAGTTTATTTCGTTTTGTCATCAAGATAAATTTACATTTTAAAAGCCTCACATCTCATGGACAAAATGTTTTGTTGAAAAATTTATTAAATTAACTTTTATGGCTGAGGTGTCTCTTTTTCACAATCCCGATCCTCGATCCCGGGTCGTAGCGGTCGAAAACCAACGGTTTAAACCACCCTTTTACCGACCCCCTTGACGTTTACAAAATATATTTACTCACTGTCTGAGAGAGTTCTGTGTACATCACCTTTCCTAACATATAGAAAGCCAATAACATGACTCCACTTGAAAATTTGTTCCCTCTCTACAACAATATATATATAGCATTTTTTAACTAATGAAAGATAACAACTAATATCATGTGTAACTGAATGTTGCTGCTGGCTCATTGATATCTTCTTCAGAAATAAGAAAACTTTATTGAGCGTTGATTCTGGATATTTTCAAATACCCTTTCTTGACTCAAGAAATGCTGTTTTTTTGTCAATATTAAGTGTGACAAATGACAAGTTGCATTGAACCCACAAAAATGGAAGCCATTCTTTTTCAGATACAAAAGAAATTAACCTCCAGACAAACTAGGTTCTTCTGACGAACCAATAAAATGGAAGGATAAGGTCTTCTACCTACCTAGGAGTTACCCTTGACAAACATCTGACCTTTCAAAACCCTGTCCAGAACCAAATAAACCTTGCTAAAGTAGCACAGGCTAGTGCTGATATTAGGAATCAAGTTGTCTTTACATTGCGGCCGAACAATCTACACATCCATTATAAGACCAATTCTTACCTATGGTCACTCAGCCTTTAAAACTGCTACAAAGACTAATGTTGAAGTTATTTGAAAAAAGCTTGGACATCCATATTATTTAGAAAATAATAACGGTCCCCATGGCTTCATAATATGGCAATCATTCATCTTCGTGAAAAATCAGAATTTGAAAACAAAACCTTCCAAGAAGCTTGCAATTACAAACAAGAAACGAAGAAAAGGAACTTCAAGCCAACTTCTCTATCAACTGAGAGAAACAAATAAGGGAGGAAAACAGCTCAATTTAGAAGAAAGAACATCTAGAACATAGGATCCCACACTACTAATCTTGTAAATAAATAAAAACCCTAAATGAGATGAACCTGTAAATATTATTCATTATTTTTTTTTTACTTATCCTTTATTAGTCTAAAATAGACAAGATCTTGGAGAGGTAGTGCTCATAAAGAAGTTCAAGAACTCTTCTTGGTTCTCTGTACAGGGATCCTTTGTCCTTTCCAATACAATTTACTATATGTTGGGGAGTGGCCTCTTCGGTTTTGCACCTAGTGCACATGGGGAAGCTTTTGGCTCCCTCTTTATAGACTAGAGGGCGCAGGTGACCAGATTTCCAGATTTCTGGCCAACTGTGTCGATTCTTTTCTGTTTAGTTGGAGGGTCTGTTTTTTGGGGTTTTCTATTTGGTACTGTTTCGTTTTATTCTAACATAGGTGGCAGAAGGCAGCGCGCAGCGGTGTAAGTACGGAGAGCTACGTCATCGCTGACCAATGGGAGGCCAGCTGGCGAACCGCCAGAGGGAGCTCGCTACCTTCTCGAACATTCTTCGTACCAATGCTTGCCACTAAAGAACAATGCCTTTCATAGCTGCGGCTTTAAATCGTTTGTAAATTCTTTAAATATTCATTGTAAAGAAAAATAAAATAAATTCATTTGTAAAGCTTGGGATGATTGCCTGACCAAAGATAAGTACATTTATTTCTTTAAGCTAGTATAAAACATTCTATTCAATTAAGCCTAACGAGAACAAATTGTTTTGTAAACAATCATTCTGCTTTTCCTCCTTGCGTATTTGCCAAGTGGGAAACAAAACATTGGTGCCGAAACCCGGGAATAAATCTATTAAATAATTATTTAAATATAAATAATTATAATTCATTTTTGAAATATATTATTAAAATTAATAATAGCAAAAATTAAAAATGGCTGCCAAATTTAAAGCTACTTTAAATATTCTTGAATTTCATTTCAAACAAGTGGATTATTTTGAACAAATTTCGCTCAAGATAATTGAATCGAAGGATGATGCAAATTTACAGACATTTAAAAAAGATATTTTAGATATAAAATCTAACATTGAAAAAACTTATTGTAGTCTTTTAACATTTTCTGAATTTGATGATGAAGTTTACTTTTCTAGAGTTATGCAATACAATGATAATCTTAGAAATTTAGTGGCGAATATCAATAAACTATCTTGTACAGCCATTTCAAGCAAAATTGATGATCTAAATCATTCAACCACAAGTAAAATAGAACTTCCTAAATTTAATTTACCTTCCTTTTCTGGTGATGTTAACGAATGGCTTAGTTTCAAGCAATAGTTTTCTCTGTCTATTGATTCCAATACCGCTCTAACTGATTCACAAAAGCTGCAATATTTACAATCAGCTGTTACTGGAGACGCGGAACGACTTATTAGGGGATTTCCTGTTATTGATGAAAACTATGCCCATGCTTGGGCCACATTGGTCTCCAGATATGATAACAAAAAAGAGCTTGCCTTTTCACAATGTACAAAATTATTCACTTTAAAACCTTTAAAACTAATAAATTCCAAGGCCATTTTCGAACTACTAGATATATGTAATGAAGCCATGAGAAATTTGAAATCACTGGGTTTGGAAAGTGCAACATCTTCGTACACATTTATTTTTAGCAAATCTTTATTGTCTTAGTAAAGTCTGATACAGCCTTTTATTGTTTATTTTCGGAACGCCAAAAAGTGACAAAAACAAATCAAAAAGGGATGATGATAACCTGCGTCTTGCAGATTAACATTTTCATAGAAACATATATATATACATATTTATTGCTAGCTATATATCAGAAAGAAATACACCTGTTGATATCTTTCTAATACATTTCCTACAAAGAAAAATAGGTGATGATTTGAAAAGGCAATGGGAATTGACGTTGATAGATGATGGCTTTCCATCCTACCAAAATTTTATTATGTTTCTTGAAAAACAAGCAAAAAGTTTGCAATTGATAAAAGGTTATGCTAAAGAGGATAAATCTGTAGTGAAACAAACACATGTATATAATTCTATTTCAAAAGGTGATGATAAATGCCTATTATGCAAAAATTCACATCCTATATTCAAATGTGACAAGTTCCATAAAAGTTCTCTCCTTGAAAGATGGAACATAGTCAAAACCAATAACCTTTGTTTCAATTGTTTGCGATCCAACCACAGAGTAACGTCATGTAAATTCACTAAGCATTGTAAATCATGCAACAAAAAACATCACACTCTTTTGCATTCCTTCCAACCCGAACCTTTGAATACCACTTCAATTAAAGCCCCAATTGCCCAATCTAGCGTTTCATGTTTTCTCAGTGATACAACAAAGCCCAATGAGACAATCTTATTATCTACTGCTATCGTGAGAGTGAGAGCAGAAAATGGATCGTTTCATCCATGCAGAGCTTTGATTGATACTGGTTCTCAAAGAAGTCTAATAACAGAAAATTGTCGTGAAAAGTTGAATCTTCCTGTTAAAAAGAGTTGTAGGCGCCGCTTGGCCTTGACGACACCTGTGGCACTCTCCGATTGGCTCGCGAGGGATGACGCAACCTCTACGCCAGCAGAGACTCAGTTTACCTTGTTCCATGACACTCGCTTATGTTTGTTGCTAATTTTTGTATTGGAGCGGGTCGCTCCTTAATAAACATATATAATAATTAAATAACTAAATGGAATCCCCTCTTTCTTTATCCCAGTAAGGACGCCTACGGAAGCCAACAGAATTTCAGAAGCGGGATAACCCTAAAGAAAGAATTGCTGGAGTGTTAAAGCAGCAAAAAGGACGCGCGTCGCCATGTTGGATTAACCGAAAGAGGAAGCTGCAGTACACGAATGGTATGTACGTAACCTTACTACCATTTATTTGAAAGCATTTTAAAGTATTACCATTTTAAAAAGTATTTTAAAGAAAGAATTTTAAAAAAAGTAAAGTGAAGTATTTTAAAGAAAGTATTTTAAAGTAAAGTGAAGTATTTTAAAGAAAGTATTTTAAAGTAAAGTGAAGTATTTCAAAGAAAGTATTTTAAAGTAAAGTGAAGTATTTTAAAGAAAGAGTATTTTAAAGTAAAGTAAAGTATTCTAAAGAAAGTATTTTAAAGTAAATTGGAGAAACAAATAGAAGTATTATCGCAAAGTATCGCGGTATAAGTGTTGTCCCAAAAGTACTAAAGAAAAGTTGATTCCGGTTTAGTTAGTTTCATTTAATTATTTTGTTTTGTTATACTCTATCTTGTTTTTGAAAAATATGACTTATTTAGCCAGAGTAAAGAAATGCGATTTGAGCAAGTTGGCGTATGAACTCGGCGAGGTAGTACCGCCAGAGAGCAGGATCGTCGACTTAAAACGACTTATCCTGAATAGTCAATCTTACGAAGAAGAATTCGCAAAGCAACTGTTTGAGACTCTGATCGAGGAACGGGAACAAACAGAACGAGCAGAACGGGAGCGAATGGAACAAACAGAACGAGCAGAACGGGAGTGAATGGAACAAACAGCACGAACAGAGCAAGCAGAACGGGAACGAAAAGAACAAATGGAATTCGAGCTCGAGAAGCTGCGCATCCAGACTATGCATGGAAACAACGATCCGTCTCGCGGTACCAGTAATAACGCACATTGCGAGATACGTAAACTGATGCCCAAGTACGAATCGAAGGACAGTGATTTGAGTTTCTATCTAATTCTTTTCGAACGACAGGCAAAGCGACTAGGGTTGGATGAAGACCAATGGGCGTTCAGTCTTCTAGGATTACTACCTTACGAAATGACGCAATTAATCGCTCGGGAGACAGAAGGGCAAAGAGGCGATTATAGATTCGTGAAAAGATTGCTCCTAAAACGGTATAAGTTGAGCCCCGAACAGTTCAGACAAAAATTCGAGAAGCACGATAAATCTCAAGAGGGTTCCTGGAGAGACTTCGCTTTCGAATTGCGAGGGTTTTTCAACGAATGGATCGAAGGAATGAACGTGGAAGATTTCGACGCTCTAAAGGATTTGTTCGTCACTAACCAGCTAAAGAAAAAGGTTCCAAATGTGCTGCGTAATCATCTCATTGACGATTGGACCAAGATAAACAACCCAGATGTGTTGGCGGATAAACTGGACGAGTACGAAAATGTTCGCGCCGAGATGGGACCTCCGCATTGGAATTCGAAACACTCCACGGCTATTCCCCTCGATTCCACGACGGGATACTTGGAAGATTAGCCGACGAAGATATGGATCCGTGGATCGAGCCGGAGAAAATTCAAGAGAGTGTGAGAACCCAAATTGAGAATAAACAAGAAATCATGAAGACGTACTACGATAAGAAGAAATGCCGTACACTCCAATTCGAAGTAGGAGAAATTGTAGTGATGAGGCATGTACCCAAAATGACTGGTGAACCAACCAAGGCGCAACCCAAGTATCGAGGACCTTTAATAATCACCGAGGTTCTGCCAAGCGACACGTACAGAGTGACTCAGCTAAGCGAAAGAACCGGTGGACGGTTCTACACGACAACGGCCCATATCAGTCAACTGAAGTCTTGGCACAGTGAAGAAGATGATTCAACTACAGAATAAAGTCCGGACGAGGAGTCAGAAGAAGAAGATACCCTCCGACGCAACCCACGACGTTCCTGCAACGCAAAGTTCAATCGAGGACGATTGAGACCCAGGAATGGCCGAGTGTAGGCGCCGCCTGGCCTTGACGACACCTGTGGCACTCTCCGATTGGCTCGCGAGGGATGACGCAACCTCTACGCCGGCAGAGACTCAGTTTACCTTGTTCCATGACACTCGCTTATGTTTGTTGCTAATTTTTGTATTGGAGCGGGTCGCTCCTTAATAAACATATATAATAATTAAATAACTAAATGGAATCCCCTCTTTCTTTATTCCAGTAAGGACGCCTACGGAAGCCAACAGAGTCAACTCACAGTTTTTGGAATTGGTAACCAACCAATACAGCAGTCTGCTAGTGAGACTTTTCTTCAATTTAAGCCTCATTTTTCTGATAGAATATTCAAAATTTCATCCATAATACTCGATCAAATCACTGTTGATTTACCTAATTTTCTGATAAATAGAGATAATTGGCCTCATCTTAAGAATACTTTATTAGCAGATCCCAATTTTGATAAAACGAGTCCCATTGATTTAGTAATTGGTGCAGACCTAGCCCCATTTTTATATACAGGAAAACTACGATTCCAAAATCATCCAGGACCAGGACTCTGCCTGTAGTTCCAAGTTAGGATTGATACTTTCAGGAAATGTTTCCAGTTCTGAGACTGGAAACAGCTATATCTCATTATGCTCAACATCCCAAGGAGATGATAATCTGCGAAAGTTTTTTGAATTGGAATCGGTTCCTGCCGCTCTTCCATTGACTAAAGAGGAGAAGAGTTGCGGGGACATTTATGACAAGAACTTTTGCATATCAACAGATGGAAGATATTCTGTTGGTCTACCGTTTAAATCTGTGCCTAATCTCGGAGACTCACGTCAGAATGCCATGAAACGATTTCTTGCTCTTGAGAGAAAATTGCACAAATCTTCGAATCTTCTTCAGCAATATAAGGATTTCATGATGGAATACCTTTCTCTCAACCACATGAAGCTCATTCCGAAAAACGAACGTGAAAAACCATCAGACAAGTGCTATTATATACCTCACCATTGCGTTCTGCGTTGAGTAGTGTTTGATGCATCGTGCAAAACGAGCAACAATTACTCCTTAAATGAATTTCTTCATACTGGACCAAAATTGCAGCATGATATTTTCAATATTCTTGTGAAGTTTCGTACTAATCCTATAGCTTTTACGGGAGATATTGAGAAAATGTACAGACAGATAAAAGTGAACTCTTCTGATCTCGACTTTCAGAGAATCTTCTGGAGAAATAGTCCATTGGAATCTTTATTGGAGTATAGATTGCTCACAGTAACTTATGGAATGTCGTGTGCACCATATCTTGCAATCCGTACCTTGATGCAACTTGCCACCGACAAAGAACTCCTGTTCCCAGAGGCATCTAAAATCATAAAAACTGATTTTTATGTAGACGACCTACTTTCAGGCGCAACAACAATCGAAGAAGCAAAAGTTCTCATTGATGATATCCGGAAAATCCTTTTATCTGGTGGCTTTTGCATAAGAAAATGGATGTCAAATGTCCCTGAGGTTCTTTCAGAGGTACCAGAAGCGCTGAAAGCACATGATTCATATGAAATCGGAGATAATTCATCTGTTAAGATTCTTGGGATAAATTGGAATCCATCCACGGATAATTTCACAATTACAGTCAATTCACTAAAAGACGTATATTCTAAAAGACAATTGTTATCGGACATTTCTCGAATTTATGACCCTTTGGGATGGTTATCACCGGGGATCATTAGCTTCAAGATTCTGTTCCAGACTTTGTGGAAATAGGATTTGGATTGGGATGATCCCTTGTCTGAATCGTTATGTTCTCATTGGAGGAGAGTGAAAATGGATTTGTGGCCATGCTAAATCATATTAAAATTCCTAGATATATTTCCTGCAAGGGACTTATACATTCTTTAGAACTCTTTGGATTTTGTGATGCTTCCGAATCTGCATATTCATCAGTTGTTTATATGAAATCTCGTTTTAAATCTGGTCATGTTCAAGTCACATTGATTGCTGCCAAGACAAAAGTCGCTCCCTTGAAGACAACGTCAATACTTCGTCTGGAGCTTTGTGCTGCTCTTCTCCTTTCAAATTTATATGATTCCATTTGCAGCTCATTGCTGTTGCAGATTGACCGAGTAATTTTGTGGACAGATTCCCAGATTGTTTTATGTTGGATAAAATCTGAATCAAAACATTGGAAACCTTTTTTTGGTAACCGGATTGCAGAAATTCAGCGACTAACTCTGCAATCTTCTTGGTACTATGTGTCTACCAAGGATAATCCTGCAGATTGCGCCTCCAGAGGTATAACTTCTTCAGAGCTAGTAAACCATTCACTTTGGTGGAATGGTCCTGATTGGCTATCAAACTCAAGTTTACAAGATCCGCTACCAATCACATATGAACTTCCAAAATAAGTTTGTCATGAAAAAAGAAAGACTGTTCCGATTGTTCATTTCACTACTTGTCCTATTCTAGACTTTATTTTTAAATTCTCAACATTCAGGAAGCTGAGCAGAGTTACGGCATGGCTCCTAAGATTTATCCACAATGCTAGACACAGCAGCGACAAAATAAAACACAAAGAATTGTCTTCTAATGAGCTCGATAATTCAATTCGAACTCTTATTCAAATCATTCAAAGTTCAGAATTTAAAACTGAAATTCAATGTTGTAATCAAAGCAAAGTACTACCATCAAACTCAAAACTTTTATCCTTAAACCCATTTATTGATTCATCAGGAATTCTACGTGTAGGAGGTCGACTGCGCAAATCCAACCTGCAATTCAATGAGAAGCATCCAATAATTCTTCCTCACAACCATTTTGTTACAGAATTGATTGTTCAACAATTCCACGTAGAGCATCTTCATTCTGGTCTCCAATTAACTCTGTGTGCCATCCGACAAAAGTACTGGATTCCATCCGGTAGAATTCTAGTAAAAAAGCTCATTAATCTTTGCATGACATGTTTCAAGACGAAACGCCAAGTGTCAAAACAAATCATGGGAGATCTGCCTATCCATAGAATCATACCCTCAAGCCCTTTTAGCAAAACAGGAATAGACTTCGCAGGACCATTTATAACTAAACCTAATGTCATAAGAACAAAAGTAACATTAAAATCATATATAGCATTATTCATTTGTTTCTCAACGAAGGCTATTCACCTTGAGATAGTTTCAGATCTGTCAACCCCTGCCTTCCTCACTGCTTTTAAAAGATTCATCTCTCGTCGAGGAAAACCCTCTGATATTTTCACCGACAACGCTACTAACTTTAAAGGAGCTAAGAATATTTTGAATAATATACATCAACTTGTAAAGGATTCTTCAATTCAAAATTATGTCGCTAATGAACACATCACTTGGCATTTTATACCTCCATCTGCTCCAAACTTCGGCGGCATTTGGGAAGCAGGAATTAAATCATTGAAGTATCATCTCCTAAGGTGTTTAAAATCTGCAGTTTTAAATTTTGAAGAACTCAATACTCTGACAAGTCAAATTGGAGCGTGCTTGAATTCTCGCCCGTTGTATCCGATGAGTTCGGATCCAAATGATTTCAACCCTCTCACTCCAGGACATTTTTTGATTGGAAGACCATTAACAGCACTCCCAGAGCCCAGTTATCACCCTAATGACAACTACTTAACTAGATGGAAATTAATTCGAAAGGCCCGAGATGTTTTCTGGCAAAGATGGTCCAGGGAATATCTAAACAATCTGCAACAACGGTCCAAGTGGAAAAAACCCTCTTCCAACCTGAAGGTTGGAGATTTGGTGTTGGTAAAAGACTTTCCTATGCCTTCAATGCAGTGGAGCCTTGGCCGCATCACCAAGGTGTCACCTGGAGCGGATGGCAATGTCCGAGTTGTGGAACTTCAAACAGAGAAACAACATCATCTAATAAGACCCATCTCAAAGATTGCACTTCTGCCATTCTAATTCTTCTTCTTCTTCTTAAAAAAAAAAATTCTACACTATGTGATCCTTTTCTTTTGCCTTGTGTGTGGACTACGTCCACAGGAGGGGAGTATGTTTCGTTTTATTCTAACATAGGTGGCAGAAGGCAGCGCGCAGCGGTGTGAGTACGGAGAGCTACGTCATCGCTGACCAATGGGAGGCCAGCTGGCGGACTCGCCACCTTCTCGAACATTCTTCGTACCAACGCTCGCCACTAAAGAACAATGCCTTTCATAGCTGCGGCTTCAAATCGTTTGTAAATTCTTTAAATATTAATTGTAAAGAGAGAAAAATAAAATAAATTCATTTGTAAAGCTTGGGATGATTGCCTGACCAAAGATAAGTACATTTGTTTCTTTAAGCTAGTATAAAACATTCTATTCAATTAAGCCTAACGAGAACAAATTGTTTTGTAAACAATCATTCTGCTTTTCCTCCTTGCGTATTTGCCAAGTGGGAAACAAAACAGGTACCAAGAATGATGGTTATTCATTGTAAATATGAAAACCTAAATCTATAAAAATGAAGGTCTGTCAAAATGCCGTCAAAAATAGATGCCATCTATTGACCACCTCCGCAAACTAGTGAACTTAGGCCGGTGACAAAGGTACAACACCAGCTTTGGCTAAGAATAAGTCGGTGGATGAGAAGGTAACACGCTCGATTCCCGACAGTCATGAACCGGGATTGAATCCCGTGTTAAAAATTGTTTAATATGTGTGAATAACCTTCACATTATTCATTGTTCAATTATCATGAACTAGGTTGCTCTTGCTGAGCGGTACCTATTTATGTGAATTTGAACCACCAGCTTTGGCTAACTGAGAAGTGCCCACCTGGAAATCATGGTTTCAGGTCAATGACCTTCATCGGTCCAGAGCAGGATTTAATATATGAGATCCACAAAGGATAAAATCTCAATCTGTACCAAAAAGGTGTTTAACTATCAAAGTGTCTATCTAGGCCATATCTTCTATATATATAAAAATGAATGTTTGTTTGTATGTCCGGTATATAAATTCGCAATAGTTCACTAATTCAAACAAAAATTTCCCTGCATAGGTAAAGAAATACGGGGAAGACGATAGGCTATTTTTAAAAATATATAAATCATTTATTAAAACTATATATTTTTAGTTAGAAAATGATGATGACGATATTGCTGTATCATGTTTGATTATCAGATACAAAATTATATCGGGAAAAATTCCAAAAAGCAGAGACCACGGGTGAAACCAGTTCATTATTTTTTACCCCGGAACAAAATACTAACAGAAAAACATTCATTCGAGCAGAAAACAAAAGCCAGATCATCTTTCTATAAAAATATCGCTTCTAAGACACAAAGTTTGGAGCGGGACGTTTCACAAAAGTGACATCCACGGTGCCAATTTATAATTGTAACGAATAGTATTTGAATAAAAACATTTAATCGGGTAAAACCCGGGCGTTGCCCGGGTCATTCAGCTAGTCAATGACTAAAATATAGATGGAATATAATAATCCTGGAAAAATTTCCTTCTATGATGACCTAGGTAGTTATTTTTGAGCGGAACTCAATAAAGTTATTTTTTAACTGGATTTCGAAATATGTAAGAAAATTTTTGCTAGTACAGTAGAACCTCCATGAGAGGACACTTGTGTTAGAGGACACCTCTCTACGCCAGTTTTATCTGCAAAATTACTATTTTTACAATTTAGTATCTCTGATAAGAAGACAGTTCTCCCTAAAGGACACTTTGGCTCTGCAATTAGATGTCTTTTACAGGGAGGTTCTACTGTATAATATTTGTTTGACATCCAAAGCAAAAAAAAAATATTGGTAAAGTTTTAATTTATAGAATGAGAAAAATTCGTACAAAAAAGGTTTTTATTATCATGCACTTTCTGATAGTATTTAATTTTGAAAACTCAATGTGTGTATGTGCTCAGGTTTTCCCCAAATGAATTTTTACTTCAATTTGATATAGAATAAAGAAAACTAGATTATTTTCAAGATCAAATTGGCAAATTGAATGTTTGAAATTATCCATGTTAGAGGATTGTGATTATACCCCATATAACCAATCAACTGGCATTTTTATATAGAGATAGGGTTTCAAGTCTATAAAAACGTTAGCAATATGTTTATTTATAATACAATATAATGTGGCTGATAATTTTAGAACGCCATTTGAAAATTAACCCACATGTGTTTCTTTTGAACGAAAAATCGAAATTTATTTTAAGGAGAAATGACGATTATTTCTAACCATAGGGATGAAGTATGAAAGGATGAATTGTAAAGAATAATGATAAACGGAAAATAAAGTGTCCAGGGATGGGAATTTGCATCTTTGGACACTATTATTTTTCCGTTTATCATTACTCTTCACAATTCATCCTTTCATACTTCATCCCTATGGTTAGAAATAATCGTTATTTCTCCTTAAAATAAATTTCGATTTTTCGTTCAAAAGAAACACATGTGGGTTAATTTTCAAATGGCGTTCTACAATATGTTTATTGTTTTATAGCAAGCTATAGAACATTTTTGTTCTTCTACCTAGTAGCATAGCTATGATATAACAAATGAAAACATTAAGACGCGAATGTTTCTTTTCACAAATAAATCAAACTTCTACTGTCCTTACTGCGATGAAAAAATATTGGGAGGGCTTGACTCATCAGTGGTGAACCCTCCCAGCGGTTTCGCCAATATTATCTACCAGACCGCTTCTTCAGAGCTCTAATACTGTATTGGATCATTCTGCTTTTATATACTACACTGAAAAGTGGAATCTTAGAAATGGTATTTACGAATACTATGGACATAAACTTTTAGGAAAGTAGAACTGCATTTAAATATTTGCAACGAGCAATGCTCTTCCACAAACAATAAGTACAAGGCCTGTTGGGCATAAATCAATACAAAGCATTAAAGCAATTATAGCTATGATACCTGCAGTACAATAAATGCCGAAAGATTGTTATAACAATAAAAAAATATGTTGCTTACACACACAGTTTTTATTATATATATGTGATATCTTGGGACCTCTGGGACCAGTGTTACCTGATGCTAGACGAACCTCGATGTCAACTCTACCGTGCAGTCGTGGTGGAAGGCGACACAGCTGAGCCAAAGGTGAAATAAACAAACAGAGATTCCACTAAAAGCGTCTGACGTCAAGAAGGAATGGGATGAGGAGAGAGGGAGAGAGATCTTAGAGCAAGTGTTACCGTTGGGATCCAAGTGTTGACTGACAATTCTAGGGCCTCGATTTAACACCACGACCTTGCTGCTTTCTAATTGGCTGACCTATTTAGGTGATTCTTTCCTAATTGGTGGGACTTTTTCACGTGGTAGTGGGCTATTGGTTGACCTACTTAGGTATTGTCTTCTGATTGGGCCTGGCTTATCTCTTTGACGGAAGAATACGTCCGGTCTTGTTCCGGAAATTCGGGGCGTTACTCTTAGCTTTTATGGTTTCCGCGATATCAGATACGCCCTGTCCTGTCAGGAAGTATTGACTTGTAAATTATTTATAGTTGGGCTGGTTTTAAGCCTCTTTTGCTAGGCCTTGCTTCGACTTCTGTCCTAAACCTGATTTGTTTTAACCTTAACTTTCTCCTGTCTCTCTCCGTTCCTTCTATCTGTACAGTTGCAATACTTTATTAGATTCTTACGCGGTACAGATTGATGTTAGTTGAGGCTTTCTATGTGCAGTACATAAGAAGTTATATACAGTCATGGGGTGGAACATGTGGTAGTGGATATTTAGACTATTTACAACAATTCCATGGTCTTAAATCATCACAGATGGCCCCGGATGTGAGAGGGTTCATATGGAGGGATTTAAGAGAGCGGAATAGGAAGACTGTTATTAAGGAAGTAATTTTTAAAAATTAATTGAAATGAGTTGGTATATAACATGGGGTTGATTTCTGTATATCCATAAGAGATAATAAAACATAAACAACTAATATTAAACATACAAGTAAAAATAAAAATATGAATAAAATATTTAATAGGGAACATATAATGATTATAGGTAAAAATATAAATGATTGGATGGGTAAATCATGATCTTTTCGTGATGGGCGTTAGAAAGGGTTGAGGGGTTAGTTATTACTTGGTTGAGGCAAGGTCACTTTGACTCAAGTCCCAAACCATTTAATGTGCACGGCGCGGAAAACCTAGGCCATGTTTCACATGTAAATTTAAGGACCTAATAAAGTTACAGTACCACAATCGAAAAGTAAGATAAGGGGATTGTTATGGGTTTTAGTAATTAGTCGTTAAGACGTACGCATGCAGGATAAAGAGGGCGAAGATCAGTGACCAGAAATCAAAGTTTTAATTAGAGTCGTCAGGGGCTTAGCGAGAAAAAGAGTAAAATAATAAAAAAAAAATGTGCCAGCGTGTGGCATGAGAGTGCCCTGGAATAAAAAAAAAATACAATTTGCACGTATCCAAGCCAGAAGTTGGGATAAGGTAAATCTGGGGGACGATGTGTCAAGATTGTTAATTACGAAATCAAAGTAGGTCAAGTCTAGCCTGCGAAGGAGTTAAAAGTTCCTGCGGAAAAGGAATGTTAGTAATTCTTACGAAGTAACCTTTAAAGTGGTTGTTTAAGAGGTTATTGAAGATTGCCCTGTTTTTAGATCGTGATTTTTAGTTTGATTATAAAAGAATATATCATTGAGATATGAAATTGCGAAAGTAAGGCTTTGCATATAGCGTTAAAGGATTTGAAAAATCGAAAATAGAATTGCGAAGTTAAATGCAAAGTAATCTTTAAAAAAAAAGTAAAAATAGTGATGATATGATACAAAGATTAACACACTACAGCAGTATATAAGGGGTAATAGAAAGTGAAAATATTAAATGAAAAAAAAATAATGAGCAATAATATACTCGATAGCATTGACATGGTAGCGGAAGGTGAAACAATGTAAATAACATCTAATTTATAAAGTGAGAAAAAATATAAAATGATAAATGCAAATTAGTGATATAAACATGAAATATAAACTTGAGATTATTAGATATGATATGAAAGATAAAATATAAAGTTGATTATAAAATAGAGTCATAAAGCAAAAGTAAATAAGTTTTGGTAAAGAAAAATAAAAAAAGACAATAATCTAAACTAATTGGTTGACGTAAAAAAAAAAAAAAAACAATTATAAGAGCTATATAATGATTATATAAAGGATATTAAAATGAAAAATTTTTACAAAATGTTCATCGAGAAGGAAGAGCAAGTAAGATTATATATAGAAATTATATATCGTGAAAGAATGGAAAGTTGTAGGCCAAATGTAATGTTCCTGTTTTTTAGGATGGGTGGAGAGAGCTTTAAATTGTCCTCGATTGATATCTTTGGTCTTGTTGGCCTAAGTTGTTCTAACTTATCGAATTTGTTTTAAGTTTGATGCGACTCGTGGATCACATTGTTTCTAACTGTGAAACTCATCGAGTCCTAATGTTGTCGATTTTTTGTTTTTAACTTATGTGGGTGTGTGTGATTTTTGTAGGTAAAGTGTTGTCTTTGGCACGCACTAATATTTAATTTAATAGGTGGCGAAAGTTCATTAGAGAACACGGGGTGGCGACGGATGTAACAAGATGTCGGCTGTTTGTTTGCTCGGGGGGGGCGAGGGGGAGCGAAGCTATTTTTAATGCGATTCCGGATGTAGGTCAGGGAGGCCTTTTGCGAGGCTGCTTGCTTTCTTTCAACTTATTGGAAGTTAATTCGAACTACGTTCGGAGATATTATTTCTAAAATTGTAAACACAAAAGCGTTTTGATTTGTCACGTTTGGTGACAAGCGTTATGGGATTGACAGAGGGAGATACAGAGGTTGTAATTATCCTGTATGTTCAAGCATTTGTTCGATTTGTGTTTGTATTTCGAAAATTCGGATATTGTATCTGTTATTAAATCGAATGGTTTTTGGCGGACTTAGTAAAAATGTTATTCAATGATATCAGGTTAGAATTGAGTGAAATTGCGACTATCGACGTGAACAATGTGTGGTTAAATAAATGTGTCACAGGCGTGGTGAAGGCGTCTTTGGCCTGAGAAGTGAAAGAGTTTAGTGGTGTGGCGCTGTGACACGAAGCGAAAAAATTGTAAATGAAAAGGTGTCGCGTGAAGTCTCTGTTTTGTACAAAATCTAACCTGTTACACTAAGAATAACAAATTTACTAGAGTCATGGTTGTTGGTTGTGCGAACATATCGATAATTTTTATATTATTAGTGGATATGACACGTTTAATGTGAGAAAAAAAAAGATTGTGTGTGTTTAGTAGGGCGACGTTCTAAAGCTTGTGTGGCTCGAAATTTGATTTGGGTGTGAAGTCGCGCGCTAAAAGTTTGTTGCCAATTAGAAAAAGTGATGTGAGAGAGTGTTGTTTATTTTGTTGAGAGCGATTTCTCGATATTTAAATATGCATGTAAAAGGAAGGAGTGTAGTTATGTGGGAAGTTAACGATTGGAATAGTTTTGGAAGGCTGTGATTTAAGTTATTTCTGTCTAAAGCTATGAAAGAAAAGTACATAGGGGCGTTGACAATGGGATTAGGAACATTATAATGAGGTTAAATAAGAGTGTTGGAGTTCACCACGTGTGAGCAACCTGTTCCAGGAGGGAAAAATTTAGTAAATGGAACAGTTGTATTAACCTGTCCATGGGACACGTGTTGCTTGCACGAGGTGAATTTGTACAAGGTAGTTGGTAGAGGTACATTATATTGATACAGGAGTAGCTGAGGACAGTTTATAATTAGTAGAAATCGTTTTATGGAGTTAAGGGATAATATGATAAAAGGCAAGGGGGTATTGATTATATGGAATTTTAGATTCTGCGTTATGTTACTTATTTTTAAGATCAAAAAGATATAATCTATGGTGAAAATATTGTTAGCTATGGCATTAATAGTTAAGTTAAATGGATGGACAGGTATTTTTCTTTTGCAAATTGGTTTCTATTATTTTAAAAGTATTCTGCATAATTATAGCGATAGATGCTTCTGTATCAAGTAGTAAAGTAGGTTTACATTATTGGACAGTTCAGCTCGAACGAGCAATTGTTCAACAAAAATTATAGAAGTAGGAACCTAGTGTTGTGTTGCCTTGTATGTCGGAACAGTTCTGGTCTTGTGCCATGGTTGGAGGTTCCTTGGGAAGGTCAGAGTTCATTGTTTGCGCTGGGCTCGTGGTTTAGAGATGGTCGGGGGAGCAGGTAACATACGCTCGCGTGTTGGTAACTCGGAGGGGTGCTTGCAGGAGATTTGGTGGCTTTCTCAGTCTTGTAGAGTATTGTAGTTGGGCCCGATCTGCTTGGGCGTCGTAGTTGGTGAAGAAGCTCTGCGCCTCGTACGAACCATCGTAGCGATTCCACCTCTCGCGATGTCCGGTCACGGCAGAAAGCTGATGTAGCGTCGTCGTCAACCTCCCCAGGACATCCGACACCGGCGGCGGGGGTGTGACGTCTTCCTGGCCGGGGGGAACTTCCTGCGTCCTACCGAGAGTGTTTTCTTTCTTCGGAAAAGTGGGGCTTCCGCCACTTTCGGAGTCGGGATCGGACTCCATTGGTTCCTTTGGATTCTCCTCTCTTCCCTGTTCCATCTTTCTGTACAGACAGTGGTCTATTTGCTTACTTGTACCTTGGCGTCCACTATCCTGTCGACTCTTCGGTACGGGGGGCTCTGTGATATCTTGGGACCTCTGGGACCAGTGTTACCTGATGCTAGACGAACCTCGATGTCAACTCTACCGTGCAGTCGTGGTGGAAGGCGACACAGCTGAGCCAAAGGTGAAATAAACAAACAGAGATTCCACTAAAAGCGTCTGACGTCAAGAAGGAATGGGATGAGGAGAGAGGGAGAGAGATCTTAGAGCAAGTGTTACCGTTGGGATCCAAGTGTTGACTGACAATTCTAGGGCCTCGATTTAACACCACGACCTTGCTGCTTTCTAATTGGCTGACCTATTTAGGTGATTCTTTCCTAATTGGTGGGACTTTTTCACGTGGTAGTGGGCTATTGGTTGACCTACTTAGGTATTGTCTTCTGATTGGGCCTGGCTTATCTCTTTGACGGAAGAATACGTCCGGTCTTGTTCCGGAAATTCGGGGCGTTACTCTTAGCTTTTATGGTTTCCGCGATATCAGATACGCCCTGTCCTGTCAGGAAGTATTGACTTGTAAATTATTTATAGTTGGGCTGGTTTTAAGCCTCTTTTGCTAGGCCTTGCTTCGACTTCTGTCCTAAACCTGATTTGTTTTAACCTTAACTTTCTCCTGTCTCTCTCCGTTCCTTCTATCTGTACAGTTGCAATACTTTATTAGATTCTTACGCGGTACAGATTGATGTTAGTTGAGGCTTTCTATGTGCAGTACATAAGAAGTTATATACAGTCATGGGGTGGAACATGTGGTAGTGGATATTTAGACTATTTACAACAATTCCATGGTCTTAAATCATCACATATATGTGGTATCTTGGGACCAGTGTTACCTGATGCTAGACGAACCTCGATGACAACTCTACCGTGCAGTCGTGGTGGAAGGCGACACAGCTGGGCCAAAGGTGAAATAAATAAACAGAGATTCCACTTAGAAGCGTCTGAACGTCAAGAAGGAATGGGACGAGGAGATTTCTGGCAGGAAAGGGTTTACCTTTTATCGGAGCGTCCGGCGGACTGGGACTGGAACGAAGACTAACTAAGGACTGACTAACTGAGGATCCGGGCCTCCTTTTATACTGAGCTGGGTCCATGCAGGTCACTGCCCTTCTCTGGCGTAAACAGGGGGGGGGGGGGGGGGGGGGGGAAGTTATATTATCCAGGAGGGCCACGACCTCGTAAAAGTTGGACTGGGTTTGCTAGGCCTGCTTTCCTATTCAAACCTAAGCCTGATTAGTTTTAACCTTAATTTTCTCCTGTTAGTCTCCATTCCTTCTATCTGTACAGTTGCTATACTTTATTAGATTCTTACGCGGTACAGATTGATGTTACTTGAGGCTTTCTAATTGAGTAAATAACAAGTTATATACAGTCACGTGGTGGAACATGTGGTAGTAGATATCTGGACTATTTATAACAATTCCATGGTCTTAAATCATCACAGAGAGCGGAATAGGAAGACTGTTATTAAGGAAGTATTTTTTTTAAATTAATCAAAATGAGTTGGTATATAACATGGGGTTGATTTCTGTGTATCCATAAGAGATAATAAAGTATAAACAACTAATACTAAACATACAAGTAAAAATAAAAATAGGAATAAAAGATTTAATAGAGGACATATAATGATTATAGGTAAAAATATAAATGATTGGATGGGTAAATCATGATCTCTTCGTGATGGGCGTAAGAAAAGGTTGAGGGGTTATTTGTGATTAGGTTGAGGCAATGTCACCTTGACTCAAGTCCCAAACCATTTAATGTGCACGGCGCGGAAAACATAGGCCATGTTTCACATGTAAATTTAAGGACCTAATAAAGTTACAGTACCACAATCGAATAGTAAGATAAGGGTGATTGTTATGGGTTTGATGAATTAGTCGTTAAGACGTACGCATGCAGGATAAATGAGGGCGAAGATCAGTGACCAGAAATCAAAGTTTTAACTGGAGTCGTTAGGGGCTTAGCGAGAAAAAGAGTAAAATAAATTGCACGTGTCCAAGCCAGAAGTTGGGATAGGTAAATCTGGGGGACGGTGTGTCAATATTGTTAATTACGAAATCAAAGTAGGTCAAGTCTAGCCTGCAAAGGAGTTAAAAGTTCCTGCGTAAAAGGAATGTTAGTATTTATTAAGAAGTAACCTTTAAAGTGGTTGATTAAGAGGTTATTGAAAATTGCCCTGTTTTTAGATCATGATTTTTAGTTTGATTATAAAAGAATATATAATTGAGATATGAAGTTGCGAAATTAAGGTTTTGCATATAGCGTTAAAGGATTTGAAAAATCGAAAATAGAATTGCGAAGTTAAATGCAAAGTAATCTTTTAAAAAAATAAAAATAGTGACGACATAATAAAAAGATTAACACACTATAGCGGTATATAAGGGGTAATAGAAAGTGAACATATTAAATGAAAAAAAAAGAGCAATAATATACTCGATAGCATTGAACATAGTAGCGGAAGATGAAACAATGTAAATAACATCTAATTTATAAAGTGAGAGAAAATATAAAATGACATATGCAAATTAGTGATATAAACATGAAATATAAACTTGAGATTATTAGATATGAAAGACAAAATATAAAGTTGATTATAAAATAGAGTCATAAAGCACAAGTAAATAAGCTTTGGTAAAGAAAAATAAAATAAAATCACAATAATCTAAACTGATGGGTTGACGAAAAAAAAAACTTATAAGAGCTAGATATTGATTATATAAAAGATATTAAAATGAAAAAAAATGTTCATCGAGAAAGTAGAGCAAGTAAGATTATACACAGTCTAGCCATAAATTCTGTTACAAACAATTTTATAAATTGAATGATTAAGAACAAAAACTAATGGAATATAAATACATATTTTATTAACCAATAGGGCATAGATTTTGAATATATACAAGCATTCAAAATGTTCTCCCTTATTTTTGACACAGGATCTCAAACGTTCGGGCCACTGATCTATGGTGGCACGCACCTTTTCTAAGGGTATTTCTTTCATTGCTCTCACCAATGCTGATTTCAATTTATCCAAATTATGATATCTTTTATAGCACACCTTCTCCTCTAAATATGCCCACAAACTGTAATCAAGGGGGTTTAAATCAGGGCTTCCAGAGGGCCATTCATTGGCCTTTATGAACTCCGGAACATTCGTCTCCAACCATTGTTGAGTTGACTTAGCTTTGTGAGCAGGAGCTGAATCTTGTTGAAATATCCAATGTTCTCCATTAAACATTTTTGTATTCAGAGGCTTTACTATTTGTTACAAAATGTCTTATTTATAGTTTTTAGCTGTATTTTTTACCCCTTTGGCACAGAAGTGGAGATCTGTTACACCTTGGTAGCTAACTCCCCACCAAACCATGACAGAAGAAGGATGGTGACTTTTTCAAGTCTTCTGACTTTCAAAGAAGCTTCTAGAGAGCTACGAGCATATATCCTATCATTCTGACGATTAATCCTTTCCTCGACAGTGAAAAATTTCTCGTCTGTGAAAAGGATTCTCTCATGCCACCGACCATCATGCTGCGCCAACAACATTTTTGATCTAACCCTTCTAATATCTCTAAGAGCAGGGGTTATCAAATGACCTGTGCGTCGTTTGAAAGCTCTCAGTCCAAGGTCTTCGTTGAATATCCTTGAAACTATCTTGGAGCTAAATTTATCTGCTTTGCTAAGATCTTTTGTTTGCAGTGTGGATTTCGACGAATTCTTTCGCGAATGGCTTTTATAGCTGCTTGCGTTCGTTGCATGCGAGGTCGACCAGATCTTTCAAGGTCATCAATAGTGCAAGCCTTGTTGAACCTTTCAATGATTCGATAAACAAATTGACGCGTAATATTCAATTTTTGTAAAAGTTTAAAAAGGGTGAAAGATTTTGGCCTACCTTGTGTAAGGCTATTACAACTATAGGGTTTTCTTTAATACCCAAACCCATTATCAAAAAACAAATATATTCCGATTTTTTTCCTAAACATGTGTACACGAGATATTCAAATAACAACAACTGTATTTTGAATACTTAACGCGGTCAAATTAATTTTTTATCACTGATTTGGTTTTGTAACAATATTTATGGCTAGACTAAGTATATAGAAGTTTATATATCGGGAAAGAATAGAAAGTAGTAGGCCAAATGTATGTTCCTGTTTTTTTTAGGATGGGTGGAGAGAGCTTTAAATTGTTCTAACTTATCGAATTTGTTTTATGTTTGACGCGGCTCGTGGATCATATTGTTTCCAACTGTGAAACTCGCTGAGTCCTAATGTTGTCGATTTTTTGTTCCCTGCGCCACGTTTAGGTGAAAACGTGATTCTTCCTAAAGCGGTATTTATATTGTGTGTGCAGGAGACACGGCGATCTGTTCTAACCGATCAAGGGTTGTTGTGTGTTTTTTTTAACATATGTGGGTGTGTGTGATTTTTGTAGGTTAAATGTTGTCCTTGGGTCTAAGTGTCGATGTTAAGTGGACAAGTTAATCGAGGGCGAGAGAATCTAGACCTGGTGACTTGGTTTTGGGTTATTAATAAAAAAAAATATATTTTTTAATTCATTGGAGTCAGTAGGCGGGATTAGTTATTGAATTACTTAGTTATTCTGTTAGTGAACTGATTTGTTAGTAAATGTAAAATAACGTGTTAGGGGCAAGTTATTCCAGGTCAGTTTCCTTGCCTTTGCTTTCGCTCAATGATGCGGACGAATTGGGATGCAAGGACAATCTTGTCTATATCATCCCTGGCCCTGCTACGCAGGGCCGAACTTTCTATCTGTATCTAAATGGGATATCGGCGTATATTAATTGCTTAGGGATTAGAACGGTATATAGTAAAAGGCACGCACTAATATTTAATTTAATAGCTGGCGAAAGTTCATTAGAGAACACGGGGTGGCGACGGGCCGTAACAAGATGTCGGCTGTTTGTTTGTCCATCTCCCCTCGAATTTATTATTAGCGAGTTCCGGTGGTGGCGGGTATATTTTATTTGGGTCAGAGGGGCCTTGGGGGGACAGCTGGTTCCTTCTACTTATTGGAAGATATCTTCAGTGAGATGTAGAAAAGGGGCTGAACAAGTCGGGGTATAAGACGGGATTCCTGAGCGTCAAATATCGTGGGACATAAATGGTTAAATTCTACTAAGTGTACATCAGGTGTTACACGAGGTGTTTGAATTAGAGGCTGGGGCGCGAGGAATAAGATATTTTCTGTATAGTTTTTAAGTTTGTTCACATGAACTGTATCATCTTTATTTAGAGGTCGATTGGGTCTGTTAATTCGGACTACGTCCGGAGATTTTATTTCTATAATTGTAAACACAAAAGCGTTTTGATTTGTCACGTTTGGTGACAAGCGTTATGGGACTGACATAGGGAGATACAGAGGTTGTAATTATCCGGTGTTCAAGCATTTGTTCGATTTGTGTTTGTAGTTCGAAAATCCGGATATTGTATCTATTGATATTAATTCGAATGGTTGTTGTGTTTCGAGGTTGTTGCGGACTTAGTAAAAATATTATTCAGTGATATCAGGTTAGAAGTGAGTGAAAGTGCGACTTTCGACGTGGACACGCTTTGAGGTGAGATGTCACAGGCGTGAAGGCGTCTTTGGCCTGAAAAGTGAAAGAGTTTTGTGGTGTGGCTCTGTGACACGAAGTGAAAATTTTGTAAATGAAAAGGTGTCACGTGAAGTCTTTGTTTTGTACAAAATCTAACCTGTTTCACCATGAATAACAAATTTACTAAAGTCATGGGTGCTGGTTGTACGAACATATCGAGAATTTTTATATTGTTAGTAGATATGGCACGTTTAATGTGAAAATTTCTTTTTTTTTAGTGCTTAGTGGGGCGACGTTATGGAGCTTGTGTGGCTCGAAATTGAATTTGGGTGTTAAGTGGCGCACTAAAAATTGTTGCCAATTGGAAAAAGTGATGTGAGAGGGTGTTGTTTATTTTGTTGAGAGCGATTTGTCGATGATTAAATATGCATGTAAAAGGAAGGTACGAGGGAGTGTAGCTATGTTGGAATTTAACGATTGGAATAGTTTTGGAAGCTGTGACTTAGGTTACTTCTGTCCAAAGCTATGAAAGAAAAGGACATAGGGGCGTTGAAAATAGGATTAGTAACATTACAATGAGACCAAATAAGAGCGTTGGATTTCACCACGTGTGAGCAACCCGTTCCAGGAGGGGAAAATTTAGTAAATGAGACAGTTGTATTAACCTGTCCATGGGACACGTGTTGCGTGGACGAGGTGAATTTGTATACAATGTAGTTCGTAGGGGTACATTATCTTGATACAGGAGTAGCTGAAGACAGTTTATAATTAGTAGAAATATTTTTATGGAGTTAAGGGATAATATGCCAAAAGGCAAGGGTGTATCTATGATATAGAATTTTAGGTTCTGCGTTATGTTACATATTTTTAAGTTTAAAAAGATATAGCCTATGGTGAAAATATTGTTAGATATGGCGTTAATAGTTAAGTTAAATGGATGGACAGGTATTTTCTTTTACAAACTGGTTTTTACTATTTTAAAAGTATTCTGACTAATTATATCGATAGATGCTCCTGTATCAATTAGTAGAGGTAGGTTTACATTATTGGACAGTTCAGCTCGAACGAGCAATTGTGCAACGAAAATTATAGAAGGAGGAACCTACTGTTGTGCTGTCTTGTGGGTGGACAGGCTTGGTCTGTTGCCGTGGTTGGAGGATCCTTGGGACAGTCAGAGTTCATTGTTTGCGCTGGGCCCGTGGTTTAGAGATGGTCGGGGGAGCAGGTAAGATACGCTCGCGTGTTGGTAACTCGGAGGGGTGCTTGCAGGAGGTTTGGTGGCTTTCTCAGTCCTGTAGAGTATTGTAGTTGGGCCCGATCTGCTTGGGCGTCGTAGTTGGCGAAGAATCTCTGCGCCTCGTACGAACCATCGTAGCGCGGTAGCTCCACATCTCGCGATAGTCCGGTCACGGCAGAAAGCTGATGTAGCGTCCTGGTCAAACTCCCCAGGACATCTGATACCACTGGCGGGGGCGTGGCGCCCTCGTGGCTGGGGGGAACTTCCTGCGTCCTACCGAGAGTGTTTTCCAGCTTTGGAAAAGTGGTGTTTTCGCCTCTTTCGTAGTCGGGATCGGACTCCATGGGCTCCTTTGAATCCTCTCTTCCCTGTTCCATCTTTCTGTACAGACAGTGGTCTCTTTGCTTACTTGTACCTTGGCGTCCACAATCCTGTCGGCTCTTCGGACGGGGGAGTCTGTGGTATCTTGGGACCTCTGGGACCAGTGTTACCTGATGCTAGACGAACCTCGATGTCAACTCTACCGTGCAGTCGTGGTGGAAGGCGACACAGCTGGGCCAAAGGTGAAATAAATAAACAGAGATTCCACTTAGAAGCGTCTGAACGTCAAGAAGGAATGGGACGAGGAGATTTCTGGCAGGAAAGGGTTTACCTTTTATCGGAGCGTCCGGCGGACTGGGACTGGAACGAAGACTAACTAAGGACTGACTAACTGAGGATCGGGGCCTCCTTTTATAGCTGAGCTGGGTCCATGCAGGTCACTGCCCTTTTCTGGCGTAAACAGGGGGGAAAGTTATATAATCCAGGAGGGCCACGACCTCGTAAAAGTTGGACTGGGTTTGCTAGGCCTGCTTTCCTATTCAAACCTAAGCCTGATTAGTTTTAACCTTAATTTTCTCCTATTAGTCTCCATTCCTTCTATCTGTACAGTTGCTATACTTTATTAGATTCTTACGCGGTACAGATTGATGTTACTTGAGGCTTTCTAATTGCAGTAAATAACAAGTTATATACAGCCACGTGGTGGAACACGTGGTAGTAGATATCTGGACTATTTACAACAATTCCATGGTCTTAAATCATCACATATATATATATATACAGTCAAAACTCAAGGGACCAAAAAAACGAATTATCTAAAAATATTCGAATTAAAAACGTTTTGAATAAAAAGCTTAAAACAATAAACTTCACATTTTCGATCAATTCCTTTATTAGGAAAAACATTAGCTGCTATAAAATTACCGTTTTACCTATGTTATTTGCCATAATTGTATATTTATATACAATATACCACCACAATACAATTACCATTTTTTAACATTATTTTTATAGGAAATTCTAGGAACCAAGATAAATATTCAAATTAAAGATGTTAATGATTTAAAGATGTTCAAATTACCCAAGTTCTACTATATGCATTTTTCTAAAATTTTAAATCAATATCAATTCTATTTCAATGAACACACAAATTTGTATTTTGAAAAAAAAGTTATTCTTATTATTGTTTATTTATCCTCAAAACTCGGCTCTGTCATGGGGCGTGTTAACACTATAGGTACAAATGTAAATTGTTATATTAGAAACTATTTCAGACACATGAGATCCTTTTTGAAATTAAACAATTTCTACTACCCTTACTGCAATGTAAACATTAATGGGAGGGCCTGGTTCATCAGTGGTGAACCCTCCCAGCGGTTTCGCCAGTTTAATCTACCATACCGCTGTTATATCGCATTTTTGGAACTTCCTTTTATAGTGATACTGTTGCTAGACTCTTGGAATGGGTATTTTAGACGAACTATGGACATAAATTGAGGTCAGAAGAGAGAGAGAGAATTACATATAATTATAAATATATAATCGTGCATCGTAATATAATTTGTTATATTTCAAAAAGATATTTATAGAAATAAAAATTGTCTACCAAATAATAGACCCATAACAACAATGGAAACATTTTATAGAATATTATAAAAGGATTAAAAAAATTACATGCTGAATATATGAGAAAAACCTCTCAAAGATATATAAGTGTCGTATCAAAGAGAGAGGACTTTCAAATAATTAAACTTAATTCTATTTCGATTTATTTAGCTGAATTCATCTATTTATTTGAAACCAACTGAAAGATATGAAATTCAACGTGATGATACTATTGCTTTGCGCTACCAAAATACCTACTTTATTCCATCAAATTTTCTCAATCATGATTAGACGAAATTGTTAAAAACTCTCAATTTAAAAGAAACAAAGAAAAAGGCAGAAATAAATCTATTTGAAGACTGGTTTTGATTACGCTATGTCCGCCAGATTGTATTTCAAATCAAAAATCTAACTTATGATTTTGAAACGAAGTGGAAAGAATTCCGTCAATTATACAAGAAACAAATAATATTGTAACATAGTATTTATTAATTTTATTTATGTAACATAGTATTTATTAATTTTATTTATGTAACATAGTATTTATTAATTTTATTTATGTAACATAGTATTTATTAATTTTATTTATGTAACATAGTATATATTAATTTTATTATTTTTTATTAACAGAGTGGTCATTTTTATATCTTGCGACTCTGTAAATTTCCCTCGTGGCTTATCTTTTGTTTACCATTCTTAGTTTTGTGCTTGCCTTGAATAAATTGTTGTCTCCTCCTGAAGTTTTTGTCTTCCCTAATTTTCCACGTGGCAATATCTTCCTACATATGTGCTGATATGCTACATTAGCGCGCCATCTGTTATGAAAATTCGAAACTATTATAGACGCGTATGGTTCTTTTAAAGATTAAACAATTTTCTCTCTCTACTGCCCTTACTGCAATGAAAAAATAATGGGAAGGCCTGGCTCATCAGTAGTGAACCCTCCTAACGGTTTCGTCAGTTTAATTGATATGGAACTCAATTTGCAAACACTTTTGATGAGAAAACTATGCTCCCCAAAGCTTGGTTAAATATTGGGCATAAAGAATTGATAAAAAAGATTCGAGCTTATTAATAGTATAACGAAATCTCACAATTTGATGGCGTCAATGGGGCTCATATTCTGATCTATATTAAATGTATATCGCTCGGATATTAGAAATTATATAAAGTGAAGACGTCTTTTTTTTTACATATTCAATATGAAAACAATGTCATGTTATTATTAAAAATGAATAACGTTGTGAAAACTTTTACGTGAAGCATGATCACAATGGTTGAAGAATGTAATAAAAAAGCAGAAATAAATCTATTTGAAGACTGGTTTTGATTACGCTATGTCCGCCAGATGATATTTCAAATCAGAAATATAATGCAAATTCTGGCTCTTTGCATCGGAAATTTAGAAAGTTTTACGCGTCGCAAGCGGGGGGGGTGCAGAATCTGGTTGTCAGCATAAGCCGCTTTGCAAGTCATATCGCAATTAAAAGCTGCTTCAGTTTTAGCACAGGATTTATTTAACACTAATGGTGAGCGATATGGCAGCAAAATCAGGCCTTCGGCAAAGTCGGAACAAACCGCACAAGCAAGGATATGACTATAAATTCTGGTCCTCAGCAAAGGCCGCTTGGAAAGCTAAATTGCGCCGCCATCTGGCTCTTGGTATAGGACGCATATAACTATTTTGAGCAGCGCCGGTGTTGCAAGATCTGACTCTTGACACAAGCTGATTGAAAAACTTTATCGCGGAAACAGAGCTGCAAAACCCAACTCTTGGTTTAAGCTGCGCGTAACTCTTTTTGATGACCTGTAAATGCAATATCAGACCCTTGTGGAATAAACGGCTTGAAGATCTATATCTCAGCGAAATCTATCTCTAGGCTTGGTCCGTATGAGACAATCCTAACGGTGCCAGGGCTACAATATCTGGCCCTCGACATAGGTTACTTTGAAAGCTATATCGCGGGATCAGAGCTCAAAAATAGGACTTTTGGGATTAGATGCACACTGGAATCTTAAGAATGGAGCTAAGGTTGCAAAATCTGGTCCTCGGGATAGGTCGCTTAGGAATATATATCATTACGCCATAGCTACAAAAGATTTAAAATCCTGGTTCTTGCCATACGTCGCATGAAACAATTTTGAACGATGCCACAATACAAACAATAACTATCCGGCCTCAGCATACATCGATTTTATACTCTTTTTTTTTGTGGACTAGGGATGCAACATCTGTTTCTTGGTATATATACCGCTTAAAAGTCTATATGGCGGTGCTAGAGATGCAACATTTTAGTTCTTTCGTGTATAACTTTCATGATCGGTGCTGGGGCTGCAAGATCTGGCTCTTGGCTAAGTCGAATGGAAATTTTCTTCACTGGTCTCAAGAAGAAAAGATATATAGTGGGACCCATATATACTTTGACATATTTGCACTCTCTGGAACTGCCTTGCCAACGTTTACAAGCCCTCAACCGTATAGACAACTGGATCCTATTAGAATATTCTAAAGTGAGTTTTATATTTTTATTACTGTGCTATCATAATCATTTTAACCTAGAAATATAATACAGTCGAACTTGGATCATTCAAAGCCCAAGAGACCAAAAAAAAAAAATCGAATTATCCAAAAATTCGAATTAAAAAACGGAAATTCCATTTATAGGAAATTCTAGGGAACAAGATTAATATTCGAATTTGAAGACGTTTTCGAATTAAAGACGTTTGAATTATCCAGGATCTACTGTAATAGGTTAGTTTTATTGTCTAAATCGAATTTATGGGCTCGAAACTATGATGCGTGCTCCTTCCAGGTATAGTTCTATAACGTGTGAAAATTAGTCAGATAAGTCACCTATTGTAGGAGTGTATAAAGAACAAGCACACACAAACAGACCCATACTTATATTTTATCTCTATAGATCGATTTTACCAAGAATCCTGACATGATTGTAAAAAAGGGAGGTAATTTTCTAAATCAGTAATAAGTGTTCTTAGATTTTTTAAAAAATTTTCAATTTCGCTGGCCTCTGGTGAGTAAAATAATGGTATCAGACTTTTTTTCATGGAAATCTGTATTTTAATTTGTAATGGGATTTGATATTTAGATTTGAATTTTTTTTTTATTATGGGCCAGAGTTTATTTCTACGCAGTTTGAACACATGGTACATAAATTGACGGAGATTTAAAATATTTATTTGAAAAAACCAAATATTTAGTTTGTTATACAAGTGTATACTTGTATGTACTATATGTAAATAAGCTGTATGTATTCGAGAAAGAGAGACCAAGTCATTTTAGACGTTATAGATAGCGCGGGGGCTCCGCCATAACAAAATTTCACAATATCCCCGTGTATATATTAGCTATTTAGAAATATATATAGCGAAAAGCATAAGAATGAAGTATAAACATTTCTTGTATGCCCCCTTACACCTTCCGTTAACCCACCCGTATATGAGCCGTAATTTCTAAAACTTGTGGATTTCGCGGTTGTTGGAGGGAACAGGAAGGAAGCCAGATGTTGACAGTGGAGAAGTGAAGGCCTTTTGAGTGTAGTGGTGTCAAGGTCGAGTTTGTGACGACGCATCGTCAAGAGATTCAGTCGAAGGGAGGATCTTTCCAGTCTGATATTACCGCGCTGGTATGGCAGTAATATTGTGGAAACGTTTGGGGGAATATACGGAATATGCTAATTATCTTGTTATCAGACTAATTTGCATGCTCCGAAGTCGACATCGATCCTTTTAGACGTAACTGCTTCAATGCTGATAGATCTAATATTGTGGAAACATGGGCGGAACATACAAACTCGTAATTTATAAAGATTTTTAGAGATAATTGGATTTTTTTTAAAAAGATAGAAAAATACTTTCTATGCCGAGATTCCTTTGTTTTGAATATTCGAACCCTGACAGGCATTTAAATTATCTACGGCGACACATGTTCGTGACACATGGCGCCTTTTTGGTTTGCCATCTCGCACTAGAGCGTGTACCAGTAAACTTAAGGCAATAACGCGCCATCTATACATATCAAATAAACCATTAAAGTACGATTTATTTTTTTTCCAAACTTTCTTCTCTCCTTACAGCGATGCCAGGCTCGTCACTGGTGAATCCCTTTCAAAGGTGTCTCCAATAAAATCCACCAGGCCGTTTTAAGAGCTCCAAGATTGTATTGGGCCATTCTGCGTGTACAAGTATATGCGACACTGTAGGGTGGAATCTTATTTTTGGCAATTAGAAGTCCGCAGTCACCGTTTGGAGGAGATTAATAGAAGCGCCGAATGTCGTAGTCCATTTGGACGAGGAAAGCGAAGACTAGAACGCGGCCTGTTCAGTGATAGACTAACCTTGACATATGCACGAAGGAACGTGTGGCCACTGGACATGCGTCTGACCTGTAGGCTGTTGTAGGATGCTGCGCTGCCTGGAGTACAGGAGCTCCATCTATGCTTCTTTTCTTCCTGTGGTGAATCTGTATAAGACCGGTGGTCTTAATAAAGCTGTGTTTGTTGTGGCAATTAAGAAAACTATGGACATGAACGATTAGAAAATAGTCTAAGTATACAGGTATAGAGAGATAATAAGCCGCCGTCGAGAGAGCTTTATCAACAAAGTGTCTCTAACTCCTACGGAATGTAATCAGTGCGCGCTGTGGCCGATGACACATTTGACAAACCACAAGTGAGTACTGTGGCCGCCACTGCACTCTGACCGCTTGAGTATCTGTTGTGTTATGTACTATGTATGTGTGCTAGATATCTGTTTGGTATATATTGAGACTAGCTCCCGTGTTTGCTAATCCTAACCTAAACTCAACCTAACCTTGCCTAACCTCGTCGTGACTTGTAAAGACGATCTTAGAGTTAGCAAACATGAGAACTAGTCTCTAGACCTCCCTAACTATTCCTATTTACCAGGAAAGCCTTTAACATACTATAACAGTATGCTAGGTACCACCATTGTGTTCTGAATTCTAATAGCAGTAATGAAAATTTTCGATACATGAAAACGATATTTTCATATATTTTTAAAAGATGTATAATATAAAACTCTCTTCATATAATTAATGCATGTACTTTTTGAATGATTATGTATGTAACAAATGAAAACACTTTGACGCGAATGTTTCTTTTCACAAAATTTCACAAATGATTCAAATTTCTACTGTTCTTACTGAGATGAAAAAATATTGGAAGAGCTTAGCTTATCAGTGGTGAACTCTTCCAGCGGTTTCGTCAATTCAATCTACCAGACCGCTTCTTTAGAGCTCTAATACTGTATTAGATCATTCTGCATATATATGTCATAATTTGTACATAACTGGATGCAAACCCGACCCAATATGTATGCAATGTATGTTTTAAAAGATTTAATAAAGACAAGGCTTAAGAAATCTGGGAGAAAGGTTGAGAGAAGGACTGACAAAGAGAAAGCAATCATTAGCAGGGTTTATTATCCCGGAACTCATAAAACTGAGTTCAAGAACCTAGCATTTCCTGGTCAGGTTAGGACAAGTCCAAAGAACAAAGAATTAGCAAAGACCAATCAGAGAGTAGAACATGAGCTAGGAACCTATAGCGAGATTACACGTCACGAACGACCAGCCAATGAGAAGCCAAAAGAGTTTTCTTCTTAAATCGGGAACGCAGAATAGTTAGTTAGACCTTGGACAGCACCGAGTTAGGACCGTGGCGCCATAGGAATCAGCTTGGAGCAAAATCCCATCTCCTCAAACCTCAGATAAGTCAATTCTCAATTATGGAATAGATAGTCGATAGCCAACTCCTCAAATCCTTCTTCTCCCTAGATTGCTAGCCTTTTTCAACTTAACCAACCCCTGTGTTTTCGTTATTTTCCCCTGTATGCATAACTTGTCACTCAAACGACTGCGCCAACACCAATCAAATCAATTATCCACCAACTTCAAAAGATTTCGCAACGATAATCCCACATTAAGTCGACAGGATATATAATGGAAAACAAACGAAACCGAGCAGCGAAAAGCAACGGCAAGGATCTAGCGGAGAGAAGAAAAACGACACGACGCGCCCTGGCGGCCATCATCGTGCAGTTGACGATCGCCCTTCGAGGAGTAAAGACGACCCGGCGAGAGGGGACGTATCGGAGCTCCGCCCGCGGGACAGACGACGCCCACGCCACCGCCACGTGGCCAAGCGATCTGATGCGCCACTCCGAGGAACCACCACCCAACATGCCGGATCCCTACACCAGTATCCAGAAAAAACAAAGTAGGTGGACTGTACCATCCCGACAAGCTCGACATTCGAACACAAGGGCAGTGCAAATGGCCCGAAATCTACCCACGAGACCAAGGGCAGTGCAAACGGCCCCGACACAGCAACACGCCAGGCGTCCCATGCAGCCATCCCAAGCCGGAGACGCACCAGCCGGACCGAATTTTCGAGACTGAGGTAGGATCTCCACCCTTTGGCGTCAAAAATTTGACGCTGAAACTGTTTCTGACCCCTGATCTACCGTGCCCATTTTTAATTGACACAGGCGCAAGTTCGAATATAGTGCCATATAATTTGTACAAAATGTTAAAAATTCACCATCCTAAGTTAAATTTAAAAGAACAATCTATAGAGCTACAGACCCTGGACGGTTTTGCAACCACAATAGGAAAAATAGCATTCCCGCTGACAATAGGTAAAATATCCAGAAAAGAGAATTTCCACGTGGTGGAAGCACCGCTGCCATTTGGAATTCTCAGCGTAAATACTCTTCATCATTTTAAAATAGCAATAGATTTTAACAACGGCACTATTTTCCAACTTGGCGTCCCATTGTCTACCCCTACCTATCATTTTAACCATGTACCAAATGAATGCACGTATTGGGAATGCCCAAACATGGACTTGCCCTGCACCCAAACCCTCCGCACATGGCAACCACTGCGTGCATCCATTGGCCAAAACACCATGCCAATCTAATCACGCACCACATAACCTTTTCACTAAGGCCAATTGCCTTTACTATATGCCCTCAATTAACAAGGCCACAACGGCTTCAACTTGCCACAACAATGCACAAGGCGCGTCCATCCCACAGGACAGCTCGCACAACTCCCACATAAAGCTCATAAGTGATCACACATCGTCACGAAACAATCACGCACGTGTACATCGCAACAAACACGACACTCACAACAACAGTACACAGACAATATCCATCAAACAGGACGGCTTGCACGCTAAACACACACATGTCCCTACGTGGTCACACAACAATAACACGCCCAACAAGCGCAACAAGCACGACACTCGCACCAAAAGGCGACAACACCCAGCAAATAACACATGCACAACCACTGCCGAAACAACCACCCCGTCTACACAAAACATAGAAAAAATTCACGTCACCAAACAACCACACAATCGAAAAACATTGCGATCTTTCTTAAGCGCCGTGAACGCTTATAAAAAGTTCATTCCAGACCACGCCCGCTTGCGAACGCCACTTGTCAACCTTCTAAAAAGGGATGTCATGTGGATCTGGGATGACGAATGCCAGAAAGCGTTCACTAGCCTGAAAGAAAGCCTTACAACACAACCCACATTACACCTTTACCAGGAAGGTCTGCCATGCCAGGTGTACTGTAACGCCTCAACACTCGGCATTGCAGGCGTTCTCAAACAGGTATACCCTGATGGGAAGACATACACAGTCCAGAATTTCAGCCGCTCTCTGCGTGCGCACGAGCGAAGTTATTCAAACTCGGAACTACAATGCCTAGCCATTGTGGAAAGTGTGGATAATTTCCGCGCCTGTCTAATGGGCAGAAAATTTACAATATTTTCTGACCATCCCGCATTGCAGTGGTTGAAAGAGATCAAAGCCCTGTCAGGCAGATTGTTTCGGTGGAGATTAAGGCTATCAAGATACCAATATGAGGTCCGTAGCAAAAATGGAGAACAACAATATGAAACAGGCGTTGTAACTCGTATCACATTCTGTGGCTTGTTAGACGCCTTCATCATTAAGAGCCATCAACCTTCCCCATCGGGAAATTCCTGCTTGACAATGGATTACAATGGACTGCATACCGTCTCCCGAAAAGGTGTAACTAAAATTATAGTTGCAAAATCACTCACAGCCAAACTTCTTAACTCCGTCCACACCCAACACCACCATCCAAACATCTCAAAGATGACGAGACTCATCTCTTCACCATATTATTGGCAGAACATGACACAAGACATTGCAAAACAGGTAAAAACCTGTCCCACCTGCCGATTCGCTAGAAGTATCGGTGAATCCAGCCAACCTTTCCATAAAGACACCTATACAACCCACAGAAATAAACAAAATTCGTACACAAAACATACCACACACACAATACAAACAATAACAAATTTACACCATCTAAGACAGAGAGACGATTGCACATTTCCACTTAAACCACCTATAACCGACATTTCTTTAACAGAACCATTGACCACCAAACAGGCGAACTGCGAACCTGACAATCATTTAAATCCTACCATTTTTTCCAAAAAACGGTTTACGCCATTCTCCCACGATAACAAGAATTGCGACAGAGAACAGTCACAATTAATAAAAGTACAACCAGATATCCCAGAGCCACCATTCATGGAAAAAATATGGGAGAAGATGGGTCAATATCCCATTTTTCACCTAATCTCTGTTAATTGTCTGCTATTTCTACCCTATGGACTCGTCCCATTTCTATTCATCATTCACATGCTAATTTATACCCTACCTTCCCATAGAATTTACCAGCTGCAAGAGGCAGTCTTCCATATAGGAAATTCCGTCTTAAATTCAATCTTCCATATAGGCAATGCCATTTTTGAATTACTAAATCTGGTGTGGAATATGTTGGAAGAGACCGTCACCCATTTGAAGGGAGAAGCCCCAATTCAATTAGAACACGTGCTGATTCAATTAGAAGGATAATTAGGCGTTGAGCAAAAAATCAATTAGGAGGCAGGAAGTGAGAGGACCATTTGAGTCGCACGACACAAGATGCCGGCAGCTAACGCCATTAAATGTCACCAAACTACATGCAAATAGAGGGTGAGTAGATTTAGACTGGGCCCCTTGTTTCCCCCCGCACATCCGCCATGCTTCCGGTCTCGAATTACCGTGGGCCCTCTTGACCAACAGCTAAATTGAGGTCAGCGCGCTATGAACGTCGGCCAATTTTGGATTCCAGTTGAACCTACATATCGACTTTTACAAAAAACACAATTCAATTACATTCTCACAAAAGACTTAAGACGTTACCGACATTTCCATATGAGTTTACATTTCTATTCTTTTATTCTTTAAAGACTTCCAAAAAACGTTACATTCTACCCACATTAGACACACAGACGTTAGATTTTAAAACACGCAGATCTCAAGGTCAAATATGAACAAAAACACGCATACTGCCACTTAAAATGATAGGAAAAATTAGGTAACTAAGCTTTCGAGCTTGCGTTTTCTTCCGAAGGGATTAAACAACCTTTTTAGAAGGATCGAGGACTCTCCTCGGATCCTGTATTCAAAGTTTTGACTTAGGTAACGATACCCGATATATAAAGTGGATATTGGGCGAGCATATCTTAAGTGCCCTAGGGAATTGCATAAAAATCCCTAGAACGCATTAAGGCTCGGGACATATTAACATACAACATTAGGCATTGAGATCTCGAAATACAAACACGAATACCAAGACAAAATACACACGTAAGGTTAATTAGATTCCCATGTCTCCTGTATACACAATATGAATCCGCAATTGGGACAGATCACGTTTCTACCCAAGAGTCGCACAGGAAAGACAAAAAATTCTACAAGGCATATAATTAATTGGTTGCGAACATGATTAGATTGTGGCATGTAATTAACAAGCGAGTTTACGAACCTCGCTATACATTTTTTTTATCATTCATTTACATTATTTTTCTTATTTTAAAATCAAAATACTTAATCCAATTTATCTTTTTTCTTAATTCAATTACTTATCATTTATTTTAGCAATTATTTACCATCTTATTTACCACTTCTTTTATTTTGTTCATAATTCAATAATTAAACAAATTTTTATTAACGAAACTCACTGGTTTTCGGTTAAATTTAGATATTATGTTTTATTTTGATTTACAAAAACCTTTTTCATCTCTTTTTTTTTCACCATGCAACCAAGCATTCACTTTGATTTCGTTTAACTTTTATTTTATTTTTGATTTCTCAAAAGACCTAATAAAGCTCCCTCGACTTTCTTTCCCAATTTCGAGTAGAATATAATTAGGCATTTCTTTTTTTTTCTCACCATGCAACAAAGCATTATTCTTTTTTTTTTTCACCATGCAACAAAGCATTTTTCTTTTTTTTCCACCATGCAACCAAGCATTCACTTTGATTTCGTTCAACTTTTATTTTACCTTTGATTTCTCAAAAGACCTAATAGAAATCCCTCGATTTTCCTTCCCAATCTCGAGCAGAATATGATTAGGCATTTTTCTTTTTCTCACCAATGCAACAAGGCATTTTTCATTTCTTCCTCACCAATGCAATAAAAGCATTTACTTTGATTTCTTCCAACTTTTTATTTTATATTGATTTCTCAAAAGACCTAATAGAAATCGCTCGATTTCCATTCCCAATTTCGAGTAGAATATAGTTAAGCATTTCCTTTTTTTTCACTATGTACCATAGTATTCATTTTTATGTCTTACAATTAAAGAATTTTTGATTTCTATTAATTATACGCAAGCTATATGTCATTAACACCTTTCTCTTTTATCTTTATATCACTACCAATGCTTGTATATAGCCTCTCTATAACCAACTAATTTTTCCACAAAATTATTTTTTTTCCTTTATAGAACTCACTCAGGTTCACCCCTTCGTAAATTCTTCACATGTAGGGGGAGCATCTGTCATAATTTGTACATAACTGGATGCAAACCCGACCCAATATGTATGCAATGTATGCTTTAAAAGATTTAATAAAGACAAGGCTTAAGAAATCTGGGAGAAAGGTTGAGAGAAGGACTGAAAAAGAGAAAGCAATCATTAGCAGGGTTTATTATCCCGGAACTCATAAAACTGAGTTCAAGAACCTAGCATTTCCTGGTCAGGTAAGGACAAGTCCAAAGAACAAAGAATTAGCAAAGACCAATCAGAGAGTAGAACATTAGCTAGGAACCTATAGCGAGATTACACGTCACGAACGACCAGCCAATGAGAAGCCAAAAGAGTTTTCTTCTTAAATCGGGAACGCAGAATAGTTAGTTAGACCTTGGACAGCACCGAGTTAGGACCGTGGCGCCATAGGAATCAGCTTGGAGCAAAATCCCATCTCCTCAAACCTCAGATAAGTCAATTCTCAATTATGGAATAGATAGTCGATAGCCAACTCCTCAAATCCTTCTTCTCCCTAGATTGCTAGCCTTTTTCAACTTAACCAACCCCTGTGTTTTCGTTATTTTCCCCTGTATGCATAACTTGTCACTCAAACGATTGCGCCAACACCAATCAAATCAATTATCCACCAACTTCAAAAGTACTACGTATTTAAAATCGGGTGCTATAGAGAGGTTGACGCTATTTAGAGGGGGGCGCTATAGACAGGTTTAACTGTATATTCCTCTTCAGTTGAAATTAAGGCTGCAATCGAATGTTTTTAGAGCACCAAGCAATTGGTCCTCCGTGATGACCTTTCCTGATGTGATTTTTCTTGTCTTTATATTACCTGTAAAAATCAGTCACAGTATGCTTTTAGCTCTCATGTGTTTTGCATCATTTTTTTCTGTATTCAATACCGAAGGTTGTTGTTTACTTTAAATATCTTGGCATTATTTTTATATGCACTACATCTTGTCTAGTTGGTCTATAAATATTTCTGCTTTCATAATTAACTTAAAAGTTATGTATGGTTTGGACGTGTTAGCAAAGTACAGAAGACTACAGCTTCTCTGTATGGGAATTTAATATCATTTTATTTATCAACACCTTGATTTACTGATCTATCAACAATGTATATAGACATTGGTTTTTTCATGTTGTATTTTGCTATTACTTGTTTAGCATAGTTATTCTGAGTTAGAAATAATTCTCCTTCATTTCTATTGATTTTCATTTTTAGAAAATATTTTGAATTCTTGTGTTAATTCTGATATCAATTTCTTCACAAATTTTGTTCATCCATTTATTCTTACAATTTTCTGCCTATTAATATTCCCCACTATCTAAATTTATTACTAAGATTATGCTTCTCTTATCATTCTTAAAAATGCATTGGTTTGTCCTCAACCTCTAAACAGGTTTCTAGTCCTAAAACCTTTGGTTACCTTTTAATGGAGCTTGTTTCAGTCTATATAAATATTTTTATCAGTTTGCATAGCTTGCTTCCATTAAATCCTTCTGGTAGAATCATATTTATGCACTCATCTATGCAGCCATGCAGTTTTGTCGAAGGTTTTGATTTTTAGGTTATTGATTGTTGCCAATGCAGAACATGTTCTTAAAGAATCAGCATTCATTACAGGACTGAAGGTTTCAATATAGTCCATGCCCTTTTGTTTGTCATATTCCTTTTGATTACTAGTCTTGCTTTGTATCTGTCATCGCTTTTATTGTGAAAATCGATTTGGAAATAGGTAATTTCTTTTCTTCTGTTTCTTTTAGTTCCACTAAATCCCAAGCTTCATTTCATGAGAGATTCAATCTCTTCTTGAATAGCTATTTCCTAATTTTCTTTTACAGGTCCTGAAATACCTTCTGAATATGTTAACATGGATTCTTCTGAAGAAGTCTGTTCCACAGTTCATAGTCTTGGGATTTTGTGAATTTCTGATATTTTCCTCAGATTATTACTAGTTTGATGTTCATCGTTGGCTTCAGATTCTGGTAGTTTTTCACCTATCCTATCCCCTTCTACAGATTCTCGTATGAGAGAGAGAAAATTGTTTTACTCTTGTCTTTAAAATTGCATATTCTGAAAATATATTGTTGCCTCTTACCCAGACGCTGTTCGTGTTCTTTGTCTGATCAGGATGGCATAAAGGTAGCACACGTGAGTTCGAAAGAGATGTAGCAAAAGTTTGCTTGTGCCCTGGAGGGCACTGTCTTTCCACCCACTTGATTTGGTTCAAAACCCTCATTCAACAGCCGTTGTCGGAGGCGATCAGCTCGCCCTCCTCCGCAACACAACCAGGCTGGATCATTTCCTGCTGTAGATACTCTGCGGACTTTTGATTCACAGAAGAATCTTCTAGCGTAGATTCTGATAATCCACTTACGACGTCTCCCGACGTCTTTGTTGTGATGGTCTTGCCGATATCTTCATCGTCTGGACTCGTATTTTGTCCCCTCAGATTTTGAATACGCAGGCTATTAGTTGCTGTAATTGTTTTAGAAAATCCACCCGGATTTTCTGGATGGTGGACATGGAGCTTAACTCCGCAAGATATGGGTGTGGTGGAAGGTTCGACATTCCGATCATACTCGAGTCGGCTCAATCGAGATTTCAATGGAGTGATGAACGCATTTATTTTCTAGTCTATCATACTAAAAAAGTTTCTAATCAATTTCTTGCATTCTTTAACCTCGAGGTCTTTAGTTCTTCCATCTTGTGTGTTTTATATTAGCGAAAGAAATCTATAATTAAAATTAACTAAGATGCATCCTACTTCCTTACACCAAATGTTGCGCCGTACCCAGACGCTATTCGTGTTCTTTGTCTGATCAGGAAGGTGGAACAATGATAGCATACATGAGTTCGTAAATGCAGCTAAAGTTATCGCTTTATTATACGTCGCTCTGAACAGAAGGAGTACAATAAGTGGGATTTGCCTTCAACCTCCCCGTCAGAAGGATTCTTGTCGCCGTAGATGTCACTCTTGTGAAACGTCCCGCTCCACATTATACAGCCTGGGATACACCGCCTTGTAGGCCACTCCGATGTCAGGCTCTCCTGGCACCGTCTTACAGGATCATCTACATGCCTGTAGGCAACTCGTCGCGCCTTCTCCCATCGCCAATCTCACCAGACTGTCCCATACTGGAATGCCATTTGGATAGCCCGTCCGACCATATCCCTGGAATCTGTCAATCGTCACTTTCTTGGGAGGGGGGCTGGATAGTCTCTTTCTTACTGTTTATGCCATTATCTTTTGACTCTCTTCTATAACGCTTCAACGCCATTCTTCTACAATATTGTTTGCTGCACTGTTTCAATATCATCTCTGGCAGTTTTTATTTTCCTGATCCCACAGAGTCTGTAGCCATATTCTGCGTATCCAAATTTTTCGATACATTAAAACTATATTTACATAGATTGAAAAAAAAGGTGTATATAAGATAAAACTCTCTCCCCATAAATAATGAATATACTTTTTTATGATTATGTTGTGTATGTGTTGGGTTTTATCTATATAACCGAGAGAAGACTCTTTTATTTATAACAAGCCCAAGTTTATTATTCATAAAGTAAGAAATACATACAGACTATATAAAGTCTTACTTTTTTACTGTGTGTTTCCAAGTTATAAGTGTTGGAATATTACAGAGTAACAATGGCTATAGATGGGACTGAGTTTGAAAAGGAACCTTTTTTTTTTGCTTATCCCTAGTACACGTGGTACATGATAATCATGGTGGGTAGTTAGCGACTGCTTTTACTGTAAGCGCACCACATGTCTAAACATGTGAAAAGCAGTTCGACTTTGCACTTACAAATGTGCCAGTTTGTTGTTTCCATGTAGACATATATACCAATATTTGTTTCATATAATCACTATTAATAATAAATAATATGCAGTGTTAAATTGGTTACGGATTCATCCTTCTAATTTACTTTAATTAAATAACAAAGATTATGAGACTGATGAATCAAAAATAAAAATAAATAAAAAGTATATTTCATATCGTCAGGTAAGAATTTTGTTTATACCTTTTAAATTAGCCTTGGACAGAATAACGTTTTCAAAATTAAACAACTCGAATTATGATATTTGGAAGTTCAGAATGAAAATGCTTTTAATTAAAGAAGGCGTTTGGGATATTATAAATACGCTTAAGCCTGAAAACGATGGCCCAGCATTAAATGAGTAGAATAACAAAAACGATCAAGCTATGGCTAATACATGTATTTTAGTTGAAGATAACCAACTGGTTTACATAAGGAAATTAAAGACAGCTGGTGAAATTTGGAATGCTTTAAAGAATTTATATGAACGATCAAATTTGTCGAATAAATTATTTCTATTGAGAAAATTATACAGAATGAAACTTGAATCAAACTCAACCATGCAAGACTTTATTAAATATATAATGGAAATTGTTGAAAAACTTACAGATCTTGGTGAAGAAATTAAAGATAATCACATAGTTGCTATATTGCTGTGTGGATTACCAGAAGAATATGAATCGTTGATTACAGCTCTAGAAGCTAGGCCAGAAATAGAAATAACTTTAAACTATGTTAAAGGAAAATTAATAGATGAGTATATGACCGCAGAAAAGAAAGAAGTACATTTAATCAAGGTTATTGTGAGCAAGCAATGAAAAGTGTGAATAAAAAAAAAGAAACGCCAAACTATAATATGTCATTATTGCTCAAAACCGGGTCATATCAAAAAGGATTGTTTTAAATTTAAAGCTGATCAACGTGAAAATCAAAATAAAAATAGAAGAAAAAATAATTATTCATATTTTTCCGCAAATAAACTGCCACGTGATCCTCATGATAAATCACCCTTTTGTTTTAATGCTTTAATAGATTATACAAGTAATGGCTGGTGTATTGAATCTGGTGCCTCAATGCACATGACTGGGGATAAGTCATTTTTAAATAAAATATACCAAAACAGAGAGGATAAAATATTTCTTCCAGATGGGAAATCCATGAATGCTGAATTAATTGGAGAAGGCTACATCACCTGTGTATTGCCTAATGAAAGTCCCAAACAGATTTTGGTAAAGAACGTCCTATATGTGCCAGGAATGAAGGAAAATCTACTCTCTGTTAATAGGTTAACTCAATTGGATTTTGAAGTTAATTTCAAAAGGAATATCTGCAAAATCAAAAGAAATGGAGAATTATGTGGTTTGGGTAATAACGTCTCAAATATATATTTATTTGAACACCGGAGAAAAATAAAATTTTGTGAATGATGGTGAATGTAAAAATTGCATTCATATATGGCACAAGAGATTAGGGCATCGAGGATCAAATGCAATTGAATTTCTAATGATGTATAAAATGGCAAGAGGAATTTGCATAAAGCCATGTAAAGATAATGGAAATTTGATTTGCGAAATTTGCATAAGTTCCAAATTAACTAGACAACCGTATCCAAAAGAAAAACACAATATGAATCTACAAAACCTTTAGATTTAGTGCATACAGATTTATGCGGACCTACGCAGGATATAACTCCCGGGAAAAATATATATTTTTTAACCTTTATTGATGATTTTTCCAGATACACAACTCTTTTTCTTTTGAAAAATAAGAACGAAGTTTTAAATAAATTCAAGGACTACTCGGCCTTTGAACAAAACATATTCAAAACAAAAATTAAAACACTTAGGTCAGATAATGGCGGTGAATATAAATCAACCTCTATGCAGGGATTTTTGAAACATGAAGGTATTTGCCATCGAACTTCCGCACCATATTGCCCACAAAAGAATGGAGTAGCTGAAAGAAAAAATAGATCTCTAGTTGAAATGGCAAAGACAATGCTAAATGAATCTGGCTTAGATTTTAAATATTGGGGTGAGGCAATTTTAACTGCTAATTATTTGCAAAACAAACTTCCTACCAGAAAGCTCACAAAAATCCATATGAATTGTGGAATGGTATAACTCCAAATTTAAATCATCTGAGAATCTTTGGATCGAAAGCTTATGTCTATAATACAAGAAGAATTAATAAATTTGAACAAAATGCTTTGGAAGGCATCTTTGTTGGATACTCCCAAAGATCTAAAGCCTACAGAATCCTCTTTCCCGAAACCAACAAAAAAACAATTAGCAGAAATGTTGCATTTATTGAAAACTTTGATAGAAATTCTGTAAAAGATATAAATTAAGACTTTAATATTGTGGACCTGAACCTTTTCTATAAGCCAAAAATAGAAGAAACTAATGATCATCATGTAAATGAAGATGTACATGAAGATGACCTACAACCTTCAGTGTCAGCTTCAACATTGAGAAGATATCAGAGATCAATCAAAGGAATACCTCCACAGAGATACAGCCTTCATGCAAATTATGCATATATTAGAGAACCTCTCAATTGTAATAAATTAGAGAATCTTCCTTTAGACGAGAAAAAAATAATGGCTAAAGGCTTCAGAAGAAGAGATGAAATCTCTTATAGAAAATGATACGTGGACTTTGACTGATCTCCCGCCTGGAAAGAAAGCAATAGGATGTAAATGGTTTTCTAAAGCTAAATACAATCAAGATGGAAATGTTGAAAGGTTTAAAGCAAGATTGATTGCTAAAGGTTTTGATCAAAAATATGGTGAAGATTACAACGAAACCTTTGCCCCTGTGTCAAAATTGACTATATTAAGAACTATGTGTTTCTATCGCTGCATCTAAAAAAATAATCATTAGACATTATGACATTAAAACGGCCTTCCTATATGGGGAGTTGATGGAAGAGATATACATGGATCAACTAGAGGGATATATTCGTATAGTGAAGGAAAATCTCGTTTGTAAACTTATCAAATCAATTTATGGGCTAAAACAATCAGCAAGATCCTGGTACCAGAAAATTAATGAAATTTTAAGGACTTTAGAATTTTCTCAAGCAAAGTCGGATCCCTGTCTTTATACTAATAGTTAATTTGGAGAAATGATATATTTGCTCATATATGTAGATGAATTTTTGATTTGTTCAACCTCAAATGATTATATTAACGAGGTCAAGTCAAAGCTTTCTGAACATATTCAATTAAAGGATCTGGGTGATGCCACTCATTATCTAGGAATTAAGATTGAAATCGATATTGATGGGAATATACTACTGCATCAGAAGTTGAAAATATTGATAATTCTAGACAAATATGGAATGAGCAGTTCTAAGGGCGTATCCACTTCTATGGAAGTAGGATATTTAAACATAAAAGAAAATAGACTTTTACTGTCAAATGAGAAATATAGAAAATTGATTGGTAAATTGATGTATATCGCCAACTGTACCAGGCCCGACATCTCTTCTGCAATTGGTATTGTGAGTAGAAGAGTAGTCAAACCTAATGAACATGATTGGAAAGCGCTTAAGAGAATTTTGGGATACTTGAAAAGCACTTTAGATTTAGTATTGATGTTTGAAACTTAATCTTCGGTTGAACTAACTGGATACACTGACGCAGATTGGGGTAATGAAAAGGACAGAAAGTCTACTACAGGATATATTTATAAATTGGGAACTAATCTGATCACGTGGGTTAGCCAAAACAAAACTCAGTTTCCCTTTCTTCGACAGAAGCAGAATATGTGGCAGCAGCAACAGCCACTCAAGAAGCAATTTAGTTAGACTTGCTGATGTCAGATTTTTTATTTGATATCAAAAACCTATTATCTTAAATGAAGATAATCAGAGTTTTATAAAATTACTGAATTCAGAAAAAGTAACTGCTAGGACAAAGCATATTGATATAAAGTTTCATTTCATCAAGGACTTAATTTCTAATAATTTTCTTTCTCTGAACTACTGTCCAACTGAAAAGATGTTGGCAGACATTTTGACCAAGCCACTTCCAAAGAATATGTTTCAAGAGTTGAGACAAGGAATTGGACTCATCACCTACAACCATTGAGAAGGGGATTGTTGGAATATTACAGAGTAACAATTGCTATAGATGAGACTGAGTTTGAAAAGGAACTTGTATGTATATAATGTTTAAGTATTCCTTTTGTTGTTTTCGTGTAGACATATATACCAAGATTTGTTTCATATAATTACTATTAATAATAAATAATATGCAATGTTAAGTTGGTTACGGATTCATCCTTCTAATTTACTTTAATTAAATAACAATAAGTAATATTCTTTGTCTCACAATCTTACATCATCAGAGAAAGCTATCTTCACGTAATTCACAAAACTTTAAGATTCTTCGAAGAAATCTATTTAAATAGAAGACATGAAATATTGTCATAAACCCTTGTCATTCACCTTCCATAAACATCACCTTTCTTTTTAAATTCCTTCAATTCTATAAAAGGGTGAGTAAATATTTCTAAGTAAAAATATCGCCAGACACAGCCAGTCAGTGATGTCATCAACAATTGTGACAGTTGCTGGGAAGGAAGGATGTCCTACTTAGGTACCTACTTAGTGTCAATCAGACGAAGATAAAATGAAAGGAAAAGATAAATCGTCAATTTGATACTGATAGCCGCCATGATAGCGTATCTACGCCTTTTCATAGCATCAGAGTGCATCGTGTGGACAGCGAACTGCGAGAACACCCAAAAAGTAAAAATGACAAATACTCACAGAGTTGAATAACTTCTATACTTGAAAGTTTTGATAGCCGTTCTTGAATATATTTGAGAATTAGTTCAACTACTATATAATGAATAAGGATTTTTTTTAGAATTGATAAAGTGAAAAATGGTATTTTATAGAAGACAAATGAGGCACAATCCTATGTAAGTGACTCAAGGCCTCCTTATCTCTTTTAGCCGCCTTGGCAACAATTCAGCATATTTTTGTGCTTCTAGCGACGCTTCTTCGTTTCTTTTAGCCGTCTTGACAACAATGCTAAACGTATTTTAACCATCGTGTCTTCATCCCTTTAAGCGTCTTGAGAACAATATTCAACGTATCTTAATATTATTTCTAACCTAAAATATATATAAGACAAAATATTTTTCTCCGTCAGGCAGATTAACTTAAAAGTTTTTTTATAATACAATATAAAGCGGCTTATGATTGTAGAACGACATTTGAAAATATCCCGCTTGTGTTTCCTTTGAACGAAAAATTGAAATTTATTTTAAGAAGAAATAACGATTATTTTTAACCTTAGGTATGAAGTGTTGTTCTTGAGCTCAAATACAACTTTTTTTCCTAAAAGTGTAAATTTATAGGAACATTGATGTTTGACCGAATGTTTCCGCGAGAAATAGAAATTATATTGCTATATCAAATATTTAATATAAAGATAAGTATATTTTGTTACAACAGAAAATCATCAAAATAGATTCAAATATCTCCAGAAGCAACTATTAAACCTAAGGCATTAGAACGCCATCTATATTGTAGCAAAGTATTCATAAATTTATTAAAAGATGATTAATTTTGTTATTTTTATATTTTATTGCTCTACGTATACTTCCCTCATTGCTTCTATTGTATTTTATCAATTTAATTTGTGCTTTGTGCCTTAAATAAATTTCTGCATCAGCCTGAAGTTTGTCTTTCCTAATTTTCAACGTTGCAATATATAGGAAATGAAACCATTTAACGCGCTTTTACTTTTCAAATAAAACCATTGATGGCCTTAGTTACTCTTAAATTGAGAATGTTCTACCCAGTGTTCAATATGGGATGCTCCATAGTGGAATCTCCAGCAGCCACTTCAAAGCAAGTCACGCGACCTACTTGGCAATCACTCTCGTCTCTCGGTGAGGGAAGATTTATAGGAACTCTTTTTCTAGATTATCTTTCTTATCTCATTGTTGTTAGGTGAGAATCGGTGGAAGGATGGTCTAAACCTGGGGTGGCGAACATGCGGCCTCCGCATGTGGCCTTTTCTTGCCCAAAATGTGGCCTTTTCATAAATTCAAAATTATAATTTTTGTCTCGCAGTTTTCAATTACTTTCATTATTTTATTGAAAATATCTAATACGAATGACATATAATATATAATATATTTAATATAGTAAATTTAAGTATTTAATTTTCTAAAAGTAATTTAAGTGTCGTGCTAAAAATGAAGTACATAACTATGCCACTATAAACTATTTAATTGCAAAGAAAATTATGTATTTTAATTTTGTATATAAATCCCTTTAATTAAATCGTACATATATTTATATATATGGATGCGGCCTTCTCAAAAATGGTAAAATGAAAATTGGCCTTCTAATATAAAAAGGTTCGCCACCCCTGGTCTAAACCACCGCTACAACCTGGGATAGAATCCCTCATTGGGCACTTTTTTTCTAATTTTTCTAATTAAAAAAAATTATTTAATGGCTCCCGATTCTTGCAAAAGTCCAACCCCATCAGCAAGTGAAAGTAACCAAACTCTGGCACATTTGTAAGTGCAAAGTCGAACAGCTTTTCACATGTGTAGACATTTATTGCACTTACAGGAAAGCAGTCGCCAACTTCTACCCACCATGATAATCATGGCCTGTACCACGTGTACTAGGAATAAAAAAAAAAAAATAATTGTTGTCAGTAAACTTTACTCCATTTTCTTTATATTTTATTTGCACTCGCGATATAGCCGCTAATTAGCTGATTAATCACACTAACAAAACTTAACTCCAAAATCTATTTTACAATTTTCATAATCACATTTACAATGTAATAAACATAATGTTTTGAAACTAGAGCAATCCATAAATATATCTTTAATTAAAAGGCATATATTGAATCAAAATATAATTTATTTTACTAATTTTTTTCAGTTGGCTGAACGCCAACTTAGTTCAAGGTATTATAACATATTAATGTGTGTCAACCACAAATGTGGCGCTGTGTTTGTTGCTGACACACATTAATATGTTATAATAACTTGAAAAAGGTTGGCGTTCAGCTCTCTGAAATACTAGTAAAATAAATTATATTTTTATCCAATATATGCATTTTAATTGAATAAATAAAATAATGTAATAATCTTCTCGTTTAAATTGTATTGTCACCGTTCGGAGGAGATTAATAGAATAGCCGAATGTCGTGGTCCATTTGAACGAGAAAAGCGAAGACTAGAACGCGGCTGATCCCACACTAGCCTGTTCAGTGATTCGCTAACCATGACGTATGCACGAAGGAACGTGTGGCCAATAGACATGCGTCGGACCTGAAGGCTGTTGTTGGGTGCTGCGCTGCCTGGAGTACGGGAGCTCTATCTATGATTCCTACTTGCTGTGGTGAATCTGTATAAGATTGGTGGTCTTAATAAAACTTTGTGTGTATATAAAATGTATGAAATATAGGGTTACAGGAGAATGATATTTATGTACCAAAGAGATACCGTTGTCTTTACTTTTACATTTGTCTGGATTTGTCAAAACTGCTGTTTAGGCTTTCCTTATCACTTCTGGAAAAGAAATTTACTAGGAGAATGAACATAATGAAAATTTAAAAGGAGAGGTGCCTCTTTTGATCCATGAATATTAACGTTATGTTATGCCGTAATGTTACGACTCAAGCACTATTAATTGTTTTGTTTTATAGTCCTTAGGGTTGTTGCTACTAGTGTTGTATACATGTGAACGTTTGCTGGATGCGCTGTTTTGATGCCTTAACTCCTAGAGACATTCGATTCTTAACTTCGTTCCCCCCTTTTATCATATTACCTTTGTGTGTGTCTATAGTGATTTTTTGTAGTTCTTTCTATATTTTGAAATATTTAATTTGTCCCGACTGACAAAGATATTATTATATTTTTGTTGTGGATCCCACACTTTTTAAAATTTATCCATCCAACAGAAATACACCCTATTGTCTGCAGCATGGAGGCCACCTACCTTCTAGCGATTGGGGTGCTTCTTTTCACCTATATTCTGTAAGTACCTTCTCTACACGTTTATACATTGTTTTTGGTCAATTTGACTCTGAATGTACCTCCACCACTATTTCTTATAGTGTTTCTGGTTACCTACATTTTGCACCAGGATTATCCTGACCTTAATCCAACATAAAATGCGTGGTCAAGAAGGAAGTCAAAGTTGAGAAACACCCAATTGGTAGTAGAATGAAAAAGAATGGAAGAAATTATCTCCAGACACATGTTGATACATTGATCCTGCAAGTATTTCGGGCCACTAATTATTGCGTTTCTTCTGATAACGTTGATTTTGCAAGTATTTCAGCCACTAACTATTGCGTTGCTTCTGATAACGTTGATTCTGCAAGTATTTCAGCAACTAATTATTGCGTTGCTTCTGATAACGTTGATTCTGCAAGTATTTCAGTCAATAATTATTGCATTGCTTCTGATAACGTTGATTCTGCAACTATTTCAGCTACTAATTATTGCATTGCTTCTGATAACGTTGATTCTGCAAGTATTTCAGCAACTAATTATTGCGTTGCTTCTGATAACGTTGGTTCTACAAATATTTCAGCTACTAATTATTGTATTGCTTCTGATAACGTTGATTCTGCAAGTATTTCAGCTACTAATTATTGTATTACTTCTTATAACGTTGATTTTGCAAGTATATCAGCCACTAATTATTGCATTACTTCTGATAAGGTTGATTCTGCAATTATTCAGCCACTAATTATTGCATTGCTTCTGCAAGTTTTTCAGCCACCTTATTTTTGCATTGCTTCTGATAACGGTGATTCTGCAAGTATTTCATCCACTAATTATTGCATTGCTTCTGATAACGTTGATTCTGCAAGTATTTCAGCTACTAATTATTGAATGGCTTCTGATAACGTTGATTCTACAACTATTTCAGCTATTAATTTTTGAATAACTTCTGATAACGTTGATTCTGCAAGTATTTTAGTCACTAATCATTGCATTGCTTCTGGTAACGTTGATTCTGCAAGTATTTCAGCCACTAATTATTGCATTACTTCTGATAACGTTGATTCTGCAAGTATTTCAGTCACTAATTATTGAATGGCTTCTGATAACGTTGATAATGCAAGTATTTCAGCCACTAATTATTTCATTGCTTCTGGTAACGTTGATTCTACAAATTTTCAGCCACTAATTATTGCATTGCTTCTGCAAGCATTTCAGCCACTAATTATTGCATTGCTTCTGATAACGGTGATTCTCCAAGTATTTCATCCACTAATTATTGCATTGCTTCTGATAACGTTGATTCTGCAAGTATTTCAGCTACTAATTATTGAATGGCTTCTGATAACGTTGATTCTGCAACTATTTCAGCTATTAATTATTGAATAACTTCAGATAACGTTGATTTTGCAAGTATTTCAGCCGCTAATTATTGCATTACTTCTGATAACGTTGGTTCTGCAAGTATTTCAGCCACTAATTATTGCATTGCTTCTGCAAGTATTTCAGCCACTAATATTTGCATTGCTTCTGATAAAGTTGATTCTGCAAGTATTTCAGCTACTAATTATTGAATGGCTTCTGATAACGTTGATAATGCAAGTATTTCAGCCACTAATTATTGCATTGCTTCTGGTAACGTTGATTCTGCAAGTATTTCAGTCACTAATTATTGCATTACTTCTGATAACGTTGATTTTGCAAGTATTTCAGCCACTAATTATTGCATTACTTCTTATAACGTTGATTCTGCAAGTATTTCAGCCACTAATTATTGCATTGCTTCTGCAAGTATTTCAGCTACTAATTATTGAATGGCTTCTGATAACGTTGATAATGCAAGTATTTCAGCCACTAATTATTGCAGTGCTTCTGGTGACGTTGATTCTGCAAGTATATCAGCCACTAATTATTGCATTACTTCTTATAACGTTGATTATGCAAGTATTTCAGCCACTGATTATTGCATTGCTTCTGCAAGTATTTCAGCCACTAATTTTTGAATTGCTTCTGATAACGTTGATTCTACAAATTTTCAAGCACTAATTATTGCATTTTTTCTGCAAGCATTTCAGCCACTAATTATTGCATTACTTCTGATAACGTTGATTCTGCAAGTATTTCAGCCACTAATTATTGCATTACTTCTGATAACGTTGATTCTGAAAGTAGTCAAGCCACTAGTTTCTGTGTTACTTCTGAAAACATTGTTATTGAAAGTATTTCAGCGACTAGATCTTGTATTAATTCTGATAACATTGATGCTGCAAATAATCTGCCACTAATTATTGCATTGCTTCTGATAACGTTGATTCCTCAAGTATTCAAGCCACTAGGTTTTGTGTTACTTCTGAAAACATTGATTCTGAAAGTATTTCAGCCACTAGTTCTTGTGTTACTTCTGAAAACATTGATTCTGAAAGTATTTCAGCCACTAGTTCTTGTGTTACTTCTGATAACATTGATTCTGCGAATATTAAATCAACAAGTCGTGTATTTCTCCTGGTAAGTATGAACTTGCAACCAGTTTCACACTCAGTTTGTTTTTGATCACGTTTATCGTTGGAGAACTATACAAGTTGTCCTTGCATTGTTTCTTATTACGTGATGTTATCGAATAAACCAACCAACAGAGACTAAATTGTGTCGGTGCTAGGTTCAAGTTAAGACAGCGGCGTTTGAAGTTCTCTACCTTTCACCAGCTCGGAATTCCAGGACCAAGGCCTTCCTTCCTCTGGGGCAACTTGCCCGAAATCAACGCCAAGGGCATAGGGGTGTGTGTGGTACAGTGGTATCGACAGTATGGTGATGTATTTGGGTAAGTTGGGCTTCTCTCCCTAACACATGATAATCGTCCTTTATTACCACCACTCTGTGCAGAGTCTACTTTGGCGCCAAGCCATTTCTGTGTGTCGCTAATCCCGAAGCTCTAAAAAATTTTATGGTGAAAGAATTTAATAATTTCACCGATAAAGATGTAAGTATGAAACGATTTTAATATTAGTGTGTTGAGACCTAAAAGAAAAATATTCCAGATGTTTCTTGAAGGATTCGGCATGGATGATGACCGGATAGAGGTGGCCTTATTAGGGCTAAGAGGAGAAGCATGGAAGAACATGCGGGCAAAGCTCTCGCCGACCTTTTCAACGGGCAAGGTTCGGCAGATGGGGCCGTTTGTGCTGAGCAAATGGGCAGAGCTGGAACGGAGGATGGAAGGCCACGTAGGCCGTACTGTGGACATCGGGGCTCTAACCGAAGCAGCCATTATGGAAATTTCCATCTCAGTCTTCGCTGGTGTCAAGGAGCCCGTGCAAGAGCAACCAAACTGCCGCATGGCCAAGGCCATCAGAGCCGCTCTGGCTCCTTCTTTCTCGGACCTGCCGATTCTGCTTTCCTGTAAGTACATTTCTAGTGTGACATATCACCTCTAGATATGTTTTCTAAGGATCAATAAACGATTCCTATATATTGCTCAATTAGGATAATAGGTTTTATTATTCGATAAAATAAACCCTTGAATCAATATTAAAATAAAAACATTAAGCCTCCAGGGAAAAGTTTCTTTTAAAATATTTTTTATTTAAAATATCTCGAGCTTTCGGGCAAGTAAGCCCTTCAACGGGAGAAACTGAAGAAATTTGGAATCGAAACCTTTTTCAGCAACTCACCTAATTAAAATTCGTTACTAAAAAATCCCATAAGAAAGAACAATACCATTGATTAGCCTTCCAATATTAAGAATGCCATATACTCCATAAAATGAAACGAATGCAAAACCAAATATGTCGACGAAACTGGCAGACATTTAAATATAAGAGTATCATAACATAAACGAAATATCGATAATCAAGACAGTAGATCTTTAGTATACCAACATATAAGAGAAACAGGCCATTCTTTCTCCCTATCAGAACCAAAGACCCATTACTCCAACATCCCCAATAGACTACAGAGACTTATAATAGAATCCATCATATCCAGAAAGCACAATAGTATTAACAGAAGAATAGATATTCCGGAAGTTTATAACATTATATTCCCTGAGCCCAGCCCATAACCTCCAAGTGAAGCACGCGCAACGGAAGCCCGCGTTGATTATGCCATGAAACAAATGTAAACAACCAAAGGACTTTATTCAATTTTAAATCATATTTTATTGGCGTATTGATCATGTAAAATATTTTCTCCCGTTGAAGGGCGTACTTGCCCGAAAGCTCGAGATATTTCGAAATAAAAATATTTTAAAAGAATCTTTTCCCTGGAGGCTTTATGTTTTTATTTTAAGGTTTTATTATAACTTATTGGCACACGCTTTCGAACTGAATCGATTTTATACAGTTACTTAATTATCCCTTCAAAAATGATTGTTTGTATTGAGAAGGAATTTGCATAGATCTCATAGATCTCTCATAGGTACATAAATATATAAATATCAAATTATCCATCACAAAAAGTTAATGAAATGTAAACACAGTAAAAGGTTTTACACAGTAAAGATAGGCAAGCATTCCTGGAGTGTAACAACAGAAAGGTTACAGGATTCTCAAATTCACAAATCACTTTAGACTCTCCAGTAGATACTTCTGATGAAACTACCTCACCACAAAGGTCCCAGGCATTATATAGAGCTGTCACCTTGACAGCCAATGAAGATTGAAGCAAGTGGTTTGATTGATTTAGGATGTCCTCGACCTAGACCGTGTTGTCGCCGTCTGGTCCTGACTCCATCCCATCCTGGGTAATTGACTTAAGGTGTTTGGGCTCTGTCTTCGCTCTATTCATACACCACTCACTAACCACAACTTCTCTACTACATGCAAATATATATATCGTCCATTGGTTTTTAAATTATTAAAACAACATTTTACACATTAATAACAACATTTTCATTTTTAATAATATCTCAGTTTTTTTTAATCGAAATACCTATATTTTAATCGAAATTAGTCTATTTTAGACATTTTTGTGTATCCGTTTTAAATAAGTATTAGAAATAAAAGAGATTAGAGAATTTATCAAAAATAGTTAATCACTGTTTTACCGACCGTGTCGTGACAGTGTCCTTTCCATCCCTTGCCCCGCTCTTGTACCAGCTGGCGGTGTGGAGCACGCGACTAAGAGGCGAGGAGCACTCGGTGAAGTTCCTGTTCGACGTGGGAGAACACATCTACCGCCAGCGGCTACAGATGCCAGAGGTCGGTAAACAGATTCCTCGGATCTTCCTTCCACAGCTGCTCTGTTCCAGGTCCAATCCAAAGACCTTCTTCAACTGCTGATTGACTACAACCGCGAAGCCGCTAAGACAACAGGTGAGCTGCCAACATCACCCATAATATATCGTTCATGTTGTTCTGCAGACGGCTCTAAGCCTATCCTGACTGATACCGAGATCGTGGTCAACACCATCAATTTCGTCTTCTCCGCGTAAGTGCCTCTTGAACTCCCTCTGTTAGATAATAATAAAAAAGTGTATTAAAAAAAAGAGAATCATAAATAAATATATATATATTAAGAAAAATGCATCTCCTTATCGTGCAACTGAAAGTTGCTGATGGCTTGCGCCATCTATCGGAGTAAATATCAACTATTCTCGTTGATTTTTAATTATTTCAGAATTGGCCAAATACCCATTCTTGATTAATCAAGAAAAGCTAACCACGGACGCGTTTCGGGCTGTTGGCCCTCATCAGCGTGGTGCAAGCTGTACCTCAACGACCAAAAAATTGGTCATTAAGGCATCCTGAAAAATCATGAAACGGGTAGTTAAGGCCAGAATTGCGTGATAACGCTACACAATGTGAAAAAATAGTAAAAATGTGATATTGTACTGGGATAAGGTGCATAAATTAAGAAAAATGCATCTCCTTATCGTGCAAATGAAAGTTGCTGATGGCTTGCGCCATCTATCGGAATAAATATCAACTATTCTCGTTGATTTTTAATTATTCCAGAATGGGCCAAATACCCATTCTTGATTAATCAAGAAAAGCTAACCATGGACGCGTTTCGGGCTGTTGGCCTTCATCAGCGTGGTGCAAGCTGTACCTCAACGCGCAAGCCATCAGCCACTTTCAGTTGCACGATAAGGAGATGCATTTTTCTTAATTTATGCACCTTATCCCAGTACAATATCACATTTGTACTATTTTTTTTCACATTGTGTAGCGTTCTCACGCAATTCTGGCCTTAACTATCCGTTTCAAAATTTTTCAGGATGCCTTAATGACCAATTTTTTGGTCGTTGAGGTACAGCTTGCACCACGCTGATGAGGGCCAACAGCCCGAAACGCGTCCGTGGTTAGCTTTTCTTGATTAATCAAGAATGGGTATTTGGCCAATTATGGAATAATTAAAAATCAACGAGAATAGTTGATATTTATTCCGATAGATGGCGCAAGCCATCAGCAACTTTCAGTTGCACGATAAGGAGATGCATTTTTCTTAATTTATGCACCTTATCCCAGTACAATATCACATTAGTACTATTTTTTCACATATATATGGTAATTTAAACCAACAACCCCATATTGTATATAACTTATAACAAGATTTTCATGTTGTATAATAGAAACACATCTGTAAATGATTATACGCATGATTGACATGTGTCATTACATCATAATATGTAATGTACGAGTACTCGTACTTTGCACAAACTGAGGATAAATAAATAAAACTATGTAATAGATTAAGAGTTGAGCTAAAGCAGAGATCGAGCATATAGTATTCCCAAAACAACAAAGTCTAAAGATGGAAACGGCCACGGCGCCAGTGTACAGTTTCGCCAGACGATCCACGCCCCTCTCGCATGTGCTGAAATGCAATACACCCTTTCTTAGAAAAGGTATATGAAGGCCCCCGTCTTTAGCCAAAAATACAGTCACTTCACAGACAGTTCACCATCAGCGGAAGCCCACGTCGGTTGTCACCAAGGTCCACCTCATCCACCATGTAGTCAGTAAGAACTCTTCTATCTCTCCATCTTTCGCTCCTAGCTTAACTTTTATCTGTTCACAGAACTTTCTTGGTGCATCTGTGTCTTCGTTTTTGTGTATGGACATTCCCAAGCTTTCCACTCTGCCTCGACCACGACTGCCTGTACTTTGTGCGAACTATTAAAGGTCTCCCAAGGTGCAGAGAGGTACTGGAAAACTCCCCATCCTGACTGTTCCTCTCGGTCAACACAGGATTCTACAAGAGGCAACAGTAACTCATCACATATATGTAATGTGGTGAAGTTCTGATAGCTCTTGTAGAATCCTGTCTACTAACTTTGTGATGATGAAGTGTTGACTCTCGCTATACTGTGTTGACCGAGAGGTACAGTCAGGATGGGGAGTTTTCCAGTACCTCTCTGCACCTTGGAAGACCTTTAAAAGTTCTCACAAAGTACAGGCAGTCGTGGTCGAGGCAGAGTGGAAAGCTTGGGAATGTCCACACAAAAAACGAAGACACAGTTGCACTAAGAAAGTTCTGTGAACAGATAAAAATTGAGCTAGGAGCGAAAGATGGGGAGATAGAAGATTTCTTACTGGTCTACATGATGGATGAGATGGACCTGAGGTACAACCGACGTGGGCTCGCGCAGATGCTGAACTAACTGTCAAGTGACTGTAAAGTGACTGTATTTATAGGTTAAGACGGGGGCCATATGAGACAGGGGCGTGGATCGTCTGGGTAAAATTCTGCTTGCGCCGTCCTGACAGTTTCCAATCTATCTTTAGACCTTGTTGTTTTGTGACTTCCATCTATCTCGAATTTAGACGTTTTTGACTTCTATCTCTCTAGCTCAACTCTTAATATATTACAGAGTTTTATTTATTATCCTCAGTTTGTACAAATCGCATTACATATGATGATGTAATGACACATGTCAATCATGCATATAACCATGTTATAAGTTATATACAATATGGGGTTGTTGGTTTAAATTACCATAGATGGGCCCCGGGAGTGAAAGGGTTTATCCGGGTTTAAGCGGGTAAAGCCTCTCTAACACAGGTAAGTAATTAAAATTTATTTTAATTAATTTAAACTGTGAGGGTTAAAAAGGGCTATAACAAGATGATTTGCTTGGATATATAAAAGTGAAATAAGAATGACATTTTTGTTTGATTGAAAAAAATGACGATTAAAATAAAATTATGACATAAAAATTCACATTCTAAGAGAATATTGGCGGGCGTTGGAAAGGGTTAGTAGTTGAAGAATATGCAATTGTTAGGAGTGCACATGTAAACCAAATATTTAGATCCAGGTGCAAAGCGAGGATACAGACTTGAGCGTCTTCCTAGGCAATGTTTCACTTGCGATCCTTTATAAGGGTTACAGTGATTTGTAACAATTTTAGGATTATTGGGTTAAAAGTTGTTGAAGAAAAAGTTGTTCATTAATATGATTGAAAGGGGTGGTAGAGCCATGCGATAAGTAGAATTGTGGCGACAGTAGGTGATCTGACTTGACATGAAATCAAAGGTTGATTGTGGTCCGCTAGAGCTGAAAAAAAAATGAAATTTGAAAAAAGTGAACGCTTTGGGCATGCGTTGGTGATTGTTCTCTGCGGATGAAATGAAATAAACTCTTGAAGCGTGTTCAGGCCAGAAGTTGGGATTTTTAAATCTGGGGAACTGTGTTCAAAGAGTTTGTTAAAATTACGAAATCAAAAAAAAAAAATTGCCAAGCAGTGCTGTCGTTTTTTCTACAATGAAGTGAAGCAATGACTGAAAAGATAGTGATGAAAAATATAGGGAATTGGTTAAAGAATATGATTGCTGAAAACGATTGTTGTAGATGCCCGATAGTTGATGATAACAATTGTCATATAATAAAGTTATTTAAACAAATATAAAATATAGTGAATAAAAAGATAGAAATATGATTACAGATAAAAAAGTGTAAGTGGCCAACATTAAACATGTAATATATAAAAGATATAATAATGAATTGAAAATGATTATTGAAACAATTAAATATTTTGCCATACTAAAATAATATCATGACAAATAAAAGAAAATTTGATTAAAGTTTTTTTTTTTTTTAATAATGTTGGATTAAAAATTGATTATAATATAAAAATAAAACTAAATATTCAAGATTTTATACAAAATTTAGAATATAATTAAAGGTCATTAATGATTAGATAAATAATGGGTAGTGGAAAATTGAACAAAAATAGTCTCTTTTGAAGCAAAGTTACAACTGTGGTGTGTAACTATATCATATCCCATTGGCAGACATCGGTGTTTTTGACTCTCTGAAATTGGGAATAAGTGTAATGACATTTTCATTTGTCCAAAATGCTGGTAATTTAGAGAATGATTTCTCTTTCGCGTTATAAAGTCTATATAAGACTTAACCAAATTGTTTTAATTGGTGATATCAATTAACATGTAAAATGTTTAATGTATGTTGTGTTGTGATTAAGGCGTTGGTGAGATGTGTAAGAAAACCTAAATTGTTAGTGTGAAACATGTGTTTTAAAAAAATGGCGATCATGATCATGGCGGTCAAATTGATAGCTTTGTGAAGGAGAGAGGACGGGGCGTCGTAACTGAAATAGATTTGGGGATCCTATTACGGGGGGGTGGGGGGGGGGGGGGGTCACTCCTCCTGTTTTTCATTGAAATTGTCGGAGTCAATTTCTGGGATGGTCAAACATGTGGGATGGTTCAATATTTTTGTCGTTTACTTGAAACTGATTTTCTTTCTCTTCTTTTGTTGAAGTTGGCAATTTTTTTGCCTATTTGAAAATATAGTTTTTCTTAATTTTCGTAGTTGTTGTGTTTCGAAGTTAGTTTAGACTTAGTAAAAATGTTATTCGGTGATGTCAGGTTTAGATGTGTGGTGAAAGTGCGACTTTCGACGTGGACACGCTTTGGGGTTGACGTGTCACAGGCATGAAGGCGTCTTTGGCCTGAAAAGTGAAAATGTTTTGTGGTGTGGCACTGTGACACGAAGTGAAAAATGTGAATAAAAAGGTGTCTCGTGAAGTCGTTGTTTGGTACAAAATCTAACCAGTTTCCCCATGAATTACAAATTTATTATAGTCATGGATGGTGGTTGTATGAAACACATCGAGAATTTTTGACTGTTAGTGGATATGGCACGTTCAATGTGAAATATTTTTAGTGTTTAGTGGGGCGACGTTATGGAGCTCATGACTCGAAATTTGATTTGTTTGTGAAGTCGCGCACTAATAATTAATGCCAATTTGAGATAGTGATGTGAGGGTATTGTAAGGTTTGTTGAAAGAAATGTGTTGAAGACCAATCATGCATGTAAAGGAAAGGACGAGGGAGTGTATTTATCCTCGAATATTAACGATTGTAATAGGTTTGGCGGGCGGTGACTTAATTTAGCTACAAGCGGTGAAGTGGAGGGAATCTTTATTTTTAACTTGTTTTGGGGAGATATGTTATTTTTCTAGTTGTGATTTTGAAGATATTGTCTCCTTACATTTTGAAATTAGAGAAAATGCGTTTCACCTTTGTTAATTTATATTTAAAATTGATATATTTTTTAAATCGTTGATTATGGTAGTTAAAATGTTTCTTTTAAAAGGGCAATGTCGTGATAGTGACGAGAATAGTTTGAATTGGGGCATTTAGTTGAAATGGTGAATATGACAGTGATTTTTGAATATTTTTAAGTATTAGATTAAGAAAGGGGTGTTTTGGTAAAAGATAACTAATAAGAAAAACAAAAATAAGTTTAGAATTATGATGAATGAGAGATTTAAAAAAATAATAATAATGATTTTTTTTTAAGTTGTAGATTTGGATAATGCCATTTTAGGTAAATTTTGGAAAGACATGTAAAATTAGTAAATTGGTAAAAATGCGTGATGTGGGCGAATTTTTTTTTTAGTAAAATTGAGAGTAATAACTTGAAATTTATACTCTGATTAAAAATTAAAGTAAATTTGGTAAAGGAGAGTGTGAAAGTTTTAAAAATTGAATAAAAAATGATAAAAAAGGTAAAAATTAATTTTGAAATGCTTAAAGTGAAAATATAAATACAAAATTTATGTTGAATCAAGTTGTGAACGTGAGGATAAATTCAAGGTAGGTTTTTAAAAACTTACAATTGGGTGATGAATGTTCAGTCAGGAAACTTAGTCTTTGGTTGTTTTCCTGCTTACGTGGAAAGCGCTCCATGTAGATCTTGTAGAAGCTTGTAACTTCTATAAAGTCGTTTGCGGCTTGTCGCTTTGAGCATTGTCTCGACGTTGTCAGGTCGAAGGTGGAGAAATTCTCACTGGGTTTGCGTTATTCTGCTCCTCGATTTCCATTACTTGCGGGAAGTTCGGCTGTGTCGTTGGGGTGGTCAGACAGCTTGCTCCTGGCGTTGGTGAGCTGTTAACGGGTCTGCGGAAGTCCCTTGGGGCGGCGACATTTCCTTAAATATCTCTTTTTTGGGGAGAGATTGCTTGGTCGTTTCGTTGGAATGGTCGGTTTGTTCCTCCATCTTCGCTTTTTCTCGCTTCTATCTGGAAAGGCTTCTTACCTTCTTCGTTGTGTCATCCTTCGTTTTGGTCATCCTGTCGGCTAACTGTAATGTGGTGAAGTTCTGGTAGCTCTTGTAGAATCCTGTCGACTAACTTTGTGATGATGAAGTGTTGACTCTCGCTATACTGTGTTGACCGAGAGGAACAGTCAGGATGGGGAGTTTTCCAGTACTTCTCTGCACCTTGGAAGACCTTTAAAAGTTCTCACAAAGTACAGGCAGTCCTGGTCGAGGCAGAGTGGAAAGCTTGGGAATGTCCACACAAAAACGAAGACACAGTTGCATTAAGAAAGTTCCGTGAACAGATAAAAATTGATCTAGGAGCGAAAGTTGGGGAGATAGAAGATTTCTTACTGGTATACATGATGGATGAGATGGACCTGAGGTACAACCGACGGGGGCTCGCGCAGATGCTGAACTAACTGTCAAGTGACTGTATTTATAGGTTAAGACGGGGGCCTTATGCGACAGGGGCGTGGATCTTCTGGGTAAAATTCTACTGGCGCCGTCCTGACAGTTTCCAATCTATCTTTAGACCTTGTTGTTTTGTGACTTCCATCTATCTCGAATTTAGACGTTTTTGACTTCTATCTCTCTAGCTCAACTCTTAATCTATTACAGAGTTTTATTTATTATCCTCAGTTTGTACAAATTACATTACATATGATGATGTAATGACACATGTCAATCATGCATATAACCATTTACAGATGTGTTTCTACTATACAACATTAAAATTTTGTTATAAGTTTTATACAATATGGGGTTGTTGGTTTAAATTACCATATATACATGTATATATGTTCATAATAACAATATTTGAAATTATAAATTCCCTCTTGTAACAATGAAGTATTATAACAATTACCATGCAACACCATCAATAACCATATAAACTACATTCATATATCACTACATATAAACGAACAAGTGAATCTAATAAAAACATCGCAGTGTTTTGGGTGAGGTTTGTACCCGGGTTCTATCACACATATACACATGAAAAAAATAAAATAAAATAAAAAATAAGTGGGTCAGGTGTTGATATTAAAAATAAAGAAAGCCTATCCTGACCACAAGCACATGTGCTTTTTAGATAGCAGAGCGCCATCTAGTGAAGCAAAAATAAACTAACGTTTATTTAACTTGCTCCGTGATATTTAGCCAACCCAATTTCTAGATAAATCAAGAAAAGCCATCCACGAACGCATTTCGCACTGTTGGCGCTCGTCAGCGTGAAGTAGGCAGTACAGGCACAGGGTGGTACAGCCTACTCCACGCTGACGAGCGCCAACAGTGCGAAATGCGTTCGTGAATGGCTTTTCTTGATTTTTCAAGAAATTGGGTTGGCTAAATATCACGGAGCAAGTTAAATAAACGTTAGTTTATTTTTGCTCCACTTAATGGCGCTCTGCTATCTAAAAAGCACATGTGCTTGTGGTCAGGATAAGCTTTCTTTATTTTTAATATACACATATATAAATTGATTTTATCAAATTTTCCAAAATTACTCACACTATAATTGGGGGCCATAAAAATCCTTTTGAAAATGATTATTTTGTTTTCTGAATATACAAGTAATATGATAATATTAATATTGTAATATGATATTTCTCTAGTATTGTCCCAATTTGTGTGTCCGCTTATAAATAAACTACTGTGCAAAATGTCGTCAGATTTGCTATGCAGCCTCTTTCGACCCTAGCAATGGTCTTAGACTAATCATCTTTTAAAAATCAAATTTTCGTTGCAATTTTATTTCCGATATTGTTCACCTACCCTAATGATATCGCCAGAGAGGTAGAACGTCCGCGTCCAATCAAAGACTGAAATGGTGAATATGTTCACATCCTCATTTAGTTGCTTGGACAATGTCAACGACCTGTGATACGACCTTTCTGAGTGCCACCCTTCTTTTCCTGTGGTACATTTTATTTAACGCAATTTTTCAATTTACATCATAAGGTAAATCTGTGCACAACATTTAATAATTATACAACATTTAAAATACGATATATAATTTATTTTAAACAGTTTTTATTTTCTATATACTCGAGTAAATCTTTACTCGGGCGTACTACGCGCGTTGTCAGGGCCAATCGTCTGGTTCAATATAAAGTGTAGAAATTATTTAATTCTTCCACATTAAAATGATGACTGGGTGAACAACTTGCCAGAATGGATGCAAGGTTTTTTTCCCACTATGTACTAAGTATCAACCTGAAACCCCTAACACATTATTGACTGTATTGACTCATCCATTGATGAGCTCTACTCATTACCAGCAGACACTATCAACAAGCTTTACAAGCTTGATACCCTAATATGATTGAGTGAAGATAAAAAAGAAGAAGAAGACGTTAAATCACAAAAATGAATTTATACTTTGACATTTTTTCCGATCAAAACGAAATCGCTTAACTTTTCCAATCTTCTAAACGACACATCGTCCTACTAAATCTTACAATGTCCTCCCAAAACAGCTACAAAACACCACATGCTGTGTGCAGGGTCGACACTTCCTCAGTGGCCTTCAAGTTCGTCCTCCACACACTGGCACACCACCAGGACGTACAGGACAATGTACGGGAGGAGGTGAGGAAGGTGCAGGGCGACAAGGTGAGTCTTCTACCCACATCACCCGCGTCACTTCCCCTCATCTCCCTGACAGGACATCTTCGACCCTGACGACGTCGGCAAGCTGACCTACATGGAGCAGGTGCTGTCCGAGGTCCTACGTCTCTACCCACCATCTCCCACGTAAGTCTGTTGGAGACACTGCCTTTTTACCAGCTTGAAGGTATCAAGTCTGGAACAGATTAATAAATCAATTGAAGGGAATTTATAACATAATCCACGCTTATACAGCACATTTGTAGATCGCCAACATTATCTGGCCGATCCTACATATCAGAAGTAGCTCTCAGTTATATTCTATATAGTTCTCTGTGTGAATGTAACTAGGAAAAAGATACTTGAAGGTAGAATACTGAGCGCCCGAAGTAAGGCTGAAACGAAACGATAACTTTGGAATCTCTTTAGCTTTCTTTAAATCGACAGTAAACTATCACAGGTAGTAATGACATATCGTCTTCCAAGTTCCTTTTAGAAAGTTCAACTAGGACCTAAGGACTCGAAGGTCCGACACGGCTGTAATTGCTGTGACAATGACTTAAGGGTTAGCAACACAGGATATAGCGTTAAAACATTCGAATGCAATGGACTAGGAGTTGTGAAAGGAGTCCAAGTCTAGATCGCCAGGTTTTTGTGATTCCACCTTATGTAAGAATAAGAATTTTACTCTACTATACGCCTTATTAAATAGAGAAATTGATAAAAATATATTAACAAGGAGTATATGAAATTTCTTTATAGAAAATATCGTAAAATTATTTCCACATCCTTCTTATTCACCAGATTTCTCTCCACGTTCGACTTTTTTTCTCTTTCCTAATGAAAAAGATCAGTTGCGATGATATAGTGAGGCGACTCTCGATGCATACAAAGAGACCCTTGAGACTATGCCAGAACAAAAACTGAACCAATAATTCAGCAGAACCTAACAAAAATGGATCATACAAAATTGTATTCTAATTATAAATTATTATATAAGTATTTAATACCTGAACAATTTTTATCCTGGAACCTATCATTAGACATAAAAGGTTACATTACCCAAACAAGAATCACTTCGACTTTACTAAGAGAAAGTCACATTCAAATAATTAAAAAGGAAGATGTAATTTGTAAACTCTTCAAAACTGAAAGCATAGAAGAAATGACACACTACATCTCTGAATGCACTATTGTTAACGAGGAACGGAATAAGATCTTAAAGAATATTATCCAAGTCTACGTGAACCTAGTTCAGCTAATCAGAATAATCTCCGAGAAAAAATATATAGCGATAAAATTATATAACTTTCATAAAGCGTTAGAGAACAAAGTAATCTCTAAGAACTAAAATTACAGAACAAATTTCTTCCATAGTTAATTTGTATAGTTATGTTGAATACTTTGATTTACTTTTCATTTTCCTTTCTCTCCTTTGTTTATGTTTCATTTTACCTTTTTTCCATGAAAATGATGTATGGCGAGTCCTTACAGGACAGAAAGCCCTAATAAAGCTGTTGTTGTTGTTGTTGCTGATAAGCAATTAAAAAGTGTATAGAATGTAAGGAAATATACTTTTTCTTTCTCTTATGGTTTTGTTCTTTATAAATACTACGTATATATGTGAGGAAATGGTGATGATTGAGAGATGTTGAGATGAGAGGTCGTGAAGTGAGTTGTGTGTGAGCCAGTAGTTTCAATGGGAGAAACTTACATTCGTGCAGACAGAACGTCAAGGCAATTCGGTCCTATGGTCGTTGTGCTCACGACAGCTCAAGGCCACGAAGATATGGTGGCTGTTTCTGGTCACACTGTCCAGTCAAAATGTTCTCTAGAGATATGTAAATTATGGAAACCTCTCCCATAAACAGACCTCTAATATTATTGTGCTACAGGGCAGTCCAGCGCCTAGCCATACAGGACTATGAAATCAACGGGAAAAAGATTCCCAAATCCATCCCATTCCTGGTGCCTCTGGACGCTCTCCATCGGTCAGAGAAGTACTGGAATAACCCGGACGAGTTCGACCCAGAACGGTAACATCGCAGTTTGCCAACACATAGCTCTATATTTTATCTTCAGTCATTTTCGTGAAATCTAGAATTAATTCTAGACTTGTTGAAATGTTTTCTCTTTTCCTGTTGAGATACAGTTGATGTTGGACAAATGGTTCTACCCCGGGGAAGTCCAGGTTCTCGCCGGAGCAGAAAGCCAACCTCCCAGCATTCGTCTACCAGCCGTTCGGCGCTGGGCCGCGGATGTGCATCGGCATGCGGATGGCCAACATGGTGGACAAGGCGCTCCTGGCTCTGATACTCAGCAAGTTCCGCCTTGTGGCGAGCTCGGAGACCGACAAGGTAACAATCTCAGTATGCAGCCGTCCTCTACAATCTCTAGTTAAATAGCTTGCGTTCGAAACCTCTTTAATATAAACCCCTTATAAACCTTTTGACTATCTTAATTCGGCCTCAGGCCTTCTCTTCCCCATTGTCAATTGGCTTAACAGCGAGGTTATTGAGGGGTTCTCAATATAGATTGCTGTCTCTCTTTACCTTGAGAGATGAGCTTTACCTAGTGTTTAGTCCAGCTACTTGAAAAGCTCGGCAATTCCAAGGAAGAGGCTCTAAGGACGACTATCAACAGCACAAATACTTATCCAGAACTCATTTTTATTGAAAAACACGCTCAATTTATACATTAAATAAATTTTAATACTAATTTATACATTAAAATAAATGTACATACTTTTTTCTCTTAGTTTTTAAGTTACAAATATATTTGCATAAAAATAAAGTTGACTACTCTAGTAGTCGTAACACTGGTGTTTATACATTAGCCTATCAGTGACGCTGATATTGTTTGATATTAAGTGACGGCCTATCTCAAGGAATGACGAAAGTAGACATCAGTTGGTAGACGCAATATTCTCTCTCTCTCTTATCCGAAAATATTTAGCCTTATTTATTCATTTTTTAAATTTAACCCAATATAATCTTATATAAGCATTGAAAAATAGTGTCAATCTCATCTCTCTCTTTCTCTGTTAGAAACGATAGCTAGGCCTATCCGAATAGCACACTAGCCCTCTCTTCTCTACCACTTTCTCTCCCACTTATAGTTTCTACTTCTAAGTTACTCTGAGAATAGAGAAATTAGAATTTATATTTCAGCTATTTTAAATATTAATGACATTATATACTTAACTTTATCTAATATTAACATCAGTAATGTATGGATATAGAGGGAAAGCATCAATTATGCTTTCAGTGGAAGCTGACCAAAGACAAAGGTCATTTAAAAAAAAATCATCAAAAGGATCACCTAATTATTATTTATATATTTGTATATCTCCCTTATGAGAGTTGTATTATCTTCAATAGCCTTGGTTAAAATTCTTCTATCATTTCTAGAGTTGCTTCTGTTATGATATAAGTTGTAAGATTATAAACTAAAAAGGAGCTTCTTCTATATAACATGTTTATTTCGCTATCTTTCGAACGACATCGCTCCCCAACGGGCGTAAAGACAAGGTGTGATTTCTCAATTTATAATTCTACCTGAGTTACAAATTTTTATATATCTTTGCTCTCAATGTACGTCTATATAATTGCACACATCACACCTTGTCTTTACGTCCGTTGAAGAACGATGTCGTTCGAAATCTAGCGAAATAAACATGTTCTATAGAAGAAGCTCCTTTTGAGTTTATAATCTTACAATATAGTTATGGTATTGTTGATGTCTAAATCCCCGTTATTTGTTAAGCTGTTTGTTCTGGATAAATTGGCCTCATCACAATTATCTAACATCTACTTTTAAATGAATACATTCATCGTTTTTCTACGATATCGTATCTAAAACTACCCACCACGGCCTACACAATTCTAATTGAACATGGTTTCACTCCAGAGGACACCCATTACCCAGGTGTCTGAATATATTGCTGTATTTTATATATTGGCTATAGATTTTAAAGAGATGTCCAGAATTCCATATCCATATGTTCCATTAAGTCAACACGCCTCCAGGTTTATATATACAGTTAAACCTGTCTATATAAACTGATCCGCGATAGTGGGTTTCTCTCGTCTTACAGAACCAACAATCCAACGGACAGAATATTATAGAGTTGAATTCTACGAACAGATTAAAAACGTTAGCGAACGAAGCTCATCTGCCGGCAGCATCCCCTTTTATAAAGGCAAACAATACAAACAAAAGAGAAAAAATGCAAAGTATATATTTACATATAGAAGAAAAAAAAAGTATCTATTTACACATAGGACAAAGAAAAACAAAGTATTTATTTACATATAGGACAGAGAAAATGAAAATTTTAATGATATTATAAATATATATAACATCTTCAGAATGACAGGAGGCCGCGCTATATAGCGAAATATATAGTTAAACCTGTCTATAGCGCTCCCTCTTGGTACTCACAAAAATAGGGTGCTATAGAGAGGGGGTGCTATAGGCAGGTCACTTTTAATGTAAATCGCATCGTACTACGTATTAAAAATCGTGCGCTATAGAGAGGAAGGCGCTATTTAGAGGGAGCGCTATAGACAGGTTTACCTGTAAATACGTTTAATCTTAAAAAAAAATGACAAAATATCATCCACAACAGAAACACTAAAATATAGATGTCCACTGCAACAAAAATATTAAAATCTAGAGAATGTCCTTACAATTAACGAGTATTAAAGAGAAGAAAATATAACGCGCCTTCTATACATAAGAAAGAGAACAATGAACCACGAATGTTTATTTTAAATCCAAATGAAACAAACTTCTACTGTCCTTACTGCATGGAATATTGGGAGAGAATGGCTGGTTGGTTATATTTGACGAACCCGCTGGGAAGGTTCTCAACTGATAAGCCAAGCTCTCTCAATATTTTTCATGCAATAAGGACAGTAGAGAAATTTGTTTCATTTGAATTAACAATTGGATTTGAATTATCGAGAATGCTTTCTTAACGACGTCCTCGGACTCTGGTGTTATGTTTATTAAATAATTCGACTAGTAATATAACTGGGAATGATGAAATATAAGTGTCGCGGAGGTGTACCCCAATATGGCTGTACCACTGAGAAAACTCGCCCTGTGATGCTTCAAGAAGTTGAAGACTCCAGAAATGAATCTAGAAGAGAAATTAAATGACTTGCAAAAAAAGGCATGTTTATTGTAACAGCTAGTAGCGTGCTCTCCTCTAGCCACAAGTAACGAGCTCTTCTACGGCATAGGCAGCATCTCCTTTTATAAAGGCAAAAAATACAAACAAAAGAGAAAAATGCAAAGTATATATTTACCTATAGGACAAAGAAAATCAAAATATCTATTTACATATAGAAGAAAGAAAAACAAAGTATTTATTTACATATAGGACAAAGTAAAGCAAAATATATATATTCATATAGGACAAAGAAAACAAAGTATCTATTTTCATATAGGACAGAGAAAACAAAGTATTTATTTACATATAGGACAAAGAAAAGCAAAATATCTATTTATATATAGAAGAAAGAAAAACAAAGTATCTATTTGCATATAGGACAATGAAAAACAAAGTATCTATTTACATATAGGACTGAGAAAAGCAAAATATATATTCACATATAGAAGAAAGAAAAACGAAGTATCTAATTACATATAGGACAGAGAAAAGCAAAATATCTATTTACATATAGGACAGAAAGAAAGTATCCATTTACATATAGGACAGAGAAAAACAAAGTATCTATTTACCTATAAGACAAAGAAAACAAAGTATCTATTTACATATAGGACAAAGAAAAGCAAAATATCTATTTATATATAGAAGAAAGAAAACAAAGTATCTATTTACATATAGGACAAAGAAAAACAAAGTATCTATTTACATATAGGACAGAAAGAAAGTATCCATTTACATATAGGACAGAGAAAAACAAAGTATCTATTTACCTATAAGACAAAGAAAAACAAAGTATCTATTTACATATAGGACAAAGAAAAACAAAGTATCTATTTACATATTGTTACACCCGCCTCGACCGTAGGTGCTTCTAAAGGTTGCTGATCAGCGTTCGCCTTCTCATAAAATAAACCAGACCGCGTTCTCATAAAACAAGCAACTATATTTTATTAATAATGAAAAAAGTTATTATAGAATAATATATAATATATAAACAAGAATAATATTAACAGCGAACTAAACTCAAATAAACAAGAGCAGCTAAGCTGAGAACATAGAATGTTTATCTCCGCACGTGACGCGGCGGCGCGTGACCGTGCCTGCCCGGGTGAGTAGTCGTTGTTTGAACTCTGTATGTTACATATTTTTACAAAATAACTATGCAGAATGTGACACTTCTCCCTCCTCCGAAATGGTCGCGTCCTCGTGACCGTCTTCCATTCTCGCAAAGTAAGGCTTGATTCTGCTTATGTGAACTGTTGTAGGTTGTGTGCGGTTCCCAGGGTTATCTTCTGGCACGATGGAGTAGTTCACATCGGAAATTTTTTTCAGCACGATGTAGGGTCCGAAATAGCGTCTCAAAAGTTTCTCACATTTTCCAGGTTTTCTTATTGGAGTCCACAGCGCTACTAAATCACCTGGTTCATAACCAGTTTGCCGATGTTTTTGGTTGTAATAATTAATCATCTTTGCCTGACTTTTCTCGGTATTAACTTTCACAATATCTCTCGTTCTCACGATTTTTTCCATCAACATGCTCACGTACTCGTTATAATCCTCCGAATCGGGCTCAATGAAGATATTCGTGTCATCCAAAATCGAGACTGGTTCCCTTCCATACAAAAGGAAGAACGGGGAATATTTGGTTGTTTCTTGTATTGTCGTATTGTAAGCATGGGTTATGAATGGAAGTATCTCGTCCCAATTCCTTTGATCTACGTTCACGTACATGCTTATCATATTGATCAATGTTCTGTTTAATCGCTCTGTGAGGCCATTTGTCTGTGGGTGATAGCTTGTTGTGAGGCAATGTTGAATTTGACATATCTTGGTTATTTCTTTCACCAAATTGCTCGTGAATTGGCTTCCTCTATCGCTAATCAGATACCGTGGGGCTCCATGTTTCAAAATAACATTTTCTGTCAGAAATTTAGCAACCTCCCTCGCTGTGGCATCGTTGACAGCCTTCGTTTCCGCATATTTTGTGTAATAGTCGGTCAATACTATCATCCACTTCTTTCTGTTCTTCGTAGATGGCAATGGTCCCAAAAAGTCGATCCCAACTCTCTCGAAGGGATAATTTGCAGCAGGGATCGGATGAAGTAGGCCAGCAGGCAACTGATTAGAACCCTTCCTGCTTTGGCACAGATGGCAGGTCCTAACATACTCCACCACATCCTTCAGCATGGATGGCCAGAAATATTTATCCTTTAGACGGTGCATTGTTCTGGTCACACCTAAATGGCCACAGATCATATGATTGTGGTGCTCTTTTAAAATGTCCTTCCTTCTCACTCTGGGTACCACCAGCAGCCAGGCTCTTCCTTCTGGCCTCGGATTTCTTTTGTACAGACATCCGTTTTCTTCATTAAAATTTTCAACAATCGATCGTTTGCCCTCCGTGTCACCGAGGCATCTCTTGATGTTTTCGATATATTCGTCGGAATCCTCGATGACTGGGTTGAAAAACAAACTATCATAGTTATCGTCAAAATCAGTTTCTGGTAATGGACCTCGTGAAAGACCATCTGCATACAAATGTTTTTCCCGGATTTATAAATTATTTCGAAGTCATATTCTTGTATTTTTAATGCCCATCTTGCAAGTCTACCCGTTGGATCCCTTAGATTTCTTAACCAACACAACGCGTGATGGTCCGTCATAACTTTGAAGCGCCTTCCATATAGATAAGGCCGTAACTTCGACATTGACCATACTAATGCCAAACATTCCTTCTCCGTTGTCGAATAATTACGTTCTGGCTTGCTTAATGATCGACTTATGTATGAAATTACTTTTTCTTGACCATTGATAGTTTGAACAAGGGTAGCACCTAGGCCAATATTTGATGCATCGGTGTGGATCTGGGTCAAAATGTGTTAATATCGGGGGATTTGTTAGCAAAGATTTCAGAGTTATAAATGCTTCTTCCTGAGATTCTGACCAGATGAATGGAGAATCCTTTCTTGTTAGTTTGAACAGTGGGTCAGCTATTCGCGAGAAGTTCTTAATGAATTTCCTGTAATATGAGCAAAGTCCTATGAATGACTGAATTTCTTTTGTCTTTGAAGGACGGGGAAAATCTCTAATCGCTTTAACATTATGATCTGCTGGTTTAATTCCATGTTTGCTTGTCACGTGACCGAGTATTTCAATTTCTTCAAATCCAAATCGGCACTTTTTCCCATTAAGCCTCAGGTTCGATTCACGAAAGCACTTTAAAACAGCCTCAATCCTTCCGAGATGAGTGGTAAAGTCGGGACTGTATATAATAACGTCATCTAGGTAACAGAGGCAAAATTTCTATTTTATGTTTTTTAGTACATTGTCCATAATTCTTTCGAAAGTAGCTGGAGCATTGCTCAAACCAAATGGCATAACATTAAATTCGTATAAACCGTGGGATGTTGTGAAGGCCGTCTTCTTCTTGTCTTGTTCCTCGATCTCTACCTGCCAGTATCCCGATCTGAGATCTATGGCCGTGAAATATCTAGATCCCTGAAGTGTGTCCATAACATCATCAATTCTGGGGATCGGATAAACATCCTTTACCGTTATGCTGTTCAGTTTCCTGTAGTCTACACAAAATCGCCAATTGCCATCTCTCTTTCTGACCAAAATAACCGGAAAAGCCCATGGACCAGAAGATGCCCTTATTACTCCCTCCTGGAGCATATCCTGAATTTGTTCTTTGATGATGTCTCGCTCCTTAGGGCTAACTCTGTACGGTTTGTGTTTTATCGGCTTCGCATTTTCTGTGTCAATTCTATGTTTGGCCAAATTCGTCTTGCCCAATTTTGATGAAAATAGATCACTGTATTTCGATAAAACTTGCCTTAATTCATTCTTTTGGCTTAATGTCAGGTCCTCGTTTATTTGAATTTCCGTCACCTTATCTTCCTCATCATCTTCTATATTATTAACCATGGTGGGAGGACTTGCGTAGCCCAAGGTCTGATTCTTCATTATTTTTAATGTTCGAGGATAAGGATTAGTTATCCATAAATCCGCTAATTTGTTTCTTACTGTGATCAGACATCTAGCAATCCTAAGCCCATTTGTAAGAGTTAGCTTTTCATTTGGTTCAACCACGTATTCGCCATCATTGGCCATCACGGTTACCCTGACTAGTTTAACACAAAGTTGAGGCACTACTTCATCCTGCTGATTGATTATTTTCCTGGGCGCTTCGTTCGAATCTTGACACTCGGTCACAATGTCATATTCCAAAATATCCTGTTTGTAATTTATTTTCGCATTTAAACGCCTGAGAAGATCTCTTCCAATTATTAATGATTTCATATTGGATTCCAGAACTACAAATCTATGATTCAATGACTTTTCGTCAATTTTTATATCCATTGAAATGCTTCCCAATATATTAAGCCTTTTACCATCTGGACCAATGCAATTTCCATTATAGGTTTCAATACGAACGCCAGTTTCGAGAGCAGTTCTTAAATCTACAATCGAGAGATCCGCGCCTGTGTCAACCAAGGCTTCCAATATTCCAATTTTATCAACATTCACATTTATTCGGCTTTTTGAATTCATCTCTGTGATCGCGCCTATTTTCGACATGCCCTGGTTGACTGGAACAGGCGCGCTTTCTAGTTTAAATCCTCCAACACCTCGAATCTGTTGCGAGTTGGAATGTTTGGTCTCTCACACACATCGGCGTATACCTCTGGGCTCAGGTTCCGGGTGTTCAGCGGTTTTTTGTCATCAGACGGGCTGTCTAGGCTAGGGGGAACTTCCTCAACCATGCGAACGTATTTTATTCTGCAATACTTTGCTACATGACCCGGTCTATTACATCTAAAGCAGATAGGTCGTCCGTCCTCGGTTCTACCTCTATCATTCCGAGGTTTTCTATCATATGTGTTGCCAGAAGGAGTTCGTCTATATGTATCCTTTTGAGTGGATCGGGGAAATGTACGAGTCTCCTGTGGGGGGAAGTAAGTTTGGTTTTGTCTTGGTGCTCCCATCATAGGCCTCGAATAATTTTCAGTTTTATATGATTGAAAGTCTCTTGGTTGCCTGTTCCATCTGGCATGATTAGTTTCTTTTTGAGAAATCCGATTCATAAGAATTTTATTCTTCTCCTTTCGTTCCAGGTATTCCTTCTCGAACCCATCTATTCTCTTGCATGCCTCCAGAAGTTCGTCGATGGTTTTAGGGGGGTTGAGATATAGCGCCAGCGCGTACTCTTTCTTTAGACCTCCGATTACAAATTGTATTTTTTCCATCTCTTCCATATTGGGCTGGACTTTGCTGCATTGAAGCAATATATCTTCAGCAAATCGCATCGCGAGTTCCTTCCACCCCTGCATTCTGTTCAGTTTGAGCATCATCTCGTCCTTGTTCTCCAGCGACGCGAAGTCCTGGATGAGGCGAGTCTTGAAAATTTCCCAGGTGGCAAGATTGACCTTGTGGAATTCATACCAAGTTTTAGCAGGTCCGACTAGGTTCATGGCGGCGTAGCGGGTGATGATGTAATCCGCCCAGCGGTAAAGAAACCCAACTTCTTCCAGAGAAGTGATCCATTGGCGTGGGTCTTCGTCTCCAGCATACTTCCTGATGTTCAAGCTTGGATTAAAGGGTATAGGGTCAAAACCGGCATCTCCACCAGTTGTTACACCCGCCTCGACCGTAGGTGCTTCTAAAGGTTGCTGATCAGCGTTCGCCATCTCATAAAATAAACCAGACCGCGTTCTCATAAAACAAGCAACTATATTTTATTAATAATGAAAAAAGTTATTATAGAATAATATATAATATATAAACAAGAATAATATTAACAGCGAACTAAACTCAAATAAACAAGAGCAGCTAAGCTGAGAACATAGAATGTTTATCTCCGCACGTGACGCGGCGGCGCGTGACCGTGCCTGCCCGGGTGAGTAGTCGTTGTTTGAACTCTGTATGTTACATATTTTTACAAAATAACTATGCAGAATGTGACAGAGAAAAGCAGAATATCTATTTACATATAGAAGAAAGAAAAACAAAGTATCTATTTACATATAGGACAGAGAAAAGCAAAATATCTTTTTACCTATAGGACAGAAAAAAAAGTATCCATTTACATATAGGACAGAGAAAAACAAATTATATATTTACATATAGAAAAAAGAAAAACAAAGTATCTATTTACATATAGAAGAAAGAAAAACAAAGTATCTATTTACATATAGGACAGAGAAAAGCAAAGTATCTATTTACATATAGGACAGAGAAAAACAAAGTATCTATTTACATATAGGACAGAGAAAAAGAAAATTTCTATTTACATCTAGGACAGAGAAAAACAAAGTATCTATTTACATATAGGACAGAGAAAAACAAAATATCTATTTACATATATAAGACAGAGTGAAATGTAAATACGGCTAATCCTATATGGGGCGGAATGCCCTAAATAAAGGCTTTTGTTGCTCTTTGTTGTTGTTTATAGGAAAGAGAAAAAAAAGTATCTATTTACATATAGAAGAAAGAAAAACAAAGTATCTATTTACATATAGAAGAAAGAAAAACAAAGTATCTATTTACATATAGGACAAAAAAAAAACAAAGTATCTTTTTACATATAGAAGAAAGAAAAACAAAATATCTATTTACATATAGGACTAAGAAAAACAAAGGATCTATTTACATATAAGACAAAGAAAACAAAGTATCTATTTACATATAGGACAGAGAAAACAAAATATCTATTTACATATAGGACAGAGAAAAACAAAATATCTATTTACATATAGGACAGAGAAAAACAAAATATCTATTTACATATAGGACAGAGTGAAATGTAAATACGGCGAATCCTATATGGGGCGGAATGCCCTAAATAAAGGCTTTTGATGTTGTTTGTTGTTGTTTATAGGACAGAGAAAAACAAAGTATCTATTTACATATAGGACAGAGAAAAATAAAGTTTCTATTTACATATAGGACAAAGAAAAGCAAAGTATCTATTTACATATAGGACAAGAAAAACAAAGTATCTATATACATATAGAAGAAAGAAAAACAAAGTATCTATTTACATATAGGACAAAGAAAAAGAAAGTATCTATTTACATATAAGGCAAAGAAAAACAAAGTATTTAATTACATATAGAAGAAAGAAAAACAAAGTATCTATTTACATATAGGACAAAAAAAAACAAAGTATCTATTTAAATATAGGACAGTGAAAAGCAAAATGTCTATTTACATATAGAAGAAAGAAAAACAAAGTATCTATTTACATATAGGACAAAGAAAAACAAAGTATCTATTTACATATAGAAGAAAGAAAAACAAAATATCTATTTACATATAGGACAAAGAAAAACAAAGGATCTATTTACATATAAGACAAAGAAAACAAAGTATCTATTTACATATAGGACAGAGAAAAGCAAAATATATATTTACATATAGAAGAGAGAAAATAAAGTATCTATTTACATATAGGACAGAGAAAAACAAAGTATCTATTTACATATAGGACAGAGAAAAACAAAGTATCTATTTACATATAGTACAGAGAAAAACAAAGTACCTATTTACATATAGAAGAAAGAAAAACAAAGTATCTATTTATATATAGGACAATGAAAAACCAAGTATCTATTTACATATAGGACTGAGAAAAGCAAAGTATCTATTTACATATAGGACTGAGAAAAGTAAAATAGCTATTCACATATAGAAGAAAGAAAAACAAAGTATCTATTTACATATAGGACAGAGAAAAGCAAAATATCTATTTACATATAGAACAGAAAAAAAAGTATCCATTTACATATAGGACAGAGAAAAACAAATTATATATTTACATATAGAAGAAAGAAAAACAAAGTATCTATTTACATATAGAAGAAAGAAAAACAAAGTATCTATTTACATATAGGACAGAGAAAAGCAAAATATCTATTTACATATAGGACAGAGAAAAACAAAATATCTATTTACATATAGGACAGTGAAAAGCAAAATGTCTATTTACATATAGAAGAAAGAAAAACAAAGTATCTATTTACATATAGGACAAAGAAAAACAAAGTATCTATTTACATATAGGACAGTGAAAATCAAAATGTCTATTTACATATAGAAGAAAGAAAAACAAAGTATCTATTTACATATAGGAGAAAGAAAAACAAAATATATATTTACATATAGAAGAAAGAAAAACAAAGTATCTATTCACCTATAGGACAAAGAAAAACAGAGTATCTATTTACATATAAGACAAAGAAAAACAAAGTATCTATTTACGTATAGGACAAAGAAAAGCAAAATATCTATTTACGTATAGGACAAAGAAAAGCAAAATATATATTTACATATAGGACAAAGAAAAGGAAAATATCTATTTACATATAGGGCAAAGAAAAACAAAATATCTATTTACATATAGGACAAAGAAAAACAAAGCATCTATTTACATATAGGACAAAGAAAAACAAAATATCTATTTACATATAGGACAGTGAAAAGCAAAATGTCTATTTACATATAGAAGAAAAAAAAACAAAGTATCTATTTACATATTGGAGAAATTGTAAGAGAATCAGAGGCTGGATCTCAGAGATTATTATTTAATTAACAAAACATCAAATTGAGTTTACGCAAAACTAAAGAGGCAAAACAAAAGCAAGCGTAGGGGCAGACAACCAAAGTTAAACTTAAAACACTACAGGTACAGCTGGTCGGGGTGGCGCCAGGTCACGTGATGTCTGTCAGGTGATGTCTGGTAGGAAGGTGACGTTGCTTGGCAACGGCTGATGTGCGAAGTTATTCTCCAACACTCCCACCTAACAAGCACTTAGTTGTTTCAAACAGTCCAAGTTGGCTTCTTAGTCTTCTAAACTTTTCTGGAGGTAGAGCTTTCGTAAATATGTCTGCAGCTTGAGCATTGGTGCAGACATAAAGAAGGTCAATTGCATGGTTTTGAAATTGATCTCTGATAAAGTGATACGAAATATTAATATGTTTAGTTCATTTGTGGTATTCTGGGTTGTGAACAAGTCTTATGCCGCTTTGATTGTCGCAATAAATTGTTGTAGGCTTTACTTGTTCTTGATGTAGCTCTCGTAGAAGTTGTCTCAGCCAAATTGCTTCTTTCGTTGCTTTGGATGCCGCAATATATTCATATTCTGTTGTTGACAAAGACACACAATTCCGTTTTTGACTGCACCAAGAGACTGCACCATTATTTAACATGAACACATATCCTGTGGTTGATTTTCTTTTGTCTAGGTCTTCAGCAAAATCAGCATCGGAAAAACCTATCAGTGATGTTGTGCAGGAACTCCCACCAAAACAAATACCGATGTTTTTCGTAGCTTTTAAGTATCCAAATATTTTCTTTACTGCGGTCCAATTGAAAGTCCTGGATTGTTCATAAATTGGCTAACCTTGCTGACTGCGTAGGCAATATCAGGTCTAGTTCTAGTCATAAGGTGCATTAAACTGCCAATTGTCTGTCTGTATGGAATCTTGTTCATTTCTTCAATTTTCTGATCATCTTTTGGACACATCTCTTTTGTTAGTTTTGAGTAAGGTTCAGAAGGTACGGGTTGTAACTTAATTTCAAGGAGGTTGTAATATTCAAGTGTTCTTTCAATGTATGAGGCTTGATGTATAAATAATGTTTTACTTGTTCTACTCGATTTATTTGTAGGCCAAGGAAATAATCGGGAGCAAAAGTTTTTATTTCAAAATGGGAATTTAAGTACTGTTCTATATCATCTAAATGTCGTTTTTTATACTGCAGATTAAGCAATCATCTACATATATTGCAAGTAATATGTAAGCCTGTTTACACTTCATTGTATAGACACATGAATCTGATATGCTAGGTTTGAGATCAAACTTAATTAAAAACTCATGAAATTTCTTGTTCCACGTTCTGGGGGATTGCTTAAGACCATAGATGCTTTTCTGAAAAGAGCAAACATGATTTTGAAAATCTGGGTTTTCATAACCTTGGGGTTGTTCCATGTAAAGTTCTTCTTCCAAATCACCATTCAAGAAGGCAGATTTTACATCTTATTGAATCATTTCCATATCAAGTGATGCACAAAGTGATAAGATTGTTCAAATTGAATCGAATTTTACTACTGGAGAAAAGGTTTCACCATAATCAAGTCCTGATTTTTGTGAATAACCTTTCGCAACTAGTCTAGCCTTAAACGTTTTATTTGATCCATCTGCATTTTGATTTATTTTGCATATCTACTTGCATGCAATAGCTTTTCTATCTGATGGTAGTATCACATAAGTCCATGTTTGATTTTTCATCAAGGAATTGAATTCATCATCCATAGCTAGTTTCTACTTTTCTGAGTTTTGTCCTACAATTGCATCTTCATAGTTCAATGGTTCTTGGTCATGGACATAACAAGCATTTGAAATAGCGCTTGTACAGTTGGTTGATGGTTGTTCTCTGATTCTATTCCTGAGAGGGTATCTCCATGATTCTTCTAGTTTGGAACTGGTATTTGTGCTATCAACACTTTCTTCACTGTATATGGTTACCTGCTCTTGTTGGTTATCCTGAATATTTTCTGATGTATTAGCTTCAGTAAATATTACATCTCTGCTTATGATAATTTTTCTAGCAATAGGATCCCACATTCTTTAATTTTTGTTTGTTTCAGTATATCCAACAAAAAAATGTACGAATACTCTTTTTGTCTAATTTATTTCTGTTATCCTTTGGTATATGCACATAAGCATTACATCCAAAAGTTTTCAAATGTAAGATGGAGGGTTTTCTCTTGCACCATATTTCATAAGGTGTAGAATTTCCCAATACTTTAGTAGTACATCTATTTAAGAGATAGACTGCTGTGCTTACGGCCTCAGCCCACAGTTCAAGCGGCATTTTTCTTCCATGTAACAAGCATCTAGCTGATTCAACTATTGTTCTGTTATCTCTTTCAGAAATTTCATTCTGTTCTGGGGTATATGGAGCAGTGAGTTCATGAACAATTCCTAGAGATTTTAGATAATCAGAAAAAATCTTATTTAAAAATTTTGTGCCATTATCTGTTCTGAATCTTTTTATTTTATTTCCAGTTTCAGTCCTAACTCTTTTTACGATTTCTTTAAATTTTTCAAGTACATCTGATTTATGCCTAATGAAGTAGGCCACTCTAAATCTTGAAAAATCATCCTTGAATTATACAAAATATAATGATCCACCTGGTGATCTTTTACTCATTGGTCCACAAACATCTGAATAGATCAGCTCTTCTAGATAGGTCGAATTTGGACTTGTTGACTCGTGAAAAACCTTTCTATTTTGTTTTCCATAGTAAAGAAAGCTTCACATAGTAAAGAATCAGGCTTTTCTTTAAATTTAATGCTTTCTTCAAAAACATTATTTTCAAACATTTAGGTTAATATTATAGGATTTACATGACCCATTCTTTGACGCCATATATCTAGACTTAACTGAGCAACATGAGTTTGTGAAAACTGCTTTGCTTTAATAAAAATTCTATAAAGATTTGTATTATCCTTTATTCCAGTAACTAGCACTTTCGATTCTTTTTGTCAATTTTATCTGATTTCCTTTACAAATGAGCGTCAAACCATGTTTTGTTGCATTAATTATTGAAAAAAAAATTGGTCTCCAATTCAGGAATATATAGAACATCCAAAAGAGTTGCATTAATTTCCTGACTATTAACATAAGAGAGAATATCAATATTTCCCTTACCTTTTGCATAGATCTTTCCATCTCCAAGGCACACAGGATGAACACCTTCTGGTATTTCTTCGAATGTAGAGAACCATTCTCTTCTGAAAGTCATGTGATCCGCTGCTCCCGAGTCTGCAATCCAGGAATCCTTTGTTTCAGCGAGGAAGGTACTTGTCTCAGCTGAAAAAGCACAGCTATCATCTCTGGCTGAAGAACTTGGCGGTTTTCCTTTCTGTTCTTCCTTTCTTTTATAGCATTCTTTCCACCAATGTCCCTTCTTCTTGCAATATCCACAGTGTGTGTTCTTCTTTCTATCTTTAATGGATTGTTGATGCTGCTGTTGTTTGTTGGAAGCTGTTGAATTTCTGTTGATCTTTGAAAAAGTCATCAAGGCATTATCTGGTTTAAAATTTCCTGAAGAGTCCCAATGATCCTCTAAGCTTTCTTCTTTCACTAATCTTGCCAAGTTTTCTAGAGTCTTTTCTTCTGATGAAACTGAATCCCTCGCTGTTATGAAATTCTTGTATTTATCAGGCAAGCTGCAAATTATATTTGTAATTAGGGCAACATCAGAGATTGGCTCACCTAGATCTTTCATTTGTTGTGCCTGAGTTTCAACTTTGGAAATGTGCGAACCAATGTTATCATTTGGATTCATTTTATATTCGAAAAATCTTTGTTGCAGCAATCTTTGTTGCAGATTTCAGTTCATATATTGTTGATAATTTCTTCCACATTTCTGCTGAAGTCTGGCAATTTACAATCTGTTGAAGATATTTAAAATCCAGAGCAGTAGTGATCAGCATTTTGGATTTTGCATCTTTCTTTTTCCATTCAGAGAATTTTGCAATATCCTCTATTTCAGGTTTTACTTCAGAGCCATCAGTTATGCTGAGAAGATCTTTTGCTTATAGAATAAACTTCATTTAAAATTTCCATAGATGAAAATTATCGCCCTTGAATTTTTTAATTTGTGGAAGTTCAGTAGTCATCTTGAGCAAGAAACAAAATTCAGCTTAGATAAAAAAAAATTGATACAAACCACGCTCTGCTACCATGTAAGAGAATCAGAGGCGGGATCTCAGAGATTATTGTTTAATTAACAAAACATTAAATTAAGATGACACAAAACAAAAGAAGCAAAACAAAAGCAAGCGTAGGGCAGACAACCAAAGTTAAACTAAAAACAATACAGGTACAGCCGGTCGGGGTTGCGCCAGGTCACGTGATGTCTTTCAGGTGATGTCTGGTAGAAAGGTGGAGTTGCTAGGCAACGGCTGATGTGCGAAGTTACTTTCCAACAGAAATAAAAACAAGGTTTATATTTACACATATGAGAAAGAAAAACAAAATATCTATTTACATATAGGAGAAAGAAAAGCAAATTATCTGTTTACATATAGGAGAAAGAAAAGCAAAGTATCTGTTTACATACAGGAGAAAGAAAAGGAAAATATCTATTTACATTAGGAGAAAGAAAAACAAAGTATCTATTTACATATATATAGGAGAAAGAAAAACAAAATATATATTTACATATAGGAGAAAGAAAAGCAAAGTATCTATTTACATATAGGAGAAATAAAAACAAAGTATCTATTTACATATAGAAGAAAGAAAAAAAAAGTATCTATTTACATATAGGAGAAAGAAAAACAAAATATCTATTAAATATAGGATAAATATTTCCAACAAATAGTTTTTTGTGTTGTCACTTGTTGTTTTGTTGCAGGTAAAGCCACAACTGAAGGATACCATGTTCATCCTACATCCCAAGCTTCCAGTCAAAGTCCTCCTAGAGAGACTTGGCTGATGTTCCACTACTAAATACTATAGAACCACCAGTAGAGAGTACTAGTAATAATTGTGACAGGTGTATTGTTTTATTATATGTACCTAAGGTTTTTTTTTTTGCACAATAAAATTATATTTTTTATGCTTGTCATTTGGTAAGGATTATAAAACTCTTGTGGAAACACACATGCATGTCTAAAACCTTTCTATACATACAAAAAGCGTAAGAAAGAGCAGAAAGTTATATAGTAAAACTCCCTGTAAAGGACAAACCCTAATTGCAGAGCCAAACTGTCCTTTAGAGAGAGTTGTCCTCTTGCCGGAGTGTTTCTATAGAGTAAAAATGGTAATTTTGCAAATGAAAACTATCTTTTGTAGAGAGATGTGCTCTAGCGTGAGTGTCCTCTCATGAGGGTTCTACTTTATATGGTAGCTACATACAACTGATATTGCATGGGTCTGTCTTTTTGATAGAGTAGCTCGTTACGTCAAAGCAATCCTATATTGATGGAAGCCATTTTTAATACCAAGATCTAACGGTAATATCAAATCCGAAAAGCTGATAACAATCATGGCGTTTAAATTTAGGCGAAATTAGCAACAAGGAAACATTCATGGATAAAACAAAGTAGGAAGTCTTTCATATCGCCGGTTATCTGTTTTTTTTTTTTAAGGAGGAAGGAAATTTTGTTCACACATGGTTATCTCCTGTGTCTTCAATAAAGGTCCTTGTGTATCAAATATCTTTCAGAGTTATTGTCTGAATCCCAATATACATGCTAAAAGGTAGAACTTCCTTAAGTTTTTTCCCCCTAGTAAACGTGGTACAGGCCATGATAATCATAGTGGGTAGAAGTTGGCGACTGCTTTTACTGTAAGTGCACCACATGTCTACACATGTGAAAAACAGTTCGACTTTGCACTTATAAATGTGTCAGAACCCAGTTTGGTTACTTGCACTCGCTAGTGGGGTTAACTTTTGCAATAATCGGGGGCCATTGGAGCATTTTGTTTTAAATAGAAAAAGTGCCCAATGCGGGATTCGATCCTAGGTCGAAGCGGCCGAAAACCAACGGTTTAGACCAGCCTTCTACCGACCCCCTACTTAATTAAGTTTTGTACATGAGTGTATATTAAACTGATACGTGTCAGTTGAAGGAAGGGTACAAGATATAGGCACCAATATATAAGAGATTGACCACAATCTGTCATCTTTTAATGTCAACAGCATAACTAAATATATATAAAAAAAACTATTTTTGATGCGCATGATTCTTTTTAAAAATAAAACAATTACTACTGCCCTTACTGCAATGGAAAAAATAATGGGAGGATCTGGCTCATCAGTGGTGAACCCTCCCAGCGGTTTCGCCAGTTTAATCTACCATACCGCTGTTATATTGCATGTTTGGAGCTTCATTTTATAGTGATACTGATGCAAGACTCTTCGAATGGGTATTTTAGATGAACTATGGACATAAGCTTTTAGGACAGCAGAATTACATATAATTATAAATATATAATATGCTTTGAGCAATCGCTCTTCCGCAAATATCAATTTGTGTCTTTTATTTCGAAGAGTCTTGCATCAGTATCACTATAAAAGGAAGTTCCAAAAATGCAATATAACAGCGGTGTTACGACTACTAGAGTAGTCAACTTTTTTTATGTAAATGTGTAACTTAAAAACTATGAAAGGAAAAAGTATGTAAATTTCTTCTAATGTTTAAATTGTTATGTAAATTTCTTTGAATGTATAAATTGACCGTGTTTTTTAATAAAAAAGAGTTCTGGTTAAGTTTTTGGACGTTTGGTAGTCGTTCTTAAAGTCTCTTCCTTTGGTGTTGCGGAGCTGGACTAAAACACTGGGTTGTCTCTCAAGATAAAGAGAGACAGCAATCTATATTGAGAAGAAGACCTCAATATTTGTGGCGAGCCTGCCAGGATGGAAACTTCAAAATAATCTGTGAATTAGAAAATTTTGAAGAGATATAGAACTCCACGAATAATTATTTTCACCAAGGAAGTAAATGAAACTCTGGAAGAGTTAAAAGGAGTCTCCCTTGATGAATACCTCTTGATAGAAAAAAGAGAATTTATTGTCCAGTACTACCAGCAGATTAAAGAATATGATGAAAAATAGAAATAGAAATGATTAATGCAGAGGAATATGACGAGAAAGCTGTAATGAAAGAGCTAGAGTCCACTGAAAATTATGCAAAAATGTACAGTGCCGTACAGATAAGGATCAATAAGATCCTAGAAGCTAAGGCTGAGGAAAAGAGGGCAATATCAGAAGCCGGAAGTGAAGGCTCAGGAAGAGCACATCTAAAACTGCCAAAGATGGAATTGCCGTGTTTTGATGGAGATTTGGAAAACTGGATTTCATGGTGGTCCAGGTTCAAAAATATCCATGAGGATAAAGATTTAAATGACGATGAAAAGATGCACTTTCTCGTCCAAGCAATGATCCCAGGTTCCCGAGCACATCGATTATTGGGGGCTTACACTCATACCGAGAAAAACTATGAGAATGCCATAGGAGCTCTTAAGGGTAGGTTTGGAGACAAAATATTATTGGTTGAGTTGTACTTAAGAAAATTATTAAATTTAATTGTGCTCAATGCACGTCGACAAAGTGCAAATTTGGATCGTCTTTACGACGAAATTTTGGCCTACCTTCAATCCTTGGAATCATTGAGTATTCCTTCGGAATATTTGGAGATCTTTCTTTTCCCGCTAGTGGAGTCTTGCTTGCCCACACAGATATTGCAAGTATGGCAGAGAACACCCGAGGCCGGTTATGGCCGGGATGACGAGCAGGATGTAGAGCAAGGAAAGGGGGACCGGCTGAAGGCCTTGATGAGCTTTTTACGGGCCGAGATAAAGGCTCAACAACGAATAAGTTTTTCAAGGATTGGAGTGGGTGAGAATAACCCCACGTACAATTTTCCTTCAAGACCTTTACATTTTAATAAGAACAACGGGCCAAGAGCAGCACAGTTGATGGTTTCGAGGAATGAAAATTCAAAGGGATCATTTTTGAGCCCGAATTACGAGAGAAAGACCAAGTGCATCTTCTGTGATGGAATGGGCCATGAAAATTGGAAATGTTTCAAAATTGGAAGAATGACTCGGAAAGAACAACTTAAAAAGATGTCTGACGCAGGAGTCTGCTTCAAGTGTTTAAAAAGGAATCATCTAAGAAGACACTTTAGGACAAAAATTATTTGCCCCAGAATTGCGGAGGACCTCACTACTTGAATTTCTTTCGGGGAAACAACTCAAGAAGGGACTCTTTCTCAGAAAATGGAGGAGGTAGTAAGGAGAGAAAAGGCAATTCTTCAGTACAAAACCAAAAGTCCACCGTTCTGCTCACACAGTCCTGTGCATCCGAGATACTTTTAATGACAGTGAGAGCAAAAATCTGTAGCTCTGAAACATCAAAAATTATAAATGTTTTGTTGGATTCAGGGAGTCAATATTCGTTCATTAAAAAATCTTTAGCAGAAGAATTGGGATTAGAAAAATTGGGAGAGCGGAAATTGACGAAATGCCTTTTTGGAGGTCGACAAACAAGATAGGAGAAGCACAGCCTTTATTCCTTTTCCATCACAAATATTTTGAAGGAAGAAACCGTACAGCTCAAAGCGATGGGTCAACGGATGATCTGTGACAGAGTTCCTATTTTGACAGCAGGAACTTGGATGCGGGATCTCGACAAAAAAGTGTCACCATTATTAGAAGGAAAAGTGTTGAGACATCAGAAATCGACCTTCTGTTGGGCGCTGACAATTTAAGCAAGATCTGGACTGATCAGGTGGTTTGTTTGGAGGATGGATTAACGGTCATCAAAACGAAGATTGGTTGGTCAATTTTCGGAGAGATTTCTTTGAAGGAAGGTTTGGCTTCAGAGTGTATATCTCCTGTTTTCTTTACCATGAGTCATAAAATAAAGGATCTTTGGGACTTAGAAATGTTGGGTGTACGAGACCCTGTAGAAAATATTTCACAGGGGAAAAGGACAAATATATCAAATCGCATTTCATTGAAAGCGCTCAAGTGGAGAAAAGGTATTTTGTTGAATAAAGTGAAAAAGCTCAAGTAGAGAAAAGGTCTTTTGTTGAAGAAAGCGAAAAAGCTCAAGTTGAGAAAAAGTCTGTTGTTGAAGAAAGTGAAAAAGCTCAAGTTGAGAAAAAGTCTTTTGTTGAAGAAAGTGAAAAGGCTCAAGTTGAGAAAAAGTATTTTGTTGAAGAAAGTGAAAAAGCTCAAGTTGAGAAAAAGTCTGTTGTTGAAGAAAGTGAAAAAGCTCAATTTGAGAAAAAGTTATTTTGTTGAAGAAAGTGAAAAATCTCAAGTTGAGAAAAAGTCTGTTGTTGAAGAAAGTGAAAAGGCTCAAGTTGAGAAAAAGTCTTTTGTTGAAGTTGAGGAAAGTGAAAAATCTCAAATTGAGAAAAAGTATTTTGTTGAAGAAAGTGAAAAATCTCAAGTTGAGAAAAAGTCTGTTGTTGAAGAAAGTGAAAAGGCTCAAGTTGAGAAAATGTCTGTTGTAGAAGTTGAAGAAAGTGAAAAAGCTCAAAGTTGAGAAAAAGTTGGTTGTAGAAGTTGAAGAAAGTGAAAAGGCTCAAGTTGAGAAAAGGTCTGTTGTTGAGGAAAGTGAAAAATCTCAAGTGTTAAGAAAAATTCAGTTGTAGAAACGGAAGAAAGTCATAAGGCTGAAGTTGAGAAAAAATCCGTTGAAGCAGATGAAAATGGAAAGGCTGAAATTGATAAAAGGTCAGTTATAGAAACTGAAAGTGCAGAGCCTCTTACGAAAGAGGAAGATGTTATTGCTGATAGCGGAATGGAGCCTAAAGGTTCTACAGAACCTGAAAATGATACGAAGGTTTTGGGACTCTTGTGGAATCGGAAAACTGGCACCTTGAATTGCGTGATAACATTGAAATTTCACCTTCAGGGTTAACAAGGAGAGTCAATTTATCTTTGGGGCAAAAATTATTTGATCCCCTCGGATTTTATTCACCGGTGATAGCGCCTAAAATATTGCTGCAGAAAACATGGAATAGAGCAGGTGGATGGGATGATCCCCTGGGTGAGGATATAAGTCAAGAGTCTAAGGATTGGTATGTGAAGATAAATCATTTAAAGGACACAAAGATCCATCGATATTTATGTGAGTTGGGCGGGAAATAATTGTATTGATGATTTTGATCATGTTCCCCGTACCTCAAAAATCTGGAGGAAAATATTTCCAACCCAGAAGATTGTGAAAATATGTGTATATTTTTTCACTCTTTTCTTCTTTTGAACTCCTGTTCAACAACGGGGGGAGTATGTTACGACTACTAGAGTAGTCAACTTTATTTTTATGTAAATGTGTAACTTAAAAACTATGAAAGGAAAAGTATGTAAATTTCTTCTAATGTTTAAATTGTTATGTAAATTTCTTTGAATGTATAAATTGACCGTGTTTTTTAATAAAAAAGAGTTCTGGTTAAGCTTTTGGACGTTTGGTAGTCGTTCTTAAAGTCTCTTCCTTTGGTGTTGCGGAGCTGGACTAAAATACTGGGTTGTCTCTCAAGGTAAAGAGAGACAGCAATCTATATTGAGAAGAAGACCTCAATAAGCGGTATGGTAGATTAAACTGGCGAAACCTCTGGGAGGGTTCACCATTGATGAACCAGGCACTCCCATTAATTTTTCCATTGCAGTAAGGGCAGTATAAATTGTTTTATTTTTAAAGAAGAGACGTGACCATATAGGCGCGGGTGACTTGATCCCGTCATAAACTCTGTTCCGTTCAACTATCTAGTAAAAACTGTCCCTTCATCTTGACAAAACTGTGGCGCCCATAAAACTATGTGTAGGCTCCTTATTTTCTGGGGTAATATTTGAAATGGCCGGAAAAGAATGAAGACTACGAAGGATCCGGTCAAAGAAACCAACCAGCCAATATTATCCTTTTACCCTCTCTTTACTTGATAATCGTTTTAGAGTCTCAAAAATGGCTTACTAGAAGCACTCGAGAGACAAAACGTGGAGAGCAACATGTTCTACATATCTTATTCTCTGTTAGAAACATCACATAAAAACTATCAAAATTATTAATGTCTTTCGAACCCTGCAACTCTACCACTTACATGGAACTTCCAGGTCAGTACGTTAGATATAAAATAGCAACGTTTGGATCTTACATACAGTTTACAGACTAATGAAAAATTTGTCATCAAATAAAACATTATTATTATTAGAAGATAAAATTGCTATAAAGTATCTCAAATAAGAATATAAACAATAGCAATGTGTTTCTTCACTCGTGTGAAGTGCAAGCTTTGAGATCTTTATAATCCTTCAACAGGTATAGCTGTAAGTAGAAGATATATCATCAATCTCTTAACTTATAGTTAAAAAAGGGTGTGCAGTCAGTCAAAAAGGTGTGTGTAGTCAGTCAAAAAGGTGTGTGTAGTCAGTCAAAAAGGTGTGTGTAGTTAGCCAAAAAGGGGAAGGTAGTCAGCCAAAAAAGGTGTGTAAAGTCAGTCAAAAGGTTGTGTGTAGTCAGTCAAAATAGTGTGTGTAGTCAGTCAAAAGGTTGTGTGTAGTCAGTCAAAAAGGTGTGTGTAGTCAGTCAAAAAGGGGTGTGTAGCAGCAAAAAAGGTGTGTGAAGTCAATCAAAAAGGTGTGTATAGTCAGTCAAAAAGGGGGGTGTAGTCAGCCAAAAAAGGTGTGTGTAGTCAGTCAAAAATGTGTGAGCTGTCATTCAAAAAGATGTGTGTAGTCAGTCAAAAAGGTGTGTGTAGTCAGTCAAAAAGGTGTTTGTAGTCGGTCAAAAAGGGGTGTGTAATCAGTCAAAAAGTTGAGTATAGTCAGTCAAAAAGGTGTGTAGTCAGTCAAAAAGGTGCGTGTAGTCAGTCAAAAAGGTGTGTGTAGTCAGTCAAAAAGGTGTGAGTAGTCATTCAAAAAGATGTGTGTAGTCAATAAAAATTTGTGTGTAGTCAGTCAAATATTTGTGTGTAGTCAGTCAAAAAGGTGTGTGCAGTCAGTCAAAAAAGGTTGTGTAGTCAGTCAAAAAGGTGTGTGTAGTCATTCAAAAAGGTGTGTGTAGTCAGTCAAAAAGGAGTGTGTAGTCAATCAAAAAGATGTGTGTAGTCATTTAAATATTTGTGTGCAGTCAGTCAAAAAGATGTGTGTAGACATTCAAAAAAGAGTGTGTAGTCAGTCAAAAAGGTGGGCGCAGTCGGTCAAAAAGGTGTGTGTAGTCAGTTAAAAAGGTGTGTGTGTAGTCAGTCAAAGGGTTGTGTGTAGTCAGTCAAATATTTGTGTTAGTAGTCAGTCAATATTTTTTGTGTGTAGTCAGTCAAAAAGGTCTGTGTAGTCAGTCAAATAGAGTATGTAGTCAGTCAAAAAGGTGTGTGTAGTCAGTCAAAAAGGTCTGTGTAGTCATTCAAAAAGGGGTGTGTAGTCAGCCAAAAAAGGTGTGTGAAGTCAGTCAAAAAGTTGTGTGTAGTCAGTCAAAATGGTGTGTGTAGTCAGTCAAAAGGTTGTGTGTAGTTAGTCAAAAAGGTTTGTGTAGTCAGTCCAAAAGGGGTCTATAATCAGCCAAAAAAGGTGTTTGAACTCAGTCAAAAAGGTGTGTGCAGTCAGTCAAAAAAGGTTGTGTAGTCAGTCAAAAAGGTGTGTGTAGTCATTCAAAAAGGTGTGTGTAGTCAGTCAAAAAGGAGTGTGTAGTCAATCAAAAAGATGTGTGTAGTCATTCAAATATTTGTGTGTAGTCAGTCAAATATTTGTGTGTAGTCAGTCAAAAAGGTGTGTGCAGTTAGTCAAAAAAGGTTGTGTAGTCAGTCAAAAAGGTGTGTGTAGACATTCAAAAAGGAGTGTGTAGTTAGTCAAAAAGGTGGGCGCAGTCGGTCAAAAAGGTGTGTGTAGTCAGTTAAAAAGGGGTGTGTGTAGTCAGTCAAAGGGTTGTGTGTAGTCAGTCAAATATTTGTGTTAGTAGTCAGTCAAATTTGGTGTGTAGTCAGTCAAAAAGGTGTGTGTAGTCAGTCAAAAAGGTGTGAGTAGTCATTCAAAAAGATGTGTGTAGTCAATAAAAATTTGTGTGTAGTCAGTCAAATATTTGTGTGTAGTCAGTCAAAAAGGTGTGTGCAGTTAGTCAAAAAAGGTTGTGTAGTCAGTCAAAAAGGTGTGTGTAGTCATTCAAAAATGTGTGTGTAGTCAGTCAAAAAGGGGTGTGTAGTCAATCAAAAAGATGTGTGTAGTCATTAAAATATTTGTGTGCAGTCAGTCAAAAAGGTGTGTGTAGACATTCAAAAAAGAGTGTGTAGTCAGTCAAAAAGGTGGGCGCAGTCGGTCAAAAAGGTGTGTGTAGTCAGTTAAAAAGGTGTGTGTGTAGTCATTCAAAAAGATGTGTGTAGTCAGTCTAAAAGGTGTGTGTAGTCAGTCAAAGAGGTGTGTTTGTAGTCAGTCAAAGAGGTGTGTGTAGTCTGTCAAAAAGGTATATGAAGTCAGTCAAAAAGGTGTGTGTAGTCAGTCAAAAAGGAGTATGTAGTCTGTCATAAAATGTGTGAGTAGTTATCAGTCAAGAAGGTGTGTGTAGTCAGTCAAAAAGTTGTGTGTAGTCAGTTAAAAAGATGTGTGTAGTCAGTCAAAAAGGGTGTGTGCAGTCAGTCAAAAAGTGTGTCTGTTGTTAGTCAAAAGGGGTGTGAGTAGTCAGTGTCAAAATGTATGTGTAGCCATTCAAAAAGGTGTACGTAGTCAGTCAAAAATGGTGTGCTGTCAATTAAAAAAGGTGTGTGTGTGTAGTCAGTCAAAATAGTGTGTGTAGTTAGTCAGAAAGGGTGTGTATAGTCAGCAATAGAACGGCTCGATTTCGGGGGTAATATACAGCGGTAGAGGTCTGTCCTATACAGTCTACGCTCTGCAAACCAAACTTATCGTACTAGCCAGGCCTAGAGACAAAAGAAGTTGCAAGGATTCCTAGCTAATGCTGCTAGGCACGAAGTCGCTCCCGCCCAGACACAATCTAGATGTCATCAGTGTCAGGAGGATCTTGGTATAGATTTGTATAGATCCATTTTTGACAGTCATGCTACCAGTGTTCCAGCAAGAAATAGTGCTGAATCGCTCCCTATGACCGGCGGTAGGTACAGAGAGTAGATGTAAATGTCGCGGTTGTTAACAATCAGATAGGAATGCTCAGGAAATATGGCTGCTGTCGTTACAGTCTAACACAACCTGGGCTTCCTCTCTCCCTATTAACATAGCTCGTGCTGTCCCAACATTCTAACATGTCTCTGACTGTCCCTACATTCTAAAATGTCTCTGACTGTCCCTACAGTTTAACATATCTCTGACTATCCCAACATTCTAAAATGTCTCTGACTGTCCCTACATTCTAAAATGTCTCTGACTGTCCCTATATTCTAACATGTCTCTGACTGTCCCAACATTCTAAAATGTCTCGGACTGTCCCTATAATCTAACATATCTCTGACTGTCCCTACAATCTGACATAACTCTGACTGTTCCTACCTTCTAAAATGTCTCTGACTGTCCCTACATTCTAACATGTCTCTGACTGTCCCTACATTCAAAAATATCTCTGACTGTCTCTACTTTCTAACATGTCTCTGACTGTCCCTACATTCTAAAATGTCTCTGGCTGTCCCTACATTCTAACATGTCTCTGACTGTCCCTACATTCTAAAATATCTCCGACTGTCCCTACATTCTAAAATGTCTCTGGCTGTCCCTACATTCTAAAATGTTTCTGACTGTCCCTACATTCTAACATGTCTCTGACTGTCTCTACAATCTAACATGTCTCTGACGGTCCCTACATTCTTGAATGTCTCTGACTGTCCCTACATTTTAAAATGTCTCTGACTGTCCCTACATTCTAAAATGACTTTGACTGTCCCTACATTCTAACATGTCTCTGACTGTCCCTACATTCTAACATGTCTTTGACTGTCCCTACATTCTAAAATGTCTCCGACTGTCCATACATTCTAAAATGTCTCTGACTGTCCCTACATTCCAACATGTCTCTGACAGTCCCTACATTCTAAAATGTCTCTGACTGTCCCTACATTCTAAAATTTCTCTGACTGTCCCTACATTCTAAAATTTCTCTGACTGTCCCTACATTCTAAAATATCTCTGACTTTCCCTACATTCCAACATGTCTCTGACAGTCCCTACATTCAAACATGTCTCTGACTGTCCCTACATTCTAACATGTCTCTGACTGTCTCTACATTCTAACATGTCTCTGACTGTCCCTACATTCTAACATGCCTCTGACTGTCCCTACATTTTAACATGTCTCTGAGTGTCCCTTAATCCTAAAATGTCTCTAACTGTCCCTACATTCTAACATGTTCCTGACTGTCCCTATATTCTAAAATGTCTCTGACTGTCCCTACATTCTGACATGTCTCTGACTGTCCCTACATTCTTAAATGTCTCTGACTGTCCCTACATTCTAAAATGTCTCTATCTGTCTCTACATTCTAACATGTCTCTGACTGTCCCTACATTCTAAACTGTCTCTGATCCTCCCTACATTCTAAAATGTGTCTGACGTCCCTACATTCTAACATGCCTCTGACTGTCCCTACATTCTAACACGTTTCTGACTGTCCCTACATTCTAAAATGTCTCTGACTGTCCCTACAGTCTATCATGTCTCTGATTGTCCCTACAGTCTTATATAGATCAGACTGCCCGACCATCTTATAAATCTCTGCCTCTCCCCACTAGCATAGCTCGGGCTGTCCCTATATTCTAACATGTCCCTGACTGTCCCTGCAGTGTAGCATATCTCTGACTGTTCCTACATTCTAAAATGTCTCTGACAGTGCCTACATTCTAACATGTCTCTGACTGTCCCTACATTCTGAAATGTCTCTGACTGTCCCTACATTCTAAAATATCTCTGACTGTCCCTACAGTCTAACATATCTCTGACTTTTTTTTTTATAGATGAACTCTAATCTTGATCAAATTAGTATGAAATAAAGTAAGTAGAGGAGTACCTTGTAGGTTCGAAGCTAGCGAGAATAAACGTGTATAAAGAAGCTCCTCTACTTACTTTATTTCATACTAATATCTCTGACTGTCCCTACATTCTATAGCAATATATTATTTAAAAATGCTTATTTTGGATCATATATTTTTATTTTCCAATATTTCGTATGGCAACTCGCCAAACTTCTTCGGGGAACAAGATTATTTTGAGATGCTCCCGTATCAATTCACGAGTATGTACAACTGCTATAAAACAAATGTTGTTCCCCGAAGAAGTTTGGTGAGATGCCATACGAAATATTGGAAAATAAAAATATATTATACAAAAAATAAGACTTTTTAAATAATTAAATATATGGATTGCTCAATTTTCAAACATATATATATATATATATATATAATTCGAAGCTCAAGGAACAAAAAAATGCGAATTATCCAAAAATTCCAATTAAAAACGTTTTGAATAAAAGGCGCTTAAAACAATAAAACCTAGCATTTTCAATCAATTCCTTTATTAAGGATAACATTAGTTGCTGTAAATTTACATTCTAACCGTATATTTAGATTATGTGTAATAATGTGGTACCTCGACATACGAGTTTAATTCGTTCCGCAACCTTGCTCGTATCTTGAATTACTCGTATCTCGAAGCAAATTTCCCCATACAAAACAACTGAACTACCATTAATCCGTTCCAACCTCCAAAATGTCACCCCAGTTATTTTTGTTACGTGGTTTTTTAATAATAAAAACGTATTTATAAATATCAAATATTTATTGCACAAAAAAACAAAAAAGAGAATGTAAAGAAATAATTCAGCAGTTTCTCCATATTTTCATGAAGGGAGGTTCGCAGCTTGAAAATTATCGTAAGGCCCTTAGCCGGCGTTACACTCTTTATCGACTCCTTCCGTTTAAGCACAGAACATATCATGGACGTACTACGGCCATACTGCCTCGACAAGTCAACAACTCGAACACCTTGCTCATGTTTTTCAATAATTTCACGTTTAAATTCAATACTCATCATCTTTTTCTTAGCACTTGACTTTTTACAAACTTTCTTCCGATCCATGGTTATAAAAATAAATGAACTAAAACTGTAAATGTAAACGCAACACAAAACGCGAACACAAAACACAACTTATCACAGCGGAAGCACGCTGCTAACTGATCGTGATGGCGCGACTGCGTGTTACTACCTGTTGTGTTTTAACTTTAAAAGCACACAAAAATATAATAAACTTGAATTTGTTTATTCAAGTCTCAAAAAACAAAGCTTTGCATATAGAACAAATAATAATGAAGAAGAAGAAAGAAACATTTTAGGAAAAGCAAAAACAAAACAAAAGTACTGGTCAAAAATAAACTTTTAAAATCATAGATTATATCTTCAACACTACCGAACCGAACTCGTATCTCGAATTTCGCTCGTAACTAAAAGCAAAAAAATCACTTGCTCGTCGGCTCGTATCTCGAAAAACTCGGTATGTTGGGGCGCTCGTATGTCGAGGTACCACTGTATACTTAATTGTATATACTATACCACCACAATACAACCACCATTTTTTAAACATTATTTTTTTAGGTAACTAGCGGATGTACCCGGCTTTGCCCGGGTTTTACCCGAGTAAAGGTTTGTCTAACGAACATTTGTTAAAACAATTCTCTATAAACTTATAAAAAAAATAATAGATATATTTTGATAATTTGAAACTTGTAAATTTGAATCTCTCGATAAAGTGAACATTTTTTCCCGGTCCCTGTGTGCCGTGTCATCCTGAATTTTGTCTTTCCTAATTTTCTACATTACAAAATCATCGTTTTATCTAATGAACATTTTTTCCCGGTCCCTTGAAAAATACTCGATAAGTTGAATAAAATCAATATTAATTGGTTCCCTCGGTAATTGGAAGTTAAAGGAATAGTATCTTTGCCTTGGAATTGTATCATTATTCTTGTCTCAAATAAATTGCCGTGTTGATAAATGATAAAACTTACTTTGACTTGTGCGCAAAATTCCCACGCTCTACGGGCAGAGATCAGAGCTTGGTTAAGTGGATTCGTCAGTGTAGAGGACAAAACGTTCCGTCGGCGGTTTCATGTTCAAGTCTTTCGCGCAGTCTCTTGGTATTAAAGGATTTGCTTCAAGCGAGAGGGGTGGCTCTCAAATTATATATTAAAAAAACGACACGGGATATCATTTAAAAAATCTGCGGAGAGAGCGCCAGCATGGATATTTCCATTTGTTCGCAAAGGATTGACGACCTAAACCAACTTGGCTATGACCTATGATTATCGTCTGATTTCTACTAATTCAAAAATGAATAGAGGTTCGTATCAAGCAAATTCAAAGGGAAAACAGGAAACTTTTATCAAGTTGGTATGCTTACAGGACGAAACTGTGAAAAAGCTTCTATATAAGTTATTTAATTTTTAGTATCGCATTTATTTTTATTCGAATTTTATATTTAAACGATACTCATTATTTCTTTTGATTTTTATATATCGTATATATCGTCTTGCACAATTATTTAAACTTTTTAAATAGAGTAAAATACTTAAAATAAAATGTTTCTTATACAATCTAAAATTAGAAAATAAACTTTTAAATCGGTAACCTCAAGGAGATAGCCATTATAAAGCACTAATATTTGAATTAGTTTTACTTAATATATTTGTTCGTGTTCGTTTAAAAAAGAAAAAAAAATAGGGTGATCGACTGAAAGGAAAAACAATGGGGGAAATAAATGCACAGAAACACAGTATAACAAAAGGATTTATTTTAAAGATTAAAAACAAAAGGGATAAAAACTATTATACTTATATAAAGAATTAAGGGTAAAAAAAACAAGAAAAATGGTTAAGCTAAATTATACTTATATCTATAGAATTATGTATAAAAAAAATAAACAAGGTTAAGCAAAAAAAAGTAAAGTAAAATTAAAGTAGTCTTAGGGAAGGAAGACAAAAATAAATGGCGGGGGGGGGGTGTCGAGCGTTTGTTTACACAGTACCTCATGGCAGCACCGTCGCAGGCTTGGCTTGGCTTGTCTTGTGCGATGTCCAATTGTCGCGCGTTGGTTGTCTAATTGTCACGACTCGTTGGTTGTCTAAGGCGTCTTTTCCGCTCTCAAGTTGCTGCTTGAGGGATACTCCAATGCGTTCTCTCCGTCCACAAGACGCTGCTTGCAGGATAGCTTGACGTCTTCCCTTCCACAAGACGCTGCTTGCAGGATAGCTTGACGTCTTTCCTTCCACAAGACACTGCTTGCAGGATAGCTTGACGTCTTTCCTTCCACAAGACGCTGCTTGCAGGATAGCTTTTAGACGTCTCTCCGTCTGGCAAGGGAACTCAACTTTCCCTTCCGCTTCTAACAAGGGAATCCTGCCAACTGACCAAAAAAAGAATGTAACATGACGCTCCGTCGTCTCCGCCCACGCCGACCTTTGCCCTCGGTCGGTCCAAGCTGGGGCTATCTATAGATATAGAGAGGTAGATGTCTTGCTCGTTGTCTCCCTTCACCTAAGACCTTCATTCTATGTACAAAAGGTAAAGGATCTGTAAAATAGTTTTAACATTCTCCCACATAATTTTGCTCTGAAAGAAGTCAAAATTAAGTATAAGACAAAAGAGCATTTATATACACAATACACACAAGAGTAGATATGCCTATTACATTACATAAAATACACATAAAAGAATACACATATTACACCTTTTTTTTTTTTACAGGTACTTTCACTAGTCCTTCGAGTCATACCTTGCAGGCTTTCTGATTACCCTACCATATCTATTTCTAGAGTCCCTGGATTCAATATTGGGCCTATTTCCTAAAAATGCATCAGATTGGGGTTCGGTATTTGAATTGTCCATTAGAATCGTCTTAACATTCGAGGATATTTCAAGAGGGTGTAAGCGTTGTAGAGCCCTGATCAAGGTTCCTGTGGATGTTTTAACATGGGCCACTCTCACTATTCCATCTTTACCTGGTATAAAATTTACTATTCGCCCTTTAGGCCAAAACATTCTTTTAAGATTTTCTTGCCCGATCAGTACAACGTCTCCTACTTTCAACTGTCTTCTATCAATATTTTCGGATTTCTGAATCAGCGCGCCTAAATATTCCTTCAAGAATCTCTGCTTCAATTCTCTCTTCAGTTGACCTAACTCTCTGTATCTAGTGTGCAACATTTCTGGCTTTAAATTTTCAAATTCAGGAAAGCTAGACTCCGGACCATTTTGTAAAAACTCATTAGGAGTTAACGGTTTTAGATCATTGTCGTCTTCAGAGACATAAGTGAGGGGTCGATTATTAATGATAGATTCGATTTCACAAAGGGCAGTCTGCAGTTGTACATATTTCAGCTTCCTGTGACCTAGCATCTTTATCAACATTTCCTTTATTGTCCTAACCATTCTTTCCCAAAATCCTCCCCACCAAGGAGCGGAAGGAGGGATAAAAATCCATTGTATCCTTTTAATTGAGGTTTCCCTTTCAATTCTAATCCAATCCAATCTCTTGAATATTCTATTAAGTTTTGCGAAATTGGTGCCATTGTCGCTATATATTTTCTCGGGGCGCCCTCTCCGACAAATAAACCTATGGAGGGCCATCATGAAGACTCCTGTCTCTAAACTCTTCACCAACTCCAGATGAATAGCGCGATAGACGGCGCAAGTAAAGGCGGCTACCCACACTTTCCCACCTTCTTTCAAATGAAGAGGGCCTAATAAATCAACTCCTGTAATTTGGAAGGGTTTGCCCAGTCCAATTCTGTTTTCTGGCAAAGCTGCCATTGGTCTTTGCAGAGACTTTTCTTTAAGTCTCTTGCAAGCAATGCACTTACTGATAATTTTCTTTATCGTTTTCCTTCCCCTGATTATCCAAAATTTCTCTCTCAGCTTTGATAAAATGAATTGCACGCCTACATGTCCATTCTTCAGGTGCATTTCCCATATAAGTTGCTCTACGAAGGGATGGTCGCCTGGTAGAATGATAGGAGTTTTAAATTCTTCTGGGACCTGTCCATGTAAAAGTTTGCTTTCTACACACCAAAGTCCGTCAGTGTTTTTTAATATTTTAAAACTCTTGGTTGCATTCGATTTCTCTATGGAGACTTTCTCCTGAATCATTCGGATAAGCTTTTTTTCTGCCAAGTCTAATTCTGAAACTTTCAAAGGTCCTGTTTCAGTTGACTGTTTTTTAAGTTTCCCTAAAAATCTTAAAACATAGGACATTACCCTGATGTTGAGAGAGTAATTAGACCTCCTTGTCAGTATCCAGTCTTTATAATCGATGTTCAAATTAATGTTGGTTTTCATAATGTTTTCTTCAACCTTTATTTCTTTTGGATTTAACGAGAACTCTGAATTGGGCCAGAATTCTTTAGGTTTTTTCAACCATTCGGGGCCCTCCCACCATCTGCTTTGCACAAACTGGCTTGGAGGGCAACCTCGAGACAGAAGATCGGCCGGGTTCAACTGACTAGGAACGAACCTCCAATCGTTCAAATTGGTAGTGGCCTGTATTTCTCTGACTCGGTTTCTCACGAAAACTCTCCACTCAATTTCTTTCTTTATCCAACTTAGCGCGGTAGTAGAGTCAGACCAAAGAGTTGTTTCACATTTTCTCTTCAAGGCAGCTTGGATTGCATTGGCTAGTCTAGCTCCTAGTACCATGGCCATTAATTCCAAGCGAGGGATCGTAATACTCTTCATAGGAGCTAATCTGACTTTGCTCCAAATCAAAGTTAGAGTATTTTCTCGTCCCGTTTCGCTCCTTAAATAGGCTACAGCTCCATAGCCTCTTTGACTAGCGTCACAAAAGATATGAACTTCTGTAGGGATAATGAGATCATTCCACATATATCTCGGTATCTTTATTAACTCTATTAATTTTATTTGATCCAACCAGGTTCGAAATTCCTGGGCCATACTTTCGGGTAGTGGTGTATCCCAACCTAGTTTCAGCCCCCATGATCGCTGCAGTAATAACTTTGGTGGCAAGAATACTGGAGCGCAAAATCCAAGTGGATCAAATATCCGCTGAACCATGGACAGTACCAACCTTTTCGTTAATTTGGGTTGAAGACTCAAAATGTCAGGGAGTTCGCATTTTAATGAATCTTCCATTTTATTCCAGACAACACCCAATATTTTTGTACAAGTCCCCTTTTCAGGGTTTACCTCCAGAGAATATTCCCACTCTCGTAAGTCCATTTTAGCCCTGTCCATAATTTCAATTGCGGCCTTTTGAAATTCCTGCACTTCCTGCTTTGTTTCCAGCGAGGTAATACAATTGTCCATGTAGAAGGATTGAGCTAAAATCTTTGCCCATTGAACAAGTGGGCCTCTTATTGATTGAAGATGGTATTCTATTACGGCGTTCAGCACAAAAGGACTACAATTTAAGCCAAATACAAGTCTCTTATGCCTGTAAGCTATTAGTTCTCTATCGCTCTCCTTTTCCCACCAAAGGAATCTAAGATAGTTCCGTTCAGATTCTTCAATCGCCACCATCTGGAATGCTTTTCTTATATCTGCCGTGACTCCAAATTTATTTTCCCGAAATCTTATCATCATTTCAGGGATTCTTTCCAATAAATTCGGTCCCTTTTCTAAACATTGATTCAAAGATAGTCCATTATGGCCTAGACAAGAAGCATCGAAAACCGGACGTATGGGCGTCGTTTTAGATTCCATCTTGTACACAGGGCGGTGAGGTAAATAGTAGCCTCTTCTCTCGAGAGGATTTTCCTCGACTCTTTCAATGAGTCCTTCAGTCAGCCAGTCTCTAAAGATCTGACTATATTCGGTCAACTTATTCTGTGAGGTCATTTTCTTAGTGCTTATATCTAACCTTTTTATCGCTATGTCAAGATTGCTGGGGATTGACTCCTTTTCTACCTTCCAAGGTAGACCTACAGAATATCTCTTATCACTTTGTCTTTGAATTTTTGTTACAAACTTTTCTTTTATTTCCTGATATCTGGTCTCTTTGGAGCAAGTTTCAACAGGATCCCTAATGCCTAGTACCTCTAGATCCCACAAATCCTTTAAATCGCATCGCGTTGTTAGCAGATTCAAAGTCTGCTGCACATTGTCATTGCTATCAATAATTGGCGAATTGCCCATTAGTGTCCAACCTAATTTCGTTTCCACCGCAGTTAAATCTGCTTCAACTTGAACTATTTTTCCTGTCAAAATCATACCTAGATAGTTAGCGCCAATCAATATGTCAATCTCTTGTCCTTTAAAATTGTCCTGGGACAATATTATGCCCTTAATCTTCAATTTTTCTAACCAGTCTCCTTTTGGCAAAGGTGGTATGGCGTCGCAAATTTTACGTTGATCCAGCGCCTCAATATGGATCACATCTCTTTTATTACCTAAATTCTCCAATTCTAACATAAATTTACTGTGCTTTTCTTCACCAATCTTATTACCTCCAAAAAGACTTTTAGCTATAGTTACTTCGCCTTTTCTTTCTATTCCTATACTCCAGACTAACGACTGTTTGATATACGAAAACTGACTTCCACTGTCGAGGAGAATTCTAACCCTTCTAGAGGCATTTGGGCCTCTTAACAGTGCTACCGTGGTCATCAGCAAGACCTGACCTGTGCAGGCTTGACTAGAAAGCGATGCAATGGGTTCAGTTGCATTTTCCTTTAGATTTTCTCTTCCTGGTTTCGTTAACCGGTTAGAAGAATTTCCTTCACATAAAACTTCCAAGTGGTTTCTCCCACAGTTTTTGCACTCCAATTGTTCTCGGCACTGACTCTGTATGTGTCCCTTTCCAAAGCATTTGAAACATAGATGGGCACTACGTATTTTATCATTTCTCTCTCCCGGAGACATTTTCATTATGGAGCGGCATTGATGACTCGCATGATTTGTTCTTTCACAAAAGAAGCATTTTATATTAGTTCGCCCTCCGAACAGACTAGACACCGTGGCGGGTCTGAAATTGCTCCTTGTTCTGGTCCCATCATTGTAAGACCTTTTATAGGGTTCCTCCTGCTTAAAGCCTTTTTCCACAAATTTCAGCCGTTGAGCACTCCTTACTTCGGCTTTTAGAAAGTCCAATAATAACCTGAGCCTTTCTTGAGCTCCTCCAACCCCTTTATCTGACTCTTCCCGTTTTGCTAACTCCATACCATAACCCGAAGAAGGATGCCTGTGCCATATTTTCAAAATATCCGAAGGTAATGAAGACTCGACAAGAGGGTATAAAAAAATACCCGACAACTGGGGATCAATGCCCAATGTCTCTAACGACCGGAGGTGACTGCTCAGTTCGTCGTACAGACTGCTTAAATTTCTATTCTCTTTCTTTACATTAGATATAACCGAATTCAATAGACGTCTGACATACAGTTCTGTCAGTATATTCGGGTCACCGAATCGCTCCTGTAGGGCTTGTACCGCCAAAACATAGTTGGCGCCTGTAACGGGATAGCTTGCTACAACACGATAGGCTTCTGAATTTGGTACAATTGCTTGACGCAAATATAAAAACCGGTCGCTATCGGATAAATTCTTATTTTCGTGAATTTTCGAAAACTGCGCCCACCAGGGCAACCAACCTTCCAGAGAGCCGTCATAGCTTTTTAGGGCTAACTCTGGTAATTTCACATTTATTACAGTGTCCTCGCTAGCAATCGGGATTGTTTCTTCTTTATCGGGATTCCGTAGTACACTGACTTTCTGTTGAATATCAAACTTTTCCTCTTCATATTTATTGCATTCTTGCCATTCCCTATCAATACTTTCATCTGTAATCCCTTCTTTCACTACCAATAAAGCCTGATATTTTTCGTTTAGATCTACAAGTTTCGTGTAATAAGACTCTAGTCTATTAAACTTAGAATAAATATCATTCTTATCAATTTGAGACTTTTCAAATTCCCCATTTATTTCATTAATAATTCTAGTGAAAGTACCTCTTATGGCTTTTCTGCGCTTTTTAAGTGCATCCATTTCCTCCATATCTCCTTTAAATCGATCACGTCCGGCTCACCAAAATGTTCGTGTTCGTTTAAAAAAGAAAAAAAAATAGGGTGATCGACTGAAAGGAAAAACAATGGGGGAAATAAATGCACAGAAACACAGTATAACAAAAGGATTTATTTTAAAGATTAAAAACAAAAGGGATAAAAATATTATACTTATATAAAGAATTAAGGGTAAAAAAAAACAAGAAAAATGGTTAAGCTAAATTATACTTATATCTATAGAATTATGTATAAAAAAATAAACAAAGTTAAGCAAAAAAAGTAAAGTAAAATTAAAGTAGTCTTAGGGAAGGAAGACAAAAATAAATGGCGGGGGGGTGTCGAGCGTTTGTTTACACAGTACCTCGTGGCAGCACCGTCGCAGGCTTGGCTTGGCTTGTCTTGTGCGATGTCCAATTGTCGCGCGTTGGTTGTCTAATTGTCACGACTCGTTGGTTGTCTAAGGCGTCTTTTCCGCTCTCAAGTTGCTGCTTGAGGGATACTCCAATGCGTTCTCTCCGTCCACAAGACACTGCTTGCAGGATAGCTTGACGTCTTCCCTTCCACAAGACGCTGCTTGCAGGATAGCTTGACGTCTTTCCTTCCACAAGACACTGCTTGCAGGATAGCTTGACGTCTTTCCTTCCACAAGACGCTGCTTGCAGGATAGCTTTTAGACGTCTCTCCGTCTGGCAAGGGAACTCAACTTTCCCTTCCGCTTCTAACAAGGGAATCCTGCCAACTGACCAAAAAAAGAATGTAACATGACGCTCCGTCGTCTCCGCCCACGCCGACCTTTGCCCTCGGTCGGTCCAAGCTGGGGCTATCTATAGATATAGAGAGGTAGATGTCTTGCTCGTTGTCTCCCTTCACCTAAGACCTTCATTCTATGTACAAAAGGTAAAGGATCTGTAAAATAGTTTTAACAATATTAGCCCTGAAAGACCCAAGGCCATCAGGCGTGGAGCAGACTTCCTGCCTAAGCCTATCTCCGTCGCAATGGTGGCGCTGCTTGCGAGTTAAATCTACAAATCTGCAAATAACTCTAAGGATATTCAAAATATTCAAGAAATTATTTTTCAGAAACCTTCCCAGCACTATACTAAATAACTTCCCAAAGTTTCATGGCGTTCCAATGAGTGGTTTGGTCAGGCATAAAGGACACACACACACACACACACACATACATTCATTTATATATATACAAGGTGTGTCCCATAAGTTCCCGGACTGGGTCCATAAAAAAAAAAAGGTAAGATATTAAAAAAAAAAAAATTAAAACTTTTTAAAGTAATCCCCCCTTGCTTCAACGCACCAGCGCCATCGTTTCCCCAAATTGTCGAAACAGTTTTTATAGAGCTCTTTTGGAATGCTCTTCAATGCCAACAGCGATTTTTCTATTATGTCATCCCTGGTGTCAAAATGTCTTCCTTTTAGAACTGTTTTAAGTTTGGGGAACAGGAAAAAGTCATTTGGTGCGATGTCTGGGGAATAGGGTGGTTGAGGTAGGATTTCTGTCCCGTTTTTAGCCAAAAAAACTCGTCACCAAGTGCGCTGTGTGAGGGCGGGCATTGTTATGGTGTAGGATCCAGTCACCATTAGGCCATTTTTCTGGCATTTTTTTTCGAATCGCTTCCCTTAGATGGCGAAGAATGTCCAAATACATTTCCTTAATAACCGTTTGGCCTGCAGGAAGATACTCGTGATGAACAATGTCCTTGTTATCCAAAAAAGCGACCAGCAACACCTTGTTTCTGGATTTCAATATCCTGGTTTTTTTTTTGGTCTAGGCTCACCCTGACCTCTCCACTCGGGATATTGACGCTTGGTTTCAGGGTCATAGTCATAGACCCATGTCTCGTCGCCTGTGATTATCTTGTCTTTCATTCCGGATCCGTTCTTGTCATTTCCAACATGTTCTCACAGGTTGCAAGCCGACACAGTTTTTGCTCATTAGTGAGGAATCTTGGGATGGATTTTGCAGGAGTCTTTTTGAGCTTCAAATCTTTGGTTACGATCCTTCCAATCGTTGTTTTAGAGATGCCTGTGTCTTGCTCTAGCTCCAGCAAAGTGGTTCGAGGATTTTCTTTTATCAAATCGGTGATTTTTTGCACATTTTGGGCGTTCTTGCCGAGGATCATCTTCAATAGAAATTCTGCCAGCTTTAAATCTAGAATGTCATTCAAAAACAGTTGTTCTTTTTTGGGGGTCATTGGTGAATGCTTTATTAGGCATTTTAAAAGTTTCGGTTGCTGATATTTGAAGTTTCACAAAAATTTCTATGCAAATCCTCTGCTTCAATTTTTGTTCCATCGTAAAATCGCCGCAGCGCAAGGTGTAACCTTTAAATAAATTAGAATAACTTTGGCGCACGCGCACGTACCGCCTCGATATTGGTACCACCGTGTTGCCAGATATTTTTTCTATAATAAACTGTCAAATTTATTTACATTTTTCATTTATTTATTTTTTTATGGACCCAGTCCGGGAACTTATGGGACATACCTTGTATATAGATTCTAGGGACCAAGATAAATATTCAAATTAAAGACGTTTTCGATTTAAAGATGTTCAAATTACCCAAGTTCTACTGTATGCATTTTTCTAAAATTTTAAAACAATTTAAATTCTATTTCAATGAACACACACAAATGTGTATCTTGAAAAAAAAATAATTCTTATTATTGTTTATTTATCGTCAAAACTTTCGGTTCTGTCATGGGGCGTGTTAACACTATAGGTACTAATGTATCGTAAATTGTTATATAATTAGAAACTATTTTAGACACGTGAGATTATTTTTGAAATTAAACAATTTCTACTGCCCTTACTGCAATGGAAAAGTTAATGGGAGGGCCTGGCTCATCAGTGGTGAACCCTCCCAGCGGTTTCGCCAGTTTAATCTACCATACCGCTGTTATATTGCATTTTTGGAACTTCCTTTTATAGTGATACTGATGCTGGACTTTTGGAATGGGTATTTTAGATGAACTATGGACATAAGCTTTGAGGACAGCAGAATTACATACAATTATAAATATATAAACGTGCATCGTAATATAAATTGTTATATTTCAAAAATACATTTATAGAAATAAAAATTGTCATCCAAATAATTGACCCATAACAACAATGGAAACATTTTAAAGAGTATTATAAAAGAATTAAAAAATTACATGCTGGATATATGAGAAAAACTCCTCAAAGATATATAAGTGTCGTATCAAAGAGAGAAGACTTTCAAATAATTAAACTTAATTCTATTTCGATTTTTATTTGAAACCAACTGAAAGATAGGAAGTTAAACATGATACTATTACTGTGCGCTACCAAAATATCAACTTTATTCCATCAAATTTTCTCACTCAATAAAGGAAATATTTCAAAACTCTCAATTTAAAAGAAACAAAGAAAACAGCAGAAATAAATCTATTTGAAGACTGGTTTTGATTACGCTATGTTTGCCAGATGGTATTTCAAATCAGAAATATAACTTATGATTTTGAAACGAAGTGGAAATAATTCCGTCAATTATATAAGAAGAAAATAATATATTCCTACATATGTGCTGATATAATATGCTACATTAGCGCGCCATCTATTATAAGAATTCGAAACTATTATAGACGCGTATGGTTCTTTTAAAGATTAAACAATTTTCTCTATCTACTGCCCTTACTGCAATGAACAAAATTAATGGGAAGGCCTGGCTCATCAGTAGTGAACCCTCCTAACGGTTTCGTCTGTTTAATTGATATGAAGCTCAAATTGCAAAAACTTTTGATGAGAAAACTATGCTCCCCAAAGCTTGGTTAAATATTGGGCATAAAGAATTGGCAAAAAGTCTAGAAATTAATATAATAACGAAATCTAACAATTTGATGGCGTCAATGGGGCTCATATTCTGATCTATATTAAATGTATATCGCTCGGATATTAGAAATTATATGAAGTGAAGACGTATTTTTTTCACATATTCAATATGAAAACAATGCCATCTTATTATTCAAAATGAATAACGTGAAAAATTTTACGTGAAACATGATCACAATGGTTGAAGAATGTAATAAAAAAAGGCGGCACCAGATATGCAAATTCTGGCTCTTTGCTTCGGCAATTTGGAAAGTTTTACGCGACGCAAGCGGTACAGAATCTGGTTGTCGGTATAAGCCGCTTTGCAAGTCATATCGCAATTAAAAACTGCTTCAGTCTTAGCACAGGCCTCATTTAACACTAATGGTGAGCGATATGGCAGCAAAATAAGGCCTTCGGCAAAGTCGGAACATACTCCACAAGCAAGGACATGACTATAAATTCTGGTCCTCAGCAAAGGCCGCTTGGAAAGCTAAATTGCGCCGCCATCTGTCTCTTGGTATAGGACGCATATAACCATTTTGAGCAGCGCCGGGTGTTGCAAGATCTGACTCTTGACACAAGCTGATTGAAAAACTTTATCGCGGAAACAGAGCTGCAAAACCCAACTCTTGGTTTAAGCTGCGGGTAACTCTTTTTGATGACCTGTAAATGCAATATCAGACCCTTGTGGAATAAACGGCTTGAAGATCTATATCTCAGCGAAATCTATCCCTAGGCTTGGTCCGTATGAGACAATCCTAACGGTGCCAGGGCTACAATATCTGGCCCTCGACATAGGTTGCTTTGAAAGCTATATCGCGGGATCAGAGCTCAAAATAGGACTTTTGGTATTAGATACACACTGGAATCTTAAGAATGGAGCCAAGACTGAAAAATCTGGTCCTCGGTATAGGTCGCTTAAGAAGATATATCATTACGCCATAGCTACAAAAGATTGAAAATCCTGGTTCTTGCCATACGTCGCATGAAACAATCTTGAACGACACCACAACACACACTAAACTCTATCCGGCCTCAGCATATACTGAATTTAGACTTTTTTTTTTGTGGACTAGGGATGCAATATCTGTTCCTTGGTATATAGACATCTTAAAAGTCTATATGGCGGTGCTGCTAGAGATGCAAGATCTAGTTCTTTCGTGTAGAATTTTCATGATCGGTGCTGGGGCTTCAAGATCTGGCTCTTGTCTAAGTTGAAAGGAGCTTTTTCTTCATTGGACTCAAGTAGAAAAGATATATAGTGGGACCCATATGTTTTGACATATTTGCACTCTCTGGAACTGCCTTGCCACCGTTTACAAGCTTTAAACCGTATAGACAATTTGATCATACTAGAATATTCTAAAGTGAGTTTTTATATATTTATTACTGTGCTATCATAATCATTTTAACCTAGAAATATAATACAGTCGAACTTGGATCATTCAAAGCCTAAGAGACAACAAAACAAAAATTCGAATTATCCAAAAATTCGAATTAAAAAACGGAAATTCTATTTATAGGAAATTCTAGGGAACAAGATAAATATTCGAATTAAAGAGGTTTTCGAATTAAATATGTTCGAATTATCCAAGTTCTACTGTAATAGGTTAGTTTTATTGTCTAAATCGAATTTATGGGCTCGAAACTATGATGCGTGCTCCTTCCAGGTATAGTTCTATAACGTGTGAAAATTACAGTCAGATAAGTCACCTATTGTAGGAGTGTATAAGGAACAAACATACACAAACAGACCCATACTTATATTTTATCTCTATAGATCGATTTTACCAAGAATCCTGACATGATTGTAAAAAATGGAGGTAATTTTCTAAATCAGCAATAAGTGTTCTTAGATTTTTTTTTTTAATTTTCAATTTCGCTGGCCTCTGGTGAGTAAAATAATGGTATCAGACTTTTTTTCATGGAAATCTGTATTTTAATTTGTAATGGGATTTGTTATTTAGATTTGATTTTTTTTTATATTATGGGCCAGAGTTTATTTCTACGCAGTTTGAACACATGGTACATAAATTGACGAAGATTTAAAATATTTATTTGAAAAAACCAAATATTTAGTTTGTTATACAAGTGTGTACTTGTATGTACTATATGTAAATAAGCTGTATGTATTCGAGAAAGAGAGACCAAGTCATTTTAGACGTTATAGATAGCGCGGGGGTTCCGCCATAACAAAATTTCACAATATCCCCGTGTATATATTAGCTATTTAGAAATATATATAGCGGAAAGCATAAGAATGAAGTATAAACATTTCTTGTATGCCCCCTTACACCTTCCGTTAACCCACCCATATATGAGCCGTAATTTCTAAAACTTGTGGATTTCGCGGTTGTTGGAGGGAACAGGAAGGAAGCCAGATGTTGACAGTGGAGAAGTGAAGGCCTTTTGAGTGTAGTGGTGTCAAGGTCGAGTTTGTGACGACGCATCGTCAAGAGATTCAGTCGGAGGGAGGATCTTTCCAGTCTGATATTACCGCGCTGGTATGGCAGTAATATTGTGGAAACGTTTGGGGGAATATACGGAATATGCTAATTATCTTGTTATCAGACTAATTTGCATGCTCCGAAGTCGACATCGATCCTTTTAGACGTAACTGCTTCAATGCTGATAGATCTAATATTGTGGAAACATGGGCGGAACATACAAACTCGTAATTTATAAAGTTTTTAGAGATAATTGGATTTTTTTTAAAAAGATAGAAAAATACTTTCCATGCCGAGATTCCTTTGTTTTGAATATTCGAACCCTGACAGGCATTTTAGTGGTTTTGTAAAATTATCTACGGCGACACATGTTCGTGACACATGGCGCCTTTTTGGTTTGCCATCTCGCACTAGAGCGTGTACCAGTAAACTTAAGGCAATAACGCGCCATCTATACATATCAAATAAACCATTAAAGTACGATTTATTTTCTTTTCCAAACTTTCTTCTCTCCTTACAGCGATGCCAGGCTCGTCACTGGTGAATCCCTTTCAAAGGTGTCTCCAATAAAATCCACCAGGCCGTTTTAAGAGCTCCAAGATTGTATTGGGCCATTCTGCGTGTACAAGTATATGTGACACTGTAGGGTGGAATCTTAGTTATGGCAATTAGAAGGCCGCAGTCACCGTTCGGAGGAGATTAATAGAAGAGCCGAATCTCGTAGTCCATTTGGACGAGGAAAGCGAAGACTAGAACGCGGCCTGTTCAGTGATAGACTAACCTTGACATATGCACGAAGGAACGTGTGGCCACTGAACATGCGTCTGACCTGTAGGCTGTTGTAGGATGCTGCGCTGACTGGAGTACAGGAGCTCCATCTATGTTTCTTTTCTTCCTGTGGTGAATCTGAATAAGACCGGTGGTCTTAATAAAGCTGTGTTTGTTGTGGCAATTAAGAAAACTATGGACATGAACGCTTAGAGAATAGTCTAAGTATACAGGTATAGAGAGATAATAAGCCGCCGTCGAGAGAGCTTTCTCAACAAAGTGTCTCTAACTTTTACGGGATGTAATCAGTGCGCGCTGTGCAGCGCCGCGCAGTGGCCGGTGACACATTTGACAAACCACAAGTGAGTACTGTGGCCGCCACTGTAACCTCTTGAGTATCTGTGTATTATGTACTATGTATGTATGGTAGATATCTGTCTGGTATTTATTGAGACTAGCTTCAGTGTTTGCAGATCCTAACCTAAACTCAACCTAACTTTTACCTAACCTCGTCGTGGCTTGTAAAGACGATCTTAGAGTTAGCAAACATGGGAACTAGTCTCGAGACCTCCCTAATTATTCCTATTCGCCGGGAAAATCTTTAACATACTATAACAGTATGCTAGGTACCACCATTGTGTTCGGTTCAAAATCACTTCATTAGGTAACGCTCAACAAGAGCAACCTATAAAATGAAAGGATTTAAAAGCACGAAGGTTTCTTTTAAACATAATACAAATTCTACTGCCCTTACTACGATGAAAAAATATTGGGATAATGTATTTTTTCATCGTAGTAAGGGCAGTAGAATTTGTATTATGTATAAAAGAAACCTTCGTGCTTTTAAATCCTTTCATTTTATATGTATAGATGGCGCGTTATTGCTTTGTGTTAAGAGCAACCTAGTTTATGGTAATTGAAACAGTGAATAATTAGTGAAGGTTATTCACATATTAAACAAAATGTTAACGCTGGATTAAATCCCGGTTCATGACTGTCGGGAATCGAGGGTGTTACCCATTCCTCCACCGACCAATTTGTTTTACCATTGTGTTCTGAATTCTAATAGCAGCAATGGAAAATTTCGATACATCAAAACGATATTTACATATATTTATTAAAAAAAGATGTATAAGATAAAACTCTTTTCGTATAAATAATGCATGTACTTTTTAAATGATTATGTATGTAACAAATGAAAAAACTTTGACGCAAATGTTTCTTTTCACAAATAAATCAAATTTCTACTGTTCTTACTGAGATGAAAAAAATATTGGAAGACCTTAGCTCATCAGTGGTGAACCCTCCCAGCGGTTTCGTCAATTTAATCTACCAAACCGCTTCTTTAGAACTCTAATACTGTATTAGATCATTCTGCTTTTATATGCTTCACTGAAATGTGGAATTTTAGAAATGGTATTTAAACAAACTATGGACATAAGCTTTTAGGATAGTAGAATTACATTTAAATTTTTGCATCAAGCAATGCTCTTCCGCAAACAATAAGGACAAGGATTATGTATGTGTTGGGTTTTATCAAAAGAAGACTATTTTATTTCTAACAACAAAAAAGCAGTATTTTAATATTTATAAAATAATAAATACGCGTACACTATATAATGTTAAGGAAAACCCTTTTTTTTGCCAAGTACACTGATTATAATTGTTCAGACTATAATAAATTTATTCTGTTTAATACCTATTACATTATTATTTCTAAAATATCAAAATACCAAGGGAATTGTGTTGGCCTTCTAACCAGTACAGAACGGTATTGTTCAAAGGTTTCTCTCAGCAGCAGCTTTGTTAGTATGTGGGCGACTTGTTCCTTTGATAGGCAGTTTTCCAATTTAAGGGGTCTTCGACAAGATATTTTATAAATTTATATCTTATACATAAATGTTTATTTAAAAAAGATACATATATTGGATTTATAATGATTTTATTGTTCCAATATTTCGAGGGGCAACTCGCCTCTCTTTATCGAGGATGTTTGCGTTTTTTTACTAATATAACTACTAAAATATCCTGATATTAACATTCCACTATCTAAATTTATTGCTGAGATTTCCCTTATCATTCTCAACTTCTAATCAGGTTTTTAGCCCTAAGAAAGTTCTCAAACCTTTGGTTACATTTTAACGGAGCATATTTCAGTCTATATAAATCCTTTATCAGTTTGCATTTCTTGTTTCCATTAAATCCTTCTGGTAGAATCATATCAATGCATTCATTTATGCAACCATGCAGTTTTGTCGAAGGTTTTGATGTTTAGGTTATTGATTGTTGCCAATTCAGAACATGTTCGCAATTCACTACAGGACTGAAGATTTCAATATAGTCAATGCCCTTTTGCTGTTCATATTTTATTTGATTACTAGTCTTACTTTATATCTGTCATCGTTTTTATTGTGAAAATCGATTTGGAAATAGGTAATTTCTTTTCTTCTGTTTCTTTTAGTTCCACTAAATCCCAATCTTCATTTCGTGAGAGATTCAATCTTTTCTTGAATAGCTATTCCCCATTTTTCTTTATCAGGTTCTAAAATACTTTCTGAATATGTTAACGTGAATTCTTCTGAAGAAGTCTGTTCCACAGTTCATAGTCTTGGGATCTGATTCTTTTGTGAGTTTATGATATTTTCCTCAGATTATTACTAGTTTGGTGTTCATCATTGGCTTCATTTTCTGGTAGTTTTTCACTTATACTATCCCCTTCTACTGATTCCTGATTAGAGAGAGAGAAAGAAAAATTGTTTTACTCTTGTCTCTAAAGTTACATATTCTGAAAACACAAGGTAATAACACCAAATCCAAATAAATAAATAGTGTGTGACGTTTCGATAACAGGGTTGTTACCGAAACGTCACACACTATTTATTTACTTGGATTTGGTCTTATTACCTTGTGTTTATAATCTATAATCCAAATTGTGCCTTATGATATTCTGAAAATATATTGTTGCCTCGTACCCAGACGCTGTTTGTGTTCTTTGTCTGATCAGGATGGCACAAAGGTAGCACACGAGAGTTCGTAGAAGATGCAGCAAAGGTTTGCGCTTTATTATACGTGGCACTGAACAGAAGGAATACAATATATGGAATAACTTCAGTGGAAAATCACCTGGAGGGCATTCTCTTTTCGCCCGCTTGATTTGGTTCAAAACACTCGTATCACAGTCGTTGTCGGAGGCGATCAGCTCGCCCTCCTCCGCTACCCAACCAATCCGGATTATTTCCTGCTCTCGACATTCTGCGGACTTGTGGATCACGGGAGAATCTTCTAGCGTATATACTAACAGTCCAACTTACGACGTCTCCCGACGTGATGGTCTTTGTTGTGATAGTCTTGCCGATATCTTCATCGTCTGGAGTCGTCTTTTGTCCCCTCAGACTTTGAGTACGCGGGCTATTAGTTGCTGTGTTTGTTTTAGAAAGTCCATCAGGATTTTCTGGCTGGTGTACATGGAGCTTAACTCCGCAAGACATGGGTGTGGTGGAAGGTTCAACATTCCGATCATGCTCGAGTCGGCTCAATCGAGAATCCAATGGAGTGATGAAGACATTTATTTTCTGGTCTATCAGACTAAAGAAGTTTCTGATCAATTTCTTGCATTATTTGTTCTTTAGTTCTTCCATCTTGTTTTTAAATTAGCGCAAAAAACTTCAATTAAAATTAACCAAGCTGCATCCCACTTCTTGACATCAAATGTTGCGCCGTACCCAGACGCTGTTCGTGTTCTTTATCTGATCAGGATGGTGGCACAATGATAGCACACGTGAGTTCGTAAGGAATACAGCTAAAGTTATCGCTTTATTATACGTGGCTCTGAACAGAAGGAGTACATTAAGTGGGACTTGCTTTCAATTTCCCCGTCAGAAGGATTCTTGTCGCCGTAGATGTCACTCTTGTGAAACGTCCCGCTCTACATTGCACAGCCTGGGATACACCGCCTTGTAGGCCACTCCAATGTCAGGTTCTCCTGGCACAATCTTGCAGGATCATTCACACGCCTGTAGGCAACTCGTCGCGCCTTCTCCCACCCCAGATCTCACCAGACTGTCCCATACTGGAATGCCATCTGGATAGTCCGTCCGCCCACACCCCTGGAATCTCTTAATCGTCACTCCCTGGAAGGGGCTGGATAGTTTCTTTCTTACTGGCTTGTGCCCTCATCTCTTGACACTCTTCTTTAACGCTTCACCGCTGTTATTATATACTGTTATTTGCTGCATTGTTTCAATATCATCTCTGGCAGTTATTATTTCCTGATACCACAGAGTATGTAGCCATATTCTGCGTATCCAAATTTTCGATACATGAAAACGATATTTACATAGATTTGAAAACAAAGTGTATATAAGATAATACTCTCTTTATATAAATAACGCATATACATTTTTTAAATGTTTTTTTTTGTATATGTGTGTTGGGTTTTATCTATATATTCGAGAGAAGACACTTTTATTTATAACACAAATACGAAGTTTATTATTCACATTAGGTAAGAAATAAACGCAGACTATATGAGATATTCTTTTTATTTTTTTTTTTACTGTGTTTTGCTAATTTAAAAGTAATATTCTCTGTCTCACAATTTTACATCATAAGAGAAAGCTATCTTCAAGTAATTCACAAAATTTTAAGATTCTTCGAAGAAATCTAGTTAAATAGAAGACATGAAATATTATCATAAATCCTTGTCATTCACTTTCCATCAACATTACCTTTCTTTTAAAATTTCTTCAATTCTATAAAAGGGTGAGCAAATATTTCTATGTAATAATCGAGCCAGACACAGCCAGTCAGTGATGTCATCAGCAATTGTGACAGTTGCTGGGAAGGAAGGATGTCCTACTTAGGTCGAGACGACCGCCCAATGTCAGGTGTCAATCAGACGAAGATAAAATGAATGGAAAAGATAAATCGTCAATTTGATGCTGATAGCCGCTATGATAGCGTATCTACGCCTTTTCATAGCATTAGAGTGCATCGTGTGGACAGCGAACTGCGAGAACACCCAAAAAGTAAAAAATGACAAATACTCACAGAGTTGACTTCTTATACTTGAAGGTTTTGATAGCCGTTCTTGAATATATTTGAGAATTAGTTCAACTACTATATAATGGATAAGGATTTTTTTAGAATTGATAAAGTGAAAAATGGCATTTAAAAAAAGACAAATGTGGCACAATCCTATGTAAGTGACTCAAGGCCTCCTTATCTCTTTTAGCCGCCTTAACAACAATTCAGCATATTTTTGTGCTTCTAGCGACGCTTCTTCGTTTCTTTTAGCCGTCTTGACAACAATATTCAACGTATCTTAATATTATTTCTAACCTAAAATATATATGACAAAATATTTTTCTCCGTCAGGCAGATTAACTTAAAAGTTTTTTATAATAATACTATATAAAGCGGCTTATGGTTGTAGAACGACATTTGAAAATATCCCGCTTGTGTTTCTTTTGAACGAAAAATCGAAATTTATTTTAAGGTGAAATAACGATTATTTCTAACCTTAGGTATGAAGTGTTGTTCTTGAGCTCAAATACAACTTTTTTTTCTAATAATGTAAATTTGGAGGAACATTGGTGTTTGACCGAATGGTTCCGTGCGACGTACTCAATATAGTAATTATATTGCTATATCAAATATTTAATATAAGGATCTGTAATTTGGTTACAACAGAAAATCATCAAAATAGATTCAAATATTTCTAGAAGCAACTATTAAACCTAAACCTAAGGCATTAGAACGCCATTTATATTGTAGCAAAGTATTCATAATTTTATTAACAGATTATTAATTTTGATGTTTATATATTTTATTGTAGAACGAAAATTGTCATTATACCGCGAATGTTTCTTTTGAACTAAAAATCGAAATTTATTCTAAGGAGAAATAGCGATTATTTCTAACCTATGGCATCTGCACGGTAAGCGGAACACTATGGGTTCGATTCCCATCCCTGGATACTCTATTTTCCGTTTATCATTACTCTTCACAATTCATCCTTTCATACTTCATTCCTAAGGTTAGAAATAATCGCTATTTCTCCTTAGAATAAATTTCGATTTTTCTTTCAAAAGAAACATTCGCGGTATAATTACAATTTTCGTTCTACAATCATAAGCCGCATTATATTGTATGATATATTTTATTGCTCTGCGTAAACTTCCCTCATTGCCTCTCTTGTATTTTATCAATTTTAGTCTGTGCTTGTGCCTTACATAAATTGCTGCATCATTCTGAAGTTTGTCTTTCCTAATTTTCTACGTTGCAAAATATAGGAAATGAAACCATTTAACGCGCTTTTACTTTTCAAATAAAACCATTGATGGCCTTAGTTACTTCTAAATTAAAAATGTTCTACCAAGTGTTCAATATGGGATGCTCCATGTGGAGTGGAATCTCCAGCAGCCACTTCAAAACAAGGTCACGCGACCTACTTGGCAAACACTCGTCTCTCGTTGAGGGATGATTTATAGGAGCTCTCTTTCTAGTTTATCTTTCTTATCTCATTGTTGTTAGGTGAGAATCGGTGGAAGGATGGTCTGAACCACCGTTACGACCTGGGATCGAATCCCTCATTGGGCACTTTTTTTTTTCTAATTTCTGATAAAAAAAATGATTTAATGGCTCCCGATTCTTGCAAAAGTCCAACCCCACCAGCGAGTGCAAGTAACCAAACTCTGGCACATTTGTAAGTGCAAATGACGAACTGATTTTCACATATGTAGACATGTGGTGCACTTACAGTAAAAGCAATCGCTATCTCTACCCACCAAGATTATCATGGACTGTACCACGTGTACTAGGAATAAACTTTACTCCATTTTCTCCATTATCATATCTGCTCTCGCGATATAGCCGCTAATTAGCTGATTAATCACACTAACAAATTTCAACTCGAAAATCTACTTTACAATTTTTATAAGTACATTTGCAATGTAATAAATATAATGTTTTGAAACTAGAGCAATCGATAAATAAATATTTAATTAAAAGATATATATTGAATCAAAATATAATTTATTGTACCGATATTTCAGTTGGCTGAACTCCAACCTTTTTCAAGGTATTATAAAATATTAATGTGTGTAAACAACAGATGTGGGGCGCTGAGTTTGTTGTTGACACACATTAATATGTTATGATACCTTGATAAAGGTTGGCGTTCAGCCAACTGAAATATTAGTAAATAAATTATATTTGATCGAATATATGCCTTTTAATTAAATAAATAAAATAATGTAATAATCTTCTCGTATAAATTGTATTGTTACCGTGGTCCATTTGAACGATATAAGCGAAGACTAGAACGCGGCTGATTCCACACTAGCCTGTTCAGTGATTCGCTAACCATGACGTATGCACGAAGGAACGTGTGGCCATTGGACATGCGTCGGACCTGGAGGCTGTTGTTGGGTGCTGAGCTGCCTGGAGTACGGGAGATCTATCTATGATTCCTTTCTTCCTGTGGCGAATCTGTAAAAGATTGGTTGTCTTAATAAAGCTTTGCGCGTGTGTGTGTGTGTTCCGCTTACCGGGCAGATGCCATGTCCACTAGGCTACCCTGGACGTGTGTGTGTGTATTAAATGTATTAAAATATAAAGTTACAGGAGAATGATATTCATGTACCAAAGAGATATATACCTTTGTCTTTAATTTTACATTTGTCAGAAAAAAAATTTACCAAAACTTTTGTGACTCATTCAATTTCGCTGCTAGTAAAGAATTTTACTAGGGGAAAGAACATAATGCATAATATAAAGGATAGGTGCCTCTTTTGGTCCATGGATATTAACGTTATGTTATGCCGTGATGTAACGACTCAAGCATTCATTGCCTTGTTTTATAGCCTCAGGGTTGTTGTTAATTGGTTGCATGCATGTGACCGTGTGTTGGATACGTTGAATAAATGCATGAACTCCAAGGGTCCATCAATTCCGTTCTCACATTGTATCATATTATCTTTTTGTTATAAAATAAAAAGGCATATACTGAATTTAATCAAAGATTTATTTGCCAATATTTCGATTGGCTAAACGCCAAACCTTTATCAAGGCATTATATTTTTGTATAAACTTTATACAAAAATGTAATGCCTTGATAAAGGTTTGGCGCTCAGCCAACCGAAATATTGGCAAATAAATATTTTATTAAATCCAATATATGGCTTTTATTATCTAATGATTTAAATATGGATTGCTCTATTTTCAAAACAAAATTATATTTTGTGTGTGTGTGTGTCTATAGTGATTATTTGTAGCCCTTTCTATATTTTGAATTGTTCAATTTATTCAATTTGTCCCGAAAGACAAAAATATTATTATCTTTTTGTTGTGAATCCCACACTTTTTCAAATTTATCCATCCAACAGAAACGCATAGAATTGTGTGCAGCATGGAGACCTACCTTCTAGCGATTGGGGTGCTTCTGGTCACCTACATTCTGTAAGTACCTTCACACTGCTACCGAGTGGTACTTCCAGGTCTTCAGACCAAAAACAGGTGCATCCCTTTTTCCTTCTAGTCCTGAACATTTATTGAATTGTATTTAAAAAAAACCTCTGGAAAAACCCCAGTTGAAAAGCTGAGACAATGGAACCTAATGGAGATCGTTTAAACGACTTGAGGAATAAGCAACAACAGCAAGTACCTTCTTCACACGTTTCTGCATTGTTTTTGGTCAATTTGACTCTGGATGTACCTCCACCACTATTTCTCATATTGTTTTGTTTACCTACATTCTGTACCAGGATTCTCCTGACCTTGAATCCAACATAAAATGTGTGGGGTCTATATTTAGTCAAAGTTGAGAAACACCCATTTTGTAGTAGAATGAAAAAGAATGGAAAAATCATCTCCAGACACATGTTGACACATCGATTTCTGCAAGTATTCAGCCACTAATTATTGCATTACTTCTGATATCGTTGATTCTTCAAGTATTTCAGCCACTAATTATTGCATGGCTTCTGATAACGTTGATTCTGCAAGTATTTCAGCCACTAATTGTTGCTTTAATTCTGATAACGTTGATTCTGCAAGTATTTCAGCCACTAATTATTGCATTGCTTCTGATATCGTTGATTCTGCAAGTATTTCAGCCACTAATTGTTGCATTGCTTCTGATAACGTTGATTCTGCAAGTATTTCAGCCACTAATTATTGCATTACTTCTGATAACGTTGATTCTGCAAGTATTTCAGCCACTAATTATTGCATTACTTCTGATAACGTTGATTCTGCAAGTATTTCAGCCACTAATTATTGCATTACCTCTGATATCGTTGATTCTGCAAGTACAGGGTGATCCAAAAGTCCCGCACTATTTTAAAAATTAATAACTCCGCGAATATTTGCGCTAGAGCAATGCGGTAAACACCATTGTATTTAGGATGCAATGGGATTTTTTATGGCAAATAATGAAAATTCAAAATTGATTTTAGTTACAATTTTATTCGCAAGATGGCGCTCTACCAGAATCAGAGATTCAGCGGCCAAATTGTTTGATAAATTGAAAAATATAACTGATCGACACGTATTTTTCCTTTTTGAATACCAGGAAAGAACCATAATAATATCAAATAACAAATTAATAAAACACCACTTCGCCAAAAGTATGAAGAATTGGTTAACGATTTTCAAATACAATCAGAGATATGTAAAATAGGTAAATGCAAATTAAAACATGTGTAGCAAAAATATTTATATTTTATATGGTGTTTTGTGAAATAGATTGAATGTTTGAAAAACACTGCTGATATCAATACACGATTTTTTGAAATGTTAATATAGTACCAAAAATTATGATGGCACTATTAATAGGATTTATTGCTATAAGAAATGTGTAGTTTCTTGACTGATTGGCGACCCTTGACTATTTAACTGGATATTTGTCATGATCCAACAAATAAAATATAGAGGGGAGTGACAAAATATATTTGTAGTACTTTATTCCAAATATCCTATGGGCTTGACAAATATTATCATTGTTTATTATACTGTACACAATTTCTAAAAATGTGCCCCCTCAAATAAAAATAATTTTTAAATCGACCTTTTGCGTTGAAAAACGTGGTAGTAAAATCTTTTTTTTTTTTTTCACAAAATCTCTAAAGTTATTGGTGTACAGAAAATATTCCTTATGCTATTTCTTCTAATGAGCGAAATGCGAAAAACTAAACATAAGGGGAAAATTGTGTGTACCAGTGTTATGCGAGAAGTTATAACACTCTGGTTTGCACGGCATAATATGTGAGCAAATGACAAACAAAATATTACTGTTCACACAAAAAAAGTGTCAAGATGTGAGGACAGCATTTATTATCCCCATATCCCAACACAAAGAGCTGCAAAATATTGGTAGATAATATAATACATGGCGGCTTATATAACACATGAGGTAACTGCCTTTTCTCTTGTATTAGGTCACAATCCTTGCTCAATGTGGCACCCTTCATTCTCAATCACCGCCTGCAGACGATAAATGACAGAATGGACAGCATAAAATAACATATCTGTTGAAATTGATAAAACGTGCCATCTGATATAAGCCTTCAACATGGCCAATGTGGTAGGCCAGCATCGATAAACACACGATTTAATGTACCCCCATAAACAAATCGCAAGGCGTCAAGTCTGGTGATCTTGGAGGCCACTGGTATATAAAGTGGCGACTTATCACACGATTTTCACCGAACGTATCCTTCAGCAATTGTTTGGCACCTCGGGAGATATGAGGAGGTCCTCCATCTTTAATGAATGTTATTTCGCTTAGTGCTTTTGCCCTGCAATATGGGGATACCCGTTTCTCTCAAAAGTTGAACATAACGTTCACCAGAGAGTTACAAAAAGGTTTTAAAAGTTCTTCCATTGAATTTTCAAAGAAAAATGGACCAATAATAAAAGAAGTGAACCCACACAAAACTGTAACTCTAGGCTGGAAAAGTAGCATTTCTGTAAAAATCCTAGGGTTTTCTGTTGCCCAAATGCGGCTGTTTTGAATGATAAATTCTCCGTTTAAAGAAAAGTGAGCATCATCTGTCCACAGAACATTCGACAGCCAGTCTTCATCAATATCAATTTGCCGGAAAACCCATGCAGCGAATTCTTGACGCATCTCAAAATCGCCAACTTTCAGCTCGTGAAATCTTTGAATTTTGTATGGGTACACACAATAGAGACATTAAGTGAACCGTCTTCGGATATCACAATCATACTCGGCGAATTTAACGCCAAAAGTTCAATTTGGGAATCACCTGTCCAGGATAACAAAAGTCAGCAGGTTGAGGACATGCTAACCGACCTCGACCTTACACCGTTAAATAACGGAGAGAACACCTATCTATCTAAGTCTACAGGCACAGAATCCGCAATAGACATCACAGCGATAAATTACAACATCGCACCCACAACACAATGGAAAATCCTGAGAGGTGCAATCAGTGACCACAGACCAATTTTAACAACCCTAAACTTCAAAATTGAGAATGTCCATTAGAATAAAAGAACATGGAACTTTAGGAAAGCTGACTTGAAAAATTCATAGAAAAGCTTGAAGAACTGTGCACCGAAAAATTGAATTACAGAACGCTTGACAAAAACTTGGAAAAATTCTCTTCGAACATATCCAAAGCTGCAAAAGCATCGATACCAAGAGGCAGACGTAAAGACCTGTGGCTACCTTTCTGGAAGGACCACAACATCGAGGCAATGATTGCAGAGAGAGAAATATCGATGAACTTCTTAAAACAAATAAAACTGAAGAAAACAGAAAGAAACTCATTGAAATTAGTCACAAAATAGAACAAGATATTTGGATATGCAAACAAGAAAAATGGCAGAATTCTGCGAAAAATGGATCCAAGAAAGGACAGCCAACACTGGAATATGATTAGAGTGTTAGAGAACAATCAAAACCAACACCAATCCTCCAATACTCTAACCGATATGAATAGAACAGCGAGAACGAGAACAAACAGATGGCTGACATAATTGCTGAATATTTCAAGCACTTCCAGACTCAACTATACGAATGAAGTAATATAAACCAGTTAGTTAAACAAGCAAGAAACTTCCATCAACAAGATATTTTCTCGAGAGACTTCACACTGAATGAGCTAAACTCATCAATAAAAAAATCCAAGAGGTCACCAAGAGATAATCTAATCTTTGGTCAAATGATTAAACACTTTGAAGACAAAGCTAATAATCAACTCCTACGAATACTGAACATTTCATGGCAAACTGGTAAACTACCAAAGAATTGGAAGATATCAATTATAGTGCCAATACTGAAACCAAACAAAGATGCCAAGGAATACAATAACTATCGGCCAATTGCTCTCACCAGCATACTTTGTAAAATACCAGAACGAATTATCCACTCTAGGCTCATAGTCTGGCTCACTAAAAATAATAAAATAAACCTCTACCAAACTGCCTATAGATCCCAGCACTGTACGACTGATCAACTGTTCTACTTCTGTCAATCAATAATAGATTCTTTCCAGGAAAAACCGCCAAAGAAGACCACGGCTATATTCCTTGATATGACCTCAGCTTTTGATCGAGTGTGGAGGGAGAAATTACGTGATAAGCTGCACAGCATTGGAGTAAGAGGAAAAACCTTAATCTGGATTGCAGACTTCTTAAGGGGAAGATGGTTAAAGGTTTGAGTCAATGGAGAATTTTCCAAGGAAGGAAGAACATGGGCTGGTGTAACTCAGATATCTGTGCTCAGTCCTCTACTCTATCTGCTATATATTAACGACATCCATCCTTACCTCACTGAAGACACAAAGGTTGCCTGTTATGCAGATGATATAGCCATATGGCACACAAGTAGCAGCATAGAAAAATCGTAAAAAATACTGAACACATCAATGAGAGGACTGGAGATGTGGGCAATGGAACTCCAAATGACCATAAACCCAAAAAAAACAAACTTATGTGTCTTCTCCACTCACAGGGAAAAGGGCATAAATATAACCACAAAATAAGCATAAACAAACAAATAATTGATAAAATTAGAAATCCATAATACCTAGGTGTGATACTGCAGTCCTGGATCTTTCCAGTTGGTCTCGAGGACCACGCCATCACCATCTCCTAAGCGGCGAAGTACGCGATCTACGTATTCATCGTAGATCGCAAAATGCGTGGTGTCGCTGGAGACCCACTGGCGATTCTCCACCAAACTCTGCAGCGCTGGCAGAGGCGCCATATTCATTGTACATAGTGTATATAATGTATATTATATATTTTTTAATAGTGCAGACTGTGCATGTATTGACAAGATGTCAACAAAATTATTTTAATTATTATTGATGAGGAATTGGAATTTTCAGAACACATAATTAGCACCTCAAATAGAGCTATCAGAAAACTAAACATTCTGAGAAGGCTATGTGGAACAAATTGGGGCGCAAAACCCAGAATTCTCAGAACAACATATACCACCTTAATAAGGCCGATAATGGAATATACAACACCGGTCTGGGCTCCCTCAAGCTCATCACTAAAAGTAAGACTAGACAGTGTTCAAGCAAAAGCGGCCAAAATAATCACTGGTGCTGTTTCATCCACCAACAATGAGAAAATTCAGAGAGAATGTGTTCTAGACCTACTCGCTCGAAAGCAGAAGACAAAATAAAAACAACTTGGATCGGCACTTCGGAAACGAGGAACCAGAGGACGAGATCTCTCTGACCACTTGTGGTTTGGTGGATCCGCCCTTTTCTGAGAATGAGGTGAAACTTACGGCTTTCAAGTTCGGGAAAAGGAAATCTCCTGGTCCCGAAGAGATCGATAACACGGTCGTGAAAGCCCTGGTAAGGAAGCACCCATCGCTTCTTGCCAGGTTATTCAATAGGTACCTGGACACTGGTACATTTCCTGAGGCATGGAAGGTTGCCCGAGTAGTGCTTCTCGAAAAGTCTGGTAGAAAGGGTAATTCTCCTAATGATTATCGTCCGCTTTCTTTACTAGTGTGTCTAGGTATGGTCCTGTATTGCCTACTAGCTCAGCGACTGAAGCACTGGCTAGAGAGTAATGAGCTCCTTTCCTCTTTCCAACATGGTTTTAGGGAAGGGAAGTCCACAACCACAGCTCGGAACGAGGTGTTAGAGGGGGTTGAGATGGGCTTAAATAAGGGGGCTTGGGTTCTTTTCTTGGCCCTGGACATTGATGGCGCGTTCAACTCCATGAGCTGGAACAAGCTGATAAGTAATTTGATGGACATGGGTTGTCCTGATAATTTGTGCAGCTTGGTTCGTGACTTCCTGAGGGATAGACGGATTAGCCTTAGTTTTGGTGGGCGGAAGTTGGAAAGAAACTGTGCTAGGGGTTGCCCCCAGGGCTCTTGCTGCGGACCTATTCTGTGGAATATCCTGGTAAACACCGTTTTCCAGGAGGAGCTCCCTGAGGGAGCCAGGCTGGTTCTCTATGCTGACGACCAGTTCCTCATCATTGAGGCTGCTTCGAGAGCGAAGGCTGAGAAGTGTGTTGAAACTTCTCTCCAAATTCTCTCGATCTGGGCCCATGACTCTGGCCTTAAGTTCAATGTCTCCAAAACTAAAGCCCTCAGCTTTAAGCCTAGGGACATAAGAACTAAAAGGAAAGGGATCAAATGGGAACACAAGCCGGTTATCCGGATGGAAGGACGGAGGGTAGCGTTGGTCAATAGGATGACCATCCTGGGGGTGGTCATTGATGTCAAGATGGGTTGGCAATACCAGGCGGAGGAGATGGTGGCGAGAGGCAGGGAGGCGTTGTGCAGGCCTGTCCTGGTTGGCTCTCAACAGGGGGGGGGGGGAGAAGGAGGGTACTATTTTTAGGAACCTCTGCCTCTCCTGTGTCGAGCCAATCTTGCTATATGCTTCCGGGGCTTGGTGGCGCCGAAACAGGGATCAGAAGGTGGCAACAATTCTAGAGAGAGTGCAGAGGACAGCGGCACTCAGAATCACAGGGGGATATCGCACTACCAGCAGTGAGGCCTTTTGGTTCTCGCTGGGCTTATTCCCTTGGGATTGAAACTAGAGGAGGAGACAATCAGACAGAAGATCTGAGAGAACAGGGAGATGCCCTGGGACTTGAAGCGGGGGCCCTGGAATCGAAGAGGGACCCAAGGTAGCCTCCTCAGTGGTTGCCAAGTGGATTGGCACGGAGGTTTTCACTGATGGTAGTAAGTCTGGAACCAATACTGGAGCTGGGGTAGTGATATTCACTAATGGAGAGCTGATCTTCCAAGAAATTTTAACACTCAGAGTGGACGAATTGGTCTTTTCAGCCGAGCTGGTTGCGTTCAAGGTAGCCCTCAGAGTGTGTGCCGAGAAGAACTTCAGCCCGGACCGCCTCTATTCAGATTGTATGTCGGCCCTCGTCGCCATCAATCTGGTGAAAGGGCAACTCGCGCATCAAATAATCCAGGAACTGGAGATGATGACGCGGGCTCCGGAGCTCCCTTGGTTTAGGAGACACAGCCTCATCGAAGGTAATGAGTTCGCAGACAGGATCGCTAAGGCAGGATGCTTTAGAGGTAGATCACTGAGGACCTCAGTGACCAAGAAAGAAGTTTATAGGAGGATCAGGGTGCACGTCCAGGACTTACGGTTGGACAGATGGAGGAACAGTGTGAAGGGGAGAGAGGTATTCAATGGGGTAACAACACCCAAGTACCTCTGTAAGGTAATGTCCCACAAACTCATTAGGGTAGTTCGGGACATGGGCTCTTCCCTAAGTCTCCACAGATCTAAAATTAAGAGAAACCCTGATTGCGTCTATGGAGAAAGGAATGCGAATGCACTCCACTACGTCTTGGATTGTCCAAGGGTGGTAGGCGTGCAGGAAGAGAGAAGGAGGGCGAGGGGCGCGATCGAGAGTAAGCTGCTGAGAAATCACAGCAAGCTTCTTGAGAAAGCCCACGACGTGGCAGCTGAGCTTTTCCTCAGCTGTGAGTGAACAGAGTCGATCGGGGGCTGCCTCCCCGCGGTCCCTGCTGGACACAGTAGATAGTTTCCTATTTTGCTGTGATTAAAGGACACCGGTATAGAAATCCTTCCAGACACGTTGTCTGGGAGGTGGTGTTCCCAGGTACAATGTCCAAGCACTAGCTTGGATACCATTACTTGGCTTATGAGTTGAACTGAATAACAGCGAAGGGCATGCTTCGCATGCCGGCTTGTGGACCGAAAGATCTGGGTGGCCATCTGCTTCTAGGGTGTACCAACTGTGCTTTGTGGGATCCTCCAGTTCTTGTTTATTTTGGCTACTGTTTCTATTCCTTTAAAAGTAAGTTTAATTTTCTGTTACAAGAGTTCTTTTGTGCCTTTTTTCGCTAGCGCATCAGCAGCTTCATTGCCTTCAATGCTAACATGTAAGGGTATCCATTGAAGGTGAATTTTTGAGGTGTTGAGAGTTTTTGGAGATAACCAATCATGTTCCTGCTTACTTTGTCTCTAAGTTCCCCTGTGTGACTCAAGTGTTGAATGGCACTTCTACTATCAGTAAGAATCCATATATCGTGATGTTTAGTGTTTCTGATGGATTTTAAGACTTCATAGATGGCTATAAGTTCTGATCTGAAGACTGAGCAAAATTCTGGGTTTCTTCTGCTTATTTTCTCATTGCCATTTGTGGTTTTAATGAGAGAGCCACTACCAGTGTGTCCCAACTCGTCTCTGCTACCATCCATATAGATAGATATTGCTTTTTTAAAAGAATTTTATTAATTATTTCTAATGATAATTGTTTAAGTATTCTGTAGTATGTAGTGTGTATTAAGTATTCTGGATTTTGTTTTTTTTTGGTGGGTTCATTTAAAGTGGCATTAAAAATAACATTTTGTTAGTGGTTCGCATGGAGATATTTTTTCAGCTAAATAATATTTTTCCACTTTATATTTTAAAAATCCATTTCTTTTGGCCAGGTGGAGAGGGACTTCTTTTTTGAGTCTTATATTGGGTTCCCAATTAAGTATGTAATTGAAAGTTCTGTGTTTGTAGCTTCTTCTATCCTTTAAGGGCATAATGTCTGCCTCGTAAAGTACAATATCATTAGGGCAGGTATTTCGAAGACCTGTAATAATTCTAGCTACATTTTGTTGTATCCTTTCCAGTGATTTTAGATTTGTTTCAGATGCTGTACCATAGATTTGATATCCATATTCCAAGATTGGTCTCATTAGAGATGTGTAAGTCAATTTTAGTGTTGTTGCTTCAGCTCCCCACTCTTCCTGAAATATATTTCAAGATTTTTAGTCGGTCTCTTCCTTTTCTAACAACTCCTTCAATATGTTTACTGGAGTTAATTTCTGGATCCAGGGTGTTGCCGAGATATTTAGGATGTTTATTATATATCGTTGTTCTTTCAGAATAATATTTGGTCTTATTTTGTATAGTTTCTTATCGGTAGTAAAAAGATAGGTTTCAGATATTTGGGGGTTAAATTCTAATTTATGTTTATTAGCAAATATTTCTAGGTGGAGAAGAGTCTTGTTCAAATCTCTTTCAGCTTTTTTCCAGTTAGTGTTGCTGCTCCATAGAATAATGTCTTCAGCGAAAAGTCCAATATTGGTTTTATGTGAAATTTTTTCTTCTATGCCTGCAATAAATAGGGTGAAGAGAGTTAGGCTAAGGACTGATCCTTGTGGTAATCCTTGGTACAATTTGAAGGTTTTAGATAGAGTGCCATTATATTTGACCCTGATGTATATATTTTTAAGGGAATTATTTATCCAAGTTATAGCTTTCCCATCAATTTTGTAATGTTTGTATAATTTTGTAATTAACTTGTTTTTCCATACCCCCCTTATCAAAAGCTTGTGTAAGGTCTAAAAAGCAGCTATGGTGTGGTTAGTTGGTTTTTTGTTTTGTGCATCTTTTACCTTTTGTGTGAATATTAAGAGTTGTTCTATTGTCCCATGTCCTTTCCTAAATCCATATTGTTCTTCTAGTAAGAGATTTCTTGTGTCGGCTGGTAGGTGAGTCGTCTGAGTATAATATTTTCCATCAATTTGCAGCAAATACTTGTGAGGGAGATAGGTCGGTAGTTTTTTGGGTCATCAGCAGATTTGCCAAGTTTTTTAATGGGAATTATTGTTGCATTTTTACAGTCTTGAGGCAATTTTCCAGTTTTCCAGGAGTTATTGAAAATATTAAGAAGTCTTTCTTTGCCAATTTTGCCCAAGTTTGATATCATTCGGCCATGGATTCCATCTGGCCCAGGAGTCTTGTTTAGGTCAGTGTTTTCTAATGCATAATCTAGCTCTTTCATATTGATTTTTTTAATGGAAAATATTATGAGTGCTAGTGACATTTTTACAGTCATGAATAATTTTTCGGGCTTTTTTTTAACCTTGATTTTACTACTTATTTGATATGAATTACCTAAAAGATTGGCAGCAATTTTGTCGTTAGTTGCTGGTGTACCATCTGTATTCTTAATCATATTTGTGTTTTCAGTTTGTGGCTGGACTCTGTCAATTTGTTTTGCCAAATTCCAAAGTTTTGTATTTGGGTTTCTTGGGTTCAGGTTTTCACAAGTTTGTTTCCATTTTTCCCTTTTCACATTTACGTATAATCTTTTTATTTTTTTGCGATCACAATGTTCAGTTCAGTTCTACAATATTTTTGGTTTTGGGTGCACTTTTTTGTAGTTCATTTCTTTTAGTTATAAGTGTTTGAATATTTTTTTGCCTGGTGTGTATAATTTGGAATCCATTTCTTAATATTACCTCTTGGTATTGAAACTTTGGCTCCTTTAATAATGATGGTTTCGAAAGATATTATATTAGCCTTTTTGAAGTTCCAGAATTTTTCTTAATTGAGCTAGTTTTGGTCTTGGTGCTAATATCTATCAAATTAGGTAAATGATCACTTCCAAAACTTTTTAATATTTGCTATTTGCATTTGTGGAAAATGTCAGGATAGTAAAAACTTATATCAAGGGCTTGTGCAGTATTATAGCTTGTAGGAATGATGGGTAGGATTCCCATCATTTAAGAACATGAAGGCATTGTCTTCAAATATGTTTGATAGTATTTTGCCTCTTGGGTTTGGCGTAGAACATCCCCATAGTTGATGTTTGGCATTAAGGTCACCTACAATAATAGTGTTGTCTGTAAGAAATTGAGCCATTGTTCCATCGTCAATAAATGTATTGTTTGGAGGGTGATACATATTGTATATGTTGATGGCTTTGTTTTGATTGAGGTAGACTTTGATACCTTGGGCTTCGAGGTCTAATGTGTTTGGAATATTAACGGCTATGTCCTCATAGTGCAAATTCTTGATTAAAAATGCTAGGCCACGCCCTTTAACAGCATATACAGATGGATCTTCTGACCTTACCCTGAGTAATGGAGGGGCCGGAATTACCATAATACTAAAGATGGAACAAACATCAAAATCAAAGAAGGAGCAGGACAGATTTCGTCAAACTTCACTTGTGAACTGACAGCTATCTGGTAAGCCCTTGATGTATGCCTTAACCAACCATCCCTGCATCAAGCAGAAGGAAATTTAATATACAGCGACTCCATATCCGCTCTAGAAGCAATTCAGAAGGGCAATACTAAAATCACACAGAAAATACACTCGTTACTTACCCAACTGGAACCATTGGAGAATAACTGCATTCTACATTGAATCCCTGCCCATGCTGGGATCGGGGGTAATGAAATAGCATTTGAATTGGCAAAGGAAGTCAGAAAGTTGAGCCAAAGGAAAGAACAAATGTCATTATTTGACGCTGATTCTTTGTCAAAATACAAGATAATTAAACAAAAAATAAGAAAAGATCAAAATGCGAAATAAACTCTGAGAGAAAAATGACAAAAACTATAACAAGACTTAGAACAAAACACTATAATGGCATGACAATACATCCAAATGGCACAAGAACTTATAGGGCATGCAACAATTGTCCTGGTGTGGAACTTACACCTACTCACATATTCTCATGCCCAGCAATGGCCGCAGCCTTGCAGAAAATTGACTTAGACCCAGAGCAGCAGCTTTACACACCCAAGATAGTGGACATTGCTGATGCTGTGATGGAGATGCATGGATACATCTGAGGGTTTTTATTGGACACGACAACAACAACAGCATTCCAGAGTAAAATAAATCATCAGAGATAGATACATATTTTTAAAATGAATTAAAATAAATATAATCGATACTGAGAGAGAGTTGAATTAAAAATATTAGAAATTTATTATCTTCAGAAACAAACCGTATCTAAAATATCACTTTTCTTTTTACTACATGCTTTAATTTGCATTTACCTATTTTACATATCTCAGATTGTATTTGGAAATCGTTAACCAATTCTTTATACTTTTGGCGAAGTGGTGTTTTATTAATTTGTTATTTGATATTATTAGGGTTCTTTCCTGGTATTCAAAAAGGAAAAATATGTGTCGATCAGTTATATTTTTCAATTTATCAAACAATTTGGCCGCTGAATCTCTGATTCTGGTAGAGCGCCATCTGGCGTATAAAATTGTAACCTAAATCAATTTCGAATTTTTTATTATTTGCCATAAAAATTCCCATTGCATCCTGAACACAATGGTGTTTACCGCATTGCTCTAGCGCAAATATTCGCGGAGTTATTAATTTTTAAAATAGTGCGGGACTTTTGGATCACCCTGTATATCAGCCACTAATTATTGCATTACTTCTGATAACATGATTTTGCAAGTATTTCAGCCACTAATTATTGCATTACTTCTGATAACATTGAATTTGCAAGTATTTCAGCCACTACTTATTGCATTAATTCTGATAATGTTGATTCTTTAAGTATTCAGACACTAGTTCTTGTGTTACTTCTGATAACGTTGATTCTGCAAATATTTCAGCCACTAAATATTGGTTTGGTTCTGAAAACGTTGAATCTGCAAGTATTTGAGCCACTAATTGTTGCATTACTTCTGATAACGGTGATTCTGCAAGTATTTCAGCCACTAATTGTTGCATTGCTTCTGATAACGTTGATTCTGCAAGTATTTCAGTCACTAATTATTGAATTGCTTCTCATAACGTTGATTTTACATAGTATTTCAGCCAGTAATTGTTACATTACCTATGATAACGATGATTCTGGAAATATTTCAGCCACTAATTGTTGCATTGCTTCTGATAACGTTGATTCTGCAAATATTTAAGCCACTAATTGTTGCATTGCTTCTGAAAACGTTGATTCTGCAAGTATATCAGCCACTAAATATTGCATTGGTTCAGAAAACATTGATTCTGCAAGTATATCAGCCACTAATTGTTGCATTGGTTCTGATAACGTTGATTCTGCAAATATTTAAGCCACTAAAAATTGTATTGCTTCTGATAATATTGATTCTACAAATATTTCAGCCACTAATTTTTGCATTGCTTCTGATAACGTTGATTCTGCAAATATTTCAGCCACTAATTATTGGATTGCTTCTCATAACGTTGATTTTACAAAGTATTTCAGCCACTAATTGTTGCATTACCTCTGATAACGTTGATTCTGGAAATATTTCAGCCACTAATTGTTGCATTGCTTCTGATAACGTTGATTCTGCAAATATTTAAGCCACTGATTGTAGCATTGGTTCAGAAAACATTGATTCTGCAAGTATATCAGCCACTAATTGTTGCATTGGTTCTGATAACTTTGATTCTGCAAATATTTAAGCCACTAAAAATTGTATTGCTTCTGATAATATTGATTCTACAAATATTTCAGCCACTAATTTTTGCATTGCTTCTGATAACGTTGATTCTGCAAATATTTCAGCCACTAATTATTGGATTGCTTCTCATAACGTTGATTTTACAAAGTATTTCAGCCACTAATTGTTGCATTACCTCTGATAACGTTGATTCTGGAAATATTTCAGCCACTAATTGTTGCATTGCTTCTGATATCGTTGATTCTGCAAGTATTTCAGCCACTAATTGTTGCATTGCTTCTGATAACGTTGATTCTGCAAGTATTTCAGCCACTAATTATTGCATTACTTCTGATAACGTTGATTCTGCAAGTATTTCAGCCACTAATTATTGCATTACTTCTGATAACGTTGATTCTGCAAGTATTTCAGCCACTAATTATTGCATTACCTCTGATATCGTTGATTCTGCAAGTATATCAGCCACTAATTATTGCATTACTTCTGATAACATGATTTTGCAAGTATTTCAGCCACTAATTATTGCATTACTTCTGATAACATTGAATTTGCAAGTATTTCAGCCACTACTTATTGCATTAATTCTGATAATGTTGATTCTTTAAGTATTCAGACACTAGTTCTTGTGTTACTTCTGATAACGTTGATTCTGCAAATATTTCAGCCACTAAATATTGCTTTGGTTCTGAAAACGTTGAATCTGCAAGTATTTGAGCCACTAATTGTTGCATTACTTCTGATAACGGTGATTCTGCAAGTATTTCAGCCACTAATTGTTGCATTGCTTCTGATAACGTTGATTCTGCAAGTATTTCAGTCACTAATTATTGAATTGCTTCTCATAACGTTGATTTTACAAAGTATTTCAGCCACTAATTGTTACATTACCTATGATAACGATGATTCTGGAAATATTTCAGCCACTAATTGTTGCATTGCTTCTGATAACGTTGATTCTGCAAATATTTAAGCCACTAATTGTTGCATTGCTTCTGAAAACGTTGATTCTGCAAGTATATCAGCCACTAAATATTGCATTGGTTCAGAAAACATTGATTCTGCAAGTATATCAGCCACTAATTGTTGCATTGGTTCTGATAACGTTGATTCTGCAAATATTTAAGCCACTAAAAATTGTATTGCTTCTGATAATATTGATTCTACAAATATTTCAGCCACTAATTTTTGCATTGCTTCTGATAACGTTGATTCTGCAAATATTTCAGCCACTAATTATTGGATTGCTTCTCATAACGTTGATTTTACAAAGTATTTCAGCCACTAATTGTTGCATTACCTCTGATAACGTTGATTCTGGAAATATTTCAGCCACTAATTGTTGCATTGCTTCTGATAACGTTGATTCTGCAAATATTTAAGCCACTAATTGTAGCATTGGTTCAGAAAACATTGATTCTGCAAGTATATCAGCCACTAATTGTTGCATTGGTTCTGATAACTTTGATTCTGCAAATATTTAAGCCACTAAAAATTGTATTGCTTCTGATAATATTGATTCTACAAATATTTCAGCCACTAATTTTTGCATTGCTTCTGATAACGTTGATTCTGCAAATATTTCAGCCACTAATTATTGGATTGCTTCTCATAACGTTGATTTTACAAAGTATTTCAGCCACTAATTGTTGCATTACCTCTGATAACGTTGATTCTGGAAATATTTCAGCCACTAATTGTTGCATTGCTTCTGATAACGTTGATTCTGCAAATATTTAAGCCACTAATTGTAGCATTGGTTCAGAAAACATTGATTCTGCAAGTATATCAGCCACTAATTGTTGCATTGGTTCTGATAACGTTGATTCTGCAAATATTTAAGCTACTAAAAATTGTATTGCTTCTGATAATATTGATTCTACAAATATTTCAGCCACTAATTTTTGCATTGCTTCTGATAACGTTGATTCTGCAAGTATTTCAGCCACTAATTATTGAATTGCTTCTCATAACGTTGATTTCACAAAGTATTTCAGCCACTTATTGTTGCATTACCTCTGATAACGTTGATTCTGGAAATATTTCAGCCACTAATTGTTGCATTGCTTCTGATAACGTTGATTCTGCAAATATTTAAGCCACTAATTATTCCATTGCTTCTGATAACGTTGATTCTGCAAATATTTCAGCCAATAATTATTGCCTTGCTTCTGATAACGTTGATTCTGCAAATATTTCACCCACTAATCATTGCATCACTTCTGATAACGTTCATCTGCAAGTATTTCAGCCACAAATTATTGCATTACTTCTGATAACGTTGATTCTGCTAATATTTCAGCCACTAATTATTCCATTGCTTCTGATAACGTTGATTCTGCAAATATTTCAGCCACTAATTATTGCATTACTTCTGATAACGTTGATTCTGCAAGTATTTCAGCCACTAATTATTGCATTAATTCTGATAACATTGATTCTGCAAGTATTCAGCCACTAGTTCTTGTGTTACTTCTGATAACGTTGATTCTTCAAGTATTTCAGCCACTAATTATTGCATTACTTCTGATAACGTTGATTATGAAAATATTTTCGCCACTAAATATTGAATTACTTCTGATAACGTTGATTCTGCAAGTATATCAGCCACTAGTTCTTGTGTTACTTCTGGTGACATTGATTCTGCAAATATTTCTGCCACTAATTATTGCATTAATTCTGATAACGTTGATTCTGCAAGTATTTAAGCCACTAGTTCTTGTGTTACTTCTGGTAACATTGATTCTGCAAATATTTCTGCCACTAATTATTGCATTACTTCTGATTACGTTGATTCTGCAAGTATTTCAGCCACTGATTATTGCATTAATTCTGATAACGTTGATTCTGCAAGTATTTCAGCCACTAATTATTGCATTGGTTCTGAAAACGTTGATTCTGCAAGTATTTCAGCCACTAATTATTGCATTGGTTCTAAAAACGTTGATTCTGCAAGTATATCAGCCACTAATTGTTGAATTGCTTCTCATAACGTTGATTCTGCAAGTATATCAGCCACTAATTGTTGCATTGGTTCTGATAACGTTGATTCTGCAATAATTTAAGCCACTAAAAATTGTATTGCTTCTGATAATATTGATTCTACAAATATTTCAGCCACTAATTTTTGCATTGCTTCTGATAACGTTGATTCTGCAAATATTTCAGCCACTAATTATTCCATTGCTTCTGATAACGTTGATTCTGCAAATATTTCAGCCAATAATTATTGCCTTGCTTCTGATAACGTTGATTCTGCAAATATTTCACCCACTAATCATTGCATCACTTCTGATAACGTTCATCTGCAAGTATTTCAGCCACAAATTATTGCATTACTTCTGATAACGTTGATTCTGCTAATATTTCAGCCACTAATTATTCCATTGCTTATGATAACGTTGATTCTGCAAATATTTCAGCCACTAATTATTGCATTACTTCTGATAACCTTGATTCTGCAAGTATTTCAGCCACTAATTATTGCATTAATTCTGATAACATTGATTCTGCAAGTATTCAGCCACTAGTTCTTGTGTTACTTCTGATAACGTTGATTCTTCAAGTATTTCAGCCTCTAATTATTGCATTACTTCTGATAACGTTGATTATGAAAATATTTTCGCCACTAAATATTGAATTACTTCTGATAACGTTGATTCTGCAAGTATATCAGCCACTAGTTCTTGTGTTACTTCTGGTGACATTGATTCTGCAAATATTTCTGCCACTAATTATTGCATTAATTCTGATAACGTTGATTCTGCAAGTATTTAAGCCACTAGTTCTTGTGTTACTTCTGGTAACATTGATTCTGCAAATATTTCTGCCACTAATTATTGCATTACTTCTGATTACGTTGATTCTGCAAGTATTTCAGCCACTGATTATTGCATTAATTCTGATAACGTTGATTCTGCAAGTATTTCAGCCACTAATTATTGCATTGGTTCTGAAAACGTTGATTCTGCAAGTATTTCAGCCACTAATTATTGCATTGGTTCTAAAAACGTTGATTCTGCAAGTATATCAGCCACTAATTGTTGCATTGGTTCTGATAACGTTGATTCTGCAAATAATTCAGCCACTAAATATTGCATTGCTTCTGAAAACGTTGATTCTGCAAGTATTTCAGCCACTAATTATTACATTCCTTCTCATAACGTTGATTTTGCAAGTATATCAGCCACTAATTGTTGCATTACTTCTGATAATGTTGATTCTGAAAATATTTGAGCCACTAATTGTTGCATTGCTTCTGATAACGTTGATTCTGCAAATATTTCAGCCACTAATTATTCCATTACTTCTGATAACGTTGATTCTGCAAGAATTTCAGCCACTAATTATTGCATTAATTCTGATAACATTGATTCTGCTAGTATTCAGCCACTTGTTCTTGTGTTACTTCTGATAACGTTGATTCTGCAAGTATTTCAGCCACTAATTATTGCATTAATTCTGATAAGGTTGATTCTGAAAATATTTTTGACACTAATTACACTGAGAGACAAAACTTAAGGAAGTTGTACCTTATAGCATATATATATCGGGATTCAGAAAATAACTCTGAGAGATATTTTTCTAAATCCCGATATATTTATGCTATAAGGTACAACTTCCTTAAGTTTTGTCTATCAGTGTTATTGCCTTACTTCTGATAACATTGATTCTGCAAGTATTTCAGCCACTAATTATTGCATTAATTCTGATAACGTCGATTCTGCACGTATTTCAGCCACTAATTATTGCATTAATTCTGATAACGTTGGTTCTGAAAATATTTCAGCCACTAATTATTGGATTGCTTCTGATTATTTTGACCCAGAAAATTTTGTATCCACAAGTTCCTGTATTGTTCCTGGTAACTTTGAATCTTCAATCATTTTCACTCTCAGTTTTTATATTGTTTTTGATCACGTTAATCGTTTGAGAACTACTCTACAAGTTGTCCTTGCATTGTTTCTTATTACGTGATGTTATCGATAAAATCAACTAACAGAGTCTATATTGTGTCGATACTAGGTTCAAGTTAAGACAGCGGCGTCTGAAGTTCTCTACCTTCCACCAGCTCGGCATTCCAGGACCAAAGCCTTCCTTCCTCTGGGGCAACCTGCCCGAAATCAACGCCAAGGGCATAGGGGTGTGTATGGTGCAGTGGTATCGACAGTATGGCGATGTATTTGGGTAAGCTGGACTTCTCTCTCTAAACACATGATCATCGTCCTTCATTACCACCACTCTGTGCAGAGTCTACTTTGGCGCCAAGCCATTTCTGTGTGTTGCTAATCCCGATGCTCTAAGAAATTTTATGGTGAAAGAATTTAATAATTTCACCGATAAAGATGTAAGTATGAAACGATTTTATGATGAGTGTGTTGAGACCTAAAAGAGAAATATTCCAGATGTTTCTTGAAGGATTCGGCATGGATGATGACCGGATAGAGGTGGCCTTAGAAGGGCTAAGAGGAGAAGCATGGAAGAACATGCGGGCAAAGCTCTCGCCGACCTTTTCAACGGGCAAGGTTCGGCAGATGGGGCCGTTTGTGCTGAGCAAATGGGCAGAGCTGGAACGGAGGATGGAATGCCACGTAGGCCGTACGGTGGACATCGGGGCTCTAACCGAAGCAGCCATTATGGAAATTTCCATCTCAGTCTTCGCTGGTGTCAAGGAGCCCGTGCAAGAGCGACCAAACTGCCGCATGGCCAAGGCCATCAGAGCCGCTCTGGCTCCTTCTTTCTCGGACCTGCCGATTATGCTTTCCTGTAAGTGCATTTCTAGTGTGACATATCACCCCGAGATATGTTTTCTAAGGATCAATAAACGATTCCTATATATTGCTCAATTAGGATAATAGGTTTTATTATTCGATAAAATAACCCCTTAAATCAATATTTAAATAAAAACATTAAGCCTCCAGGGAAAAGTTTCTTTAAAATATTTTTTATTTAAAAATATCTCGAGCTTTCGGGCAAGTAAGCCTTTCAACGGGAGAAACTGAAGAAATTTGGAATCAAAACCTTTTTCAGCAACTCACTTAATTTAAATTCGTTACTAAAAATCCCATAACAAAGAACAATACTATTGATTATCCTTCCAATATTGAGAATGCCATATACTCCATAGAATGCAACGAATGCAAAACCAAATATGTCGGCGGAACTGGCCGACATTTAAATATACACACACACAAAAGCCTTTATTAAGACACACACTGGTTTTATAGAGGATTCTCCCCGAGATTACAAGAGAGATAGACCTGTGAAAGTGGGGAATATAGACAATTAAATATAAGAGTATCAGAACATAAACGAAATATCGATAATCAAGACAGTAGATCTTTAGTATACCAACATATAAGAGAAACAGGCCATTCCTTCTCCCTATCAGAACCAAAGACCCATTACTCCAACATCCCCAATAGACTACAGAGACTTATAATAGAATCCATCATATCCAGAAATCACAATAGCATTAACAGAAGAATAGATATTCCGGAAATTTATAACATTATATTCCCTGAGCCCAGCCCATAACCCTCAAGTGAAGCACGCGCAACAGAAACCCGCGTTGATTATGCCATGAACCAAATGTAAACAATCAAAGGACCTTATTTAATTTTAAATCATATTTTATTGGCGTATTGATCATGTAAAATATGTTCTCCCGTTGAAGGGCGTACTTGCCCGAAAGCTCGAGATATTTTTAAATAAAAAATATTTTAAAAGATTCTTTTCCCTGGAGGCTTTATGTTTTTATTTTAAGGTTTTATTATAACTTATTCGCACACGCTTTCGAACTGAATCGATTTTATACAGTTACTTAATTAACCCTTCAAAATGATTGTTTGTATTGAGAAAGAATTTGCATAGATCTCTCATAGGTACATAAATATATAAATATCAAATTATCTATCACAAAAAGTTAATGAAATATAAACACAGTAAAAGGTTTTACACAGTAAAGATAGGCAAGCATTCCTGGAGTGTAACAACAGAAAGGTTACAGGATTCTCAAATTCACAAATCACGTTAGACTCTCCAGTAGATACTTCTGATGAAACGACCTCACCACAAAGGTCCCAGGCATTATATAGAGCTGTCACCTTGACAGCCAATGAAGATTGAAGCAAGTGGTTTGATTGATTTAGGATGTCCTCGACCTAGACCGTGTTGTCGCCGTCTGGTCCTGACTCCATCCCATCCTGGGTAATTGACTTGAGCTGTTTGGGCTCTGTCTTCGCTCTGTTCATACACCACTCACTAACCACAACTTCTCTACTACATGCAAATATATATCGTCCATTGGTTTTTAAATTATTAAAAACAACATTTTACACATTAATAACAACATTTTCATTTTTAAAAATATCTCACTTTTTTTATCGAAATAACTATTTGAGTCAAAAGGCGATCCATTAATTAAGATTATATAAAAGGGCGTACCTGGATCTGTAAAGAAAAAAAAATTTTTTTTCTTTACAGATCCAGGTACGCCCTTTTATATAATCGAAATAACTATATTTTAATCGAAATTAGTCTATTTTAGACATTTTTGTGTATCCGTTTTAAATAAGTATTAGAAATAAAAGAGATCAGAGAATTTATCAAAAAGAGTTAATCACTGTTTTACTGATCGTGTCGTGACAGTGTCCTTTCCATCCCTCGCCCCGCTCTTGTATCAGCTGGCCGTGTGGAGCACGCGACTAAGAGGCGAGGAGAACTCGGTGAAGTCCCTACTCGACGTGGGAGAACACATCTACCGCCAGCGGCTCCAGATGCCAGAGGTCGGTAAACAGATTCCTCGGATCTTCATTCCACAGCTGTTCTGTTCCAGGTCCAATCCAAAGACATTCTTCAGCTGCTGATTGACTACAACCGCGAAGCCGCTAAGACAACAGGTGAGCTGCCAACATCAGCCAGAAGATATCGTTCATGTTGTTCTGCAGACGGCTCTAAGCCTATCCTGACTGATACCGAGATCGTGGTCAACGCCTTCACTTTCGTCTTTGCCGCGTAAGTGCCTCTTGAACTCCCTCTGTTAGATAATAATAAAAATTGATTTAAAAAGTGAATCATAAATAAATATATTTATATATAACATAAAATAATATCTTAATTTCATAATAACAATAGTTGAAATTATAAATTATCTCTGTAACAATGAAGTATTATAATAATTACCATGCAACACCATCAATAACCATATAAACTACATTCATATATCACTACGTGTAATTGAACAAGATAATCTAATAAAAACATCGCAGTGTTTTGGGCGAGGTTTGTACCCGGGTTCTACCACACATATACACATGAAAAAAAAAAACAATAGAAAAAATAAAAAATAAGTGGGTCAGGTGTTGATATTAAAAATAAAGAAAGTCTATCCTGACCACAAGCACATGTGCTTTTTAGATAGCAGAGCGTCATCTAGTGGAGCAAAATAAACTAACGTTTTTTTTAAGCGATAGAACTCTTCCTGTTTAGATAATCAAATAAAGTAAAGCACGAAGGAAGATGAGTTTCTTTTTAATAAACGTGAGCGAGCTTTCGGGCCACACGCCCTTTTACTGGCAAAAATCTAAGAGATTCAAAGAGATACAAGCCTATTTATACTGTAGGCTTGTATCTCTTCGAATCTCTTAGCTTTTTTGCCAGTAGAAGGGCGTGTGGCCCGATAGCTCGCTCGCGTTTATTAAAAAGAAACTCATCTTCCTTCGTGCTTTACTTTATTTGATTAACGTTTATTTATTTTGCTCCGTGATATTTAGCCAACCAAATTTCTTGATAAATCAAGAAAAGCCGGTCGCAGTGGTACAGCCTACTCCACGCTGACGAGCGCCAACAGTGCGAAATGCGTTCGTGGATGGATTTTCTTGATTTATCAAGTAATTAGGTTGGCTAAATATCACGGAGCAAGTTAAATAAACGTTAGTTTATTTTTGCTCCACTAGATGGCGCTCTGCTATCTAAAAAGCACATGTGCTTGTGGTCAGGATATGCCTTCTTTATTTTTATTATACACATATGATAAAAAAGGCATATATTGGATTTAATAAAATATTTATTTTGCCAATATTTCGGCTGACCGAACTTAAATCCAATATATGCCTTTTTTATCTAATGAATTAAGTATGGATTGCTCTATTTTCAAAATTATACACATATATAAATTGATTTTTATCAAAATTTCCAAAATTACTCACACTATAATTGGGGGCCATAAAAAAATCCTTTTGAAAATTATTATTTTGTTTTCTGAATATACAAGTAATATAATGATATGATAATATTAATATTGTAATATGATATTTCTCTAGTATTGTCCAAATTTGTGTGTCCGCTTATCAATAAACTACTGTGAAAAATGTCGTCAGATTTGCTATGCAGCCTCTTTCGACCCTAGCAATGGTTTTAGACTAATCATCTTTTATAATCAATTTTTCGTTGCAATTTTATTTCCGATATTGTTCACCTACCCTAATGATATCGCCAGAGAGGGAGGATGTCAGCGTCCAATCAAAGCCTGAAATGGTGAATATGTTCACATCCTCATTTAGTTGCTTGGACAATGTCAACGACCTGTGATACGACCTTTCTGAGTGCCGACCTTCTTTTCCGGTGGTACATTTTATTTAAAGCAATTTTCAATTTACATCATAAGGTAATTCTGTGCACAACATTTAATAATTATATAACATTTAAAATACGATATATAATTTATTTTAAACAGTTTTTTATTTTCTATATACTCGGGTAAATGTTCACTCGGGCGAACCACGCGCGTTGTCAGGGCCAATCGTCTGGTTTAATATAAAGTGTAGAAATGATTTAATTCTTCCACATTAAAATGATTACTGGGTGAACAACTTTCCTGAATGGATGCAAGGTTTTTCCCACTATGTACTAAGTGTCAACCTGCAACCCCAAAACACATTATTGACTGTAATGACTCATCCAATAATGAGCTCTACTCATCCCCAGCAGACACTATCAACAAGCTTTACAAGCTTGATACCCTAATATGATTGAGTGGAGATAAGAAATAAGAAAAAGACGTTAAAATTACAAACATGAATTTATACTTTGACATTTTTCCCGATCAAACCGAAATCGCTTAACTTTTCCAATCTTCTAAACGACACATCGTTCTACTAAATCTTACAATGTCCTCCCAAAACAGCTACAAAACACCACATGCTGTGTGCAGGGTCGACACTTCCTCAGTGGCCTTCAAGTTCGTCCTCCACACACTGGCACACCACCAGGACGTACAGGAAAAGGTACGGGAGGAGGTGAGGAAGGTGCAGGGCGACAAGGTGAGTCCTCTCCCCACATCACCCGCATCACTTCCCCTCATCTCCCTGACAGGACATCTTCGACCCTGACGATGTCGGCAAGCTGAACTACATGGAGCAGGTGCTGTCCGAGGTCATACGTCTCTACCCACCATCTCCCACGTAAGTCTGTTGGAGACGCTGCCTTTTTACCAGCTTGGAGGTATCAAGTCTGGAACAGATTAATAAATCAATTGAAGGGAATTTATAACATAATCCACGCTTATACAACACATTTGTAGATCGCCAACATTATCTGGCCGATCCTACATTTCAGAAGTACCTCTCGGTCACATTCTATATAGTTTTCTGTGTAGGTAACTAGGAAAAGAGACTTGAAGGTAGGATACTGAGCGCCAGAAATAAGGCTGAAACGAAACGATAACTTTTGAATCTCTTTAATTTTCTTTAAATCGACAGTAAATCATCACAGGTAGTAATGACATATCGTCTTCCAAGTTCCTTTTAGAAAGTTCAACTTGGACCTAAGGACTTGAAGGTCCGACACGGCTGTAATTGCTGTGACAAGGACTTAAGGGTTAGCAACACAGAATATAGCGTTAAAACATTCGAATGCAATGGACTAGGAGTTGTGAAAGGAGTCCGATTCTAGATCGCCAGGTTTTTGTGATTCCACCTTATGTTAGAATAAGAATTTTACTCTATTATACGCCTTATTAAATAAAGAAATTGATAAAAATATATTAACAAGGAGTATAGGAAATTTCTTTATGGAAAATATCGTAAAATTATTTCCACATCCTTCTTATTCACCAGATTTCTCTCCACGTTCAACTTTTTTTCTCTTTCCTAATGAAAAAGATCAGTTGCAATGATATAGTGAGGCGACTCTCGATGCATACAAAGAGACCCTTTGAGACTATGCCAGAACAAAAACTGAACCAATAATTCAGCAGAACCTAACAAAAATGGATCATACAAGATTATATTCTAATTATAAATTATTATATAAGTATTTAATACCTGAACAATTTTTATCCTGGAATCTATCATTAGACATAAAAGGTTACATTACCCAACCAAGAATCACTTCGACTTTACTAAGAGAAAGTCACATTCAAATAATTAAAAAGGAAGATGTAATTTGTAAACTCTTCAAAACTGAAAGCATAGAAAAAATGACACACTACGAGGTGTGTTAAAAAGTATCGCGACATTTGTGTTTTTTCAAAAATTATCTATTTATTCATGAATACCTATTTTGTCCCCTTCAAAGTAATCCCAATGAGATATTATACACTTGTGCCAAAGGTTTTTCCAATCTTCGAAGAACTTCAAAAAATCATTTTTTAAAATCTTTTTCAGCTCCTCCTTCGAAGCCGTCTTTATCTCGTCAAGCGTAGCGTAACGTCATCCTTTCATGGGCCTCTTCAGTTTAGGGAACAAGAAAAAGTCACAGGGGGCCAGATCTGGGGAATACGGTCGCTGCGACATCATTAGTGTGTTTTTTTTGGCCAAAAAGTCGCGCACAAGCAACCATGTGTGAGCAGGGGCGTTATCGTGGTGCAAAACCCAATTTTTGTTCTTCCACAAATCCGGGCGTTTCTGGCGGATTACTTCGCGCAAATTGCGCATAACTGGCAGGTAATATTCCTTATTGGCCGTTCTACCCTGTGGCAAGAACTCATGATGCACCACGCCCCTGCAATCGAGGAAAACTGTCAGCAAAACTTTCACATTCGACCGAACTTGGCGCGCTTTTTTAGGTCTTGGTTCGTGCGGCAGCTTCCATTGAGATGATTGAGCTTTGGTTTCCACGTCATAACCATAAAACCACGCTTCTTCACCAGTTATGACCCTCTGGAGTAAATTTGGGTCGTCGCGGACCGAGTCCAACATCTCATTTGCAATTTTCATGCGATGCTGTTTTTGGTTGCAATTGAGTAATTTTGGTACGAATTTCGCGACGACCCGTCTCATGTCCAAATCATTGATAAAAATCGAATGGCACGAGCCAATCGATATGTTTAGGTCCTCAGCAACTTCTCTAACGGTGATTCGACGAATGGCCAATATCATTTTCTCCACTTCATTAATTTTTTCGTCTGTTGTTGAAGTGCTCGGGCGTCCGGCATGCTCTTCGTCGTTCACATCTTCTCGGCCTTCTGAGAACATTTTGTACCACCGATAAACGTTGCTTCGGTCCGAAGTAGCTTCTCCGTATGCCACAGTCAACATTCGGAATGCATCCGCGTACTTAATATCGTTTTTCACAAAAAATTTGATACAGGTTATTTGATCCATTTTTTTTTAATAGGTAAAAATCGAAGACGATCCAAATCACCTGCAAGCAAAGCAGCTGTCAACAATTAAGTGAACATTCAAAATGGCCGAGCTTGTCGGCATAAGTGAGAGACATGAGTACCAACATAAAGCCACAAAAAGATCGAAATTCGAATATACGTAACCCGCGAAAATTCGAAAGTCGCGATACTTTTTGAACACACCTCGTACATCTCTGAATGCACTATTGTTAACGAGGAACGGAATAAGATCTTAAAGAATATTATCCAAGTCTACGTGAACCTAGTTCAGCTAATCAGAATAATCTCCGAGAAAAAATATATAGCGATAAAATTATAGAACTTTCATAAAGCGTTAGAGAACAAAGTAATCTCTAAGAACTAAAATTACAGAACAATTTTCTTCCATAGTTAATTTGTATAGTTATGTTGAATACTTTGATTTCCTTTTCATTTTCCCTTCTCTCCTTTGTTTATGTTTCATTTTTCCTTTTCTCCATGAAAATGATGTATGGCGAGTCCTTACAGGACGGAAAGCCATAATAAAGCTGTTGTTGTTGTTGATAAACAATTCAAAAGTGTATAGAATGTAAGGAAATATACTTTTTCTTTCTCTTATGGTTTGTTCTTTCGAAATACTACGTATATATGTGAGGAAGTGGTGATGATTGAGAGATGTTGAGATGAGAGGTCGTGAAGTGAGATGTGCGTGAGCCAGTAGTTTCAATGGGAGAACCTTATATTCGTGCAGACAGAACGTCAAGGCAATTCGGTCCTATGGTCGCTGCTGACGACAGCTCAAGGCCACGAAGATATAGTGGCTCTTTCTGGTCACACTGTCCAGTCAAAATGTTCTAGAGATATGTAAATTATGGAAACTTCTTCCATAAATGGACCTCTAATATTATTGTGCTACAGTGCAGTCCAGCGCCTAGCCATACAGGACTATGAAATCAACGGGAAAAAGATTCCCAAATCCATCCCATTCCTGGTGCCTCTGGACGCTCTCCATCGGTCCGAGAAGTACTGGAATAACCCGGACGAGTTCGACCCAGAACGGTAACATCTCAGCTTGCCAACACACGCAGCTTTTTATTTTATCATTTTCATGAAATCTAGAATTAATTTTTGACTTGTTGAAATGTATTATTTTGTCCCGTTGATACAGTTGATGTTGGACCAATGGTTCTACCTCGGGGAAGTCCAGGTTCTCGCCGGAGCAGAAAGCCAATATCCCAGCATTCGTCTACCAGCCGTTCGGCGCTGGGCCGCGGATGTGCATCGGCATGCGGATGGCCAACATGGTGGACAAGGCGCTCCTGGCTCTGATACTCAGCAAGTTCCGCCTTGTGGCGAGCTCGGAGACCGACAAGGTAACAATCTCAGGATGCAGCCGTCCTCTACAATATCCATTTAAATAGCTTTCTCACTTCATTGAATCATTTTATGGTTCGAAACCTCTTTAATATAAACCCTTTACAAACCTTTTGACTATCAAATTCGGCTTCATACGTTCTCTGCTCAATTTCTATTGGCTGAAACGCCTGGTGTTTATACATTGTCCTATCAGTGACGTTGATGTTGCTTGAGATTAATTGACGGCCTATCTCAAGGAATGACGAAGGTAGACATGAGTGGGTAGACGAAATATTCTCTCTCAATCTCTCTCACTTATTCTTATATTTAGTCTTATTTATTCTTTTCTTTTTAAATTTACCTTATATAATCTTATATGAACATTGAAACAAAGAAGTTTCAATCTCAATCTCTTTCTTTCTCTGTCAGAAACGATAGCTAGGCCTATCCGAATAGCACACTAGCCCTCTCTTCCACTTCCACTTTCTCTCACACTTATAGTTTCTACTTCCAAGTTACTATGAATAGAGCTAATATAATTCATATTTCAGCTATGTTAAATATTAATGACATTATATACTTAACGTTATCTAATATTAACACCAGTAATGTATGGAGATAAAGGGAAAGCACTAATTATGTTTTCAGTTGGAAGCTGATCAAAGAAAAAAGTCATTTTAAAAAATATATCAAAAGGATAATCTAAATAATATTTATATATTTGCATATCTTCTTCATGGGAGTTGCATTATCTTCAATAGCCTTGGTTTATATTCCTCTGTCATTTCTAGAGTTGTTTCCTTTATGGTTTATATTGTAAGATTATAAACTCAAATGGAGCTTCTTCTATATAACATGTTTATTTTTCTAGCCTTCGAACGACATCCTTTTTCAACGGGCGTAAAGACAAGGTGTGATTTCTCAATTTATAATTCTACCTTAGTTACAAATTTGTATATATCTTGGCTCTTAATGTACGTCTATATAATTGTTCACATCACACCTTGTCTTTACGCCCGTTGAAGAACAATGTCGTTCGAAAGCTAGCGAAATAAACATGTTCTATAGAAGAAGTTCCTTTTGAGTTTATAATCTTATAATATAGTTATGGTAATGTTGATGTTTACATCCGTTATGATTTGTTAAGCTGTTTGTTCTCTTGGATAAATTGGCTTCATCACAATTATCTTAAAACTACTTTGAAATAAATAAATTCATCGTTTTACTACGATATCGTGGCTAAAAATACCCACCAACGGCCTACACAATTCTAATTGAACATGATTTCACTCAAGAGGACGCCCATTACACGAGTGTCTGAAGATATTGCTATCTGATATACGCTAATATTAATATATTGACTATGTATTTTAAAGAGATGTCCAGAATTCCTTATCCATATGTTCCATTAAGTCAACACACCTCCCGGTTTATATATACAGTTAAACCTGTCTTAGCGCTCCCTCTTGGGACTCACAAAAATAGGGTGCTATAGAGAGGGGGTGCTATAGACAGGTCACTTTTAATGTAAATCGCATCGTACTACGTATTTACAATCAGGCGCTATAGAGAGGAGGCGCTATCTAGAGGGGGCGCTATAAACAGGTTTGAATGTAATACGTTTAATCTTAAAAAATGGAAAAATATCATCCACAACAGAAACGCTAAAATATAGATGTCGACTGCAACAAAAAGATCAAAATCTAGAGACATGTCCTTACAATTAACGAGTATTAAAGACGAGACGCGCCATCTATAAATGAGAAATAGAACAATGAAACACGAATGTTTCTTTTAAATCCAAATGAAACAAACTTCTACTGTCTTTACTGAATAAAAAATATTGGGAGAGATTGGCTGGTGGATTATATTGTCACAGTAATGAAGGTGACGAGTCATTTGGATAGAATAAAATAATAATTTATTAGATGACTTTAAATAGTTAATAAGTTTGAGGGATAAAAAGAAATAAAGGTAAACTAAGTTAAATGGATAAAAATAATGGTAAATTAAGGAAGTAATGTCAGAGACCCAAACGGCTGGCGATCGGCTACACCCCTCAAGATGGCGACTATTATTTACAAACTTACCGCCATCTATCGGAGCTTAGGTACATAACACTTGCCAAGCTGACAGCGCGCGCCACCTATCGCGGCTTAGGTACATAACATTCACCAAGCTGCCGATGTATTATTTACAGTTACAAGCTATGTACATTTTTGGTTATGACAATATTTGACGAAACCGCTGGGAAGGTTCTCAACTGATAAGCCAAGCTCTCTCAATATTTTTCATGCAATAAGGACAGTAGAAATTTGTTCCATTTGGAATAATGATTGAATTTGAATTAACGATTATGCACTCGTAACGACGTCCTCGGACTCTGGTGTTATGTTTATCAAATAAATTAACTAGTAATATAAGTGGGAATGATGAAATATAAGTGTCGAGGGGGAAATACCCCGATATGGCTGTACCACTGAGATAAATTCGCCCTGTAATGCTTCAAGAAGTTGAACACTCCAGAAATAAACCTAGAAGAGTTTCATAAAAACTTGCAAAAAAGGCATGTTTATTGTATCAGTTAGTAGCGCGCTCTCCTCTAGCCACAAGTTCTTCTGCCGGCACAAGCAGCATCCCCTTTTATAAAGTAAAAAATACAAACAAAAGAGAAAAATATAAAATATCTATTTACATATAAGACAAATAAAAGCAAAATATATATTTACATATAGGATAAATATTTCCAACAAATAGTTTGTTGTGTTGTAACTTGTTGTTTTGTTGCAGGTAAAGCCACAGCTGAAGGATACCATGTTCATCCTACATCCCAAGCTTCCAGTCAAAGTTCGCCTGGAGAGACTTGGCTGATGTTCGCACACTTCCACTACTAAATACTATAGAACCACAAGTAGAGAGTACTTGTACCAATTGTGACAGGTGTATTGTTTTATTATATTTACCTGAAGGTTTTTTTTGCACAATAAAGTTAACTTTTTTATGCTTGTCATTTGGTAAGAATTATATTACTTTTATGGAAACACACAAATGCATGTCCAAACTTTGCTATACATACAACTAGCGCCAGAAAGATGCCGAAATTTATACAGTAGAACCCTACTGTAAAGAACAAAACCTAATTGCAGAACCAAAGTATCTTTCAGAGAGAGGTGTCCTCTTATCGGAGAGTTTCTATAAAGTAAAAATGGTAATTTCGCATATGAAAACTATCCTTTGTAGAGAGGTGTCTTCTAGCGTGTGTGTCCTCTCATGGAGGTTCTACTGTATATGGTAGCTAAATACAGCTAAAAAGTTTCTATAGAGTAAAAATGGTAATTTTTCAAATGAAAACTGTATTTTATAGAGAGGTGTCCTCTAGCGTGAGTATCCTCTCATGGAGGTTCTACTGTATATGGTAGCTACATACACTGGTCCGCAAAATTAAAGGAGCAACATATTTTTTTCATTTATCTCAAATATTATTGAACATTTATCAATGAAATTTTATACACAAATTTATTATTCAATTATTGATTAGAATACCCGAAATCAAAGAATTCTAACACGTATTTTATACAAATTAGCCGGTCAAGCAATGATCTTCTAATGGTTATTGTTGTTAATATGGGGTGTGATCGCCTTTAACTGATAGACAGGCTCTACATCGGTGACCCATACTAAGAATTAGGGAGTTTATCAGCTCCTGTGGAATCAACGCCCACTCTTGTGTTAAGGCTGTTTCTAGCTCATGTGTGTTTCTAGGAGGGGTTGGAGGGATGAGATCCGCCGTCCTAGGTTGTCCCATACATGCTCAATGGGATTTAGGTCTGGGGATCGAGCTGGCCAATTCATCCGAGCAATTGCATGGTTTTGGAGAAAAGTGTCGACCACACCAGCCCTATGTGGAGGGCATTATCATCCATTAGAAGAAAGTTTTCTCCCATTTCCAATGCTTGAGGCATCACATATGCTGCCAAGATCTCGTCCCGATACCTCTGTCCAGTCAGGGTTCCTTGCCGAAAAATATGGAGTGCTGTGCGACCGCCCAAGAAGATTTCAGCCCAGACCATAAAACCTTGGCTTCTGTAGGGATCCCTTTCAACCATATTCCGGGAATTATTTCTGGTTCCTACCTCTCTCCAGACAAAGACACGACGAGAATAGCTGTTTAGGAGAATCTGGACTCATCAGTGAACACTACACGCCTCCATTCATCTGGATTCCAGGCGACATGTTGTCTGCACCAAAGTTTCCTTGCTCTCTTTTGAGGTGGTGTCAATGGCACACAAATTATGGGTCGTCGAGCATAGAGGCCCTTCTTGTGAAGCCTTCTGCGTATTGTATCAGTTGATACTAAGACTCCTGTAGCTGCATTGAGGTCACTTCGTAGTTGCGATGCTGTCATTCTTCTATTGCGACGCACAAGAAGACTCAAATAACGGTCTTGATTTAACGTTGTGACCCTTGGCCGTCCTTGTCCGGGTGTTCTGGCAACATTAGCCGTCGTTTGAAATTTTTTCCAAAGCCTTGAGACAACGTTTCTTGTTACTCCAAGCCATCTTGCTACTTCTGCCTGTGATTGGCCTGCTTCCATCCTTCCAATAGCTTGCCATTTTTTTTCTCGTGATAAATGTTGCCTAAAGCCATGAAAACTTTAAAAAACAAAAAGGTTCAATAAAAATCTAGTGGAGCGTAAAGAGAAAGACTCAGGCACGTGTTGGAGGCGGAGTCAACGTAGACGGTGGTATTTTGCATATTGGGAACAACTTTATTTGTTTTTCTGTTTTACATACTCTCTTAATTCATGGACGCTTTTGAATATACCAAAACTTGATATATATCCCTTAATATAACCTTTCTTTTTCTTAAACATGTATTGTTCCTTTAATTTTGCGGACCAGTACAACAGATATTCGGTGCATGGGTCTGTCTTCTTGATGGAGTAGCTCGTTATATCAAAGCCATCCTATGTTGATGGAAGCCATTTTTAATACCAAGATCTACCGGTAGTATCAAATCCGAAAAGATGCAACAATCAAGGCATTTAAATTTTGGCGAAATTGTCAACAATGATACACTCATCGACAAAACTTAAAGTTGGATGTCTTTCATATCGCCGGGTATATGTGTTTTTTTTTAAAGGAGACAGGAAATTTTGTTCACACCTGGATGCTAAATACATGCTAAAAGGTAGAAATTACTTAAGTTTTTTTATCCCCAGTATACATGGTACGGGCCATGATAATCAGGGTGGGTAGAAGTTGGCGATTTCTTTTACTGTAAGTGCAACCACATGTCTACACATGTGAAAAGCAGTTCGACTTTGCACTTACACCGTTTGGTTACTTGCACTCGCTGGTGGGGTTGGACTTTTGTAAGAATCGAGAGCTATTGGGGCCATTTTTTTTATTAGAAAAAAACTGCCTAATGCGGGTATTCGATCTTAGGTCGTAGCGGCCGGAAATTAACGGTTTAAACCATCCTTCAACCGACGCCCTACTTCATTAAGTTTTGCCCATGAGTGTATTTTAAGCTGTTTTGTGTTAGTTGAAGGTTACAATATATAGGCACCAATATATAAAAGATTGACCATACTCTGTCATCAATCTATAAACAGTTGAATGTAATTTCTGTGTAAATGTTTCACAAATGGTATTTGAGCTTTGTTTGAATATTTTGATGGGGCAAAACCACGTATGACTAAGGGAGAAATTCCAGAATCATCGGTTTCACCCCGTTAACATTCTGAAGAACAGTGTCAAGGAGGCATGGAATAATCCCCTAACTGAAATACCTGTATAAAGGACACACACAATAACTCATGGATACAACCACTCGTATATAGAATAACCTTTTGATGATCAAAGATTTATATCGAGGTTTTATTGTACACTAATTCATATACCTGATTGTAAGATAAGGTGTCTCACTTTCCTTCAACGACCATTTCTGGTCATCTGTTTTGTATTTTTAGTTGTTAACCCATCAATGCCTTGAAGGCTTAGGTCCTCCACAGATCTGAATACATAAGAGATACTATAATTATAGAGAGCCTCTCTGGTGCCTCCGCCAATATCTACGTGCTTTATAAGTACGTCAAACGAGCAAGAGACATAATCCGTATGATGTAACTCCACCTATCTATCATGGAATAACTTCTCACCCAACGCACTCTTCAGACACTATATAAAGGATACAGGAGGAAGAAGAAGTTTACTTATGATTCCACCCCTTTTAGATACGTTATAAACTTCAAAGATATACATTTTAAATACATGTTAAATAGACACGTTGTGTGCTCCACGTGACATCAAGTTATATAATACAGAGAGGCTGGCTGTATTCTCTCAAGGTATGCGTACTCAGTCAAAAAGATTGTGTGTAGTCGGGGGGTCAAAAATATGTGTGTAGTTAGCCAAAAAGGTGTGTGTAGTCGGTCAAAAAGGTGTGTGTAGTCAGTCAAAAAGGTATGTGTGTAGTCAGTCAAAAAGCTGTGTGTAGTCAGTCAAAAAGATGTGTGTAGTCAGTCAAAAATTTGTGTGTAGTCGGTCAAAAAGGTGTGTGTAGTCAGTCAAAAATATGTGTGTAGTTAGTCAAAAAGGTGTGTGTAGTCGGTCAAAAAGGTCTGTGTAGTCAGTCAAAAATATGTGTGTAGTTAGTCAAAAAGGTGTGTGTAGTAAGTCAAAAAGGTGTGTGTAGTCAGTCAAAAATATGTGTGTAGTTAGTCAAGAAGGATGTGTGTAGTCAATAAAGAAGGATGTGTGGTGTGTCGATTTACTGGTCCAGCGATGGCTCAGAAAGTCTCTCAAAGTTAGTGTTTATTGGAGTTTCTTGTTGGCTACATTTATATGGGAAGACAAAGAGGAGACAGCCCGGAATGCACGTCTGGTCCTCTCTCCGGATTCCTCCGCTGTGTTGGTGATTTATGGCGGCCGCCTGTTTATTTATCTTGGCGGGCGGCGTCGGCGGGGTGCTGCATCCCTGGTCCCCACAGTACTCCCCCTCCAGTGGCGTAGTCACGATTTGTGCACAAAGTGGTTAAGTACAATATATATACATCATCATATAGGCAAGAAAATAAAATAAGGAGAAATATAGTCTATTGCTCCTTAAATCTCACGGGTTTCTTGATTATTCTCCCCGATCTTGTCCTAGTCAGGTCTGGTGCTGATCCTGTTCCTTGGAATTCTGTGTACTTCTCCACATCTGGTGGGTCAGGATTATGTTGGGACGATGTAGAAGGCAGCGCTCCCGACACGATGGGTCTTGCTGCAGTAGGATGTTCTGCAGTTATATTGTCCGAATCTGCCAGCAAATAAGCAGGTCGCAATCGGTCAATCGATGTGGTAACGTTTTTTCCTTTCACTTTGAGTGTGAAATACTTGTCTGTTCTTTCAAGGACTGGGAAGGGTCCCTCATATGGTGGTTCCAGAGGTTTCTTCACTCGATCTGTCCTGATAAATACATGTGAACATATTTTCAGATCTTTATGAACAAATACTTTAGTCTTCGAATGATGTTTTTCATTTAAGGGTTTGAGCAATTCCATTTGCTTTTGAAGCTGTTGAACAAATTCTTCAGCATGCAGGTGATGTTTAGAATCATCAAAGAATTCGCCAGGCAGTCTGATGGTTTTGCCATATACCATCTGAGACAAAGAATGGTTGGTATCTTTTTTGATAGCAGCACGCAAGCCTAGGAGAACTGTTGGCAACGTTTCTGTCCACTTAATACTATTGTGGGCACGAATGGCAGTTTTAATGGTTCTATGAAGCCTTTCAATCTTCCCGTTACACTGAGGGTGGTACGCCGTGGAATGACGAAGTTTGATACCACACAGCGTTGTTAAATCTTTAAAAAGCTGAGAAGTAAACTGCTTTCCTCGGTCTGATATCACTGTATGAGGTGCTCCAAATCTAACAATCCAGTTTTCGTAGAACGCTCTCGCTACCGTTTCAGACTTCATATCTGGTAGCGGAACAACTTCCATCCAGCTGGTGTACCTGTCGATGCAGGTCAGACAGTAGATGTTACCATTCGATGGAGGTAAAGCACCAATTAGATCTATGTGGACAACACTAAATCTTTCATCCACTTCTTGATATTTGCCTATTTCTGATTTTGTGTGTATCGACACCTTGCACTTTTGGCAGTTGACACAAGCTCGAGCCCATTTTCTAATGTCTTTATTCATATTGGGCCATATAAATCTTGATGTTAATTGTTTAGTAGTGGCTTTGATGCCTGGGTGTGAGAGTTCGTGGAAGTTCCTAAAAACCATCATTCGGAATTTAATTGGAATGAATGGTCTAATATTATTAGTAGACACGTCACACCATAACAAATTGCCTGATTGTAGTGGGTATTGCTTAAATTTTAGAGAAGTATTCTTTGAAATCAGGTTTTGTAGTTCTGAATCACCAGTTTGTTCTTTGGCGATCTCTTCATAGTCGATAGTTGTGATAGCATCAACTCTGGACAGAGCATCGGCGACTATGTTGTCAGTACCTTTTATGTACTTGATATCAGTAGTGAATTGGGAAATGTATTGTAGATGTCTTAATTGTTTAGGAGAAGCTTTCTCATTTTTTTTTGTTTGAATGCGTAAATTAAAGGTTTGTGATCAGTTAAAATTGTAAATTCACGTGCCTCAAGCAGGTGCTTGAAGAATTTGATAGACAAATATATTGCGAGAAGCTCTCTATCATATGTACTATAATTACATTGAGCAGGATTTAATTTTTTAGAGAAAAATGCTATTGGTTTCCAATTATTATTGTCAAGCTGTTGGAGAACTGATCCAACTGCCCGATCTGAAGCATCTGTACAGAGTGAGATAGGCAGTTCAGTATCGGGGTAGGCTAACAGTGCTGTATTAGCTAGGGCTTGTTTGCATTTTTCAAACTGAACTTCAGCTTCTTTAGTCCATTTTATTTCGCTTCTATCCTTTTTCTTGGCTCCCCTCAAGTATTCATGAAGGATTGCCTGAGTCTCTGCGGCATTGTTCAAAAAGGTACGATAAAAGTTTAGCATTCCCAAAAATATGCGTAATTCATGAACTGTTTTTGGTTTCTTATATTCTAGAATAGCTTTAACCTTTGTTGGGAGTGGTTTCACACCGTGAGAGGTAATTAGGTATCCTAGAAAATCAATTTCCTGTACTAGGAATTTAGATTTAGAAAGATTGATTCTTAATCCATAGGAATTTAGTCTGCTGAATAAGGTTTCTAGGTGGCTATAATGCTCTTCGTCCGTTTTAGAGGCTACCAGAATATCATCTAAGTAGACAAATGCAAAGTCCAAGTTTCTTAAGACTTCATGCATGAATCTCTGAAAGGTAGCAGTAGCATTTCTAAGACCGAAACTCATAACATTAAATTCGAATAGCCCAAAAGGAGTAATGATGGCAGTCTTTGGTTTATCCTCTTCAGCAATTGGAATCTGATAGAATGCCTTGCATAGGTCTATTTTTGAGTACACACGAGTACCTTTTAAGATGTGGTGGAAATCGTCCAGTCTAGGGATTGGATAACGATCTGGAAGTGTAACTGCATTGAGTCTTCTATAATCACCACAAGGTCTTAGTGACTCGTCCTTTTTTGAAACTAAATGTAGTGGACTCGCCCAAGGAGAATTTGAGGGTCTAATTATTCCATTATTCAACATATATTGAAATTCTGCCTTAGCAAGAGTTAATCTCTGTGAATCTAGACGACGGGCTTTTGAGTGAATTGGCTGACCTCTTGTAGGAATATAATGCTTAACGCTATGTTTTGCTTCTACAAAATCTGATGGTGGCCTACATAGGTTAGGATATTTGGTTAGGATAGCGCTGACCTTGGATGATGAATTTAGAGTGCTAATATTTCCCATGTCTGAGATTGACTGAATGACGCCTCTTATGGAAAGATTAGTTATTCCATCAATTAGGCGTTTATTTTTTATATCGATAATCAATCCAAAGTTGTTCAAAAAATCGGCTCCTATTATTGCTCTGTTAGTATTGGCGATTACAAAAGGCCATTGGAATTGACGTCGAAGTCCGATATCCAAATTTCTAACCTTTGTTCCATAGGTAACAATTTCTGTACCATTGGCTGCATATAATTTATAATCAGAGCTAGGCATCCTATTTTTATCCTTTGGAGGTATTATAGATATATCAGCACCACTGTCCACCAAAAAGCGCAATCCCGTGTTTTTGTCCGTCACAAATAATCGGAGATTGCGACAATCCTGAATGCCGGCAGAAGAGCTTGTCGCTACTCTGTCCGCCGGTTTGAGTTTTCCGACTCTTTCCAACTGCACGGAGACCTGCATTTATTTTGCAAGCAATTAGGACCAAATCTAAAATGGTAATAGCAGTATTTCCCTTTTGGATCGAAAGATCTTTGAGAATTACTTCTCGGTTTTGACTGAGTCCTATTTTTGGATCGAGATCTAGATCTATCCAGTCTCAATTCGGACACCTGCCGTTCAAGATCTTCCAATTTGGCGATCAAGCGATCTGTTGATGAAGAAGGCTCTTCCGCATCATATATTTCTTTGGAATAGTTTATTTCATTTATTTTATCGGCCATTATGGCCAATTTGCTAATGTCCTCTTCGCTTACAATAAGTATATTCTTTATGGATGTGGGCAGTTTATCGAGCCATAAAGTTTTTATTAAATTGTCAGAGATATCTGGGGTAGCGAGGGATCTGAGCTTTTGTAGCAACTGGCTCGGCTTCATGTCTCCGAGCTCAATACCTGAAATTAACTTTTTAATTCTCAACCCTTCACTTTCTCTGAACAATTCAAGTAGTCGTGATTTACATTCAGAGTACTTGTTGTCGCTTTTGCTATTAATTATGTCCCAAATGTTTTCTATATATTTAGGTTCTAATTGGGAGATCAAATAATTAAATTTAGTGTCTTCCTGAATAATTCCACCTATTTTGAACTGTGCTTCTACCTGGAAGAACCATATTTCAGGTTTTTCAACCCAGAAAGGCGGTATTTTAACACTAACTTTGCATATTTCTGAGGTATCGCTAGGCTTATTTTCTGTTTCCATTTTACGTAAATTTAAATTCGACACAACAGCTTAGAGATAAAGTTAAAAATTAAAATATTGAGATAAAATAACAAGGAAGATAATATAAAAACTTATCTTAGTCTTGAGATGATATCCCGATATCCTGGATGATGCTTCTTTTCAAACTTGAATCACTTTTTGCGTTTCTTTATCTCTTGAGATCTTCGTATGCTTTTTCTTTTCAATCACGTCCGGCTCACCAATGTGGTGTGTCGATTTACTGGTCCAGCGATGGCTCAGAAAGTCTCTCAAAGTTAGTGTTTATTGGAGTTTCTTGTTGGCTACATTTATATGGGAAGACAAAGAGGAGACAGCCCGGAATGCACGTCTGGTCCTCTCTCCGGGTTCCTCCGCTGTGTTGGTGATTTATGGCGGCCGCCTGTTTATTTATCTTGGCGGGCGGCGTCGGCGGGGTGCTGCATACCTGGTCCCCACAGATGTGTGTAGTATCTAAAAGGTGCGTGTAGTCAGTCAAAAAGGTGTGTGTAGTCGGTCAAAAAGATGTGTGTAGTCAGTCAAATATATGTGTGTAGTTAGTCAAAAAGGTGTGTGTAGTTAGTCAAGAAGGATGTGTGTAGTGTCTAAAAGGTGCGTGTAGTCAGTCAAAAAGGTGTGTGTAGTCATTTAAAAAGGGTGTCTGTAGTTAGTCAAAAGAGTGTGTGTAGTCATTCAAAAAGTTGTGTGTAGTCGTTCAAAAAGGTGTGTGTAGTCATTCAAAAAGTTGTGTGTAGTCGGTCAAAAGGATGTGCGTAGTCAGTAAAAAAGATGTGTGTAGTCAGTCAAAAAGGTGTGTGTAGTAAGTCAAAAAGGTGTGTGTAGTTAGTCAAAAAGGTTTGTGTAGTCATTCAAAAGAGGTGTGTGTAGTCAGTCAAAAAGATGTGTGTAGTTAGTCAAAAAGGTGTGTGTAGTTAGTCAAAAAGATGTGTGTAGTTAGTCAAGAATGATGTGTGTAATCAGTCGAAAAGGTGCGTGTAGTCAGTCAAAAAGGTGTGTGTAGTCATTCAAAAAGGGTGTCTGTAGTTAGTCAAAAGAGTGTGTGTAGTCAGTCAAAAGGGTGTGTGTAGTCAGTCGAAAAGATGTATGTAGTCAGTCAAAAAGGTGTATGTAGTCAGTCGAAAAGATGTGTGTAGTCAGTCAAAAAGGTGTGTGTAGTCAGTCGAAAAGGTGTGTGTAGTCAGTCAAAAAGGTGTGTGTAGTCATTCAAAAAGGGTGTCTGTATTTAGTCAAAAGAGTGTGTGTAGTCAATCAAAAGAGTGTGTGTAGTCAAAAATAGAAAGACTCTAATTCGAGGGTAATAATCAGCGGTAGAGGTCTGGCCTATACAGACCACGCTCTGCAAACCAAACTTAGGACAGTAGCCAGGTCTAGATACAAAGCAAATGGCAAGGACTCCTAGCTAATTATGCTAGGCCCGAAGTCGCTCCCGCCCAAACACAATCCAGCTGGTCATCAATATCAGGAGGTTCTTTGTGTAGATTTGGATA